>JANZLQ010000078.1:35599189-35641182 GCA_026212715.1 Elanus axillaris | reverse complement strand
AAAGGGGGGGGGGGGGAATTATGTTAAGTGGCATGTTAAATAACTGGAAGAAAATAGCAAAAAGAAACACCTTTCCATATGTGTGCCATCTGATTCTAGTACAGCAAATGGCAGTCACAGAATGTGACATTGTAAAATACACCTTGGTTGCTTTTTACTGGAGCTAAATGTATTCCCACTTAAATCCCATATCTATATCACTGATACTACATTCAAAGAGGCGGAAAGTTGGCTTCGCCATTTGCCTTCTGATGAACTAACATGCTCAATGGCTAAAGCTCTTTAACAAAAATAAAGCCATGCTACTAAGAGTTTGGAACAAAATATAAAGAGCTAATGATCTAAATAATGAAACTACAAGGGAGTTTTAGGAAGGCAGATTGTAATTAGCCAACTGGAATTTAGCCAGGACACCACAGCTAACACCTCTGTGACCTTCAATCAACACTCCTTTAATATGCATGAAGTTAGGTTTCTTTATCATTAACAAACTGAATGAAAATCCAATTGGAGCAAATACTCTGTTGGTTGATTTTCTTCATCACAGAGCTGCTGGAATGATGAAATTCATGGGGGAAAAAGTTGTGAATACTCAGTCTTAAATGCTTAGCTAGCTAGCAGTCTGTCCCCCTTCTAATATTTCTGATGCCGACAGCTGTTGGATGTGCATAGAAAATGTTTTCACACTCATAGCTGGGATGTATAAGCAATGTGTTCACCCCAGATCTCTTCCTGCCAGAAACCAAACCACCCAAATTCCCACTGCAGTCAGTCAGATGGAAGAAGAATCCACAGAACGACACCTTGAATTCACTTCCACCCTCCTACAAGGCCACCTTAGCTCTTGGTATCTTTTCTGAATTGCATGCTGCACCCACCCACTTTATTAAGGCATAAAAGTGCCAGGTCAGAACAGCACAAAGCCTGCTCATTTTGTTGTTCCCACACAGACCAACACCACCAGCATTAAAGAAAAGCTAAGCACAGGAAGGCCATGATTCACAGGCAGCCATTTCAAATGAAGGAATCCCACCCCACACAAAGCAGCTCTATGGAATAAAACTTTGAACTGGCTACCCCTGTTTAGGAGTGTTGATAGCAAGATTAATTATCCTTCTGTTGAGAGGCAGAAGCTGCCACAATGATGTGTCACCAGCACTTACCGAGCAAGGATGTATTCATCACAAGTGACAAGACTGCAGAGAAGTGAAATTCTTGTTTAATATTTGTCTGTATGCTAATGTAGTTTGAAAACAAAGTTCTCTAAAGCTGGATGAGAACTAAAAAGAGAAGAAAAAAAAAAAAGGAAGAACAAAAATGCTTTAGCCAAAGTAAACGATGGGAAGAAGTAAAGCAATTTAATTTTTTTACTCATTTTACAGACCTTTTGAGATTTAATCTGCACAGCCATTAGGGATTTAAAGAGGACTGATGTTTAACTTGTTTGCCCATTTGACTTAAGACAAATCCATCTGACAACAACAAAGCACTTTCTTTGTCTTCACCACCACTTAATTTAAAGGGGACATGTTTACTAACAGCTTAATCTGTTTAATACAAATAGTCTTTTACATTCTTTAATCCTGTCAAAAAAAAAAAAAAAGAAACCAAACCAACCCTCCAGAAAACATTTGGTCCCTTCCAAAGCCCAAAGCCGGACTTTGGAGCAACCTGATATCAATAAAATATCTTAGTTGTACAAACACACTCCACTGAAGAATTTACATCTTTGTAAAAGCAGAAAAAATATGTTATTGCTAAAGTGTCTGTTGAACGCTATACACTTTTTTGTAACAAAAGCTGTCAATCTGCAGGAATTCTATGGCAAATGCACAAAATTTCAGTTAGCATTAGTGAGGACTAACGACAAAGCATAACCACCACATCATATCGCAATGTCACACTATTACTAAAAACTTTACCCTTTTCAGGAGTTCAGTGGTCTTTCTTCAATGCACATATAGCCTTGACTTGTGCATGGAATGCCCTTAACTGCATTTTTTTCTCATAGTATATTCTCTTCCATGACCATCAGTGTCTCTTGGTTGTTTAATGCTAGTAAAGATGGAAAATGTCATATTCTGTAAAAGTGTTAACCACCTGCTGGTCAGGTTTACTCTTTTCGAATGATTGCACTTTCTCACCTCTGCTGTTGATGTTATCCATGATCTAGGAAAAGAGTGGAGTAGCAAGAATCAACAGATTCCAATAGTCTTAATGCTGGAAGTGTCTGCTGTATGACCTTAAACAAGCAATGCAGCCTCAAAACAACATAACATGTGAGCATATGCTTAATTTTAAGTTAAAAACAATCATTCATAATAAAGATGTGCTTTAGTGTCTTGTTGCATTGGAGCCTCACCTTTCCTCTGTATTTCAATTTCTGAATCTGCAAAATGCACTACTAAGACCTATTCCAGTGAAAAAGCATTGTAAGTAGTACTCTTGTCAGTTTCCCTGAGGACTTTGTTCAGGTAGTGACAAACTATCCTGTAGGGTGTCCAAGGTTAAATTTTATGTTCTGCAGTTTAAAATGACTAGTCCACAGGCTTCAGAGCCTTGCAGACCAGTTTGTAGATGCACCAACTGTGTTACCATCAGCTCTTCTTGTATTTAAAAAATTCTAGTAGCATATATATTTCCCCTTCTTGAAATATGATGGAGAAAATATATGTCTGTAAAATATATTCAGGGCTTAGTATTTGTAATGGAAGACACTATAAAAATTGTGTGCTGCTTTACTTAATATGTCAGTATTTCTTCAGGAATTAGTTATTAAAAAGAGGCCTTATATGTTAAGATTCAAAAAGAAATGGAACTTAAAGACACCTCTGACAAAATACTCATAGTGAATACATTCATGAGTAAACTCAGCCATACAAAAGCTAAGTGATTATTAGTCCCTAGTTAAACAAGGTGCTAGTGGAAGAAACGGGAACAAGCCAATACTAAGCATTCACATAGGCCTTTTCACACAAGAATTCAAAACATTTTACAATGAAAACAACAACTAAAAAAGCAGCTCTTGATTCCTGAAACTCAGTCTTCTGCTGTATCTACTACACATCAATCCTCCCCAGAAAATGCTGGTTCTAACATCTACTTTGTTACATATATTTTCAACCCATCTCTGTACCAGGTATATTGAGTAAACTACAATCTTACACCAACACACATGCTTTTGGATTCAGGTAGATATTTGAACTTCACTATAGAGGCTTCTATAAAACTCAACTACACCCAATCCTGTAAAATCAAGCCAATCTTTAATTACAATAATAAAAATCATATTACAATAATGGTATTTTCAAGTTAATGGCACAGTAAAGACCTACTAAAAGACAGTCTTTATCAGCCTAATAACTATTCTACTTTTAAAACAGACCATGGCCATAGAATTGGTTAGACTTTCAAAGGTTTATCTGAAAATTTGCCCCTTAAGAGAATATTTAACATTTTAAGTTCTGTTGGAGGGAGGCTATTTATTTGATGTTTGTATAGCAAATGGAGGAAAGAAGACCTCATCCTACATGTCAGTATTGTAGGAATTTAGGAATTGTAGGAATAAAACTAGTAACATTTTCATCAGTATTGTATTAATTGATTGATGAAAATATTTAGCTCAGTCTCAGAAATCTTACAGTTTTAATGAGAGATACAACATCTTTCCCCAAAATACCCATGCTGCCCCATGGCCTTTGCAAGAGCAAGACTGGGGGACCTGCTTGACTGCATGTGTAAAAAGTGCACCCCAATTACAGACCTTTTTTTGAAAGCTTCACTAGGGTCTTTTTGAAAGCATGAAGATAGTAACTGAGAGGCTCTTTTCCTTTAGTTGCAAAGGTATACATGGGGGGTAATTAAATTGCAATTAACTTCTAACCACCTTGTCTCTCAACAAAGTGATTCTCTCCTGTGGGAAAGGAGAAAGTAAATGGGATTTGGAGGTGTGGTGTACTTCCCTCCCTGCTTTCCCAGAGCTGAGGAATGCCTGCTCCAGCTGGAAAAATATAAACAGCTCCAATGAATCACAGAAGTTTGGACATCTTGCTTGGTTACTTAATGCCAGATATCTGATAATGCAGGCCCTCACTAATCCCCCACGTACCTGGAGTTTTTGGAGTAAGACAGAGTATTGATATTTGTTTAGTGAAGACAGGGACTTTAATTAGCCTTACTTTGTAGGGATTTACAATTTTATACAATGCAAGTGGTGGCATTTAAATTTTCTGCCTAATCTCTCTTCACATTTTCACACATATAAACTGTAAGAAAGGCCTTGAGTGTCCTCCTTTCTCAGAGGAAGGCCAAAAAAAATTCCTTGGAGTCAACTTCAGTGAAGGAAAATAGAAATGGTAAAATAAAGGAAAAAATCACGTTAAACTTCAAGAATTCTATAGTACATAACCATCCCAAAGGCATGGGAGCAACTGGGCATTTCCTAAACATGACCATTCCCGGTGGCAGTGAAGTGCTGGATGTCATGCTGAGAAATGGGACAACCTGAAGAGGAAGTATATGTTTTATTGCTTTTTAATTAATAATGATCACTTCAGCTGTGCAGGCAAAAGGATATACCATAGAAGTAAATGCAGGTGAAATAAAACAGCTTTTTACTACAAATGTTCTAGTGCAAGAATCTTCTGTGTCCATGCTATCACTGTAATGTCTCACTATTACTTAAAGGCAGTTGAAACTGGGCAGGCTTCTGCATTGCAGGGGATGTCACCGTAAGGAAAATCCCTCTTGCAACCAAGATGCCCCAAATCCGTGATGCATTTTGCTGTGTGCTGCTTCAGTTTCATCTGTTGTTTCACGTGGGCACCAGTGATACAGCCAGGAGCAGCCTGAGGAGTATCAAGGATCAAGGATTACAGAGCCCTGGGAGCAATGGTAAGGGACTCTGGAGCACAGGTAGTTTTTTTACCATTCATCCCCCGCAAAGGGAAGGGGTTTGAAAGGGCCAGTCAAATCTGGTGAATCAACAAATGCTTATAGGACCAGTGCCACAGCCAGGGGTTTAGCTACTTAGACCATGGGACTCGCTTTGAGAAACCTGGTCTACTGGGGGTTGATGGGGTCCATCTCTCAGAGAAGGGGAAGAGCATCTTCGGTCATAGGCTTGCCAAGCTGGTGAAAAGGGCTTTAAACTGAAGTTGCCAGGGGAGGGGAATCTCAATCCATCCCACTCCTACCAGTTTGATGCCAACGTCAGCAATAGATGCCTAGAGAGGGACCACAGGTCAGCAGGAAAGCACCTGAAGAGGCAGCACAAAAGAATTCCAGCCACTCCAGCCAGTTAGTCAGCTTCAGTTTTTAACAAGGGAAAAAATGGAAGATCCAGGAACTACAGGCCAGTCAGTCTTACCTCTGTGCCCAGCAAGATCATGGAGCAGATCCTCCTGGAGACTATGCTAAGGCAGATGGAAAATAAGGAGGTGGTTGGTGACAGCCAACACGGCTTCACTAAGGCAAATCATGCCTAACAAATTCGGTGGCCTTCTACAATGGGGCTACAGCGTTGGTGGATAAGGGAAGAGCAACTGATGTCATCTAACTGGACTTGTGCAAAGCATTTGACGCTGTCCTGCATGACAGTCTTGTCTCTAAATTGGAGAGCCATTGATTAGATGGATGGACCACTTGGTGGATAAGGAATCTGCTGGATGGTTGCACTCAAAGAGTTGCAGTCAACAGCTCGATGTCTGAGTGAAGACCAGTGATGAGTGGCATTCCTCAGGGGTCGGTATTGGGACTGGTGCTGTTTAAGATCTTTGTCAGTGACATGGACAGTGGGATTGAGTGCACTCTCGGCAAGTTTGCCAACAACACCAAGCTGTGTGGTGCAGTCAACGCACTGGAGGGAAGGGATGCCATCCAGAGGGACCTGGACAGGCTTGAGAGGTGGGCCCATGCAAACCTCATAGAGTTCAACAGGGCCAAGTGCAAGGTCCTGCACATCAGTCAGGTTAATCCCAAGCACAAATACAGGCTGGGCCATGAGTGGATTGAGAGCAGCCCTGCAGAGAAGGACTTGGGGGTGTTGGTTGACAAGAAGCTCAACGTGACCCTGCAACAATGTGAGTCTGCAGTCCAGAAAGCCAACTGTATCCTGAGCTGCATCAAGAGAAGCATGACTAGCAGGTCAAGAGAAGTGATTCAGCCCCTCTACTCCACTTTCATGAGACCTCATCTGGAGCACTGTGTTCAGCTCTGGGGCCCCCAACATAAGGACACGAACCTGTTGGACCAAGTCCAGAGGAGGGCCACAAAGATGATCAGAAAGCTGGAGCACCTCTCCTATGAGGGCAGGCTGAGAGAGTTGGCATTGTTCAGCCTGGAGAAGAGAAGGCTCCAGGGAGTCCTTATAGCAGCCTTCCAGGACCTAAAGGGGGCCTAGAAGAAAGCCAGAGAGGGAATTTTTACAAGGGCATGTAGTGATAGGAAAAGGGGTAATGGCTTTAAACTGAAAGAGGGTAGATTTAGGTTAGATAGAAGGAAGAAGTTCTTCTCTGTGAGGGTGGTGAGGCACTGAAGAGGTTGCCCAGAGGAGGTTGTGGATACCGCATCCCTGGAAGTGTTCAAGGCGAGGCTGGATGGGGCTTTGAGCAACCCGGTCTAGTGGAAGGTGTCCCTGCCCATGGCAGGGGGGTTGGAACTAGGTGTTTTTTAAGGTCCCTTCCAAACATTCTATGATTCTATGAAATGGTACACCTGCAAGATGACCAGCAAATCTGTCGTGGGAATGAAAAATGCTGCTTCTCAGGAAAGACCCCCACTTCTTCAATTAGTGCCTGAAAGTTTTACTGATGTATTTTTGGTTGCCTTTGGGCTTTATATTCTTTCTTCATTTAACATTAAGAGTGAATATGGGCATTTTATAGATCAAAGACTCTTAAATTGCTCTCTAATCTGCCAGTGTTAAAAAAAGACAGCTCTCAAACCTTGTGACATGTAATAGAGAATTAGGCATTTGGTGGGATAGTATGGGTCAGAATTTCAAAGTTTCCACTCTCAATGTTGTGTCAGAATTCCTTTCATATTCAAAATAACCTCACAAAATGTGTCTCACAAATTATTCCTATTTTTAAGCAGCTTTCCATTGCTTTCAAGACCATTGCCAGTGCAATCAGAAACTAGATCAGAATCAAAAGAACACTGATAGGAATTAGAGGAAAGATTATTCATTTATTCATACCCATGGCATCAAGAACCAGGTATCCCCTACAATGCAAATGCTGTATGTTTAATTTACAACAGCTGACCTGAGCATCACACTACAACCAAGCAACATAAGATATATTAGAACAAAGTTTCCTCACTGAAAACCAATCGTAAGTCAACAGTACAGCTTGTTATTACAGCAAATAAAAACCAAATTACTCGAGGCTTTTCCTCGTACCTTCTTTTGGCTATAGGAGTTTGTCAGGACATAGGAGGTGGATTTGCAAGTGCAGTGAACAAAGACTATAAAAATGGATGACAAAGATAATCAGCTTTGAAGATATCAGGGTTCTCAATCAGACATTCACTGTGAACCTGAGTGTACAAGCCCAGAACAACAGCCACAAATGTGCTGAGGCCTTTCAGCTCCTGATGATTTTTTCTCTAAAGGAATACTTTGTTGAGGGTGTTGCCTGCAGGAGCACATTTCTGTTTATTGTGCTCACTGCAACTATTTATTGATACCGGAAGAGAACTCTACTTTCACATGCTTATTGAAGAATATTATGCCAAGGCATCCATAATAAGGCATGGGACCCTTTTACAATTTTATAAGTAATTACACATAGATTCATGGCAGGTCTTGTTCAATTGCAGGAAGAACTGAGAAGATATTGCAGAAAATGTAAATTACTTATAGGAGTTCCTGGGTTTAACATAAAAAAGCAGAAAAGGTCCTGTAGAATCTAGCTATGCAGAATTTTATTTTAATATCTTATTATCTTTTATTCAGGTGAGGAGCTAATCCCATTTTGATGCAACTGTGTAAATGTGGCACAGTAAAAAAATCAAATTATGCTTTTGGCTGCCATTTTTACCCTCTCTATTTCACAGCTTAACTTCTCCAACCAGCCATCACCTCTCACGATGCACCAACATGGTTCAGCTTTACCTCACTCTTGATAATTCATGGTTCAGGGAAGATAAAGAACAACTAAAGAGTTTGTCTCATTGAGGAAACGGGGAGGAGGAAGTGCAAAAACTACAACCATTAAAACCTGCATAAACATCTATTTAATTTTATAAAGCAAATTGTCTAGTTGTAGCAGATGAGAGAAGTTTTAATAGGTTATAATAGTGACAAAATATAAATACCTGATAAAATGCAAAAGTAAAATGTAAAAGGTGTAATACAAAAAAGGATTTCTTTCTCAAATGTGTATAGGATAACTGTCAGCAGCTAACATTAGTAGCCAGCTAAACTCAACCATGTGATTAAGCTAGGTTATATCACTCAAAGTTTAGGGTCAAATAATATTGTAAAGTATCAGAGGTGATGAAGAGATGGACACAGATTAAAAGACTCAAACAGTAGGATGTCAGGTACAAGAAATGGAAGGTGCATGAAATTCTAACATGAGACAAAGAGATCAGATGAATGCTGAAATGAGGCACAGATATCAGGGATATGAAAATACACCACTGGCATGATTCTTGTTTGGTTTATGGAGCCTTTGTTCCTTTCTGTTTTTTAAAGGGGCTTTGAATGAAGAAAAAAAAGCAGGTTCCAAGAGTTTTAAAGTGAAACATAGCCAAACCATAACCCCACTGGAGTTACTGGCATGACTTCATCTGGTTCAGTGCTGACAAGAATTCAAATCTTGTTCTTCAATAAAATTAAATTATCTAACACTAGACCTGGTTAAGTACAGAAGAAAAAAAAAGAAGTATTCATATTGCAAAACTGTTCAGACTAACTAGGTTTCTAATCTCTTTATTCATCATTCATGTATATTCGCCTGAACTCATTTCCATTTGCATGAATGGAGAATGTTGCAAAGATTCATACTTGATGTGAACACCTTGGGATGTGCATCAACAGCTCTGTGTAATCTATTCAGAAAGCAAAACCATTACCATGTGTACTAGGTAACCAACCCCAAAATATACAGTGAATAACAAAGATACAGCAAGGAATTAGTGCAGAAGCAGCCATAAAATGAAATTATATTGCCATTAATTATTTGGTGAGTACTTATGAAAAAGAAATACTTTCACAGAAACTGGAATCATCTGCCAAATGATTTATTAATGGAAAAAAAGATTGATTTAATTGGATAATGTTATTGCTACCAATATAATCAACTTCTTGTTGAAAAGGTTTAGTCTGGGTTTTAGTTTGAACTGCTTGAAACTGGAGTGCTTTAAAATTGCACACAGGCAATTGTATTGGTTTTGTTGCAGGAATAGGTGTGTTTCAAAGTTGCTTTTAAAAACTAAACCCAAGTGAAAGAATAAATATGTCAAAAACATTAGGTGCAAGCAAACAAATGGTACAAAAAGAATAGAAGTCCTCTCTTCCATACTCCTATCTTGCAGTGGTAAATCTGAATACCAGATGTATTAATACACAAGTTGGTAAGTAGAAATTTGCTACAGTCATACTATCCTAACCAAAACTCTCTTATAAAGGAGGGAAATGGAAAACTGTTTTCATCCTGACTTCCTCATATGAATCTCACTGTCAACTGAATATCAACGGCTAATGAAAGGTTCCTTCAGACTGCCTTGTACTTTACTCAGACTGCCTTGTACTTTACTCTGAATCAAAGTATCATGACTGCTTTCACCTGCTCCTGCCAGGATAATAATCTGAAAGTTGATCAAACATATCTGAACCAGTACAAGAGCAATAACTGATGGAGGCGGACACTGTCAGCTAGGAAGACGTCTTCATGCACTGTTTGTTCAGCACTTGTCACCTTTGGATCGCAGTACCTCTGTGTGCACCTTTCTTTTTTATTATGACAACACTGCAGTCCAGTAGCTTTCATTCCTGAAAGCTTGATGAAAATACGTGATGATTTTTTGAAATATGAGAAGCTGCTGCTTATCTTTGGAAAGATGTTTTCTTTGATGCTGGTGTAAAAATGCATGGAATGCATCTAAAGTCAATTAAGGAATATTTGTAGTATCACTTAACCTCTTACAAATGCTTCCTGGCCAATTGTAAAGAGAGATGACATTTTCTTTGAACAGAAGAAAAAAAGCAGCAGGGAGATCCATATTAAAATGTAGTCCTTGTGGGAATATATTCTGGGAAATTTCTTCCCACAAGAGAAAAGTTTTAGGGCTGCCAACAAAATATAACATTATGTAACATCACGTCATTGCTTAAGGGTTGGGTGTAGGATACCATTCATTACCCAAGCCAAATCCATCTGAAGGTACTGGACAGACTGCAAAGACATCAAAAAATATTTATGTATTTTATTTAAGAATGTCGCTACCTAGAAACAGCATTCCTTAGCTCACCTGTACTGCACAAATTTTCCCACTTCCCAATGAAAACATAACAAAGCGTCTTCCCACTTTTGGAGTCTTAGAGTTGGATACTCAAAGAAGTAAGAAAATTTGCTATGTTTTTCAGAGGTAGCTTCCAATGAATTTAATTCAGTTAAGAGTTTCATTATGGTAGATAAACAGGAACATAGTGGCAAAGAGCTGAGAAAGAACAGACTGTGTTAATAACACATACCTCTGAGATCCCCAAGTCTGAAGGAATACAAACCTTGTCACTTCTAAACTGGCCATTCCAATCTAAAGTAGTCACAAGATGCTGCAAAGTGCTGTTACTATCTTACTATTCTAGTATTTTACATCCCTAACACCATTAACAAAAAACAGCTCCCTTCCGCTCTGATGACTTGCATCAATATCTCTAGGAAACACACTGGTGGTCATACTTAAGCTCCTAATACCTCATGATCCAGATTCTTACAGCTCCAAATCCTAACTCTTGCTGCTTGTTGCCTTTAGGCTTTCAAGGACTCTCAAGCAACAGAAAGCATCAAATAAGTGGAGATTAGGCTGTGTGAATCATGGATCTCCAGGGCTGCTGGTTTCAACACACAGTCTTGGAGGAAGACCGAAGGGATAGTATGGTGTAACACAGAGTTTACTTCCCCTACCTGTGCCAATATTACTCATTCAGATGAAACTGAATAACAGACATCGATCTCCAGGAAAGTAATTCTCAAAGGTTCTCCAAGCACTAAATAAAAAGGTAACAGAAGCTGAATTGTTTGGGGTTTTTTAAATGCAGTAGAACAAGGAAAAATGAACATCAAGATACTCCATGGTTCTGAACTTCAAATTTCAGCTGTGTTCTTTCACTTATATGGATGATACAAATGTGACATCAAGAGGCTCTTTAATGAATGATAGTGGATAACTACAGACAGAAAAACTCAAATATAAGAAAATTCTTTTACTGTTCTAAAAATGCTTACAAAGGAAGTGTGTACAACATTTATTCAGCCAGCACTAGGATAAGGTTGAAGGTGACAGATCAGGAATTAAGCAGCAACCTCATAACATCAGCATTATGAAACACTATTCACAATGACAAAGTGTTAGCTGTCAGTGATTAATATTCAAGAATAGTAATGGAATTGTTAGTGTACCGTGGAGGAGAATTTTCTCCACCACACTTTTTCACATTAGAGAAATGTGGTCAGTAATTAAATGAGTGGAGTTTATGCTGGTAAACATCTACTCAAACTTTATGTACGTTGGCACAGTATCTACACCACTGTTGCTGCCATGCAGAAAGCCATACACGAGCTACCCTCAATGAAGTTAGCTCAAATAGTCATGCTCAATACCCAAGTATTTGCCAGACTTCCTGGGATGGATTTACAACCCATACTCCCAGGACAATATTGTTAGTACTGGCCATTATCTACTTTTTGTACAAAGGGTACAAGCTGTTGACCAAAGGCTATTGTATCATGAGATAAATGACTTCCTGGAATTCCCAGGATAAAGGCACTGGGAGATAATGCAATACATAATGACCTCAGGTGGCCTTTAGACTAAGCCTAAGCTTCCATAAGCAGGAAAAACTGGAAATTCCTACACTGTTTATTGAATAGGGGCATATTTTGGTAGTTCCCAATCAGTCTGGCTTTAGCATCAAGGAAACAGCAGATTGGTGGAATTTGGAATTTGAAGTCACAGTTCCTTATAAGGCTTTATTGCAAAATAAGGAACAATCACGCTAGCATATGTCTAGCATATATATGCAAGGAGTCCTCTTTTGCCTGGTTCCTCTTGACAGATGCTGGCAAGGTAACTAGTGAACACACTAAACTGTATGAAGACAAACCTTACAAATTTTTCTCCAATTTGTTTATCCAATTTGTTTTGTTTCATTTGCAAAGTGTTTATTCATAAAGATTTATCAGATGGTGAGAACACACTTTTCTATTTCCCAACTGATGCTGTGTTCTGCCTTCTGAACATCCAGGCCTTTTGATTTTTTTTGTGTTATCTAAGTGACTCAGACTGGAAAGAACTCCCCTCTGCCTGTTTTGGATCATCATGCACAAAATATTCTAGGTCACTTTGGTGTTCAAGCCAAAATTCAAATGCATTGATACCTAATAAATACTTTACAGGTATACTTTAGATATTGTACACTGCCCTGGCTAAAGGATATTACATTGAATTTATAATGTTATGAGGAACAAATATATTCCTTTCACATGGAGCTCTGACTTCATAAAGTCTGACAGATAAACCATATCTGTGTGGGAGGTCAATAACTAGACTTCTCTGCTTTTTCTTTTCTTCTTTCATTCTTCCAGTTCCTTCATCCATGTAAATTATTCCTTCTGTAGTGCCTCCTTTTCCCATCCTTCCTGGAAAGAATGTTCAAATGCTTTCAACACAAGAACACACGATAAAAATTATCAAAATCCTTGAAAATCGGGGATCTTATTTAGTGGTGGGCTGAAAAAGAAACAAATCAGTGGGATGCTATCAGAAATGAGAAAAAGAATGGGAAAAACAGATTACTATAGCCAGTGTGGATCTGATAAACACTGATATTAAACAGATTTGGATATAATTTGCCTGAGATTTAAGAAGGCTTTTTGATACCCTAATCTAAAAGTTAAACATCCCCAGCACTGGGAAGGAGCTGTTTATTGGACTGGGGGGATATCAAAGAAAGAAGACGCTTGTGAATGGAAAAGTGTAGGGCAAAAGGAAGTGATTAGGTCACCACAAGGATCAGTATGAGGACAGTTTGTGCTCACACTGGATATAACATAAAATAAGAACACACAAAGTGGCAGAAGGGCTTAGCAATAATTAAAATAAAGGATGGAGCAGTATTAAGGTTGGTGCCAATAATTTTTCAAGTGATCTGAACAAACTAGGAAAGCATATGAGAAAATTGTTGGCTTCCTTACTGCAAATTACAGAAATGCAGGTTAAAGAGACTTTTACAACAGTAAAATTAATAAAACAAAAAATTTTCTATGCTACAGAACTTTGCAAGAAAGCTCCTTCTGATGAGTAAGTACAATTTTATCATAGAATCATAGAGTCATTTAGGTTGGAAAAGACTTTCAAGATAATAGAGTCCAACCATCAACCATGCCCACTAAACCACGTTCTGGAGTGCCTTGTCTACGTGCTTTTTGAATACCTCCAGGGATGGTGACTCCAGCACTTCCCTGGGCAGCCTGTTCCAATATTTGGCAACCCTTTCAGTAAAGAAATTTTTCCTAATATCCAACCTAAACCTCCCCTGCCGCAACTTGAGGCCATTTCCTCTCATCCTAACTCCAGCCATCTAACAAAAAAGACCAGCACCCACCTCACTACAACCGCTTTTCAGGTAGCTGTACAGAGTGATAAGGTCTTCCCTCAGCCTCCTTTTCTCCAGGCTAAACAGCCCCAGTTCCCTCAGCTGCTCCTCATATGACTTGTGCTCTAGACCCTTCACCAGCTTCCTTGCTCCTCTCTGGATATGCTCCAGCACCTCAATCTCTTTCTCCTAGTGAGGGGCCCAAAACTGAACACAGTGTTTGACGTACGGCCTCACCAGTGCAGAGGATAGGGGACGATCACCTCCCTGCTCCTGCTGGCCACAGTATTTCTGATGCAGACCAGGATATAGTCAGCTGTCTTGGCCACCTGGGCACACTGCCGGCTCATATTCAGCCAGCTGTCAACCAGCATCGCCAGGTCTTTTTCCACCAGGCAGCTTTCCAGTTGCTCTTCCCCAAGCCTGTAGCATTGTATGGGATTGTTGTGACCCAAGTGCATGCAGGACCTGGCTCTTGGCATTGTTGAACCTCATATAATTGGCCTCAGTCTATCGATCCAGCCTATCCAGATCCCTCTGTAGAGCCTTCCTACCCTCAAGCAGATCAACTGTCCCTCCCAACTTGGTGTCATCTGCAAACTTACTGAGGATGCCCTCAATCCCCTCTTCCAGATCATTGATAAAGATATTAAACAGAACCAGCCCCAATACTGAGCCCTGGGGAACACCACTTGTGACCCACCACCAACTGGATTTAACTCCATTCATCACAACCCTTTGGGCTCGTCCATCCAGCCAGTTTTTCACCCAGTGAAGAGTCAGTTTATTCTCTCCTGGCTGCTTCTGTTTCAGTGCTCAGCAACTCTTAAGGAGAATTATAGCAGTAGTAAAAACACATATATATCCTAATGTTTACATGCAATGAAGAATTTCCGTCTCCACTTAACCTTCTCAATGCGTATAAGAAAAATGGTCTACAAAATGGTCTTGGTATAGAAAAGCAAATTACAAGATAACATTGCCTTCACTGGTGCAGGGACCAGTCCTTTACTTGCAAAAAATTTCATGAGCCATACTAACAAAAAGTTATCACATATCTGAAAATATATAGCTATAGATAACACTTCCTCTTAGAATTACTAATTTAAAAATGGTTTGAGAAACTGAGGTTTCATTCAGAGACTTTGGAAACAGAAAAACATACACAATATTTGAATAATAAAATCATTTGGG
This sequence comes from Elanus axillaris, assembly GCA_026212715.1. Classification (NCBI taxonomy): domain Eukaryota; kingdom Metazoa; phylum Chordata; class Aves; order Accipitriformes; family Accipitridae; genus Elanus; species Elanus axillaris. Next base: position 35,626,163 of record JANZLQ010000078.1, on the reverse strand, counting down.
ATGTCTACAAGCTTCAGTTGGGTCATCTCTAAAGATATTACACTGAATAAACTGTCACAGCCCACCATTGAAAGTTCCTAGCAAGCAATATGCCTCAGACACTGACATCCCTAACTCACTCTCATTGTAGGTAATCTGTCATGATGCCATAGGGTCAAATCTGGAAGTGGATCTTACCTATATTCAGATGTTTAAGTATACCTTAAATGAACAGGCTGGCTCACAGGCTAGAAGTTAAGCACATGCTCAAGCATTGTTTCAGATAAGGTCCTGAGTGACAATGCACTCATTACCTTGGAAATGTCAGTTTTAAGCAAACTAAAAGCACAGGTCAGGCCCTAAGAAAAGAGTTTTAGCATAACTAAATCTGGCCACCCTCTCTTCCACAACTGAAGTATAGATACAGACATTATTTGAACTGCTTTGTTTTCCACTCAAACGATGATGGGTTTGGTTTTACTAGTCCCTTCAGGATGAACTATCTAATGGGGTAAAAGTAAGAAATTTGCTATGAAATCTTCTAAGGTTCAATTCTTTCACTTACTTTTTCTGCATCTCTTTTGTTCTAGTACAGATCACCACTTGAAGTCCTCTTCCAATTTGCTGAATATAAGCAAATTAAACAAGCCAAATCTTTTCCTCTAGCACTAGGTTTAAGAAGAATTATTATATCACTCTTCCTATATACCTACCTAAATACAGAAATTCTTCATTTATATACTTAAAAGCCATGTCACAGTAATAGTATCCTTAACAATAACATCCTTATTCCTTAGTAGCTGGAAAGGGAGACCATCTTCTAGAGAGCAGTAAGTAAGAATGACATTAACTTGACCTACAAGAAAATTCTATTATTAGAAGCACTAAGAATACAACTGTGAAAATGAGCAATAAGCAAAATTTCCAGTCAAATACATTTGGAAGTGAAGCACACTGGTTAGTGTCAAACAAAAAAGATGGATAGTCTTCAATTTAGAAAGCCAATCTTTTTTTCATATTATTACAAGCATTTTTAGGGAACTCATCATCTTACACCTGTTCTAGAAGTAGCCTCAAACAATACAGAAGTCACCTTTGGGTTTCAAACTGCTATTTAAAAAAACCTCAAACATAAAAAGGCTTTTGATGATGCCAGAGGAAACCAAATTTGCATGTGGAGCAGAACTAACAAGGACTGGAGTAAATCAAAATATGTATTCCTAAGGGGGTTAGGAGGCACTACAAAAGTAATGAACAAAACATTCTCACAGTCAGAAGATTACAGTTTACAGTAGAAAACGCACTGTCTGCAGAGGGCAGTGCTCTTAAACAAGGCTGTCTCAGACTTCCCATTAGACGACCATCTTTCCAGGAGTTCTCAGCTTCCTCAAACTGTAACAGTTTGGCATGAAATTTTTGAAAATAGCTCTGACTAAGGCTGAAGTTTTTGAGAAAAGTTGACCTAAAACAATTCTGCTATTTCTCAGGGATTAGAAGATAAATACATTGCTTCCCCCATTCCCCCCCACCCCCTCCTCCTACTTTTTTGGTTTTTTAAACACCTTTTACAGCTGTTTGGTGGACATGTTACAGCTCCCTCCATGACAGATCAGGATTTGGAAACATGGCAGTTGCCATGGTGCCAATATTCTGTTGTTACTGTGAAAATGTCCACAAATTCAGCCAAGTTATGAGCTTCTACAAATCTGCCCACACAGACTGAGCAGAAATTTTGATTGTATAGACGATAATAAGCAAGCTCCACCCACTTAAAGCTGTTGGGCCAGCTGGAGCATGTGTGCCACATCCTCCCAAATTGCAGGTCCATCCCCTGGCAGAGCTTTGCCTGTGTGCAGCCACCAGGCCCGCTGCCTAGGAATGAAAGCAGTAAATTTTCTCCCTCCTCCGCTTTTCATTGCCTCCGTCTGTTATCCTTCCCTTCCTTGGTCATCTTTAGAACTGAATATTGAAAATTACCACAGTGGAATAAGAATCACGCAGAAAAGTTTGGAGATGACTGGATAAAGCAGCTTGATTGCAAAGTGCACAGCAGAAGCTGGGCCACATAACAAAGAACAAATGGCCCCAGACTGTCCAGTGCATCCAAGGATTTTGGCCTTGACAGTATCTCAGGCAATCAGTATGTTTCTAGGTGCAGCTTTACAACCACCTTCTCAAGAATTCTGACGTTTTCTTCCCTTCCAAAGGATGATATTATAAATATCCAAGCTGGAAAAAAGAAAAAAATAAAAAAAAAACAACAAAACAAAACCCCCCACAACACTCCGGAATCCTACCATAACTTCACTTCAGCACCTCGGTAGTTTTTAACTATTAGATGTTTATCCACGTGAAGCCATTTCATTCAGTGTACCAAGAGGTCAATAGTATGGGAACCCGTCACAGCTATGCAGGACATAAAACTGCCATCTTTAAGCTCCTCTCTGATTGACAGCAGGAGTTGAAAGACAGGTAGTACATGAGGAAAGGAAAAAACACGGTCTTAAGGTTAAAAAACGTCATCATCAAGTATTGGAGTCTGCTCAGCTTTGACCACAGCCTCTATGATGCTGAAAAGCTCACCCTGAACTTTTCCCTGCTGAACTCTGACTGTCTGTCCCTTTCTGAAAATCCAGATTTTCTGGGATCACAGAATGTGATGTATGAAAGGGCTCAGAATTCAGAACTGCAGGAGCAGTCAGCTACACAAGTGCTTTCACTACAAGAAGTTCAAAGTATTCTGAAATTTATCGGGTTTAAGGCATCTCAAATTGGATTGATAAAATTAGGGATCACTTTTACCTTGGATTTCACCATTTTTTCTGTCCCTGTATGTTAAATAGAAAAAATACATTAATAATCAAAGGATTAATAAACTACCATCTTATGGTAGCACTATAGAAAGGTACTTGAGGAAGTCGATAATCATGCATTCAACGCTGGACAGAACAGTGTGCAGCAAATAACTCAGTGGCATACACTGAGCAATTCAGATAAAAAGAAACATTTCATAAAGCTCCTATTCAGTGGTGTCTATTGTATATGTTAAAGGCACAGACGTCTCATAGAAAAAAGTAGCTATGCAATCATGTAATTTAATATCCCTGTCAGGATGTGGATGAACAATTGGAAAAATTACCAGAATTAAGATTGCCTATGTATTTTTTTTCTCTACACTTGACTTTACAACCCTAACACTGTTGTAACAAAGCATATGATATACTGCCTTACCAAGAAACATTTTTGCACTTTTGAATATTTCCATGTCAGGGATTTATAAACACCTTTTTGTATTAAAGTCCTATTAGTACTAAAAAAATCCAGGAACTTTAAAAAGTCACTGAACTTTATATTCAAAAATATTAGTTTATTATACATTTCCAGTAACTTGGAATACTGAACCTGCCTTTCAAAAATACATGAAAATGCTATCATTTATCACATAAGGGTCTAAGACCATGTTTAGTGACCCGTTTAGAAGGGTATGGGGGTAGAGGCCAGGAATCTGAAACTATCCTCTTTAAAATGTCTCCCTTCTTTAACTTGAATCAATTAAGGAAATGGTTTGCCATTAAACTATGGCTCTCCCACACACCATTTAAATACACACTTGACTCCCATTGAAATGGTCATTTCAACTTAAATTAGATTGAACTGTGCATAAACAAAAGGCTACTGGAGAGCACAAAACTCCCATAGCACCCTCTACTGATAAAGAGGGAATGGGATTAACATTCATACAGAGCAATTCCACAGAACAGGCAAAGTAACAGAGAAAAGTGAAAATGGGTTTTCATTGCAGTTCAGAATTTAAGCTGCTGCTTTATAAAGGGACCCTTTCAAGACATTTACACTCAAAGGCCCAATCCTGTAGTCCTTACTCTGGCAAAATTCCAGCTGAAGTCAATGGGAATATTGCCTGTGTAAGGACTATTCAAAATTAGTCAAACTGTCTGAATATCATTCAATCAGCTCTAATCACTGCACTGAGAATAAAGGCCGTAATTTTGGCATTTTTTGTCACTTTAAATTCTTCAACAAATACTTGCATTATTCTCTGTAAATCATCTTGCCAAGCAGTATTTGTCAAATAATTGGACAATTTTTTTCCATCAACCATTGAATAAATTATGAATAACAAGCACTGATTTAACCATGTGACTCCCATCAGTCAATTCTTAAGTTTCCTATGAAGGGCTTAACTGGGGGTTTTATTGGTGGCTTAAACATTAGGGAAAATCTCATTCAACAAGAACTGCTCAGCTACCTTTCCACCAGTATTGACAGCATAAAAGCTAAACCTAAATTGTGATTTACTTTTTAATTGTATGGAACTACCATAAATGTTAGCATATTTTTCTGACAGAATGTCTGATTTTATTCATTCTTCCAAATCTGAAGTATAACTTTAGGAAAAAAAAAATATGCAAAGCTCTGCTTAGGAGAGATGATATATGTAAAGAGACTTAATAATGTTTGTTAGATTAACAGATAAACTTGGAATAAATATTTATTTTCTCTCAGGCACATAAGCCTCACACAGGCATAATAGCTACAACACTACCACATTATTAGCAACAGCATCTGTGTCTCCTATACAACACATTTTTTACTGGTTCCTCGACCTTTGAGATAAATTCTAATTAGAAATATCAAGGTCATTAGGAAATTTTAAAGGGAGGATAAAGATGCAGCTTTACTATCTTTTAAATCTCTTTTAATAAGAAATTAAAATAGAAATTAAATAGACATTTAAATAGGCATTTAAAATAGAAATCTAAAAATTATATTTAAAATTAATAGGGAGAAAAATAATTTAAAATTAGAAATACTAGGGCATCAGTCCAACAACCACCAAGTGACCAGTCTCTAAAATATTAACTGAATTCTGTTTTAGAAGAAAAAATCCATTAAAAAGATCTATTATTGTGCAATAGAGTGCTAAGAGAAAAATCTTGGGTTTGTCTGAACTTGTATAGCAGCCATAGTAACCATTACAATCAACAATCATTTTGTATACTAATAATCTCATCTGAAATTGTTCTTCAGTAACACCTGTCCCACCAAAATAGCATATAGTCTGTCAAGATGGATATGCACACAAGGCAATGATAGCCATAAAAAATACCAAGCAAATGTATAGCCAGGGTCTTAAGGTATCCCTCTCCTTCTCTCCTCTCTGAGATGAGCACACTGAGTCCTTGAACGACTTTCCACTCAGGCCAAAAAAAAAAAAAAAAAAAAAAAAAAAAAAAAGTGAGGAGGGAAGGGCAAACGAGAAGATGAGCAAGAAAGATTGTGATGAGAGTTTATAAAGCAATGGGGACTGGTAAAACAAATTGAAATCTTACAGGGAAAATATAAATTATAGAAGGAATTATTGCTCTGTGCAGCAGTTTGCCCTACAGAAGCAACATGGAATCCCTCTCTCTCTCCCCCGTGTGGATGTATCTATATGCATGTTTTCTTGCATCTTATTAACTCATTAACTTTGTGTTTCCCTCTCATTAATTCACCTTTTATTTCAGGTAGTATCAGGAAGTGCAATTAGCTGCATCAAGCACATCTTCACTATGCAAATTATTTAGCTGGTAACTATGTTTATAATTAAGTGGTTTAACACCACTTTATTTCATCTTTTCAGTTGCTTACAACCTTGCCAAACTTCAACTGTTTTCCATGCCAGGTTTCTGTCTCAGGAAGAAAATTTTCTGGAAAGTTTCTGTATAAACCTTCTACGTGAGTAGAAAAACTGTTTTGTCTACATTCAAAAGCCTGTGCCTTTCACTGATATTGTTGGTGTGACAGTTGCAGAAAAGATAAAATTTGGGCATGTCCTTCTACATATCTCAAAGGAATCTTGTCAAGAGTTGGCAGATTTAAAGCCTCTGTCTACTGCTGACATGTTCCATCCTCCCAGAGCTCTGAAAATAAAACCACGTCAACCATATTTTAACCCCAGCAGTTGACCATTCTCTGTTCTTGTCCTAAAAGTCTACACAGGACTTCTGCAACCAGGGGATACCAGCATAAGAAGCACAGGGACTGCAATCAGAAAAGCTATGGCTTTTAGTCTTACACTGCAGCCTAAGGTCTGTGGATACACGTCTGGGCAATACAACCCAGGCAGTTTAACAACACAGCCAAGTCTGCCTTAAGCTCAGTGTGAGCCAACCACGTAAGTGTTAACTGAGTTTTCCAGAAAGATTTTACATCTCCCACTAAGCTGTATGTTGCAGAGACTTAAAGGAAGGAGGCAAGTTTCCCACCATAAAGCTCATCTGGGCATAACAGCTGATGAACAGGCACATCTTGACAGCAGTATGGGCATTTGAGCTGCCTCCTGTACTGTCACTGCTCCCCTTTTCGCTCTGTGGTGCCTAGGCAGAATAGTTAAAAAACCCTCCCTGATGCCAGTGGAGCATAGAATAGGAACTGGGAGAAGGTAGGAGAAAGGACTATAGACTGGAACAGACTGGGATAAGACAGGAGAAATCTGTATTCTACAGAAAAAAAATAGGAAGCAACTTTGCATTGACTGTAGAAACTGATCCTAACCAACACTCAAAAAGAATGCATCTCTAAAGACACATGGTGTCAATTCTGGCACTCCCTGACCTTCACGGCCTTCCTTTTGTAATTATGTCGTTCTTTTACTGTAGGTCTCTGCTATAATGGCCCTGTTTTTTCATATTAAAAAGACATTGGGATAGATTCTCTGCTGGTGTAAATTGGCACAGTGCCACTGATTCTAGTGGAACCATGCCAATTTTCATCAGCTGCAAATCTGGACCATTCTTGTTAATTTACGTGTAAAGAAGCTCCCCACATGCCTCTAATCATTTCTATTTTCCCCCTTGACCCTTCCTGTGTTTGACGTTGGGTTTTTATCTTAGAAACGTAGTGATAAAATGCTTTATTTTGTTTCATCAGCAAATTGGGATGTCATTAGTCACCACTTCTAGCCTCTCCTCCAAACACAGATTCACAATAGGGTGCAGCACAAAAAGCTCTGCAACAGTGCTATCCCAGGCTGCTATACCTCTGTGGTTTGGCATGGTGCAGGAAGGGAATCACACAGTGCAGCTTGCAGAGCATCTCAGGTAATAAGACCTGCTTATAGTGCTGCATCAGAACAAGAGGTAGCACATGCATTGTCTCAGTGGCAATTTAAAGACATCCACAATGATCCTTGGACATTCCACTGACTAATTTATTTTTCTGATTAAATACTTTGCTTTGTATCACAAACCTAGGTTTTCCCCACATTGGCTTTATTTGCACCACCTTAGTTATCAAGTTCCTTTTGTATGATTATCTGTGTTAGTAGCTACTGTCTAAAAACCTTGTCTAATATTTTTTGTGGAACTCGCATCTTTTTGATAAAACTATGTATGTACATGTATTGCCGACCTTCTCCATTAAATTGTTAACCTTTAAAATACACTATAAGGCTGGAGCAGCAAGATATACTGTTGCAACAGCCACAGTTATTTTTCCTTAGAATTATACTCCATCCAGGTTCTTTATAGTGGGTTTTTTTATCTTTAACGATTTTATCAATTAAGTTTCCTGACACTGAAGAAAGGTTCACCATGCTAATTCCTGGAATCATTCTTAGAACCATTTCCCCCAAAACAGTTTTGTAGGCAAATGGCTACCTTCAGTTTTCCTCTATTGTACCACATTTTGCTGATTAATTGCCTAAGTTTTAATAGGAATTCAGTTAGCAATTCGTTAGCTCCTTCAGATTCCTTGGATGAATGCCACATGTTCTGACTTTCCCTGTCATTTAATTCCATGGGTTGTTGCAAACCCTGTATATACATCACTGCTTTTGGCAACACTTGCTGTTTGTAAATAGCAAATGCTAAGGCAGGCAGTTTCTTATGATCTGCTCTGCTAAAGTTCTAAGTAACCAAAACACTGTTTCTGCATAAGCTCTTTGTCTTTTCAGTTTGTTCCCTTTGTGCCCTGGTGACTCCTCATGCATTTCCAGCACATTATCACTGTAACACTAAACATTCTTCAGATTTCCTCTAACTTACTTGAGATTAATCACACTAGTATTACAGGGATGTGGCTTTGAAATAATAATAAAAACCTATTATTTAAAATACACACCAAAAGTCACATTCCAAGTTTTAGATTTGTTACAAACCTTCCGTTTTTAGTTTAAATTGTGTTGTATACCACATTTTGACATTACATTGAATGGTGTCATCTACCTCTATTCACACTCTCCTTAAAATCCCACTGGAGAGGAAAAGTTTTTCTTTCTGCTCTTTACTGTCATACTTAACCTATTCAAGGCAGTATTTAACCCAGATATTCTCTCATGGTCCCATACACTCTTCGCTTTTCTTGCCTGAAAAAAAACTATGGGCCTTATAGAACAGCCTCTCACTTCCACATCCTGATCTGTCTTTCCTATACAGTATACAGAAATGAATTATTGTACCTCATTGATTTTTTTCATGAGCACCATATTTCACAAGCGATAAATTATACCTATAATGTCTTGATGCTAGACATTAAGCCCTATCTATAATATCTTGATGCCAGACATTAAGCCCTACCCAGAGTTTCCTTTAAGCTCCTTATGTTAGTATTTGCAAGTTTTATTATTTTATTGATATGTTCCTCTTTAGAGGTGTCTTTTCACCTTTGCTGCACCACAGCTGCAGTTGCTTACCGTATCTCCTATTCTTGGGTATATTTTGCAAAGATGAGACGACTGAGCAGCACATAAGAAACAGGACATTTTCATCTGAAAATGCCAAGAGGAGAAAATCAAATTAATGGAAAAATACTCTTTCTTGTGAAGAATCCTTTTTATTGCATACACTTTTGTTCTATAAGGAAACATATAATACTAAGCAAGAATAAAAGATATTTTTGCTTTGTATAAGTTGTTGATGAAACAAAGAACAGAATATTATATTGTTTGGGTATCTTAATTTTTTAAAGTTGAAAATTTGTATAATGCACAGAATGGAAAAAAGACAGGAAAATATTCTAGGCCTAGGCAAATGTCTCAAGAGTGGTCTGACAAACCCAATCTATTCAGAGTAGCAACAAAAATTGAGGGATGACTTGATGACATTGTTAATGTATCTTTTCAAGGAGAAAATACCAGTTAATAAAGAGCTCTTCAGCCTAGCTGAGAAAGGCATAAAAAGAGCAAATGGCTAGAAGCTGATGCCAGACAAATTCAAATGAGATATACTGAAGAGTAACAGTCATGATAATTAACCACTTGAACAAACAACCTCCCTAAGTAATAAAATTTTTAGATGAAAACTGAATGGCTTTCTGAAAGATATGATTTAAACAAATAGTTTAAGTTCTAAACTTTGCTAACTGCATAAAATTCCTTGCACAATCTTAGAAGGTCAGACTGGATGATCAAATTGTGCCTCAAACCTGAAAGTTTTAACATGTGGCAAGACATAACTTTCAGAATCACACAACCATTCAGAACAACTGCTTGTTTATTACAATTGGGGGTTCTGCATTCTCTTAAAACAGTAATTTTGTGAAAGGGTTTTCTAACCCTCTGTCTTGTTACACAAAAGGTTAAGTTCCCTACAGACAGATGAGGTAAAAAGCAGGTAAACGTTGCATTTAAAAAAAAAATCCCTGTTTTAAATAGCATTTAACATAAAAAGAGAGAGAGAGGGAGAAAGACACAAAAACACCAGTGCTTCAAGTATTAAAAGCATGCTCTGAAAACCTCTGTGATGACAGTTTGAAGAAAGCGGCTTTTATACGCTACTGAGCCCACCTCTACAATGTCTTTTAAATGCAACTGTTTACCTAGAAAATATAAGCAAGGGCCAGAATCTGGACTAGAAGAGGCACCTTTTGACTGCAGACACTGAACTGAATCCTTAACTAATAAATTGTTCCACACCTTTGTCTGAAACAAGAAAAGCAAAGGTCTGCATTTTCTCACAAGAATGCACAAGCCCCCTCAAAAGTAATATGGTTTTTCTACATCTAAGTCTCAGTATTTGTTGACTTAAAGAGTTTGTATGAATGACAATGCACATCACTGGTTTGTTACTTCTGTCATCTGTGCTACTGAGTGTACCTTGACTCAGATCAAAGTTGAAAGCTTCTTAAAAGATACACAAACCACAATGTGACAAATAGCATGCTTTGTTTGACACAGCAAACAAGAAATTACTTTCATCAACCCAGGAAAAGAATCCTGTGTTTTCAGTGCTAATTCTGAAGACCACAGTGATGGAACCAGAGCTTTACTTCATCCTCAAGGAATGAGGACCTCTCCAAAGACAAACAGAGAGGAAGAAACAATATCAGTGCATTAAATGCTGACAATGGTATGAATTCGATGCTTGTGCTCTACAGTACACATTTGTAGAAAATTCATCCTTTACATAATTAAACAGATTCCCGACAAAGTGGAAAATGTCTCCATTAAGCAAATACTCATCTAACCGGAAATTACAGATCAGAATATACACAGCACTTCACAAATACGTCCAAAACTAAACATTCATACCCCTACAGCACTACACAACCTAGTACCATACACACTTAATACACAGGCATCAGAAATACTGAAAACCAGATGTTTTGTTCTTTTTACAATAACATTATCTAAGTAATTTCCAATACATTCTTATAAAATATTTTAAAGTTTTTACAAACATAAAGCACTTCAGATCTATAAATCCTTGCTAATATGTGCATTATTGGAGTAAAAAAAATTTCACTATGACATATGCTCAATAAAAATCAATGGTCATGCATGAAATCACATTTAGCTTGGAATCTAATTTGTTCTAAAAATGTACATATAGAAATTTCCCCTTAAATTAAGCTTTTTCTCCTCAAGAAATAAATAACTTACTTAACAGAACAGATTTTTAATCCAGCTATAAACCACTGACAGCCTTTTCACTGACTTGAAGGGGCTTTAAGTGGGACCTTAATAACACCTCTACTACCCCTACAAACTAAAACTATGCAGCTTTCCTAATGAGTTGAAAGCACGTGCCTGAAAGTTAGCAGAAACTGACAGAAAATGCAAACATCAAACTAGCACAATGAAAAATACATAGTATATGTGCATGCACATAGGTATAAACAAACACATATATTTAAAATACATGTGAACAAATAGTAAATGAGGCAAATCACTTTCAAACTTCTGAGAAGAGCAGACACTGTATTTTTATAATTAAGGATGTCTGACTCAGTTCTCTTAAAAAAAACCCTTTAACCAGGCAACTACAAAGCTCTGTGACAGTGTTCCTTGCTGAGTCAAAGGCATGGCTCACATGTGCAGATTTGCCAAAACCTGCCTTCCTCAGCCAGCAGAAGTATTTCAAGGTGGAATTCCTTGTTAATGCATTCAGACTCAGCTCTCATCATTTATGACAGCAGTGCATTTGATTCTTAGAGGAAGCAGTGGCTTGTACACTTTCAGCAGCATAAATGTCCTTATTTCTAGTGTTGGGGTGAGGAAAGGGGGAGATACCAACTCTATCTTTACACATGCAAAGGTCATTACCCATCCTATTCACTGTCCACACCCTGGAGCTTGGTTTGGAGGCAATAATACAGCAGACATCATTGTAACAATATTACATAACAACCTTTTTAGGGATAAGCTTACTAAAGGGGTAGCACTCACCATTCTTGCCATTTACAACACAGGCTACACCTACTGTGTCAATATACATTTTTAAAACATGTTCTTTTAAAGCTGCCATTCAAGTGTTGATCAATTTGAAGTAACCTCTATAAAAGTACTACATTCCTTTCAAATATATTAATATTTGTATTACACCCCTCTAACATGGCAAAGTGTAAAAACATATTACAGACAATATCATGGTATAAAGACCCAGTTTCAGTGAAGCTCATTGCAGTTGCAATACTAGAAAGTTTGCTTCAAACCTTTGCCCTAGCATTGCTGTTTCTCGATCAAATTTATTCAGCCCACACAATTTATTAGCTCTTCCTGAAAAGTTACTCTCCTGCCATTGATAGCAGCAGGCCACCTGCTTCTGCTAATTAGCAGTACCATGCTCAGTTGCAGCTCTACGAGAAGAAAATGGACTGGCTCTTCAGCTAGTGCATTTTGTTCTAGAAGACCAGAAGCTGTTGAATCTGCATCTTACTCCTTCAAAAAGGTTTTAAAACTTACTACACTGCATGGTACCTCTGATGAGTGCTGCTAACCTGTGGCTAAAATTCTCATTTTCCCTAAATCTTCTTAAAAAGAATACTGTAAAACTCAACCATTCTAGACAGATGCATGATTTCAGTACTATTTAAACACACAATTAACATTTTAAAATTATACACATGGATAAAAACAGGTATCATTAGTCACTTAGTAGTCACCTTCAAAACAGGCAGCATGTTCATTATGTTAATGTCCTTGGAGTGTTTAAAGCAACCTTTTGCATTTGAAGTGGAGGCTCTTGGTAAAAGGTGGCACTTAATAAGAAATGGCAATTACTGATGCATGTTGCTCTCCAGAAGACTGCAGTATGAATTTTAATTTCTTCCTGACCATGTATCAGCTAAGGCTAATACAGACATTTTAGTTTAGAAGCAGTAGGAAGTACAGTAAAAGTGAAAACCAAAATAAGAGACGACACTAATCTCCGAGTTTCAATTAAGGCCCAGCACCTCTGGATTAAAGGCTTATTTTAATGAAACGCCTTAATTAAGCATACATGTGTATAGGATCACTTTAATGAGGTATGACAGACATAGACGAGACAGCAAACATTATTTTAAAAGAAGCTTATTAGCAACATTAAGAAACTCAGTCAAGGATTCCAAAAAAAAAAAAAAAAAAAAAGTAATCCAATACTGAAAAGACACAAGAAAGCTGGACCAAGTTCAAGCATAAAACAGTGAAACCAAAATAGCAGAGCTATTTTTCAGTATCTTTGTATTCAAATTAACACATACTAATGATTTTTCTACATGTAATGGGTTTATTTTTGCAAATATTACAGCATTTACACTTTCATTTAAATTTTAGACAGCAGAAAATCAAGTTTTCTACTTTATTTGCAGACTAAAAATCTTTGAAAGTTTATATTGTAAAACATCCCTTTATCATATTACTGAGTCAGGTTTGGTGCCAGGTTAACTTGCAAGTTCACTTTAAAAACAATTATTTTATCTTTTTATTCCTGTCTTTAGAAACAATCACTGATTTATTGTCATTTTAAAGATAGTCACTTCAGTTGCTTTTTACATTTTCCCCTACAGTACACAGAGGTATTCTCATTTGCAGATTTGACTTTAAAGTAATTACTTATAATTACAAAGAAGTGCATCCAGTGGATTAATCATTCCACTTATATGCTACTTGAAGGATTACTCTCAGGACAGCCTCACTGCTTTTGCTTGGAAAATGTCAGTTCCACGAGAAAACATCTCTCAAGTCAGCAGCAGCTGAGAATGACTCCGACAACTATTTAAACCCGAAAGATTAAAGAAACGGCACACCTGGATTTGAGGTAGCATCTCTACCTGTCCTCCTCTTCGGAAATGAAGGGTAGCCAAGTGAGAATAACCAGTAAAATGGCCAGAGGAAGCCTACGCTCCTATTAGGGGCTAGAAGTGCCTTTGCACAGTTCTGGAGTTGAAAGAAACACATCAGTGGTTATTAAAAACAAGGGCAGTGCTGCTGGCTCGGGAAGCCATGCTCTGAAGCCTGGGAACTCCCTGAAGAAGCTGCTGCTGTACACTAACCCTGGTCTTACAGTCTCCCCGAGCCATCTGCTTTTTGCCATGGACAAAGATGGGACACTAGGTAACAAAGATCTTTGGTCTGATCCATATGGATACCACTCATCTGTCCTCTTCATAAATGGTGACTCTATAGAGTTGCCAAAAACACAGGTCACCCAGAATGGCAGTGATGTAGCTTCCCTTAAAATTTAAGGCCACTAGTGTGTAACTTCAAATGGGCCACCCTGACTTTGCTATATGGAAGGGAAAATGTAGACCCCCACCCCATCCAGCCACGCTTAGGAAGAGGTGCAGTCACAACTACCAAAATAATCACCTTAAAGGTGTTTTTCACACCAGAGCCACACATAACTGAACTGATCCCCAGTGGATCACAGATCAACAGCCATCTGGCACTAATGCAGCACACACAGTGACTCAAGTGTTCACCACTAACCAGGGAGGCTATTGGAGAAAATGGCCAAAGTCCGTACACCCTTACCACCGTTGCTGGGAAGTTTGAGAAGCTGGAGAGCTCTGCTACAAGGCCGCTGCTGGAGGAAGCCCTTCCACATATGACAATCGCAGGGCCTCCCTCGCATCTTATTACCTGCCAAGTTTAAACCAGCCCTGAAGTTAAAAATACCTATTAAAAATTGAAAAATACTAAATCAAAAATAGCCTTCAGGTCAAAACGCACATGGAGGGCTTCCATTAATGCGCACTACCAACCCCCACGGTACAACACAGACACAGGTGCTAAAGGGGAAAACACTAACCAGCGAGGACAAGACACAGAAAACACGGAGCTTCGCCGTTGGCGGGAAATCGGCAACGAGCCACTCGCGGGGGCGTCCCTCCGAGCGGCCACTGAGGCGGGACCAGGAGAGGAGACAGCCCCCTGAGGAGAGGGAAAGGCGACGATCGCCTCCCGCTCCGCGCCCTTCCACACAGCGCCTTCCCGCGCGTCCACCGCGCCTGCGCAGCAGCCTCGGCCGCCGTCAACCCGCCGGGGAGCGGCGTTGCCTGGCAACGCGGCCCTCGGCGAGGCAGGCGTGGCGGTGGCGGCGGCACCCGCGGCCGCCCCGGTTAGACGGTGGTCGGAGGTCTGTGAGGTAAAAAAGGTACGAGAGGCAAAAAAGAGCAGCAAGGGCAAGGGTAGGCGGCCGGTAGAAGGCCAGGGGCAGGGCTGGCGGTGCGGTGAGGCGGCCCGGCCGCGTGGCCTGGCGGGCAGGGCGCGACGCCCTCATCCGGCCCGGGGACTGCTGCCCTCCGTGTGAGGTGAGGGGCGGTGGCGGCGACAGCGGTGCGGCTCCGGGCACCCGGAGGCGGAAGGTAGTCTCCAGCTGCAGCTCGGAGAGCACACGCTTGGTTGCGGTAGCAGGAGGAACACGCCGAAACAGAGGGCAGTGGCTCCCGTTTGCCACAGCCAGCGTTAAAGGTGTCACCTCAGGCTCCGCCAGCCTCTTCTCCGCCGCTGCCCCACGCCGTGGGTGTTGCTGTCGTACCCGTGAGGATGTCGAGATGGCAGCGGGAGCAGCTTCAGCCCCAGAGGAGCTGCTAACGTCATCCTTGCCCTATGTATCACGGGCTTCCTTGTCAACAATAAACTATAATCTGGCAGAACAGTTCAGTGGGGTTTATTGCTATGGCTATTTTTTTCCTTGGTTCAGCTTGAAATTTGTCATTACTGCCATTCATTTTGAAGCTATTCCTTGCACGTTATGGGCAGTCCACAGGAGGTGAGATGAAGCTGACAGGAGAGGGGCACAGTCGACGGTTTATGGATCCAGAGTTAACTTCTGTGCCTGGAATACATGTTAAGCTGTCTCCTGTGGTAGGCCTGGGAGAAAACAAGTGAAAATGTAGGTTTCTCTTCTGCTATTGATGAGGCTGTTTCTGCCTAGAAATATTTATTATTCAGGTTCTTGTATGTGTCTGTTTGTAGAGCCCCATGACTCTTGTAAAATCAGCTAAAGATTATCAATGGAGCATCGTGATTTTCACAAGGTACGATTTCACATATTTTAAAAAAAGGCAGAAGGGTGGGGAGAAATGGAGGAATACATAGATAAACCCATTTTCTGTATAAAAATAATAGATTTTTGTTTATGTTCAGTGTTCTGGAAGGCAAGGTTAGCCTTTGGGATTGTTTTTAATGACACTGAAGTAAAAATGTGTTTGGGCATGCCAAACTTTTATACTCCATAATGAGTTTATTGCATATAATAATTATGGGCTCAGTAATTAAAACTTTAAAATTACTGCTATTTTATTTAATATAAATGATAAATCAAAGATTTCATTTGACTTTTTATAAGTTAAAGCTTGGATGTGTCAGAAACATCAATCTTAAATTTCGTATTATGGTAATTGTATGTTAGGTTTCAAGTATGGGAGTTGCATGTGTATAGAAGCCTTTGACAAGTCAAAAATATTGGCTAAGAGCAGAATTTCTTTTAATTTAGTGTAATATATATGGTTTTTAAATCATTTATAACAGTAATTATTCAAGGGTGGGTTTTTTTCTTTTTAGGGACGCTCCTCCAAACGAGAGACCATAGCAGTTTCTGCAGTTGCTTTACAGGATCATATAATACACAGTCATCAGCTCCAGGATCTTTCATTAGCAGATCCTTTTAAGTCAAGGGCAAGGAATACCAAGAACATTTACAAACCCGTGAACAAAGAAATGGTCAGAGCGGTAGTAGATACCGGACTAAGAAAAAAGAGCACTCACCGCAAAAACAAGGAAGATGCAGAAAAGGAGTATGTTCTTGATACCAGTCCTCCACAGCTAACGTTAGGTAAACCATTATATTCTGATTTGTGAATTTTTGTTTTTATTTAAAATAAACAGAGGAAGCTAAGCTTTCTGTTCGATAAGATAATTGATGCTAAACAGCATAAAATCTTGTTTTAAAAATTGACAAAACTCAGCAGTTTGGGCTATCAGGTAAACAATGGAATTACCATCAGTGGCTTGAATGTATCATTTTCATATCTGAAATGTATTAAAAAATACTATTCTTGTGACAATGAAGTTAAAATTGAAGAAGCTAGTGCATCCTGATGAAGAAGAATTCTTCACTAAGAGGTGGGAAGTCTTTTACACTTTTTAATATTTTGTATATTGACTGTCAAGTTTATTTACCTTCTATTCTCAAGCAAACATCAGTGATTTTGATACTGTATTTATTTGGGGAAATGTTTTAGTATTAAGAATATTTTTTTAAGTCTAGTTGAAATGGTTTGTTTTATTCCTTAGTAGAAAAGGCATTTACTAGTACTGCATAAAATGTATTCTTTGATAATATATACTCACATTTACTCAAAGTTAAAAAGGTTTATTTTTACAATGGTCCTGGGGCTAAACCTGTAGAAGAATTAACACCTGTAGTTAAATACCTTTTTCAAATTTAGAAGCAAACATGCAACAAGATAAAAGTCACAGATGTGAGGGCTTGGAATGATGCCTGGTGAGAAAACTCACTTTTAAATAGTATTATAATAATACAGTTGTACAGCAGTGACAGACAATATTGCTTAAAAAAACAAAGCTAGGGAGCATCTTAACAGACCAGGAGTCCAAATTGCTTCCCACCTATCAGTTTCAGTCTTGTATTTCCCTTTTTTAAAAGTTTCTACAGTATTCTTGCCATGAACATCATCTTGTCTCCATCCTTTCGGTTGTCTTGATTACATATTTCTTAAAGGACCTTCTGGCTCCACAATTTGCAGTTTGAAGCACAATAAACTTTCATCGTCATTAATAATTATTTTATTTATTCTTTTTCATTAAAATGCCCTTAGGCCTCTCTGAAGATCATGTTGCCTTTGCTATAATAACTGTCACCGTAGTCCTAGCTCTAAAGAGAACCATGTAAATCAATGAGACTCTGTACAAGCACAGGCATCTGCCTTTTGGAATCAGCTGAAGGTTAAGAGGGTAACTTAAGATAATACACAAGTGTGTGTAACAAGTGATAGGACAAAGGTAGTAAGACAAGGTGATTATTACTATGTTTACATGGTTAGAGTTCTAAAGATGGAGGGTTTTTTCTTTGGTTCGTTTTGAAGAGGAATTTGAAAGAAGAGAGGATAGTGGGGGGAAGAAACAGCAGAGAGGTACTGGGGTTAACGCAAATGTAAATAATGAGTGATTATGGAAGCTAAAGGTTGTGGTAAAAAAATGCAGCCCAAGTGTGAGCATGTTCTCTGCAATTATAAGAAAGATGAAGTATTTTCTCTTTAAATCACAGCATTGACTGAAATGTCCCATATGAACGCATGTGCAAGTGATTCGAAAGAATGTGCTGAAAGATTTTTAAAATTTGCAATTGTTTCTGGGGTTTGCTTATTATTATTTTCACCTATAGACTCATATTATTTTAAAATGCTTGTGTCAAGCTTTCGTTTAAGAATTGTGTGGTTTAAACCTTACAGCTGTGAAACAAGTTTGAAAATGTAATTTAACGCAACTTTTTCTTCTTGAGTTTGTGAGTAATCAAACAAAATCTCACAGACCTCTATCATTAAATTTTTCTCAATAGGGACTTAAGTCCTAAAGTCAAATAATAATAGTTTAAAAGTTGATGTCTGTAATCTCTTTACTGATGTTCATTTTAGGATAAATAACTCACTTGGTTGTAAGTGGGTGTGTTAGTAAATGGGTTGGGCTTGTAAACTTGATGCATCAGGATGATAACTCCTGGATGTCTCGAGCTGTGATAAATGTAGGCTTTCATTGCTTGTATTTATTCAAAGTCCTGCTTTGAGACTATCTTCATAGAGCCTTTTGCTTCAACCACATACCGTTTCTTGTATGTCCTGCTGCCAGTTTTCCTTCATCAACTATGTTGTATAAAAGTTTTCCTTCTAAACATCTGTATAACCTGTCCCTCACAAATATCCCATCTGGTTTATATTATTTAGAAGTCAGGTTTTGCTGCCAATCTCTTCCTATTTGGCAGCTTTAATCATCCATTTGTGAAAGTTTTAAATAAGCATTTTTTCTTACCCCAGGGGTATATAAAAGGCTTTCCACAAAGCCATCTCATTGTCTTCCTTAAAACAGCCTCTGACCACAATGCCTGGAAGAAAAATCAAGGGTAGGCATTTTTTATGTTGTGATACTGTCTTTCATGCTGCGACTGGTTTGCTACCTTTTTCACTGCCTGTGTATCCTGATTTTCTCATCATAAAGACAATCACTTGTGTATATTGGACTATCAAAATGGGATCTTATTTCCTTACTCATTCACTGATACTCGTGCATATTAATGTCAAGTGAAACTTCATATATGCTTTTACTGAAAGTTTTATCATGTATTTTATAATTTGATTCTTCTTTTGTAGCAGAAACACTGATCTGTGCAATATATGCTCTTCAAGAGTTGAATGGTCAAGAGGGAAAGCACTCCTGGTTAGGAAAACCTCCTTGTCACTCAGCTACCAATTTCAGCAAATCATGCATAAGTTTTAAGCAAAATACATGTTCTGAACTAGTTTTTAGACTTTAAAAAGTTTGCAGGATCCTTCATATTTCTCTTAAAGCTCATACTATTTTTCACCATCCAGAGCACCAGATAAAAGCATTTTACTGCACCATAATTGATAGACAACACTATTTTATGTTAATACACTGTATATTTTACATTCTGAAATTACGATGCCATAAATACATACGTATGCGCTTTGCTGCTTGACACGGGAGTGATTGGAATTCTAGCCCATAGCCTGCAGGCAGAGCTGTGAGCTCCTGCACGTGTGGAGGTGCAGTATTTGTGTCTGGGTATTGAGTTGTCCAGGAACTGAAACAGCGTGCCTCTAAGACAGTTCATCCATGACCACCAATGTAATCTACAGCATTCATTGATTCAAATTAGCTTTTGGTACTTAGGTTTATATGCATTGCTTACCTTTGACTTGATACCTTTACTAGGGTAACAAAAGTAACAAGGTGGGGTCTCTGAACCAAACCGTATGTAGAGAAAGCACTTTCCATGCTGTTCCAAAAGCATAAACTGACCCAGCTTGATATCTCAAAGCCATCTAAGATATCAAATCAAACTAATTTATGTTTGAAAGATGTCATGACCTCACAAGGAAGTAGGGTAGGCAGATAGTTCAACTAAAGGGAAGAAAGTATTCCTTATAATTCCTTTAGTACCTCACAAAAGTTCTTTAAAAAGATCAAAGACGGTTTTGTGCAAATTTTAAATGATTAATGATATACATCTGTAGATGGATGAGCTCAGGAGCAGAATTTTTGTCTCAAAAATTAACAAATCCTGTCCTAGAATAATGAGATACTCAAGCAAGTGGATCACCAAAACCCTATTCTTTGGTTTGTTAGGATTCGTTTTGTCTTCATGACTAACTGGTGTAATGGGTTTGGATACATAAGCTGTCTGATGGGGTTTTGAAAGCTTATACAGAACAAGTAAGTGCTGCTTATTATTGTCTGGTTTCTGCAAAGATTTTTGTATGAATGAAAGAGGTGACCCTTTCCTTCCCATTTAGAACTAAACTGTCATCTAGGTGTCATCAGCTTGCATTCTATTGCATGTCCCTCTTCCATTACGGTTTTAGCAAATACCATTGAGGCCTCATCATGGACTCGTGTTACTGGCTTATTACACATACTTTGGACATTCCTGTATTGACTTTGGTCAGTCCACACAAGCTGCTTCCTCAGGTCTTCAAAGGTGACAAAGATCTGTTCTTTGCCATACCTACTAGCATCTTTCTTTACTACTGAGATGCTGACACTGGACTTTTATCTGCCATTTCTGGGGGCAAGGAGGCATACTGTATTTTCACTGATTCCGTCTTTGAGAAGGCAGAGATTTCACATGGACATGCACTAAGGCACCTCATAGCTATCATTTGAGATCGACAGGCTTGGGTATCACAGTGACACTTATCACTGGTAACTTGTGACTCTGTTTCTTTATGCTCTTTATCTCTCTTGCATCTGTCACAGTCTCATTACACTTCAGTATTTTGTACCAGCAACAGTTTTTCATAATACCACTTCATTAATTTTTATTTTTATTTTAAGAATACAAAAAAGCAGTGTTAAAGAAACCTTCACAAATTAATTCTTAGCAGAGATTTTCTTTACACTAATGATATGAAATGACACTGTTGTGCATTGTTATATTGTCTAGTTAATAATCCCCATCTTAATGGCTGTGAAAAGGTATCAAAATAAATACAAATTACTCGGCAAATAAAAATTTACATTTAAAAAATTTTCCTGTATAAATCCTGTATGTAAAAGAGGTTCTGACAATTACTGAATAGCTAATTAATAGTAAGAAGTACGTTGCCTGCCACTGGTTTGCCTGATGATAGATTTATATGAAGTATCTCTATAAAGTATTTTTAAGTAAGTGCATTATCAGTGAATTTCATATGAAGAAGATCCATTGCCTGCATCTGCCAGTGGGTTTTATTCGGTGATCTGTTGTTGTTGTTGTCTACAGCTCAGAAATTAGGCCTAGTTGAGCCTCCTTCCTTGCCACTAACTGCTGAAGAATGGGCAAAAATAAAGCAGAGTTCCATACAGCATGGAGACTCCATAGAGCCTTGTGCAATATGCAGGGAAGAATTTGCATTTCAACCTCAGGTACATGTGTAACTGTATAATTGTGTGGACTATGCAGCTGTATTTAAAAAAAATTTTCCAGAGTTACTGCTAAAAATCATTAGCTGGAGGAAAAAAGGGAAGAAAAATTCTACTGTAAGACACCCTTTAGCATTTAATAGCTGCACCCAGCTGTCAGTGGCCAACTCTGAAAGTATTTCGGTTGTGACATGGTAGAGAAAGGTTGGTAGTGTTTGTTCAGTTCTGAAGTTATGACAGTAGAGGAGAAGGTAATCAGCCTTTGTATCTGTTCCTGCAAAGCAGGTATCAGCTATTGTCATTTAAAAATCCTGTTACATGTGATCCTAGCCTTCATTCATCAGAATGGTAAATACTCACTAACTATACAATTTGATATATTTTGTTTTCTCACAAGTTTTATTAATTGCAGTTCACTTCAATTGTTATTTCTATTTGGAAAATGGAAGTAGGTGTACTCTTAATACCAGTCAGTTGCTTCCTTAGGTTATCTGAAGAAATCCTTGAATTTTACCTTGATGGCTTTATTCAATGCATGTGTGTAGCATAAGCAGAACTACATCATGCTTTATTAGATTCTGTCATCTATCATCTTGAAAATATTAAGCAAAAGGGACAACTGACTGATTGAAGAGGAGTGCTGCTTCAGAGAGGTGATGATGGTAATTGGAAGAATTATCTCTGCCTCTTGCAAGTTTCTTTCCACAGTGCATTTTAGGGTGCTTTTTTTTCTGCCTGTTCTCCCTTTTAATTTTTCTTGAAGACTTTTTACAGCCAAGTATGTGATGTGAATCAAGGTCTTTTAATAACCTTAGATACAAGGCTTTTGCTTCCTTTTACATCAACATTAACTGAAGGTGTACAATTGTCCACAGGCAGGTGGGATGGATCTGGCAAAAGACCATTCTGCCAATTTCTGGCTACTCTGAAAGTCTAAAGCTTGACAAGAGAGAGCAAAAGACAGCACTCATTAAAAAGGTTACTTTAGATTTGGCACAAAAAGGGAAATGCCTCTGGAATTCTTTTTGTCCTCAGTGTTTCGTTAGCTTTCCTCCCTCAAGGGAAAAAAAAGCCACTGTATCTGAAAGCTTTCCCTTCAGCTGGCTGCTAGCCATTAATCCTTTTGTGTTTGCCAGCTCAATAGTGCATACTACTTGTTATGGTTTTCACTCCTTTCCCAGTTTTTCCTTTCCTAAGAGCTAACTGCTTTTTTGTCCAACTCTGTATCTTTTGTCAGGATGAAGATCACAGCATTTGGTGGGAATTTAGGTCAGATAAAGGTGAAGTTTTCTTGTAGCCTGTGAACATGCTTTCTCTTTTGTTTTTGTTTTTTTGTATGTGTGAAATGCTGCATTTGATGTATATCACTTCTTGAAATTTAACGTCTCTGTGGGGAAAAGGGAAAAAAATTAATCAGCTTTCATTTTAAGTACTTGTTTTATCATCTTTTCCTCCAGTCAGTAGCAGTTGGCATTTCTTGCTTTCTGCCACTCCATGTGTTGTTAACACAAAATTCACACATTGGCTTAAGATGTAATATATAAGTAATTTGTATAGAAGACTAATTTTATTTTCACTGGAAAGACTGCAGTAGTAACAGAAAGAAACTGATGACCTTTCAGGCAGTCAGAATTTTTCTTGTCAACATTTTTTACTTTTCAGCTTTTAGAATGGTTTAAAGTCAGGTTTGGTTGATGGTTTGGTTTTTTTTTTCCTTTGAAAAACAGGTGCTGCTTACATGTTCCCATGTATTCCATAAAGTGAGTACATTTTTATATAACTATTCAGACACATGAGTATTTTAATTCAACTACTTAAATGAATATTTTAACGAATTAAATGTAATCATCTTGAAAAGTAATTTTGATTCCAGATTTTTATGGTAAGAAATATAATTTAAGACTATTTTATGATGAAACACTTTATTTCATTTTATTACCTTTTTTAAAACCATATGAGAAGACATAGTTTGTAACTGAGCTGTACATTTGTATACTAAGCAGGAATAGTTTAATTCATGAAATTTCATGTGAATATATGGAGATCTACAAAATTCCCTTAACATTTTAATTATGAAAATGTGCTTCCTGTAGAGTATTCATGGATTGAAGAATAAACTGTTTTTACATTCTGTAATCTATCCTGTTTCATCCATTCCAATTATATGAAATATATTGTAATTATTTTTTCAGGCATGCCTGAAAGCCTTTGAAAAATTTACAGGTAAAAAGTCTTGTCCTATGTGTAGAAAAGAGCAGTATCAGACCAGAGTAATATATGATGGGGCACGCTTGTTTAAAATAAAGTGTGCTATTAGGTAAGCCTTGCTTCTGCTACAGGTGTTGTCACTGGACAATATTTATCTCTAAATAATGCTCCAAATGTGTTAAAACTTAAATAAGAAACTAGACAGAATAAATGAATGCACTACAAAAGTTAAAGGTTAAAAATGCATAAAATGATTGTTTCGTATAAATAGTAAAATTATATAAATTCGAGCTTCCTCTTCTTGAGCAAAATTGTGTCTTACAGAATTCAAGCTTTCTGGAGGGGATATATTGTTAGAAAATGGTATAAAAACTTGAGAAGAACAGTGCCTCCTAAAGACAGCAAATTAAGAAAGCAATTCTTTGAGAGAAAGGTAATTTTGCATTTGCTTCTTTGGTCTGATTCAGCTCCCTTAAATCAAAATTCCTGAATATCAGCTCTCTACCTTTTTGTTTATTCTTTCTTATTCATATCAAAGAGGCAGCACTGGAGGAACTTCGTTGTTCTGTTAGTCTGCTCATTCCATCCTCTTTACAATGTAGAAGTAAGGAAAATTATTTAAATAATTAATTTTAAGGCCTTCCTTTTGCCTAGGCCAACAATAGTGGGCTTTTTGTGAGGCTCTGTATTTCCCTTCTCTTTTTGATAAATCACAGTAATCTGTTTTCCTGTAGAATTATATGAAGGGGGTATAGTAAGGGGAGAAACAAATAAATACATAAACAATTGTAACTTCTTTTCACTGTCATTGTTCTCTCACTGGACTCTGAACTGGATGGTTCTATTCCATAGCTTTGCCCTTTTCTACCTTCTGCTCAGATGCAAGTTAGACTAATAAATTAGGGTCCTGACCCCATACAAATGAGGCCAAATCAGGTGCAAGCATTTTGCAATGACCCTGCTTGCCTTTAAGCACACAGCTGCTGCAGAGGCCCTGTGCAATCCTGAAGTCCTCTTCGGCAACTTTCAGTCTTCCCTCAGTTTAGTAACAGCCAGCCCATCTCAGCTTTTCAGTAACAAAAACTGCTCTGAGGCATCCTCAGCAATTACCAAACCATCCCTCAGGGAGCAAGAGAAGCCATCTTCCACTCCAGATTACCAAAAACCTGGTTAACAGAGATTAACAAAGCCACACAAGACAGCCATTTAAACGTAGCTAGTGCGTGCAGCTAGGAAAATACTCAAGATGCAAGCTAAATCAGTGATAGGTTTAAACCAATACTTAAACTGGTTGGGTGGGTGTTTTTTTAAATCACTGCTTTAGTTAAACAGAAGAGTGCTTGCAGAAAAATGCTTGTTACTGTCATTACTTCTCACGGTTACTTGGTTGTATCCAGTTGGAGGAGAGCTTTGGATGCAAAGACCCTCCCTTGCTATATTACACATCTATGTATGATAGTGAGATTGGTACCCTGGAGATGATCTGGCAGACTGTTGCAACAAAACTGGTACCGCTGTTTTGCTTGTGTGGTAACAGTGGCAGGGGAGAGAGGAAATATTGTTCACAGTCTTAACACCAAGACAGCTTGCTGGTTGCTATGCTACCTTTGTAATCAATGCAAAGTCCTTCCCTGCGACAGAGAAAGTGAATATGGAGACAAATGAAGAAAGCTAATGTTACACTTGAAAGTGCTTGAACACTTAAATCTGGAAGAAGTGAATCCATCAGTGGATTGTGACTGTCCTCAAGTAGCACGATGAGAACAGACAACAGAAACACAGATTTTTCTGCATGGAAGACTGGGGAAACAGTCATATGCTTCTTTCCTGATAAGGCTGTCAGTTTTCTGTGGGCTCAAGACACCGTGCTTAGCTATAAACAGGGTCTCAGTAAAGGAAAGTTGAAGAAAGCTTCTGAATATGCTGAAAGTTGCAGCTGAGTGTCATTTGTTCAAATTTCACCAAACTTCAGATGGCAGTCTACCAAGCTACCTACAGTGGGCTAGCTTTTAGGGCCCCTATCTTAAATACCTGTTTTAGGGAGAAACAGCCTGATAGACTGCCCACATTTCATCACATGATTATAAGCTATGGGAAGGTCTTCATTTAACATAGTTTCCATATATAGCCTACAGCATTAGGAAATCATTCTCGTGTAACACTGCAGGATTTTGCAGGGAACAAAGTGGGCACTACTTTTTCACCATCTATTAAGAATAAATTTCTAAAGTCTTCTCATGTAGATTAGCCAGGTTTAAATGAATTTGGTACCAATTGTGATTAAAGGATATATACTTATTTTTCTTAGTGGCTTTCAAGTGGGAATTGTAAATGAGTTTTCCTGCCGTTCGTTCTTATACTTTAAAGTGTTGGTTAATGAAAACACTAAAGAAGTTTTTCACAAGGAGCTATCCATTTCCAGATGCTAAAAAGCTTTTTTAAAATAAATTTTGCCTCTCAAACTTGTGCTGTGCTTTTAAAATGTCACACCCTAAACATTAGCATAATCAAGTGGCATCACAACTGAGGAGAAAAAATCTGATTTTTAATAACCCTACCTCCTTTGGAAGGATCACAAAGGTTAAACATCAAGTTTCATACGCTTAAATAAATATCACAGATTAAAAACCAGGGTCTGAAATATTAGTACTAGGAAGGACACGTATTACTTTTTTCAGGGTGCTACAGTAGCCCTTATTACATCTATCATTAAAATTTTTTATAATCTAGATCAAAGGAGATAAGAAAGGTCACTGAAACCAAAGTAGGCTACTTTTTAGCACTACTATACACAGAAAGCAGGGTGTTGCTTCAGCATGTTAGGTAGTGAATTTCTTTGATCTTCCCTATAAATGTCACTTCTGTATGTCATTTAATTGTGGTATAGTCTTTTATTGGTGCAATTAAATCTTTTCAAATGCATTACATTATCTCCAGCTTTGCTAAAAATCTTGCCATTGTTTAGGAACCAAGGTAAGTCATTGTGAAATGATGTAGTTGACTTCAGTTTCTCCCTACCCCCTCCACATGATTTCTCCCAACGATTTTAATTTAAATCTCACCAAACAGTATAATGGTCCTGGAATTTGTTTAGTCGTTTGACTTCCTTTATCACACAGAGATGGTAAACATTCTGTTGCTAACTTGAAGTGGCTCCAAGCAGCAAAACTAGGAGGATATTAAACCAGTAAAAGCTTATCAACTGATTCATTGATACGCTGTAAATTCCAGCCTTTTCATTTTACTTTTGAGGGTTGCCATAAGTCAACACATTAGTAAGCAATTTGCTGACATTGGATCACTTAAAAAGGCTTCCCTGTGGACAAAGTTCACCTCGATGCTTTGTTTCATCATTTTATTTTATCATAGTCTTGTGCTGTTGTACAGATGACTGATGTAGTTTTGCACACTGATAGAGTA
>JANZLQ010000078.1:35582702-35596289 GCA_026212715.1 Elanus axillaris | reverse complement strand
AGCAGCTTCTCACAGAAGCCACCCCTGTAACCCCCCCCCCCCTCGCTACCAAAACCTTGCCACAGAAACCCAATACAAGAACTTTCAGATATTGTGGTAGCAATGAGAGAAAGTGGCCACAGTGAGTTGGGACTGCACTAAAGGAGATGATGAAGCTTAAAAGCATTCATTGCTTTTCAGTATTTATTTTGCTGAGCATTGATGGGAGCATCTTCAGATATGATGACCAGATTGCTTAGGCCTATGTGCAATATGCAGAAACGTAGTTAAGGCAGCAAGTCATAAAAGTCTATATACCAAGGGCATCACCTAAGATGCTTCTCTTCTCACTGGTTATCGTGCCTTTTACTAACCCCACAGAAGATGCACTGGTTTCCCATCAAATAACTAATGCTCAGCTGAAAGTTCTATACTTCCTTTCCTTAGCACAGCCGTACCCTCTGTGCTTCATCCATATGGGTTAAGATTAGTACATCTATCTTGGGAAGTTTAGTGATGAAAATCCTGTGTTTTCTCTGAAGGAAAATGGTCCATGAGTGGAGTCTGGGGCCCTGACGCTTTTAACCTCTAAATCAGCACTGGACAGTAGCTGCAACCTGGAACAGAATTCCATAGATCATGCAGTTAATCAGGCCCACTTGTCCAATCGCTCACATGGGTGAATATCCATTTATGAACTATCTGTAAGTAACTCCAAATCTAACAGCAGTCAGTTTTCTTTTCAGGTTCAACAGATCAGCAATCGACTATTGAGTTCTTACAACATCAACCTAGATGAATTTTTTTCTGAGATAGATTCTTCTATAGCTGCAAGTCGAGATGCATTTCAGCAGTTGGAAGGAAACAAAATATTAAGTGAAACTGACTGGGAGAAGATCCAGATGCAGGCTGCTTGGCACTTTTTTTCTTTTTTTTTTTTTTTCATTTTTAAAGTAATTTTGCATTTATAAGCTCTTTTATGCTCTTTTGCTTGGCAGTCTTTTCAGCACAATTGAGTGTTTTCTGTTTTCTTAAATTTTTGTCCATCTGTTCCAAATCAAAAATATTAAAAAGTTCTTACAGTTCAGACATTTTCCTCAGCAGCATCTCTCTTCTCAGTTAAAGAGCCCAAAGAGGCTGTAGACAAAACTGACAATCAAAATAGGAATAGTTTCTCAAAATACATTATAGTTATAAAATCTGAACATTTGAATTAGCATATTGCTGATATATTTGCCTTGTATTGTTTCACTGCAGGTTTGTTTGTTTGTTTTTACTCAGGCATTTCGGCAAGAGATATTTGATTGTCCTATCCGTATCATGCCACTCAGTTCTACAGTTCGTCCTGCCTGTCTCTTCTCTGATAATAGCAATCAGTTTTCACGACAGACTGTCCTGCTTTCTTGTTCACGTTTGTTTCATCACACCTGTCTTCAGGCATTTGAAGAGTTTTTCCTTGGGAGAGTGACATATTTGCCCTTTATGTCGCTCATACTCTCAAAAGAAAATCCTCAAATGTTGATACATACAGCTCATAATGAACTACCTCATAGATCACAGCTGACAACATATGCACTTCTAACTTTGGATCTTCCAGATCTTTCAAGAAATGATTTTGTATGGACAACGGTACTTGCCCTGTATTTAGAGAAATAAAAGTTAGAAAGGTACTGTTGCTTCCCTTTTATACTCAGTTTCACCTTTGGTCTTCCAGCATTTTTGTTCTTCCACTGTCACTCCCACCTTCCTCCAGTTTCACTGCCCTTCCCCAAAGACGAGCCACAGTTGCTTCAGGCATTGTGTTCATTCAGCAATACCCTGCTATTACCCTCACCTTGTTTTTTTACACCTGATTTGTTGCAGCACAGGTTCCTACTCACATGGACTGCCACTACTGCAGCTGGTAGTTGTAGCAAGAAACAGGGTTTCTTCCTTTTCCATCAGCCACATTTAGTAACTAGAACCCTGGCTGCTGCTTCTGCTTGAATGACTGACCCACTCCAGAGAGCTTCAGGCAGATAAAAGTGGCCCTCAAAGATGCAGGATTATTTCGGAACTTCAGAGAACGTGGAACCACAGTAAGTACCACTTTCAAGTGAAATAAAAACATGATTATGACTTTTCAGCTTGTCCTGGTTTCAGCTGGAGTAAAGTTAATTTTCTTCTTAGTAGCTGGTATAGTGCTGTGTTTTGGATTTTGGATGAGAATAATGTTGATAACACACGGATGTCATAGTTGTTGCTAAGCAGTGTTTATACCAAGTAAAGGACTTTCCAGCTTTTCATACTGCCCTGCCAGCAGAGGCTGGGGTGCACAAGAAACTGGGAGGGGACACAGGCAGGACAGCTGACCCAAACAAGCTAAAGGGGTATTCCATACCATATGACATCATGGCCAGTATATAAACTGGGAGGAGTTGGCTGGGGGGCGCCGCAGCTCAGGGACTGGCTGGGCATCGGTCAGCAGGTGGTGAGCAACTGTATCACTTGTTTTGTATATTCTCTTATTATTTTCCCTTCCTTTTCTGTCCTATTAAACTGTCTTTATCTCAACCCATGAGTTTTACTTATTTTTTTCCCAGATTCTCTCCCCCATC
The DNA here is from genome assembly GCA_026212715.1 of Elanus axillaris. Classification (NCBI taxonomy): domain Eukaryota; kingdom Metazoa; phylum Chordata; class Aves; order Accipitriformes; family Accipitridae; genus Elanus; species Elanus axillaris. The sequence continues at coordinate 35,593,713 of JANZLQ010000078.1, read as the reverse complement.
TCACTGAGGGGGTGCAGAGTGAGTGAGCAAGTGGCTACATGGTGCTTAATTGCCAGCCAGGGTTAAACCACAACACAGCTACACATTGCTGAAACTAAAGTCAAGTCACCACAGATAATTTATAAAAAAAGTATGAGCACATAAAGACAAAAGTCAGAAGCTAAAACAAAATGAAATAGCAACATATCAAGGTAACAAGAAAATTCATTTTGCATAAAAAGGCAATAACTGATCAGCTACAGAAATGACAGACAGCTTCCAGATAATACTGACAAGATCAAATTGTGTCATGCATCAAGTGAGGTGGTCACCACCAGACCAGGTGTAAGAGTGTACAGTGTGAAGGTGGGAGTGGGGAAAGCTGTATTAGAGTATCATTCGATAACAAGTGTTTTACAGGTCGGTTGCTAACTGACTCTGCTTTGGGCAGCCAGAAAGCTGTCTACAGGGCTGTCAGAGATGGTTGTCTCTAAGAACTTGTGGAGAATGTGTGACTCTCTGAAGGACTAGGAATTGATAAACTTGTCTTGAAACCAGGAAGGAGGGAAGAAATCCTGGGGAAATGCAGACATTAGTTTCACTTCATCTCCCAGAAAAACACTGGTACAAACTACTTTAAAAAACCTAGTATTTGACATGGGATTTGCCAGGAAGAGGATTGTATCAAGCCAGTTCAGTTTATTTTTGTAACACGATACAGTCCTGCAGATGAAGCAGAAAATGTAGTGTCATAAAAAATTAGTGTGCAAAATACACACTTACGTAGGAATAACCCCATGTTTGAGGTGACTCGCATCTTTTATATATATAGCAATATACAGACTTTCTGTAGAAAGACATCCAGAAATACAATTGAGGGCACAAGTTCAGTATGAATGAATGATGTTGCAAAAAAAGAACACAAAAAAAAACCAACCCAACAAAAACCCCAAACAATAAAGTACTGAAGGCATGATGTACTGTAAGGGCTCAAGCTTGGAGGTTTCTGTGCCCAGTTCCGAGCTCTGCATTTCTAGAAACACATGAGGGTGCCCACTGGCAGCAAAAAAGATGAGAAGAGGCCCATGTAGAACAGTTGAGGGAACTGAGGTCAGTTCTGTTGTGGTTTAACCCCAGGTGGCAGCTCAGCCCCACAGAGCTGCTCGCTCACTTCCCCCCAGTGGAGGAGAGAATGGCAGGGTAGAAGTGAGAAAACTTGTGCGTTGAGATAAAGACAGTTTAACAGGTAAAGCAAAAGCCACTTGCGCAAGCAAAGCAAAACAAGGAATTCATTCCCCGCTTCCCATGGGCAGGCAGGTGTTCAGCCACCTCCAGGACAGCAGGGCTCCATCACGCCTAAGGGTGACTTGGGAAGACAAACACCACCACTGCAAATGTCCCCCCTTCCTCCTTCTTCCCCCAGCTTTATATGCTGAGCATGACGTCCTATGGTCTGGGGTATCCCTTGGGTCAGTGGGGGTCAGCTGTCCCGGCTGTGTCCCCTCCCAACTCCTTGTGCCCCCCCAGCCTCCTCGCTGGTGGTTGGGGGTGAGAAGCAGAAAAGCCCTTGGCTCTGGGTAAGCGCTGCTCAGCAAGAATGAAAACATCCCTGTGTTATCAAGGCTGTTTTCAGCACAAATCCAAAACATGGCCCCATACTAGCTACCATGAAAAAAATGAACTCTACCCCAGCCAAAACCAGTAAAACTTCTTATACAAAAGATAAAGGGAAATGTAACCTTTAAGGTGTGGAAAAAGCTGGTGCAAGCAGGAAGACCGACTATCAGTGTTTGAGAACCAAATTAAAGCTTAAAGCATGGCAAGGGCTGTTTCACATTTGACATTTAGGAAACCTTGGACAATTAAACACTGGAATATACTGCCTAGAGACAGCACAGAAATCACATCACAGATAGTTCTGCCAGGCTGGTTAAATACCAGGAATAATGTAGGTATGTTTGATCCTGTGCACCTGAACAGATCAGACATCTCCAGGTGCCCTCCAGCCACGCAATTCCTGAACTTTAAAAACGGCCCAAAATCTCCTGTGAAACAGAAAGGAAAGTCTGAAGCTCTTTAACTTTCAAATAGTTTAGGAAACATGGTGGTCAGATTTTTAATATATAAAAATTGCCCTTCAGTCAAACTATTAAGCTATTGAAAATGACTTATGCATGACATAATCAGCATATTCTTCTATATATCATGTATTTTAAAAACCTGACCAGTTGAGAATCTCAAAAGCATGTTAAATTACGGGGAGGAAGGAAGAAAAGAGAGGAATGCAACTATTCACACCAACTACTGACAGGTTAATTTAGAATGCCACAGAGATTCTTTTTTTTTTTTCCATTGCTTAAAATAAAAGCAAAACTCCACTATGAATCACACTTTAACTTTATTGAAAACACAGTAAAAAAAAAATTTCCTACAAAACATTGAGTGTAACATTTCAAACAAAGGAAAAAACACATTACCACTGCTTTTCACAAAAAAATCAACCTGGCTAAGGCGGCAAGTATTTTCATTTAGTTTTTAACACAGCAAAGTATCTACAACTGAGAACATTATAAAACCTATTTCTGGATGACCTAAAATAATCCAGGAAGGGTTTGGTGGGGAGAAGGTATATACAGAGAAAATTTTTCTGATTAAAGTAACACTAAAAGCATAATCTTTCAGCTATATTTTACCTTGGTCCAAGATATATCCATGTGAAAGAAACATCAGTTGCTCAAGACTGCAGAGTTCACAAAGCCTTAAGCAGAAATCAGACCATGAGGGGACCGCTGATTCCATTCAACATCTTTCAGCCTCACACAGTTAAGATTGTGCATAATTTCTATTATTTTTTTTTTGTAAACTGAAATCTTAACCAGTAACACTGCAGTGAAAAAAATGAAAGTGCATGACAGAAGATAACTGCTGCCATTGTTGCAGCACCAGCAGTAGCAACATCCATAGAAACGCTAGTTCAGAACTGTATTTTTATGGTCACGTCATCCAAGTCCACATGAAGTTGATCCCGTGTGACAAGATGGCCAGCAGCACTCTGAGAATATTCTCACTCTCCTCAGTGGGAATTTTCCAGACAGTTTCATGAAAACAAGAGCAACACATGTTTTCTATTTAGGTAACACAGGGTTGGGTTCCAAACCCCACAAGAAAGTAAAGAAAATCTAGCCATATTTTTTGTGTACAACTATGTGTTTCATACACTACAAGATTTCAAATCCATGGCCCACAGGTATCTTCATTTTCTATTCACTTGTTTTTAAAGCAATAGAAGTCAGGCCAAATAAGACAGAAATACTTTGAAACCTACCTTTAAAAAAGGAAAAGTGGCTCAACTTCGTTTTGTTATGTAAAGCCAGGGAGGACAAAGTTACTCACATGGATTTTGTCAATCTAAGTATTTTGGCCCAGACTGGGAACACTTACGGTTAAGAGGAAAACCGAAGTCACGCATCAGTTAGTTTTCTCCTTAAGCATTTAAACACATCCATTGTATTCACAATACAGGTATTGCCATCAAGCTGCTTTTCTGAATTATCATTTTACATGGAGAAAGGAGGTCCAAAACATGCTCAAAGGCACAAAATACAAACAGTACAGAAAACACATGAGGAGCCTTACCGTGCCACCATGCAAAGTTTGACTTTGATCAAAACATGAGTTACACACTGCCAATACACCACAACGATGTGCCTTGATCTCCAATCAATTAAGGCAGCAAGGCACATCAAGAGCTGTAGTCTTATTCTACAAATTACAAGAAGATAACTGAAGAGCTGTTCCACAGAACATCGGCCACTCCAGAGTAACTGCCATTGGCACAGGCTCAAATTGGCTGTACCAGCACGTCACTCTCTCACTGAGAAATGGGCCGGTTGCCTCACACTACTGAAGGCTAAAAGTATATGTACATATGCAATGACTAAACCATTTTCATCTTGTTCCTAATTCAAACTCACATGAGCTCTTGGTAATTTGTTAGAGGACCCACTCTAATGACAGGATTCTTTTAATGGAATTTAGTGGTAAAAAACAGATCCAAGTACAAATCAATGAATAAATACTAACATTCTGATAATGGAAGAACAGTTTTAACTAGGGAATGTCTCTGGATAGACAATGTGGGATAAGAAATGTATTAAAATCAAAGCAAGTGCCCTGATACTTCAATAGCTGATATCTATGGAAGCACTGAATAGATGAGGAATGCAAAATAAAGCATTGTTTGTGAAAGGAGCTTCACCCAGTGATGCCGACTATAAAACTTCATGTAAGGGGGGGGGGGGGGGTAAGCAACAGCAACACTTGAGGTTAGTATACAGCAAATATTTAGAAGCAATTTAGAAGCATTATCCCAAAGTGCTCATGTAGGTACAAATGAATAGTCAGATACCTAAAGCCTTTAAGAATTGGGATTTCCTAATTTCTATGTTTATGTGAGGCCTTCATACAGATACAGCTTTTAAATTGCTTGGAATTAGATATGTCAGGATTATCAACATTTACAGGATATTTCTGACACTATCCCCTTTGACTATTTGGAGTCACCTTCTATATTTGTTAAAACATTTAAATGCTATGTATATAAAAAAATAAATCTATGAACAATAAATGAAACTGAAAAAAGTTACTTAGAAAAATATGGTAATTAATACAGAACTAGCAAGCATCCTCAGGGTTTCTGTTGCCAAGACAGAGCTATCTTCAAAAGTTCACAGGCTTCTATAAATTTAAAGTCAAGGATACTGTTGCACTGTGAATCACAAAACAGATTTTAAGAATTTATGAAGTTTTGTTCAGTGTTAGTCAATTACTGGCATATTTAGAGAACATACAATTAACTTACATATACTAATGATACATTTGTTTCTTCTTTCTCTTTGAAAGAAGAGGTTTGTTTAGGTGTTTCAATTGTGAAACATTTCAAAAAAACCCTTCCCATTTAAGCTTCCTTCTGGTAGCTATTCTTACAGATAATGTGATCTACGTAGATTCTTCTTGTTCTGTTATTTCATATTTTGTCTACATTGAGGAGAGTGTCTGTTCTTAACATCAATGCCACCAAATAAGATACTGAGAGACTTTTTATTAAAAAAAGGAAAGCAAGCCAAGACGTTAGATGTCTCCACGAATTAAGACCATATTTAGAAAAAGTTTCATCAGCTCCTGAATTTCATGAACTTAAGGATTTAAAATATATTTTTAGTAATATGGAATTTAAAGATTGACTACAAAAAGAATGGATAACAGGCTGTGTGCACCGGTAAGCTCCATGTCATTCCCACCCACCCCCCAATTACTGGGCACAGTGAGGATTCTGGACATCACATTTAGTGTTAATTCCCCACAAGTTGTGTTCTCCTTCCTCAGTTTCTGACCAATATATACTGATATATCTCAACAAAACAGAGCTGCAAGTGAAAAGCACAAGACCACTAACAGCTATCACCTGGAAACCCTGAGAATCTGCAATCCCAATCAAGAATAGCCCAATTCAGCAACTAGAACTGTGTCTGGCAGACGGACAAACCACAAGCTGATCTCCTCAAGCCTTGAACAGAAAACTTGCGTCACAACTTCTTATGACCGTGTCAGAGACTGTTTGTCTGAGGTAAGGGCACTGGGCAAGGTAGAAGAAGCAGGCAGAGGTTATCACCATCGGGGTGACAGCTGTTGGCTTAGATTGCTCTCCCTGAACGGGATGAATTCAAAAGCAGCATTTCTGTAAAGTTCAAATCCTGTTAATGCGACTGAAATAACTTGCCAGTTTACCAAGAGTAAATTCAATATTCAGGAGCTCAAGATTTCAGCTCCTGAAATATACAGGTTGGGGAGGGAAGTTAGTGTATGCAATATTGTCTCAAGTCAGCACTAAAATAACAACAAAAATACTAACACTAGGGGGTAAGGGATCTTATTCCTTAAAGAATTTAAAGGTTCACAGTTCACATCAACACTTTTTTTAAACAAAACTAAACACATTTCTTTTTAAAGAGATTATTAACACGGTCTTAGTGTGCTGTCTCTGCTTAAATGACTTTACATAGATTTAAAAAATTGCTATTTTAAAAATGAAAGTATATGTAAAACAACAGGATTTAGCTGTCTTCCCGTATTTGGTATTTCAAAATCATAGATGCTAGTCCACTAAGCGTAAGGCTCAGCTGCTGTACATGCCACCTGAGCCCATCCCGCTTCTGGAAGAGGAGAAAAAGAAAGGAAAATAACCTAGAACATTCTTACAAAATTCAAGGAAAGTCACGTGCACGAAGAAGCTAACTGCCCTTTCTTTCTACCTTACTCCTTTCTAATTTAGATTGCAAATTATTTAAGAAAAGGGCCATCTTGTCTTTACTGCACAGCAGTGGGCATATGTGAGCACCTGAAGTAGCATCAGCTGGTGCAGAGACACAGGGGCAAGCAGGAGAGACCTGGTGGGACAGACAAGGGCCGCGGCCCCCTTTGCACTTGTCACTCCTGGTGACATGCTGTAGAAAGTGTCACCCTGCAGCAGCTGCTCACGTGTCCATCCCATTAAGCACATGGCTGCAGCAGCCCCTGTCTGGGCAGGCTGGACTGCAGTGCACAGCCATGCCTCTCTGGTACTCGAGGTGGTACTTTGGAACCAGACAAGGAAAACAACTTGTCCTTTAATTTCTATGACACTAAAACAGTCAACAGGGTAAAAGGTACCAGAGGAACAGGGCCAGAGATAAACATCACATAACAGACAGTAAACAAAGCTTCCTATGAATGCAAAAACTGTTACTCGTACAGTAACCATTACTATTTTTTTTTAGCTTAAAGTTGTATGTACTTTACGCTTAGAAATCCCACAATATTACAGTTCTGCCACTGCATTTAATATTGTGCTACCAACACAGAATAAAGCCAAGAAATGGCTAACTTAACCACTTGGTTTACATCTACTTTTTGTGTGGTATCTAGTTGAAGATGGAAGCATTTATGTGCTTTTTGCCTCATAAGAAGTGAGGCAGATGTTAATGTTACTAAGATCAGCTGTATATACCTTGAAGGTATAGACCACCTGACTCTACATGAGTCAAAATACTAGGAATGTATTGTCAATATCCATTAATGAATTACCAGTTGCTTGTATTTAAGTGACCATATGCTTCTGTGAAAAGTATATAGTGACCTGTATCTTACACGTAGTATATTTGTAGCATTGTATCTGTAAAGAAGTTTTGCATAAGCATGTCATTTTCAAGGCCAAAGGCATATTTTAATATGGATACTGTCACAATACAAACAGCTGATTTAAAAACAAAACAGTGTCAGTAGTTGCACAGGTTAGTTCTGAATTTCTCAACCACACAGCATCTTAACCATCCTCCGTATTTCAGTGCAAAATCTTCACTAACATGACCTTAACCTCTCTCTGACTGCAGAACCCAGCAGAAGGGGTGGCAACAGGAAAGGCTGTAAGATTTGTTTTGAGAGTTTTAAAGTCTTGCCAGAAACTTGTGTGCTTATCAGCAGGAACTCTCTCTGCTCAGTTTAAGTAATGGCCCAACTCACTTTCAGAAACCACACACACGTTATAATCCCATCTTTTTCTATGTTGTTGGGTCACTGATGCCAGGACAAACATCACTCCAAAAGCATGAAGAGCAAGACCTATGCTGGTTCACTCCCTAGATTTATTCCTTAAATTCATTCCTTCAGTTTCACATAGTATATTTAAATCAACTGTCTTAAAGTTGTAATAGAAATACTTTAATAAAGCTAACTAGCCTCACACACCACAATTCACCAGCCCCATTAAGATATGAGGACAATTTTGGTCACACAATCACTTGCATGGACAAGTGGATACATTTCAGTTATTTTTAACTATAATGCTAATACATAAGGCTACAAGCTCTGAGAATACCTGAATGATGCCCTAATAATAAATCTCCCAATATTTTAAATGTAAACACATTTTGAAACAGCTTTTAAATTACAGCTCCCTGTTCTTGGTCACAGAACTTTGACTCAGATAAAGATTTCTCATTAAAATGTCAGCATTCAACTCAAACAATGGAAAAGATACTTGTAAACCTTAGTGAAATCAAACAATTTTACTTTGCCTTCCAAGACTCAGTACAACACATCAATAGTCAGTTTAACAAGTCTTGAATTTGTACTCATGACACAAAAAAAAAGTAACTCTCTAGCATCATACTTACTACACCAATGTTTATATTAAGCCCCAGTTCAATATAGAAAAGGCAGCTACAAGGAAAAAAAAAAAAAAAAAAGAGAGAAATCCTCATGTATACTGGAGCTTGATTTTTGAAGCACTCTAGGGAAAAAAAAGAAAGAAAAAAAAACAAAACACAAACCACCCAAACCAAAACAACTCACATTCACACACACAGCAATAAGGTCTACAGCCCAGAGCAGTCATCTCAGAACAGCCAAACAGTTTCTGACACAAGGTTTATCTGATTTCAGAACCACACTGGAGAGCTAGTTGTCACCGCCTGATCACCTAAGACCTCAAACTACAGACATACTTGTTTTACAAAATGGGAAATAAACAGGAACATTATCTGACTCGCTACATAATGGGCACACACTGAAGTTGTCCCCATTCCAATCTGAAGATTACTTGTGGCAGAGCAGGACAAAAGTGCAACCAAATTTTGCATACTTACTTGGGTTTTGGTTCATGGGTTTTTTCTTTACTATAAACTGCTTAAAGGATTCCTAAGGCTGCAGTAATGCTAAGGAAAAGGACATTACCACCCACCAATGCCATCCTGAATCTAAGGCCTCTGAGCAGGTAAACTGTAACACTGCAGAAATTCATACTACCAAGACTGAACACACAAGTTTCATTTACCAAGCCACCTATGTCACCTCTATAAGCTTAGAATTTAATTTACGATATCTATACATATAGGCCTATATACATGTTCACGTATACATTAGAAAACAGGCTAGTGAAAGATACTGGGTTATGCCACTGAAGAGAAATCCTGGTAACTATCGTATAAATTCAGAGAAATAATTTACTTCAAATTAAAGAAGATTGTAAAAAACTGCAGTTGCAGCCTCCTAGGCCTGTGCTACTTGCATTGATTACAAGTACTGCTTATACACAGTAGTTCATAAAGAATTTTACAGGGATGTACTTGGTAGGGGAAGTGACCTCCATGGCACAATAGCTTACAGAACTGTAAGAGCTGTGACAAGAGGTCTACACAGCTTTTTACAAAGCATACTAGGCTCAGATTTAACACTGAAGTTAATCTTCATCTTCTACTTCACTCTATTCAGTAAGACATTGACTGACTACCAGTAAAGCAACCTGGCATTTGTAGCTAAGAACAGAAAGCTGAAAATGCTGGCCTTCCAAGAAAGCTTCACGACTTTAGGCTATGAGCAGTCTGCTGTACCCAGTGTGAAAGGAACTGTGATCTCTACCAGTTACCATCATTTTTAACACATTCTTAGTGGAACTGTTTGTCTACTGTCAAGGATACCTACTCCAGGTAGCTTACATTGCCAGTAAGGGTTATATTGGGTTTCAAGTGTATCTTTTTTTCTTCTTTTTTTTCTTCTTAACCAAATCCCAAAGTTATTCCTTATAGCTGTCTCTGTTTAACACAGGAGGTACTGTGCATTCAAATGGTAGCAGGTTTATATCTAAAGATGTGAGACCATCAACAAATAAAAAGGAATGCATTATTCTCTTCAGCTTCCAGTCTTCAAGGCACCTCCTGCATTAACTTACCAGGAAATAAAGAAGCAGACCAAAAGTTCACTGGAAAGAGAAGAATCTGATATACCTAACTTCCTCAGAAGCACACAGCATCAAAAAAAGAGACAAGGTTGGACCCAAATTATCTACAAATAAAATCAATATAAAAATGCTGATGAGATGACAGGAATGTCATGAGGTTGATATTTTCAGCTCTGTCGATTGCAGGTGATTGTTAATCACAGTGTTTTCTGATGCCCATTTGCAGACGACTTGGTCTCCGAGTCTCTTGGATTGTTTGACAGATGAAGTTTATCTAATCCTGCAAAACATTACACAATAAGGAAAAACTGAGATTCTCCCATGTTTCATGCATACAGGTATTCAAAAGAAGATATACAAACCAAATTCTACTTTGTGATTAAGGACTTTGTATTTGCTTAAGTCCAGAACTGACATTCTAGCTCAGGTAAGAATTACTTCTGGGAAACTCCCTCAGCTGTGTGTTAAGTGAGAAAAGTCCATTACAACAGACAAGCATGGAAGTGAGAGAAGCCTAACTTCACATTGCTTAAATCACAGACTGAGGTGTTAAGAACTGAGAAAGACTTGCAATCGCTCTGTCAGCCTACAAAGACCAAAATAATTACCTAAAATAGTTCTTTTAAACTATAGCATCTTTCTGAAAAGCATCCATTGCTGATCTTAAGATCATGGGTGATGACCACATCACCTCTCTGAACTGTTTATATGTCTAATAATATTTTTAGGCCTACATTATTACTAATTTCTCTACCTCCATTTCCAGCCATTTGTTCTTATTGCATAGTTCTCTACTATGAGTGCTAATTAAAGTCTCCCATCCTGCCCCAGGCAAGTAATTAAACTAGTCTTTAGTGGGGGGAGGTGGGGAAAGATGGTAAATATAACCATATTTTATTCACAAGAGGCATGGTGTCAGTCCTTCCTTGCTTGCTACAGTTTCTCTCTGAAGTCTCCTATCAAGTCCCTAAAATTAAGGATCAAAAATGGAAAGAGCTTCTTACTCATTTAGTGTAGACTACACTGAATGTTTTACTGAAGTGCCATGACATACCAAGTTAAATTTCTTGCATCATTGGAATTCCAAAATTGACTGCACTACTGTCCTGGTTTTGAATGGGACAGAGTTAATTTTCTTTCTAGTAGCTGGTACAGTGTTATGTTTTGGATTTAGCAGGACAATAATGTTGATAACACACTGGTGTTTTCAGTTGCTGCTAAGTAATGTTTAGACTAAGTCAAGGATTTTTCAGCTTCTCA
>JANZLQ010000078.1:35541376-35582672 GCA_026212715.1 Elanus axillaris | reverse complement strand
ACAAGAAGTTGGGAGGGGACACAGCCAGGGCAGCTGACCCAAACTGGCCAAAGGGATATTCCATACCATGGGATGTCATGCCCAGTATTTAAACTGGAGGCACCTGGCCTGGGGGAATCACTTCTCAGGAACTAACTGGGCATTGGTCAGCAAGTGGTGAGCAAATGCATTGTGCATAATTTGGTTTGTATGTTCCACTCCTATTAATATTAATATTGTTGTTTTGTTATTACATTGTTGTTATCATTACTAGTTTCTTCCTTTCTGTTCTATTAAACTACTCTTATCTCAACCCACAAGTTTTACCTTGTTCCTTCCAATTTTGTCCCCCATACCAGTGGGTGGGGGGCAGTAAGTGGCTTCGTGGTGCTTATTTGCTGGATGGGGTTAAACCACGACAGCTACTAAAAAAATAAAGTCTACTCAATATTGTATTATTTGTAAGTCCCAGTACAGCAGGAATTCTTTAGGTCACAGGCCTGCAACAGGAATTTACCTTCCACTAATTAGCTATGATGCTCCACCAACCTCTAGTCCTCAGTGTCACAGTTTTCAGCATAGGGGAGAAATGAGGACACAAGCTTTGGTTCTCGTTCTTTGAATTCCACATGACAGCTTGTAACAGACACTGTTTGTTATGCATAGTGTTGAAACCAAACCCAGTTTGTGTCAGGAAACTGCGCTCTTTGGGATTTATAACTCCCTGCTTGTGTCAAATGCAAACCTTTTACCAATTACTTTGCTTCTCCATTTTGATCACAATATTTACACAAAATCACACAATATGTGACAGAAGAGGCCAAAAAAAATCCCTACGAAGCCCACTAGAATGATGCCATCCAGTGACCACTATCCTGCCATGGCTGCATTTTCGAGCTTCTTAATCTGCTTTCCACATATATAATTTTTTATTAAACACTAAATATTTAATAAAGTGACATGAACTATCAAGATAAATCTTTTACATCACTTTCTTTAAGACAGAAACTTTAAAGTTTTACCAGACCTGTTGCTATAAGCCCATGCTGACTGATGTTAATTTATTTCCTTCAGAGCTCTGCAACATTATACAAAGTAATCCCTTTACAGTCAAAACAGTTGCACACAAAAAATAGGATTATGCAAGTCATCTGAAAGAGATGAATCAAGGTCTCCTCATAAAATGACCTTAACTAAAAGCTGGGGGGTGATGTCAAAATACATCATAATCTCATCATATATCTGTCTTAATCAATAATGGAACTTCTCTGAAAATATTTTCAGCATAAAAATCAATGGACAGATTCACACATCCCTGGCCCACTATTCCATTCCCCTGGAGCTTCAAAGCTCAACATCAAAAATCACAGAATGGCTTGTTTTAATCCTACACTATCAGTCATTTTGTATTTCCCTATTTCGTAGGTCTGATTTTAACTTAATTGTCACCAGCAGAGGTGCACTCTAGGAAGTGCTTAGATTCTGTTTACCAGGGTCACAACTTTGGAATGCAGTAATTGGTGAAAGCCAACGTTAAGCACCTTTTAGGCACTACAAACTGAATCCGCAGTTATAAATATACACTGAACTTTCACCATCAGTCCTCTCATTTAAGCAAATTATACTCTAGGGTTCTAAAGAGGTAGAAGCTGCATTAATTCGTAAAGATGTATTAAGAACACAATTACTAAATATGTACATTTTATCCTCTTAGTATCAAATATGTTTCAAGCCTTTCTGCTGTGGCCAAGAAATACGAATGCACAATTTGATCAAAATTTTGATTATATCAAGTACAGGCTTCACTCAGCCAGTTACTAAGATTCTGGATATTCTGTTCAAAGATTTTCTGAACATGCACTGCCCTTAAAAAAGCATCACAACAAAGCAGCTAAGACTTCCACTGAACTATTTTAAGAAATTAATAACTTGCTTTAAACAATAAAGAAAAGCGTCAACCCACACACAAGTTGAAGTTTTATTTCAGAATTGCTCAGTAGCAATGAGAATGTTTCTGTGCTCCCTAAAGGCTGAAAATCTAACTGCGTATCAGTAAGTACACAGATATATCATTAGAGATCAACATCATACCTTAGCTCTCATCTTTTCAAAACATAACACAAAGAAAGCTATGCATTCTCAACTTAAAGAAACTTCCACTAAAAAAAAATGTTTTCTGAGAGCTGCGACAGAACTTTAACAGTAGCACATCAAGTTATCAATGCTGGAGAAAGCAAACGCTCAACTACAAACTCAATTTTCAGTGCTGTATTACCTAATGCCTTCAGGAGCTCTTCTCGCACAGCAGAAGTGAACTTTCTGACCAGACATAATGTTGTCATGATAGCAAAGAGCAAGTTGTAAGATAATACAATATAGAAGTTCCCCAGCCAGTTAAACCTTCCAAAGTCTCCAAGCAGATCAAATCTGGTGATTCCTGTTAAAATTGCATTTAAGATATACATCAAAATCTTGATTACATTTTTTAAGAAACACAAAAATTTCGCTCTGTTACTTTTTACATAAGGAAGCAAAATTCTTTCAGACAACACACTATAAGACACATGGTTAAACACACAAGACAATGTTCTCAAGGTCATTTTCCACTTCACTGACCACTGTAAAACTGTAAGACACACTTATCAAAATGCTTCTTAAGTGTCCTGCTAACATGCTTGAATAATGCGAGTTGAAGTAAATTGTCTATTCTAGATAGGAATTCTGCTTTATAATTTCAGTAAAATATAACTAGGAAAAAATGAGTATTGCTATGAAAACTGCTTAAAATCTCAGGTTGTATGAAATCTTTATCTATTCCAGAAAAGGATGAAATGCACCATGGGCTTTCTTATAAAAAATACAGGTAGCAAAAAGCCTTTTCACGAGAGCCACAACATCTTGCAGTAAACACTAAGCCTTTGTAAATGTTTTTTCAGAGCCACTGCTTTTGAAACCAAAGTTTAAAGACATCTCTCCAACTGCAGTTTTTCTCCTAGGTCTACCCACCATTATAGCCATAGAGCATTTGCACAGAAGGAAAAGAGTTTGGCTGAAAGATAGTGCTGACAATTGTTCTTCACCTCCTAACACTGACACTTGGGCTTCGTACTGATGAAAGGCTAGTCAATCACAAAAGCTAAGTGAGCAAAATTTTTCCAACACATGGAAGCGTCTACAGGCTGTAGGGTCCATCCCAGAAGGCAGAAGAGGAAGAACCATAGATTGCTCCTTTGCCAGGTCTACATCAAGGACTGCACTGAATAAAGGGCAGAATACTGGGATGATACCCATATAACAGTTGTCTAGGATTGCTGAGCCATTATATTCCCAAAAAACTTTTGGTACGGATGATGTCACAGTGATGTGCACTCTCACAGTTGAAACCAACAGCACGAAGGAAGGAAGCTCACCCCATCGCAGAACTAAAATGGCAGCAGAAAACTTGGCAATCAGAAAATAGCCCTGGCTCTGAAGTTCCTGGAAGCAAGTTTCCTATCGTCTGATTTTGAAAGGGTTTGGGGGTTCTTAAAAAACTATGACTTCAGCAGTAATAATAAATGAAGAGTGACAGAATTAAGGATCGGTTACCTTCCTTTCAGGGGTAAACCTGGCACTAAGGAACCTCATCATACCTTAATACCCAAGACTTAACAGCCAGCTATCACAATGTTAAAAGATAAGCACACTTCGTGTAGTCTGCATCAATCATTTAAATAAAAATTATGGGAATCAAATTTGGTATCTAAGGAAAACATGCCAAAATGAAGAAAATTAAAAGAAGAAGTTTCAAAGGATAAAGCAAAGAAATCACTGAAGCTGACCAAAATAACAAGACAGGCAGGGAGAAATATCAAAGGTCTTAAAAGGTCTAAGCACAAAAAGAAGACTGGCTGACTGAATGAACTGGTAAACAGATGAAGGACAATAAATACAGAGTTGCTTTCACACTTGAAGGCAAACAACGTCCTTAACATTTTCAATGCAGCAGAGTGTTCTAGCCAGAACGTAGAGCTACAAGAAAATTGAGAAAGTCAGGTTTTAACATACAGGTTTCCAGACCTTTAAAGGGAAAGAAAACAGGTAGAGCACTGCATAGAGTTCTCTGGAAAAGAAATAATACTACCTGACACAAAGAGGTTCAGAAGAACAGCTAGCAATAGAGCAGGCATTATAAGGACAAACAAAAATGAAGCCTGACACTTCCATTAGAACAGCTGGGAAAAATATTGTCCATTCATTTTTCCTCTTACAAATAAAAAAAAAGTCACTGCTCATCAGAAAAGATCTGACACACTATCATTTTGTAAATTTGTGTGAGAAAGAGTTAAAAAGCCTTTGATGACTTTCTTACATAAGTATCTACTCCCACAGAGAAAAAAAACCCTCCCAAGACTGCAATTTGAAAAACTGCTCAGTAACTGAACAGAAAGCTACACCGCTAGTGGACATAAATATATATCCAAGAGAGTTGGTGACAATTTACCAAATAAACTATTAAAGATTTATTCAGGTTAAAAAAAAATACTATGTTTTTAGACTGTACATACAAATAAGTTTCAAATCACTATTTACTTAAACCACAATGCTCAAGAGGAGATTCTAGGAAAACTTCTGTATATTAGAAAATTCGATTTTGTTTGCAATTCTTTGTTGCTGTATTCTTGACTATTAACTGCCCTGTTCCCTATTTGTTTCTCACTGGTTAGCAATATGGTGCTGGTGGGAAACATTTTTGAAGAAGGACTACTAAAAGGCTGAAAAGTTCTGGAAAAAATTAGTTAACTTATTTTAGTAAAAACTTTCCTGGAGTTCTAAAAGAATGACAGATTAGAGACATCCACCACCTACATATCTAATGAGGGATGCTATGAAACATGTAAAAAAATCTCTTATTTCCATTTTTAAAACATTAAAAAGGTCAGTACACATATTGGATAACTTTTGCTTTTTTACCTTTCCCATAATGATAAAGTCTACTCTTTTCTGTATAGTCCAGAAACTCACTTTTATAATAAAGTGAAAAAGACTATGAATCTGCTTAACATATTTATTTCTTTTCATCTATTCAGTGCCACAGGGCAGTAGCATGTAGTGCAACACATGTTGATATTTCTGCAAAGCACCACATGACTCACTGTACTCTAATACACTCTATTAATCCTGTTTGGACAGCTGTGACTGTGCATTTGTTAGCTGTGTGTTAATTGTTCCATCTTTTTTCTTCTTTTATTTATCTCTATGGTAAACTATTCAGGAATTTCATTTGTTAGCCCTTTTTTTTTTTAAAGTGAGTTTTACCATTAATCTGTTTCCTATGAGACAACAATGCACCCAGCATGTATACTTACTTCCACAGAATCCGTTTATTATCAGCTGTATAATCTCACAGATCATTAACAATAATTTTTAGGTTTTTTTAAACAAGTGATGAATGCAGTAACTTAGTGGATACAATACTAATGTTAAAATTCTATTCTAAAACACTAATTTGTCGACATAACATCTTACTCTAAGTACTAGAACTGTTTTACTTCTTAGATCTTTATCACACTGGCTATATTTTAAAACTGCACTACTTTAAATACTTGTGTTATCCTTTTGCACTCTTGTGAAGTTTTACTACAGATTTTTAAAACATGAGCTCTAGAATGTGTATTTAAGATTCAACCCTCAAAAATTACAGGTTGGGGTTTTTGTTACACAAATGATCTAGTAAATCTAAAAAAACTCATCATCTGTAGATATACACAGCATGAAAATATACAGTATAGTTTAGCAGAAAATATTGACCACTATTGATTTGACAGTATTCTGGTTGAAAAGAAAAACAGCTACAGAACTATTGGGTACACATTACTGGTCTGTGGGCCTGAGCTTTAACTCCTGAACTTGTACTTAAGACTCATACAGCCTGAGGCGAAGATTTTTGTTTTCTTTCGTTTAATGTTCCCAATAAAATTCACATTAGCTGCAAGTATTCTGCACTACTTAAACATATAATAGCCTTGCAAGCTAACTTCAAGAATTCAAGTTAAAGACCACATAATTAAACAAAGTAAAGATACAAAACATCTTGTCTTTCAAACTGGTTAAAATAGTTTTTCCACTTTAAATGCTACTGCTAGTTCTTAACAATAAAATCGGAACTTCTTCAGTTCTACCATGCTGGACTACAAATTTTTATATTTGAAAACTTAAGTAACAAAGAATGCAAGCAGATTATTTTAGGGGAAAATGAAAGTAATCTAGTATCATTGCTGATAAAAAGAAATGACGAGTCATTAAGTGTTTCTAAAATGACATTTGTACTCAGTGTTATCTCAAAGGTTATTATACCTGATATGCCCAAATGTATTTTTTCACAAAAAAACGAGCACTGTAATTTCACAGTGAACATGAAACTATCTTATACTGCCCTGAACAAGCAGTCTCTGAATCTATTCTCCCCACCATCTCCTGTTTTAAGAAGTTTAAAATTTGACCTACCTTTTTAAAAGAATATATTCTCTAGAAAATGCTTAGCATCTTATTTTTTTAGAACGTATGTTCAGCAGTTCATGTATGTAGAATGTATGTTCAACAGCTAATGTTGGTGTAAAGAAGAAGGCCACACATACATGCTCCTTCTATTGAAAGTGGTGGCAAACTAAATACATACTGTGAAAGGTACGGCTACAGGCTGTTCTTTTTTCATGATTTTTTTAACTCAATTAAACATCCTGTATTACAATGTTTTATGCTTCCAATTCACTCACCCAGTGTCCTTGACATCACTGGCAAAGCAGAGCTCAGCACCAAGATTGAGACACAGTTTCCAATGATCTGTTTGAAAATTACAAACAGCATTTAAATTAGAAATGGGATTGCTGGAAAAAAAAAAAGGGGGGGGAAAAAAGAAAAAAGAAAAAAAACAGTAGTCAAGAGGAAAAAGAATTCCTGAAAGTTACATTCTTCAAAATGAACCTAAAGCAATTTACAATATGATATTGTTAGTCTTGCTTACTTCTGTCGCACTCCTCCATATGGCGTTAGACCTGACGATGACGATCCAAGAGATGAGTTAAAAAAAAAAATCATTTGCTTTTAATCAAAGTGTTATGTATGCTTAGATTCAAAATAATTCAAAACTACCACATTGCAAAGTGTCAACTGTTTACTTAATTCCTGCAAACTTTTTATAAAAGAACCATTCCATGGGCTTAGAATAGAAGACTGATATATCAGCTTAAGCTTTGTATGTAACTGCTTGCAGGATTAGCATTATTTAAAAAATTACAACAAAGAGCTTCCTTTCAGTTGAACGCCTGTTGACTACTTTAAATAGTACGAAAAAATTCACAGCTGTTAGATTTTACTCCAGTTTTTGTGAAGCCTTTATAAAGCGTAATTGAAACTTTCTCTCACAAGGGATCACTTTCTTCAGCTCTAATTCTATCAGAATCCAAAAGAAAACACCAAAAAACTTCTTGAAAGTAGGTAGACATTTGTGCATTCACTATTTATTTCTACACTATTTCTGGTATACTGTAAATAAACAATAGAAAACATTAAGAACATTCCAACTCCCTACTACCTATCTACTATAAACATTCTGAGTTATTACCTACTTCCAACTATTTATGGTAAAAATGTCTTTATCCATTACTTTAAAAAAAAAACAAAACAAAACAAAGCCCAACCAACCAAACAGTAAACAATGAAGCACATTGAAAAAAATAATTAAATTCAACATCTGTTCCTTGGTTACTGATCACCTCCCCTTGTCAGCTGTGGGAATATTTTGCCAAAAAACCTAAGCATGTTCCTCCGCATTAGGTAACAGCATTTGTTATTCTGAAGCCAGTGCTAAATTGTAGAAAGTCAAATTAGCCTCAGACTGCAAAATACTGCTGAATAGACCTCCTCAGTCTTAGTTTAATTATTCAAATTTGAATTACTTTGTCTATTACTTCTAGCAACCAAGTTCTTCAGATTTCAAGCAAGCTCTCTGAAGTACAGTTAGCACAATCAAAGTTACTCATTAGCAATACGTTTCCTTTGAAAAAAGTTCTTTCACTAGCTTTTCTATAGCTAGTTAACAAGCTCTGCTATTCCCAGCTTTTTACAAGTGAATGGATGCCATCCAAACTAAACAGAGCACATCCTTTTTCCCACTCATTCAGCATTTTGAAAATCTTCCAGTTTGTGTTTACCTAGCTTACAAACAACTACTGATCACTGCAAATGAGCCATTCAGGGCAATTACTAACTAAAAGAGTCAGTTTGTCTTGGGTGGCAAGAAAGAGAGGAGGGGACCATCACCATCACAGACTTTACCTTACCTTTGTCATAGTTGTGTCATCCTTCCTGGGAGTGAAATTTTCAAAAAAACGAAGACTGTAGAAGCCGACGACAGAGGATACCATAAGATAGCTGTGAGAATCAAGGAAAAAGGAACCTCCAAGGAATGCAAGTTTCACTCAAGTTCTCAGCAGTCTCCTAAAAGTCTTAAGAACCAAAGAAAAAAAAAAAAACCAAAAACATTTCGAGTGCTTGAGAAGGACTGACCTATCTCTTTTTTCTTTCCAGGCAAGTGTCTTAGTAAATTACCAGTGTCCCAGAAAATGAGACAGAATACTTGTTAACAGACAGAATTCTTAAAGAAAGGATACAAAATCAAAATGATCTCAAGTGCTGCTCCCACAAAACCAAAGGTGGATAGAGAGGCATTTCCTATTCCAGGCCCCTACAAGGAGAAAAATACTTTGCATAATTTAAGAAGATACACACAACTGTTCATAAAGTTAACTTCTACCAGGACCAAAAGACCTAACAACTTACATGAAATACAGCCTTTTCTCAATTCTGTATTTAATGGGCATTCCAATGTTCTAACCTACAAGTCTCCCATTCTATGCATTTGCATCAGCTAGCTTTCAAACTTGAGTGAAATGTATTACTAAGACAGAAGGTGTAATAATTCACACTTTATGCATGCTACATCTACCCACCATGCTGCATTTTATCCATACTCCATTACTTTAGAAATTAAAATAAGAGGTCTCAAAATAAGACACTTCTAGTTGTTCACAATACCACAGAGTGGCCATCACCACTAAACACCTTATATAGCTCTGCAAGCTCATATACAGCTATATGCAGGGGAAAGCATTACCAAGTTAATAAAAAAACCCTCATGATTAAAGACACTAATACTCAATGTGCTGTTCTTTTCTTTATTGAAGCATTTTTATAATAAAGGAGGAAAAAATATCATATTTTCTAAAAGGTACACAAATCAAGACAGGCTTTCCATACTGTTTTTTAACATAGTTTCTTAAACTGAACATTCCTAGACTGTATAAAAGTAGGACATATGAACAAAATGCAAACTCCAGATTACTGAATCACTGTATCTTCATAAAGATACTGGACTAGTTTTATTAAGAACTCACTGTAACATGACACGTAATAAATGTTTATGTGTGCGCAGGACCAAAACCTAGAAGCAAAGTCAAGGTTGAGGCTCATTAGTTTCAATGTTAATAAAGCAGAAATTTTCACCTGCACTTTTGTAAGGGCTCCAAAGCTTTACTAAAGTTATAAAAATTGCAGAAGTTTACTTTACCCCTGATCCCTTTGGCATTGCAGTCTCGTCAACCAACAGGTAAAGAATGTTGAGAGCAACTAAGAGGACTGAGATGGACTATAAGGAAGTAGAAACAGTCTTGTTATTTAAAAGTATTCCATATTTTTTAAATTTATACCTTCATCCTCACCAGATTTTGTAATGTTAAGTTCTTTTAAAATGGACAAGAAAAGAATATCAAGTTTGTTGCTTAAAAAGACATCACTCAAAAATTTTAAAACTATTCCCCCAAATGACTGAAGAATTCTTCATACTTTTTGTTGGGGGTGGGGGGAAAGAGCAACAAATCTTACCGTCTCAATTAATAGCAATATCATAACAGCTGGATAGACTAAATTCCTTTCCCAAGCAGAAGCTTTTTTCCGGCGTTCTGTTCAGAAGAGAAAAACAGAAGCTTAATACCTCAGATCACCTTAGAATAAAACAAGTAAAAATCATTCAGCTATCTATAAGCTCTTGTTATAACTATAGGTAACAAAAGTAATCTTATCTTGAACCGACACCAACCAGTTCATAAAAATATCCACCCTGAAGAGCTGTAACAAAGCGATGTGAAAAATATGATGCCTGTTTAAAGAAAGGCTGGGGAAACAGGGAGAAGGAGATTTTTCTTTCTTGTTTCCAGACATTTCACCATAAGATTTTTTCCCTGGCACACAGCAGTTCTGCAAAGTTTAAAATACACTGAATTTAAAAATATGCCGTTTACATGTGTATTTTAGTATGAACTAAAGAGACAGAAGGGAATTTCAAATACTTAAAACAGTATTTTCCTCTTTTAAGGCAAGAAAGGCAAGACTAACTCACTGGACATCACTAGTATGTCTGTAAAGAAAATCCAACAACTTTTTCTTACCACAGTCTTAGTTTTGCACATAACACACTGATAAATGCAAAATCCTGCAAGCCTTTGAATAAGTAAGGAGATTCCTGTTGTGTGGCTGCCATTACCAGAAGTATCACTTTTCAGTTTTAAAAGTCACAAACCTGCTAAGAATTATTTTACTGTTCTTAAACATGATTTGACTTCTATAGAAATAAATAAAAAACAGAGAGGAAAGTAATGTCTTAGATTATCCCAAATAATCATAAACATATCATTAGATAGAAAAGACCATGCTATTGAACTCTATGCAAGGAAGTCAAGAGCGTTACATTTTCTCTAAAATTATGTTAAAAATAAGATCCAAATCAGACTCCCTAAATTTGTTTGTTAGAGGGGTGCAGTAATTCCATATAATGTATTTGTAGCAATGATGACAACTTGAAAGGACTGCAAATGCACAAATTTGGTTAAGAACAAACTAGAATTAATCAAGTGACTGCTACAAGCTAAACACAGCATCTTAAGGTCATTTATTAAACTGCAATCCACATGAAACAGCAGAAAAAAGGTTTATTACCTAGATTGGTTTTCTTGCTTTTTACTTTTTCAAGCTCCCGTTCCAACTCTACTGCCTGGTATTCCACTGTGGAAGATATACCTTTTAAAACAGAAGACAGTCTCATCCAAAGGAAAATATTAACTATAGTACTGTAAGACACACTGTGGCAATTCAGATTTAGGAAGCATCACATTAACATTTGTGGCTTTAAATTGCAGGTGTTTCTTTGAGACTCTTCAACTACTTTTCAAAAAACAGAGGCTTAGTCAAGAACACTCTAACTCTGTCTAGCCAGAAGAGTTCAACATATCAGAGGTTTCACAGTGTGACCTTCTGTCATAAACCAGTTATGGTGTGGCAGCCTGATGCAGGATGGCTCAAATGCCTCATTCTTTTATCTCTATGTGGTTTGTATATCAAGATGTAAAGAATCTCTGGATGGTCATCAAGGGCATTAGTATTCAGCAACTTGCAGACAAAGTGGACCTTTGCCTCCAAAACTAAGCAAGCTGTTGGCTGGAACTCCACTTTCAGCTTCTGCCTCTCTGTCCCTTTCCCCAGTTCTTTCTACTCAGCAAACTCAGTTTCCATACTGCTGACCTGCTTGTTGACGAATCTTCTGCTCTATCAGTTTGCCTGATCCTGTCAGTCTTTTGCCGCAGAGCTCCCTCTGACAACCACAATCAGATCTTCCTCACAGCCACCCACGAGACCATATTCTTTCACTTTCCTTTTTACAGTTTACAGCATATGCACGTCACTTGTGCAACTCCTCAAACTCTCTCCTCTACACCAGCTGAAAACTGACAACCATAATATTAATTCCTCTCTCCCTTCCTAATTTTTCTGCCTAAAAGTTACTTAGCAAGCCTTCCTCCTATCCCTACAGGGGCTCTAGGAAACCCAGACCATTTTCTTTCTCCACCCTTTTTCCTTGAACCTCCCATTCTCTTCCAACCACCCAACTTTTCCAGTGCAAGCACACTATGGTTTCTTTCCTTGATTCCAGTTCCCCTACAAACAACTGCACAGTGTTCAAGCAATGACACAGCTCTGAAATGCTGACTAGAGATCTGCTATTTCAGTCCCAATCTCATAATTTCTACTTTAGCTTTTATTCTTTGCAATCACAAACTGGAAAAGTTCTTCCCAGGTTAAGTTGGAGACACTCTCCACTCATCTTTGCCCCACTTTCATTCCTTTTATTTCTGATTGATCGCACTTGAAAATAAATTAAGAGGGCTTATATTTTCCCTGTCTATTCCAGGCCAATCTCACTCTGTGAAAACACTCTGTGGCAGTGACAGTTCACAGTCTTAAATCCTAAATCCTCTCTGTTATCTGCTTTCTCAATTTACATTGACACCCTTCACCTGTTGGCCATTCCCTACTCTTAGCCTCACCTTTGATTGCAGGCTAACCTGTAACAGCACCATGCTCCAGATACTTTTTTTTTAAACACTCTCCAATAAATTTCTATGAGATTAATAGTCTTGTCCAGGCTTTTATCTCATATCTTGATCATTTGCCTACAAAAACTAAATAGCTCTTAGGTTGCTGGCACACTAACACTACTTTATAGTCCAGTCTCATTATTTCCTTATTCTCTGTTGTCTGCTCATCCATCCAGAAATCTCAGTACAAGATAAGAAGGTGAATTTGTCATCCCATCAGGCCCCACATTCCAGCACAGTGAGGTCCTACCCGATAACCAAGATATATGAGAGTATTTCTTGGACTTTTTTTTAAACTTTTACTTTTCTTATTTCAGAATATCAATATTGATTTTCTCAATGCAAATTATCAATGAGACATCCAACTGCTTCAAAAATGATTCTTTAAATGTTTAATTGCATGCTTCTGTCACACACTTTTGCATATAACACATAACCTCTGTGCTATGCGTAAACATTTATCTTTTATATGAGTGACATAATGCATATGGGGTAATATTTACAGGGCTTCAAATATATACATATCTCAAATCCCAGGACTAACCAGTAAGACTGACAAATGCTGTTTTGTAACAACTTCTACTCACTTGAAGTACCCGCAGTATGAATGTCAGTTTAATTTCTCTGTTTTTTAAACGAGTAATCATAATATGGAGGGGTTTAGAAAAAGTTGGGTTTTTTAAAAAATAAAAATCTCATTAGCATTATAAAAATAAGCTTTTGTGCTGATGTGATCTCTCTAAAAGAATTCTAAATCATCTGTTTTATGGAATTACTTATCACTATGAGTTAAGAAAAAGGATATCTCTAGAGCTCAGTGGAAAAAGTCTCAAGAACTTCAATGGACACAGTTGAAAAAGCAAGAAAACTCAAGTTAGCATCTGACACTTTCTTCTTCTCCATAACTGATTTAGGGGTCTCCGAGGAATAGCTTTATTCAAGATATATGTTGTTCCCCGCCTTCAGTATAAAAATCCAGAGCTCAAACCACTGATATTCACAGGACTCTTTCCAACAAAGTCAGCGTGATCACACTAGGTCCCTAAGAGACATGTCAGTAGAAAATCTGAATCATATTTAAGTGCTCTTGTAGTTCCTCCTTAAGAATAGTAGCAAACAACAGGTTGCTATACAAAAGGATATTTTACGAGAGGGAAAGGCAAAGTTTCAGATCAGTCAAAAGAATATTTGAAAAGGATGCAGCTAAATTCTTAAAAGCTCTATAACATTAGCTTTATTTCAAACACGCACAAAGTTCAATGTCAGCGCTGTCTAGCCAATAAATCAAATTGGTAGACAAGACTTGTTTGGACTAGCAATGAAAAGTTAGAAGGGATTCTCCAAGAAAGCCACAAAGCAGCTCATTTAAGGTCAATTTAACGGTATTATTCTGTTTTTCTTCCAGCCCCGACATTAGATTTCAGTACCTCAAAGGAAATTGTAAGAGTATCTATTTGCATTCCCCCTAGGTGATTGGCAGTTCAACACCAATTAGTTCAAAATTACACTGTTACTAGCGTGCAATAAAAACAACACCTTTCATCTTTCTTACATAGGTAAGGATACCTTCAGAGCCAATAACTTTGATCAAGTAAGTATTTTTGATCCTACCCCACCCGTCTCTTTGGATTCAGGAAAACTAATAGCTGAAGGCAACTTTTTTCTTTTAATATAAAAAAGTCCCAGCTTTATTCTTCGACTGTAGGAGTGATGTGGGTACTGAAATATAATACACTGGAAACAAATATTTTCCCAAAGCCCAGTATCTCTTCAATAGATAAAAATACTAGGGTAGATAACACAATCAAACTTTCCCCTCCCTCCTCCTCCGATTTTCAGTTATACACTGTAGACATCTGAGAAGGAAGCAAATTAGTTTCCGCAAAGAAGATATGCAGTTTCACAGTTAGATTTGTTTTCAAATATAAAGAGCTTTACAGAATACTCTATCAATTGCATCACCACCAAGATAGTTACATCTATATGAATCAAGAATGGCACCAGCTCGTACAGCTGAACTTTTTCCCCCTCTGAAAACACAGGCTTTACACAGCCTATTCAGTGGGAACAGCGATTCATGTTACCCCCTTCCTATGTTCAGACATTGTGTGATAGCAATTATTCTACCAAGAAAGAAAGAAAAAAAAATCAGCACTGACAATCATCAAGGATCACTTAAGCCTGTGCTCTTGTCCTCTCCAGTTTTAATAAAAATTCAACTCTTTGGTTATACATATAAGTGGAGTATATATTTTAGAACACTTCACTGCAAAACTGTCCAGCAGGGTTACTTAAGCACATGTATTTCCATTACCACAACTGTGGAAGAGTTGCAACAGCCATGGCACGGGAAGCATGTAGCCTAATTTATCTGCTCCCATACAATAACAAAAACACTTACACAATCTGTGTGTTAAGTCACAGACTATGGCCTCTAACATCACAGCACTACATGTGCTAATGTAATTAGTACCACACCTCCATTTGTACACATTTTTAAAACATGCAATGGACACAATAAGCATGAGTCTTCATAGTTCTGTCAAAAAAGGTATCTTTTTCTGGCATAATTCATATGTATTAGAAAGACTTCTGGCAGAGAAGATGAAGCTTTCCATGCTGGCCACATAAATGAGAACCATACGTAAAATTACCTAAATAATTACTCACAAAAATCTTGCAGTGTATCTTCTTGTGCATATACCACACTGCCCCCCACCCACATGCTATATCCAAGCTTAGATTTTTATTTACTTTTCAGCTTAAGCCCATTAATTTTCCTCTGTACACCAAACTATGGGGTTTCAAGCATTCCTTCAGATGGTGGTGTCAATACCATTCCCTCAGCATGTGAAACAAGAGAATTCAGTTCCCTCTCCTGTCACAAGGCATTTAAGCCTCATGTCTTTCACCTCTCATGAGTAGACTGGTGAGAGCTCTGTGGAACATGGGTGGGTTGCAGTTCCACTTTACACTGAATACTAACCGATTCACTGAAAAAGAAACCAGTCTTTCAGCTACTGGTTAAGGGAACCACCTGCACACGTCCCAAATCCAGATCTAATTAGTAGATGCCTACGAACAACTAGGTCCACCTCAGGAGTGACATTACTAAATTGCAATATTAATAATGTTGTATAGAGTTCTAGGCAGAAAAGTAGCAGACAATCCTCACCTAAATAATCCCATTCCCCACTTGAATAGTGGAAACCAACCACTCTGCACTACTTCTAATAGATAACTGAATAACCACTGGGTCATTTTCTTCTGTATTGCTTTTCTTGTACATAAGCACAATCACCATGACAACATCAAATATTCAGTAACAAATATTTTACAGTTGCTAGTTAACATCAAACACACAGAACAATTATAATTACCCCATAACAGCTTCAAAGACATTCACTGCATGCACCTTTTCGCATGTCTGTAGGTAAATATATATGTATATATATATGTATATATATATATATATATGCACATCAATATAAAAACCTAAGCTTCCGAAAGAGCAAAGGTGAACATTACTTTTAAACTGAAACAATGGCTGATTTTAGCACAAATAAGTCACTACTCTACAAATGTTAAACACTGGAAAAAAGACAACCACCATGATCTACTGCTATCAAAGGTACTTTCCCTGACCAAGCAACTTTGAAAGGAGACTTACTGAGACTTGAAAGAAGAAAAGATTGAGATATATGACAGAAGACTGAAGAATAAGAGAGAAAGGCAGGAAATTAAGAAAATTAAGGCTACAATAAGTCATAAGACAACACAACAATGGATGTGTCATGACATGAATATTCTCTAGATTTCCAACCTGAAGCAATTGTATAAAATTGTGGATGGATGGCTTATTCATGCAGTTAAAAGCAATTCAGAAGAGAATTTGCACAACATGATTTCCAGGTTTATAGAATCAATACATTTTCTGTAATTGGTGCCTGCCATGCTGCAATACTCTCTTAGAAGCCAAAGCCTCATACTGTTTTTGACATACTTCAAAACAGAAACACCTCATCAAGAACTGCAAAATTGTAATACTAAATACAAGAAGTCTAAAACATTTGTATAATTATTCATTTTAATTATTCATTAATAGAAGTATTAGAATTATTAAATTCATCAAAGAGCTCCTAGAATATAAAGGACTGCTCTGATATGTAATGGATTATTACCTAAGATTCTAAATAATAATGAACAGAAACGGAAAAAATCCTCAAAACAAAAAAACCCAAAACTTGTAATGCAGGAAGTTGAGCCTCTTGCTAATATAAATTCATTGTTCTTCAGACAAGGCTAAAACACAGTCATTTACCAATCCAAACTATTTTGCAGCAAGGGTGGTAGGTCTGGCCACCTACTAAATTTGCTTTCTCAGTCTCAGAATATTCACATATTAGAGCTGAACAACATGTTAAAAACAAAGCAAACCACACACAGACACGAGCCAATCTTGAACAACTCAGTGAGCAATGAAATGTAAGCCTATAATGCTTGTTACGTACTAAGATGTTGAAATTTTCTATTTTGAGAGAAGCAGCTATGTAACAGTGAGATCAATACTCCTGACCAGAACCACTCTACTCTAAATACTGAATTTGAAGCAGTATCAGAACAAGCATACCATTAAGCCTCCTCTGAATTGCTTCTTCCTCTAAAGTGATGATATACATCTGCTCATCTAGGTCTTCAAGGATCTGTATTTGGAAACAGAAACATGAACTGACTGAGTATTAGAGTCACTTGTTTTTCTGACTGCACTAATCTAGTCAGGTTCATTTTGTTCTAGTAACCTGTATTTCAAATATATAGTCTACATCTTTACAATACTGATACAAATAAGAACTCCACAAAAGATTATTCTATTCTGTTACAGATCTATTTCTTTACTGCAAGCAAACTTTCTGTTAAGTTTTCATTTCAGGTTAAAGCTCTGATGTTCAGTTTCAATCTAAAGAGACTTAGGGAACAGGGGAAGGGACAGTACATCTGACCTACGTTCAAATCGTATCAGACTATCAACCTTCACACTCTACTTGATTTAAACAAAAGTAACTGCAGATTTTGAAAAAGTATATTAAAAAGTGACTTTTCACATAAGCCAGTATTTCAAGCAAATATAAACTGCTGTTGGAAGCTAAAACCACATAAATGAAGTCTGTCTACCTTGCTATCAGGTGCTTTGAGTTTAAAGCTTACAGATAGCAAAACAGTACATATTTTCCTTGTATTTTCAAGGTCAAGCTGACTAATGAAAAGGAACGCAAGACCTAAAGAGGCACCCAAATTTTAGTAAATACAAACCAGGAGACGTGACAGCAAAGTCACTAGAGCACTTGTACTGAGTGCTGTGAGGGAAGGGAGAAGCTTGTTCTATGTACAAGAACAGTATTTATGTATAAAAAGTTCTTACAGATGCCAACTACCTACATTTCACCCATCTAAGTATACCCCCGGGTACTCTTCTTGTTATCCAGCCTTAATTTGGTCTTGTATCCTTTGCTCCTGAACTCAGAACAAGCCCACACCTTTCCGGCATTTGCAAAACAGACATAGTAGGCAATACTGGCAATAAATATTAATGCTAGTAGATGTTATATAAATTGGAAAATCAGAGGAAGTCTATACTGTTAAAAAAAACCACCTTTTTTCTGTGGAAAAAAACCCAGGCTTTTATGCTATATGATAAAGTTTAAACAAGTACACAAACACTGACTATAGAAACTCTCAAGAACTGAAGAGAATTATGTAGAAGTACAAGCATTCTGAAAGAAAGTACCCTAATACAATTCTACCTCATAATAGATAGCACGTGAGGACAGATTTGTGTAACACTTACGGTTGGCTTCACCAGCAACTGACCCATTACTGTAAACATCCGTGAAAGTCCCACTGGCGTGCATACTGCAGAGGAAGAGAGATTATGCAAAACGGTGATTTGTAAGTCAAAGACCAATTTTTATTTGGATGTTCAATGTGCTATTCCACATATAACCAAGCATGGTTTTGAAGAGAACTGCAAGAGCTTCAAACTCCAATATGAACTTTAAAACACATTGCTATCATGAATTTTGAAGATGACAAGCACCTCTCCTCCCTCCAAGAGCTCAACTGTGAAATTTTTGTCAACAAGAAACACCATATAATCAGATACCTTAAACTTGCTCAAGTAATTATTTATTCAAAACATGTGGCACCAGAGGCTATGTCTACACTAGAAAATTCAGCAGTGCCAGGATACATTCCTGGGCATTAAGACCTGACTGCCTACACCAGTAAATTGCTAGAACTATCCCTGGCATGATTTGCCCTGGGCCAGTTAGCACTTTCCCAAACAATTCTCAGGTGCAGTTCTGGAGCTATACAGTCCAGGAACCATTATCATGAGGCAATACATACACAGCCCCCTTCCACAAACTGCAATGTCATGGATCAAACACTAGTTCACCATAGCACTGGAGACCATCTCAGGCACATTTTATCTATTAGCACAGGTATAGCTGTAAGGTCAAGAAATCAAATGCTTTGCTCTGAATGTTATACTGCAATTTCAGTTGACAGTAGGCTCAGCTACCAGATTTTAAGCTACTTTTCTATGAAATAACAATTGGCCCTTTTTGATCATAGCCTGTGATGGTTTCCAGGTATGGTGCATATACGCTTGTTGGGAGAAAGGCTCAAACCATAATAGAAAATTATTAGTAAAAATCAGCAGTTTAGGGAGAACAGCCTTCAAGTACTGAATTGTGTAGGAGATGGAAGGAATTTGTAACAGCATGTATGAGGATATATATTTATAGTTTCCATTATAATAAAAGTGTTGCCAAAAAAGAAGCAGCACACAAGATTTTATAGTAAGGATTACATTTATTTTTATTAACTAGTGTTTCACTATGACTACTATGTATTACAGGAAAAATACAAGAGTATTCAAAAAGGCTAACTTAAGCTAGTCTTCCTTTACTACAGAGGAAGCCTGCAGGAAAAGGAGAACAGGGAAAGGAAGCGACGCTCCAAATCGCCACCACAATAAGCCTTACTCATACACTGCCTCAGCGATTATACCAGCTGAAGATCTAATGAAGCTCTACCCCAGCATCTACCACTTTCCCACTGCTGTATGCTGCCCTTTCAGCTACCCAGATACAACAGCTTGGAGGGCCTTAACTAACTTCAGTGATTTGCTTGTGTAAGTTACAAATAACTTCCAAAAATTGGCATTTATTTCCAATTATTTTGGTGAACTCGTTTACAACAGCCCCAGAACATACACTGCATTTTCAGCTTTGCTGAAACAAAGTGCAAGACAGATGCAGAAAGTCTGTAAGCCAACTTCCCCATTAAAACATTCAGCAACTGTTGTGAATCAGATTTGAACAGCCTACATGAGACATTCAGAATCACTTTTTTTTTTTCACCCCCCCATCTCCATTAAAGTGAACTTAAGAATGTCCACATAGAAAGAACCTAAGGAGACTCACCAAGGTCTCAATGAGAAATACCTTTTGTAGATAGATCTGGTTAGTTTTAAGGATATTTCAAACTATCCTTCCCCACCCTTTCTCCACAGTAACAGTCCTGTAAGTGTTAGCTGTAAATGTATAAAGCCTGGAGAAGAGGTGAAACTATTAACATCTAGAAAGAGAGTTGTTCTGTCCCCCTCTCAGCAATTTTCTAGAAATTATTCAGGGGGGCAGTGCTGAAATTATAAGCAGGATTAGGAGCCTTCCATCATCTTTCTTATTCCCCTTAACATTGGACGACTGAACTCTTGCTAGGACCTGTTGGTATAAGATTGGAGGTTTTTATTGCATTTGTTTTATATGCTCTCATATAACAGACCTCCAAACTGCCAGATACCAGTTTTGTGATTATGAAAGCTAATTGCTCTGTGTTCCAACTTCTGTCTATACAGGAACATTTTCAATTAAAAAAGGAAGAAGGATAGCTTACTGAATATAGAACAAACTAAGTGTTCCAACATTACTTTCTCTTCATACTAGTGACCTCCTGCAGACATTTCATTTAAAAACTGTGGTTTTCTTTGCAGAATGGAGTCCCTATTTTTCAAATACCTGCTTTAAAAAGTTAAAAGTTGAAATGGTTTCGGGTGAGGTGTGAAGTTCCTCAAAACCTGAAAACACAACGCAGCACTTGTTCAAACTTCAGAACCCAAACCTAACAAATTTACACTTAAATTTAAACTTAATTAAAAAAAAAAATCACACAAATTTCACAATCTTCATTTTCACAATGAAACAGTTTACCTATTGTTTTTTAAAGATTAAGGGAGAGTCATTCATCTTTTAGAATAATCAGGAAAATACTTACACAGAAGTAACAAGCATCCCATCAGTGATATACAGGAATATAAATATGGGAGGTAGAATTCCCAGAGGTCTGTAAAGAAATATGGAGCACAGCCTTAACTTATTACAAACCAGCTACTTAAGCCACAAACACAACTGAATTAACTTCTTAAGCATTCAGGATTGAACAATTGTATTTTCAAGAATAAATTAAGAATTAGTTAATAAACCTGCAGGCAACTAAATTCCCAAGTACTTTAGCTTGAAAAATATCTTCAGCTTTTACTTCTGTTCCACTTAAATCACTTGTTTTTAGCATACATCATGTCCACCTGAGCATGGAGCTTCTCTGCAGGCTAAAATCGGATTTAACAGAAAAAAAATGGTATTGCCTAAAATTATACAGCTTCTTCACAACGTGTGCAATACTCACATAGCATTTCCTAGAAATACATTTAATTGAAAACATCTATCTCCATAATTAAAATGAAACTAGTGTGGTTTTTTTTTTAATTCCATACCATACAAAGACTCCATACTGGCAGCATCATTGTCTATGAGTGCTGAAGCCACCCATACGATTCCAAGGATAAGCAGTGCAAGAAGAATAAGCATGACAAGGGTTTCCAAAATGCGTGCTCTGATGCCCTGTGAGCAGAAGAGAAGAGAGGGAGGAAAGAACACAACCAAGAACTTTCAATCAGGTATTTTCAAACATAATAAATACACAAATAAATAGCAGTTCCTTCTTCCTAAATATATACTCACATGTTATCAGATAGACAAAAGCATAACATGTAATGCACATTTAAAGGCAGTGCATAAAAAAGGGAAGTACTTAGGGGTTTATAGTGCCCAGATTGCATTTTTCCTCTTAAAACCATAGAAAAGTGTTTTAAATTGCATATGCCTTACAGTTCTCATTAATCTCATTATTCAGTAAAGTATTTTTTATACCATATGATTTTGCTCAAGCATTTTTAAAAGATGGATTACTTTTCTAATACTTTCAGCAAAGAAAGTGGATTAGCAAATTTTTATCTATGATTCCAATCAAGGGAATGGAAAGCCAATTATGGCAAGTAGCCAAATGGCCCAGCAAGCATTAAACACTGTGCAGGTACAATGCGCCAATTTAGTTAAAATACATTCTTCAACTGCAACTGCTTCCGCACCACTCCTCGCAGTCTTCAGAGCCCTCAAGTGTACGGTGGGAGTACTGCTCTGCCCACACTGCTGCTGCTGCCGCGGCAGCGCATCCATCACCTCCCGTCTTCGCACACTCTGCGCAGAATGGAACACGTACTTCTTGCTCCCAACACACACAAATCACAGGTCTACAAGGTTATTATATATCATAGCATTCGCTCTTGAGGCTAAAAGTGTAACAACGCTCTAATAATCGAGTGTTAGATTTTCAAGTGTAAATACACAAAATAATATGCAAAATTATTTTTTTTTTACTGGTGTTTTTAACGCTAATTTTACAGAACTATTGGGACACTTTCTTCAGACATCCTTGCCATTAAGTGACTATCGGACTGCTGTTCACATAACAATTTTCAATTTTACTTTTATTTTTCTCCATTTGCCAGTATACACCTCCACAAACAAACCCAATCTCTTGCTTCTCACACAGGTTCACCCCAGCTTGGGCATATTCCACTGAAAAGTCACTTTATAGTTAAAAGCAGAAAGTTTGGTTTACTTTATTGTTTGTCTGCTTTTATCACCTCTTCCCTCACTGCTTAACACAAGAGGGTTATCTGGACATGACATTTACCCTGAAAATTATGCTCCCTATATAACCACTGCATCTGACCATGAATGAGGACCTCAGACATCCTAACCATGAGCATTGATCTCTTCTAGCACACCAGGTCCTCTCTGCCATCAGTCCTCTGCAAACAGCTGTGGCAGGCACAAAGGAATAACAGACAAAAAGAGACCTTCACAAAACTCCTCTTAAGGATTAAGTGGGCAGATCAAGTCCAACTCCATAAAGGACATCAAACACCAAATTTCAAATTAAAGGTAGTACAGGTAGGATATGGATTTACTCCTAGAATGTATTCTGTGTACAACAAAAGTGGATTTGAGGTTGTTAAAAGCTATCAAAATGTTATTTTTGTAGTGCTCAGAAACCAGCTTTCAGTCTTCCAGGAGTTATTCGGAAGGTGAGCATCTAAGCCAATAACATGTATTTGAAGATTAAAGAGCCACATGTTTAATATTCAAGTTTTAAACTTTAGCAATAAGTTACGAGGAAACAAAGATTAAGGTTTAAGTACCAAGCACTGACACAGAGCCTTCACTTAACAACAAAACAAAGTCACAGGATTAGAAGAAGACCCAAAACATTCAAGGATGCATGCACAGAGATCTGCTTCAAGCTTTCCAAAAACCTTGCAGACTCATTTCCTCTCCTAGGCATAGGAAAATATAAAGCTACCTTCTGGGTTCCTGAAAGCCTTAGCCACAGAAAGTGGATTCCTTACTCCCCCACTATAAGACACATGCATAAATCTCAGCCTCTCTGACTTCAAGTTTCACAGCAACAGATTCTTCTGGACAAACTTGGAAAACACTTCATTTTACATGGCAACCCAAGCACCAAATCCTCCTCCCTTGGATGGAGTAGCACAATTGCCAAAACAGATAAACAAGAAATACTGTGTGACAGTCAACTGTAAATAACATTTTTTTCGTATTTACTACAAATGTTCTCTGAAGACAGGTAGGATTAGGACAATACATACAACACTCTCAGAAAGAGATGACCACAGCCAGTATTCAGAGGTAACCATTGCTTTTGGCCAAAAGTACTGTTGGCACAAACCCTAGAAAAAGCCAATGAGATGCCTAATGAGCCTTCCCCATTTTTTTGTTTCCATGCTAGTTTGAATAATCTCTGATTCTCAGAAAATTGGATCAATGTCCCTCTGTTCTCACTAGTGAAACCTGTCTCCACACCTATGCAATACATCAACAATACTGCAGTCTGATGTATGTACTGAAAAGCATAGGCACTAGTGAATACCTGGTAACAGTTCAGGATTTAGGGGGAGAAAAAAAAAAAGATTCTTAAAGCAAATAGGTAAATACTTAATCTCAAATAGGCACCCAAAAAACTGTGCCCTATTAAAACACTAATGTTCCAGGCACATTAGTTCATATTTACACACATTAATGTACCTGTCAAATAGCTGCTATTCACAAGGAACTTAAGTTACAGAATTTCCTCCCATGTGCACACACAGAGGGAAAACTTCTGGAGAATCACAAAATGGCTGCAGTTGGCAGGGACTTCTGGAGGTCATCTGGTCCAACCCCCTCCTCCATCAGGACTATCCAGAGCCAGCTGCCCAGGACTGTGTCCAGGCAGCTTTTGAGCACCACCAAAGACAGAGATTCCACAACCTGCCCAGGCAACCTGTGCCCAGTACTCATGCACCCTCACAGTAAAAAAAGAAGTGAGACATGAGCCTTAGACACCCTTACTACTTATTTTTGCTGAAGGTAGTTTTGTTTGTTCAGGTGAAAAATTTAAATCTTGAACATTATCATTAGTAACACCACTAATTTTAGAGCCGGGCAAAAATCTATACTCCTGACTGAGAACAGAGAGGAAAGACAGGTAAATACAAGCAACATTTAATTTTATTTCAGTGAAGGCAAAACGATGCAAATAAACCTTGAAATTCAATGCTGAATATTTTTTTTTCTGAGCAAAATCCTCTTCACTGACCTTTTGGTTTTGGCTTAACATTTCTTCGAGTCATTTCACTTCTCTCCCATAGCCCCATTATAGCACTCAGATTTCTTAGATGAACCAAATGTCACAGCATATCTTCATAGCACAGAAGATATTCCACTTCAATTTCACCTAATACTTGTTGCGCTTTTTTTAATCCATTTACTCCTCACATTTTTTTGTGTGAAAAGGAGCATCAGAGTCTGCCATCTTCAAAACCAGCAACAATCCCATCTAAAACTGGAAATTTCCAATCAGTTTGCATGAGTACACTTATTGTTCATATTCAATCTACACCATCGTATCTGTTTTGAATACAGAATTGACAAATGAGTACAATATGAAAAAACATGTCGTCTAGGTATGTAGGACTACTTCAAATTAGCATTCTAACAAAGCAAGGAAAAAAAGTCATACAGTACTAAATCTTAATGTCAAAAAAAGTGACTGCATTTGAATCAATTGGAAGAGTTCTTTGATTCCTCATCATCTGTGTGCAAATGGAAACAAAGGCAACCTTTACCACACAAATGAGGGAGGTGGCCTATGCAGCAAGTTAACTGTGTGTGCACATGCATACATATGGCCACATACAGGTGCAAGTAAGGGAAGAAGGGGGGAATAGTCACCTTTTAAATCAGAGTTTTCCAATTGAAGTGTTTAACTAGCAGAAATGGCCTCATGAGCTCCTGTGATCACTGCTTAACAGTCCTGTGGGAACTAAACTGATGGTAAGAAAGAGGAATGGGAAAATACTTTGTATATTTAACTTTCTATACTGTATTCAAGAAGGAAAATT
Organism: Elanus axillaris; assembly: GCA_026212715.1. NCBI lineage: Eukaryota > Metazoa > Chordata > Aves > Accipitriformes > Accipitridae > Elanus > Elanus axillaris. The sequence continues at coordinate 35,557,358 of JANZLQ010000078.1, read as the reverse complement.
AAGTTGTCCAAGTCTTCATCTAGTCTTCTTTTCCTACTAGTTCTGACAGGTAAGAGCAAGGAAAGTAAGCACTATACAACCAACCAGTTCACATCAGGTTTTTCAGAAAGTTGTTCTAGATCTCAACTTTAAAACCTGCATTTGTGTCCTGTTTCAGCTGGGATAGAGTTAGTTTTCTTCTTCATAGCTGGTAGAGTGTTTTGGATTTAGTGTGCCAATAATGTTGATGTTTTAGTTGTTGCTAAGTAGCACTTATCCCAAGCCAAAGATTTTTCAGTTTCCCATACCCTTCCAGCAAGCAGGTGCACGAAAAGCAGGGAGGGAGCATGGCCAGGACAGCTGACCCCAAGTAGCCAAAGGGATATTCTGTACCATAAAACATCAGGCTCAGTAGATAAACTGGGGAGAGTGGGCCAGGAGGGGCTGATTGCTGCTGGGGCATCGGTCAGCAGGTGGTAGGAAATTGCATTGTGCATCACTTGTCTTTTCTTGGGCTTGTTTTTTTTTTATAATTATTATTATGTTCCTTTTATATTTTAGTTAGTATTGTATTATATTTTATTTTACTTTAGTTATTAAATTGTTCTTGCCTCAATCCATGAGTTTTACTCTCCTCCCCATCCCATTCAGGGCAGGGAGGTGGGGAGTGAGCAAGCAGCTGCATGGTGCCTAGCTGCTGGCTGGGTTTAACCATGACAATTTGATAACAGAAATACTACTTCGTGCTTAAGGTGTCCCTCATTACGAACAGAAAGCACATACCACCATTAATTCACTGTCTTATGAATTATGTTAATGCAATTCTACTTGCAGTTTAACCTGTTTTAAAGGAAGAGGGATTTATTTATTTCCAAACCAAGCATGGATTGCACAGTAAAGCACCAAAGGATAACTCCAGGATATTGACACAGTTAAGCGAAAAAGACTGGTTTGCATCTATCCTGTGTTCTAGTATTTACAGAAGAATTCAAATGTAAGATAGAGACTGAAACAAATTATAAATGTCTATACAGCTTATTAAGTAGGGGTATAAAGAGAACAACCATGACACCACTATCAATTAAAATATCAAGCTCAAATTTCAGTACACTATTAACTACACAGCCCTAATAACACTCCCATGCTGTAGAGCTACAAGATGAACATAACCATAGCCAGCCTTTAGAAATAATTAAAAGTGTTGCCCTCCACCTCAGGCTAAATTGTGTTGTTTTATAAATACAGTAATAAGAAAATTCTAAATGAGAAGACTGAGCTCAGGCAATATACTTGCTTTATTTTCAGTAAGACAAGCTGACAGTATTCTATTGCCATGTCAGTTTTAAGGAGGTCTTATCCCTTACCTTCTCTTGGCCAATTACTGCTGGTGAAATTGGAGAGGTTAAAAAAAACAAAAAACAACAAAACCCACACACAAACACACACACACAAGACACAGCAAGATTTTAAAAAGCTTTTTTACAGTGCTACAAATACCAGATATCAAAAACAAAAATCACGAACTACACAAAATGTAATCAAGCTTGAAGTTATAAAATTAAATGGGGAATGGAAATAGATGTTAAGGTGGTAGGTTTTCATACTTTCACTGCTATACACTAAGAATATTGTGGTCAATTCATCTTACATTTGTGTGCATGAGGAGAGAGGACTGGGAAAGAAATAAGTGAAGTAGGAGGACCTAGAAAAAAAATATATTCCTTTAAAAAAAAAAAACTTGTCTAGAATAAAGCCTGGGATTAGAAAAAAATATTTGCCAGTCAAGAAGATTAGAAAATCTGAATCTATAACCAAGACATAGTCTTCAAACGAAATGGATGAAGCAATGCAGACCATAGTTACTTCTTCAGATACCCCCTGAAGATCTCAAAACACAAGCAAGACATGAACAGATTTTTTTATTATGGAGAAGGGGCTCAGAAAGCATCCTCACTTTTGTAGATGTTGGTGTTGCTCCTCCTCCCCAGGGATATGCAGAGAAGAGAGAAGGCTATAAAACACTAAGGAGAAAGAGGTGAACTGGAAATGAAACAAAGAGCAACAGGGCAGGACAGCAATAACATGAGCTAAAAAAAATGTAAATCTTGAGAAGATGGACTTGATCTTTGATCACAAATTTCTCTGTAGGTCTGAAAATGAGAGGAATGTTATTCACAGGATGAACTCAGTTAGAGCCATCCTTTCAGAAGCATGAACCAGAATTTGAAGGAAAGTGGCACTTCTCTTGCTGGACAGTGATTTTTGTTTTAGTAGCCCAATTTTAAATTCTTCTTCTATTAAGGTATCTAGAACAAAACATCAACTGTCAGTGCTTTCAGCACTACAAGCACATAAGATGATCTCTGGTAAGTGCTAAACAGGAAAAAACACATCCAACAACTTGCAATTCCTTGAAGTCAGTTTCAGATTATCCATAAAGCAAAATGGACTTCTGAAAGTGAATTACCTGCATGGTTCCCTATTGTCAGGGAAGCAGAAGCTTGGCATCATACAGGCCAACCTGACACATAAAAGGAGTCTCTTGTGGAAGATGAAAAAAAAAAAGTATGGTCAACAAAATCTTTTGGAAGCTAATTACTATAATCTGATAGAAATTACAATTAACCTGTTTATCAAGAAAATCAGGGAAAAAGACTGGCAGATTATACCCTCTAACCCCCATTTAAAAACAAACAAACAAAAAAAAAAAAACAAAAAACCTTCCAAGTTTCACAGTTAGACTCAACAGCTCACCTACATTTTCCCTCACAGTACATTTTCAAAATCCACCTGTTCTCTAACATAAGCGCTTAAGCAAGTGAAATATTTTTTTAAAGGACAGATGTTTAGCACATCAATCCCAGCAGCGTGGAACTTGCTAGATGCCTAGTAATAGCTGTCATCTTCTCTGTACACTAATGGGGACGTGGGGGCCAGACCAAAACCAAAAATAAAAGAGGAACAAAAAGAGCATTTGAAGCTCTCAAGGCATGCTTACAAATAAAAGCTGTCCTACAAACACGTTCTATTGATCTTGTGGTTTGTATAGCCTTGCAGAACTCTGAGTCAGACACCTCTTTCTTTAAAATTCAATTGCTGAGACATTCAGAAGTTTTTATATTGTTTAATCCTGAGCTACTTATGTTGCCTGGAGCATCAAGCCTAAGGGCTCATGTTTCCAGAAAAGGCTAATTTTAGCAAGAAAGGTTTTCATTATTCTAAAAGCGTTCTGACAAATTTTTAGTTGCTACTTTGGAAGATATCATCAAAATCTTACCATGTTTCTTTCCTGCTATGATTAAGATAGATAAATCATCCTGGATGATAAATACCTAAAACGTATTAAAAACCAGCACATGGCCAAAAGAAGGTAATTCTTCAGCTGAATAGCCCAGTGAAGTACAAATGGCAACAACAGTCCTGAAGGGATGATGGACATCATACAAGAAAGTGAAAAAGTATTATTACTACGGAAACCATTTCTCCTCCCCAGTACATTTGTGTTAAGCAGGATGACTATTATGCCAAGTGCAACACATTAAGACTCTTCCCACTATGTGTGTTCACACGTAACACCTAGAGGCTGGTTTCTACTTTCTAAGAAAACATGTTTGGTGATACATTTCTTACAGCTTTTCAGTAAGGAAAAGGGAGATTTCCTGATAATGGAGACAGTAAGAGGTGTTTGGGGTTTTTCCCCATTTGAAATTCTATAACTATTTTGAATTATATAGATGTAACAATACAAAATGCTTTGTCGTAATTGGTAGCATAGGTAACAAGTGGAGACCTTACTCTGCACACTGGTAGTCCACAAGGTTTCAGCTATCTTGCGTAACTAGCACTTGGCACAGGGATCTTTCCTGACTCCAGTGACTCACAAGGACAGTGCATAAGCAAGAAACCTGCTGACTGCTCCTCTCTCCATTAAGAGTCACATGCAAAATCTGGAAAGGCTTAAAAGGCAATCTCTGACAGCTGCCATTCTTGCAAAGCTAAGGTAAAGCATGCACCATATATGCAGGAAACACAGTGTGGGAGATGTGGTTATTTTCCATGCAGTGACACAACTCTGTGGCAGAAACTCAGAAGTTGTTACTTTTGGGGAAAGAATGATTACATAAATGAAAGCAAATCAAGCCATTTTTTGCCAATTTTTGTTCTACCAGTTGTGATTAGAAACACAAGTATTATTTTCCAGCAATTCAGGCATAATTTTTAATGCTTTCTAATGCTATAAAGATTTCAACATATACATACAGATAGTATTTACCAAGAGTTCTTGTGTTTTAACATGGATGGAGTAGAAAAACTTGCAATGTGCTTTTTTTCCCCTTTCCAGAAGAAGCAAAACTGATGGTTAAACCGAAGAACTACAGCCCCACCCTTACTTCATGAAAAAGCCTGTCTTTGCTGGAACATATACCTGACTATAGTGATTTTGATGAACACATTATTAGTGCCTATAAGATGGACATTTTTGGAACTACATCACTAATGTACTACATGGTATGGCTTTTGTTAATTCTAATTAATTCTACATTTTAATTTGGTTGCAAATTATGCATAAAAAATAAATCAAAAAAACCTATTATCAATGAAGTAAAAATTTCAGCATGTTACACAAAACCAGAGAGTCCTAACAAAGTTTCTATGGTGCTAAGTATTTGAACACAGTTCTGCTTGGACATCTTGACCTCTTGCAAGGTAGGTAAACATTAGTTTTTACACCATGCCCTGACCCATGGGGAAAGCCTGGGAAACATTTCTGCAATCATGGCACATTTAAAGTACACATGAAGCCCATTGTTTTCACGTGACAAAAAAAGGAGTCTTAGTAACCTTAAGATTTGTTCAGTGAGAGCCTGACTGCAACAAACATGCATGCTAACATCTGCAGAAAATAAATGGAGGCACTAAAAAAGAACAAGAATTACAGTAGGTATGAGGTTGGGGATGTTATACATCAATTACATTTTTAGCATGCGATACCCCCTCTTTCTCAATTTGTGAGCATCAGTGAAGAGATCAGATTCAAGCATTCTAACTGTTTCTATGGTTAGAAACCACACTTTGAACAATCTTTGTTCTGACCTATTCAAGGCAGTGCAGAAACAATTTTTTTAATAAGTAAAAGGAGACCCATTTTCCTTCCATCAGGTAAACTGGAAACACGTACTACATTTAGCACACTGATATTTAGTCAAGGGGTCATTCCCTTATGAGACTACCACAAATTACTGAGTCAAACCCAGAAGCTGTAGTTTTAGGAAAACTCAGTTCGTTTTAAAAATGTAGAAGCCAATGACTCAGAACCTTCACAGAGTGAGCTAAAAAAATTTCATCAAGAAATAATATATTCAGGCATCAGAAGAAAGGTTTCCTTGCCCATGCAGGAACTAACGACTTCAGACTGTAACCAGCGCTGACGGTGTCTTCTCTCACACCACCTCTTCCCTCACAGAACTTTCCAGCCTGTGCGGATTTTAAGATTAAAACAAACACTCCTCATCACAACATTAATGGATGTATTTTAAAGTTTATATTTATTTTTCACACAATACAAATCTTAAAAATTCATAGTCACAAAACATTCCCAGCAACTTTCAGCTGATTTTTGTGTTATTACCATTTTCGAAATGATTTCAATGCTGGTTAACATTCAGTCAATGGAGCAAGAGGAGGCAGCTGAAATCATTTAACTGTATAGAATTTAGTATTTAGTGTAAGTAACTAAATCCAGAAATTTCAAAGATAAACTAAGAACTGAAAAGAAAAAAAAAATGAAATTTACAGGAACTTGATAGGAAAAAAAATGATGAATTCTTTGGCTATTGGCTAAAAACATGTACCCATTTCCTAAAATAAGGAAAAGCTAGACATAGTATCAGAGAAAATGCAACCATCTACTAGCTGGAATAAAACAATTACAGTCTACAGCTTTCAGATGTAAGCGACTACTGCTACAGCCTGCCCTTCCCTCCTTTGTAGAAACAAAACTATTGAGGAAAAAAAAAACCCAAAAACAGAAACACAGGATTATGTCTAATCTCTTACTAAAAAGGACAAATGCAGATCTATTGACACAATAGCAAAAGCATACAACCCAAACCTTTTGGGGAGAAGGGAAGTAAGAAACAAAAGGATACACATAGTAAAATGATGACTGTCCCAATACTACCCCTTTCCCCCATAAGTTTCCTCTGTTGTTCCATTCGCTAAGCCAGCCCTCACTAATTAGCTCTTAGATGCTCCACTCCCTCCACCTACCAAGTTTCCCAGACTTTCCAAAGCCACCTGCAACAACATGGGAGCTGTGGGATTTCTGACACTATGAGTCTCCCTCTAATCATCTGCTTTTGGATCAGAAAAACTTTCCTGCTAGACTGGAGTGATAGCAAGATAAATAGATATTTTCCTACTTCTTTGTAGCTTGGCAGAGGATTAAGATATGTAATGCAAAAGTATACAGAAAGACTTGGAATTTGTGATTGTGTTTCTGGCAGAAAGAAACAACAACAACACTTCCCAAAAGCAAATGACACATAGAAGCACACAGATCACTACTGAAGCTCTAAAATAAAGAGAAATCTTAAGGTTTTTGGTAACAAGGTCTATTACTAACCCCCTGCAAGGGTGAATAAGATCAAGAAGAAAGCACACTTCTAGGAATTGGCCAAAGCACCAGACTGCTGGAAGTTGCTTTTAATAAGGTGGGAAATCCTTCAAAAAGCTGCACCAAAAAAGTAAAAAATTTCAGACTTTCAGAAAGACAGACGGACTTTCAGAAAGACAGAAAGAAAATAAATGGCCAGGGATGGGAGACAAACTCATTGGTGCTCCTTCCTCCCCTCCTTTGTAAATAAAGTTGACTGCCTTACAAATCCTAACTACAGACGCATTAGCTCCTTCCTTGCATTGTCCATTTAGAATAAGTAATTCTTAATATAGAGCAATCCTTCATGTGGAGTATTTATAGTAATACTACATAAAGTAATAAAGATTGAAGATCTAAATATCAGTATATTATCAGTATTAATGATGGTTATCATTATTAATGGAAAAAAAACTATTGTTTTTAGAGAGGGAATCAGAAGTGGTATTTGCCTAGTAAAGCCTCATTTAATAAAAGGAAGCCTATCAGAAAATTGTTTCATGCCTTTCTATGATTAAGATATTTCTATTAAAACTTACCATTATCAATATAAAGTTATATGGCAATTTTCCTCTCTGTGAATTAAAAGGACATTTCTACTAAATCTGTAAAGTCTTATATTTTTATATAAAGCAACAAAAGTGCAAAAATAGACTTAAAATATATACAGTGGTTTTGCTTGTCCTGAAAGGTCACTATTTGATGTCAATGAAAACTCAAATGAAAACACAGACTAATGTGAAAATATTAAAATATTAATAAAATATTCCTCATGCATAAAACAAATCACCATGCTCAAATAAAAACAGCAACAGATTAATGTAATGTTTCTTACCATTTAATAAAAGAAACCCAAATACTGAGATGGAGAGGTGTTCACATTACCTTCTTGAAGTCTCTAACTCAGACATGCCAAATTCTTAGCAGCATCTGCTTTTTTCCATTGACTAACAGAGGGGGCTTCTAGATCCCCTAAATCACAGCCATTTTGGGGATCCTGCATGTGTGAATACTCACTTCCTTCCCAAAGGATGTCAAAATTTTCTAGTTTAAATGAAATAGTTATATGAATTTTATTATAAACTGACAATAAAAAAGTTAATAAATACATCTCAGGGGTTTTAGATCTACAGCTATCATCTGCCACAAACAGAAGGGTCTACAGAGGGCATTAAGAATGCTCCATCCAAACAAACTTTGAAAAGTACTCATTTCTGCCTAAGAAAAAAAAAAAAGTGGCTTCGCTTGGGGGAGGGAAGTATTTTAGAACCCAGTGCTTCGGTTTATATCAATGATAAATGAAGAGATCCAAGCTCAGTATTGGTAGCTGTACTATCTGTACACTTTACAAGTAGTACAAGTATTCAGCATGTCTCTTTTTATTCATGCAGAACTCTGTAAATTATCCTAAAACTAAATAAAAAAGGTAACATAAAAAAACCGACTCAATTTATTCACTAAGAGAGCAGAGAGAAAGATATTCACATCTTTTTCCATTTCCAGGCTTCCAGCTACACGTTAAAGCTTTTCGCAAAGAACTATGGAAATTCCACAAAACATAAGCATGCTAAATACAGCAGAAATGTACAATTTCAGAACAACGTAGGAGTGGGGAAAGCACAAAAGTTCAGCAACGCATTTCATTCCTGGCTCAGATGAGGTGGAATAACTAATGCTCCAGTGCTAGCTTCTAAAACTAATTAGTTTTACAGATAACTACTTACTCATAATGCATCAGTCATCTAATACAGTTTCTCACAGTATGCTAGAGAGAAGTAATGGTCAGAAAACCACAGTTTGAAATAACACTATGCGTGTTTAGGATTTTCTTTGCACAGTATTTTTACCCCAATATTACTAAATCCTTGTTTCATCTCGTTACTCTACTAATTTCCATAGCTCAAAGACATGAAAACATTGCAAGAGCACAGACTAACCTGACACATTTTGCTTTTCTATCTACGTTAAAGAATTGGTCAAAAAAAGTAATTATAATCTCAGTCCCATAAACTACTGCAGAAAAGCTCAATCGTTGCTCAGCTAATGAAGTCGCAGGGAGGCAGGTAGTGCAGAAAAGCTATGCCGAATAAGCTATACCATTAGATTATCTCCTGCTAGCCTATTTTTTTTTTTTTTTGTAACTTAAACTGAGGCCTCCTTAAAAGAAGTACATTCTAATTTATGGAAGCAACCAACTGACATTTAACTACTTCAATGAAACGGAGCACAGATCACATCTCATCACATCTTGATCCAATGTGTGCAACAACCAACATCCACTTAGTTACCCCTCAGCTGTCCCCAGATACAAAGCTGTTACATCTATTCAACAAACCATAGATCTCCTTATGGTAAAATAAAAAGGTCAGATTTTGCATATAATGTCCCCAACTGACTTAAGACATCTTACAAAACCTTATAAAATGTTTTATATATCTACAAAAACAAATTCACATTAAGCCATTATTCCTCAACAGTCACAAGTTTCTCTCTCCTAGCCAATGATTCTTGAATTTTTTTATCTTGCTCTCATTGAAACATGACATGGCCCTAAGCTGAAGAATACATGCATGTTATTTACCTGTCCTGCATAGCATTTGATCCTAAATGTCTAAATACAGACAGCAAAAAAAAAAAAAGCAATACAAAACTTAGTACAACCAATGCTTCCAAACTCTTCTTGACCTACCTGTAGTAATTTTCATGTTCTTACTGTCTTTAACTTAACTTTGTCTTACAGTCATTGTGAAAGGACAGAAAAAAGCCATCCCTCCCAATAATTTTACAGACAAAGCTATTTTCATCTAATACTAATCTACAGTATAGTTACATATTCAAGTCAGAGGTCCTCAAAAGCAGGCCATAAACTCACATAACTCTTTTCAGACTAATTTGCTGAAATATACCCATAAAGTAAGAACATTTTTTTCCCCTCTGCAGAACTGCAAAAAAAAGGCCTGGTAGTGTAAAGCTATAATTTTAACATGTTTTCAAAGTTCAGTGTAGACACTTGTCAATGTGACATGCCAACAAACATGCTAAATGTTCTCATCTTCCATTTCCTGCCATTTTATAAGCTGTTCTCAAATTAATATTAGATGTGCCTGTCCTCTACATTACAAATTGCAAGCACACTATATACATTTAGCTGTGTACACACCATTTCTGAGACTTCAGTGGAAGCATATGAAGAGTCACGATATGCACCATTCTTAATGCAAGATTTACCATTAAATATAGTCCTTAACTATCCACCCTACATCTTACAGATTATGTTATGGGTTTGTATAACTGTCAGTTAAGCATGCTTTTATTATAACAGGGAGGTGGAAAAACCCTGATCAAGCTGCTTGCCAAATCAGAATCCCAGAATAATCAGGATCTGCTTCTAAACAACAACAACAAAAGTCTAATAAATTTTAAGTAGTGTCATTTTAAATTACTCCAGTTTAAAGAACTGGACTTCATATCTGAACTTAAGATGTTAGCTTATGTCAAAAATACAAAACCAAACAGCTGCCTTTGATGTGACTGATTAAACAACTTTTGTCTCTGGTATTACTAATGGAATGAGTAAATGGGTTGTAATATAATGTACAATAATTCAGTTACATACTAGTCAACATTTCATGGAGATCAGAGCACTAAAGTCTCACTTCATGCTGAATGATTTTATAGACAAATAAATATGAGCTTAAATGCCAAATAAACATACACTGTTAAGAGGGTACCTCAAGAATATTTGGTGAGCCATTACACACAGTGGCCTGTGGGTATTACAGTCAGAGGTACATGCAAGCATAACACACGAAGTCAAATGCTGTTTCCAAACAAGGTTCAATGCTCTTGCACTCTCTAAATCACTTTCCCGGAAAAATAAATGACAAATTTAGAAAATTGACTGGTTTTAATTAGAGATAATCTCATCTTGAAAAGGATTTCCAAGTCACTTCCCCCAGTATTTTCTACTATAGGAACAATTGTTTTGCATGCAATACTGCTTGAGATTAGCAAAAAAGTTTCTAAAAGTAAGTACTTCAAAACTAACTCTGAACTTCCTAGATTGGCTTCATCACATACTGAAAATATATTTTATAGTGCTCTACACCTATAGTTGTACCAGAGTTTTAGTGGTACCCACAGCAAAACTGGGGACTACTAGTTTCTGTATTTTTCCACGTAGAAAAACTGAATTTCCATACCCACCAAGAAAGGAAAAAGCAGCAGGTTTACTTTTCACTTTTGCTTATTACTACATTTAGTTACCTAGAGTTTGCAAATACAACACACTGCAAGATAACACGTTCAAAACTTAAGCTTAGTTCAGTCTTATTATACAGTAACATGACTAGGAAAAGTAATTGCTGTTGATAAATACAGAGTATATTAAATCAACTCAAATATTGAGATCAAAGACATACACACCATAGTTGCTCAGCAAGTTAACAACAGCTTATCTGTACAGCAAAAAAAAGCAGTGTCAAAAAATGCTAATAACTGCATTTTTGCAAAGCTTCAACATTTCACTCCCTCCCCAAATAAGTAATTTTATTTACAAAACACATATTAAAAAGACATGCTCCAATGAAAGACGAGAAGGGAAGAAATCTGCCTTTAACAGCAGAAGCCACTGTATTTCACTATTTGGGAGGGAACCTACACACCACATTTTACTTGCATGGGCTAAGCTGCAGCTGCTAACACAGGCAGGACTTTGCAGTCATGCCAGCCAAATCAAATCTTTATACAGTAGCAAGCACTATGCAATAAACTGTTCTGAACACTGGCCCATCTCACCTGCCTTAAGTGTATGAATAAACTGCTACATTTTTAAGTGGTGTTTTTATTTAAAAAAAACTCAATGAGTATTTGGGAAGAGATAGCAAGGAAAGGCAAACAGATGGAGAGACTAGCTGACACATAACAATAGCTGGTGAAATATTACTCTTATTTTCTGTAATAAACACCAAGATCAAAACATTATGCAAGTTAAATTTCCTTGAAAGGTTCCCAGCAGGAGTTTTCCTTTTTGTTTGTGCAGTACGCGATTTCCTCTCACCCACAAAAAACATACCAAGAATGTGCATGTGCCACTAACACTAAGCAGCACTTCCTTAATCACTCATTTCCAACAATTTATGGATGATCAGTGGCAAAAACGAGCAAAAATAATGAAAGCGTGCAATGAAAGCTCATTGAGACAAACCGGCTTGGACTTCCTACTCATTTCTGTGTCTCTTTAAGATGGGGGTCTGATACAAATTAGCCACTGGGAAAAAAGTCATCTGGTCATAAAATACAGTACAAGGTCACTTTTATGTAAGTTTGCCAAAAGGGACATAAACCAGGACAATTTCAAACTGTGACACAGGATAGAAGTATATTAAAAAAATCTTTGTTCCTCCTCCATTGTGCTGTCATGTTGCTCAGCTTTATAGACATTCTGAGCACCAGCTCTGGCCTCTTCGCTTCCACCTGGTCTACCTAATTAATTAAGCAAGGAAGTTACCTCAAATTTTTGTACTATTTGTTTTTATTATCATGCACTTCTTTTGATGTTCCAGGAGTTAACCTCTTAATCCACAGACTCTGTGTGTTGTGTTCCGAACATTTTGGGATGTCTGGATAATTTGGATAATTGGTCAGGATGTTGCTGTCGCTCATGTTAAACTTTATGCCATGACTTCAAGTTCAAAGATCAGTATTAAGGCAAAATACTTCATAAAGCCTTTTTAAAACTCTACTCTTGATTATGCAATACCTAGTTATTCCAGTTTCTCACGGCGGTAAATTGCACTATTTGTATTTTCTTACAAGGAAATTACTCCTAAACATCTCTGTCTTTGTCAACTTCAAACAAATACAAATTTCAGTTGAAGTTACATCAAGAGGAAGCATATTTTAAAGGTCAAGAAAAGGTGTAGCAATTATCTCCTCAAAAATGCTTGCCTTCTTGACACAGCAGCACACATGTAATTTTCTGTGCAGTCTGCTATCACACATGGAAACATCAGCACTGTGAAATACAGATGCACAACTGCAAATACCACAATTTTCCTTTTTTGGAGAGAATGATAAAGAATTAGGTTAATTCTGACATTAAGAAACATGGTTGACACCTTTGCTTCATAACTGTACTACAGAATTTGGGAAGGCCAGTGACAAAGAACTGAAAGAGTATCTAAACAAGGAATATAACTTTATGCACAGACTCTGCAAAGGAAAACAAGAAGAATATAGAAAGATATGAAAAAGTTTAATACCTATGCAGAAGATTAAGGTTACTTCAGGTAATCCAACAGCTCAGTTAATAGCACAGGCTAAGGTGTAATATATCACAATGACCTCCAACTACATCAATAGTCTTAAGAAACCTAATTCACACATGTGCATGAAAATACCTATGTGTGCATAAATACACACATGGCATGTACACATATATACACAAAGATACACATATATTATACACATCCAATATTGCTTTTATAATTATTTTCCTAATAACAGAAGTCTGCAACTGCCATTAAATGGAAATAAACTATAGCAAGGAAGAGCACTTAAACTCTTTAAAAGGACATGGCCACCCCCCTTAGGCCCAAAATGCCCTTTTCGAATTAACATAGTGGCTTTAATTAAAAACTAGGCAGAGAATCAGTTTTATTTTCAGTACAACACTGCATCCGTCCATGGTGAGTGCCTAATTTCCGTATTCTCTCCTCTGCATAATATGCAAGTCCTTGGTTGTTTTAAACTGTTGCCCTGGGGAATCAAAAACAGTCTATAAGAGGGGCCATGTGCCATTTAGAAAGTATACTAGCAACCAAGGAAAAAAGCAATAGTCAATTGAAAGATGGTTAATCAAATCCATTCTGATTCATGAAACTTTAACAGTTAAGGGGGCAATACTTCCTTACAAGAACATGGCAAGAAAAGCTATACAAGGCTCATAATAGTAACCTATGAGCTATCTGAAATATCATAGCTTGCAAAAAGTTCACACTACTATGAATATATAAAATCAACTTCTATAGCATAATCTATGATAAACACTCAAATGGATGGCTAAAAACTTTGGGGGTTAGGCCCATACGTGATAGTGACTAACAGTACTGTCACAATTTAAGATGAACAAAGACACCCATTAAAAAATGAAAAAATCCATTCAATTTCAGAACTGAACCTCTTTTAATCATTCATTTTCAGAAATTCTATTAAAATACATCAAGTAATTCTTACATGAACACCTTCAAATAGACATCTTGACTGTGCACATCTAAATCTCAAGTGACCTATTTATTCATTATAATGAAGGTAAGCCTATGACAAATTCAAGTTGACCTGCATAAAAGCTTCCAGTTGAAACAGTCTTTTTATCCAAATTTTGAGCTGAGCTGGGGATCTAGAAACAACTGCTTTGCCTACTCCTCATATCCAACTCCCAGCTGTAAGATTCAAGATTACATATCCTGTGCCAAACCTCCTTATTGAATGCCTTCACATTTACAGTAGAACGCTCTTCTCTTAAATACTGCAAGTTTTGCCAGATGTATGAAATGTTCTTTTAAATTGAGATCACTAAAATCTGATTTTCCCAGTTAACAGTAATAGCATTTGAATGATGTTTTAGCTCTGGCACATTAGTCTGACGTGATGAATGACAAAATACGACTTTTTTTTTTTTTTTTAAACTTGCACAAGTATAATCAAAACCAAAATAATTTGTTAAAGTACCAGAATTCAACAAAGTAATCAAGGTCTCAAAATCTTCTCTGAGAAGAGACAACATAAGCAATATGTCAAACTCTAGGGAAACTAAAAAAGATGGGAATTACCCTTCATACATTCTAGAACTGAAAAGCTTACACATAATCCTGAGTTCAATTAACTATAATTTTTCCCAGATTTTAATCACCCTATTATGTGATATAATTCTTTTAAAAATATATAAAGTACTTATAGCAAGGAAAATCATGTATCTGCCTCAGAATTTGAACAAAACAGCACACTCAATTTTAACTATCAACTTAGTCGAGAAGTGACATTTGCCACTTACTTTTTAAGAAAAGCAATCAAAGACAAGGTATGTTCATATTAAAATGGACTACAGTTCCTGCATATTCACCAATAGCTTTAGGGCTCACTCAAAGGTGGCAAAACAATTCAGTATGTCGGCATCCGTTTTGGATACTTTTAAATGGAGCAGCCTGGGGTAGAACAGACATTGGACAAAGGCCTTGAGTACCTGTACTAGGAATCATACTTGGCTTCTGGGATGTTCTTGCTGGGATACCCAAGGCATCTGTTGGAGCCAACAGAAATCCACAAGTCAAGGGGACACACCAGCACTACCATACATTGTATGCTAATAGAGAGAATTCTTGGGTTTTGTTGGACTGCAGGAGACACAAACCCCACTAAAATCAGTTAACTTATTCCATTTTTAGAAGAGAAGATACACATTAGCTGTGACTAGCTACTTAGAGTCAAAAGGAAAAAGGAGTGGCCTCTACCTGAAAACTGAAAGGACAAAAGGAGTTGCTAAAAGTTTTCTTAGCCCTCTGGACACCTGAAGTGAAGGAGGAAGAGGAGAGAAGAGTGTTTTCCAGCCAGGTTGGATAATAAGAGTTAAAGGTAATAGCCCATCACCAAAACTCCTTTGAAGTTGAACTCATTAGCTCATTAGCTCCCTCACCCAAACTTGTAACCAAAGTTACTTGGATACATGTACAGTTCGGTCAATACAAACTAACACTGGAGTAGCATCAAGGAGCACAGAAGGAACTACAGCAAACAAGCATTTACACACCATCTTGACTGGGTCCTGCAGGCCCTTTCTGACACAGCTATATTGCTCAAGTCGATGTAATCTCCCAGTAGCTTCAGCTTTTGAATAAAATATGCTCCTTCAGATTATTCTCTCCAAATTAAAATTTCCCTTCAAGCTGTACTTTAAGTATCTTTTTTTTTTGTCCGGTTTTCTCTCTTAAGCATCTACATGAACCCTAAAACCCCAGATTGAACGCAGTACTTCAGTTGAGTTTTCCCCAATTCCACCAAGAACAAAAAAATGGCAACTTGATTGCCTCCATGCCAATTCCTGTCAATGCATCCAGGAATTAAGGTTTTCCTTCCCACGACAATCATCCCCTTGTTGATTTCCACTACGTGCGATCCACCGATGACTCTGTGGTGGGTCGACCATGGCTAAACGCCAGGTGCCCACCAAAGCCGTTCTATCACTCCCCCCCCTCTTTTGCTGAACAGGGGAGAGAAAAAAAAATATAACAAAGGGCTTGTGGGTCAAGATAAGGACAGGAGAGATCATTCACTAATCACCGTCACAGGCAA
>JANZLQ010000078.1:35512147-35541276 GCA_026212715.1 Elanus axillaris | reverse complement strand
CCAGCTGGCATTGGCTCTGTCGGACAAAGGGGAAGCTTCCAGCAGCTTCTCACAGAAGCCACCCCTGGAACCCCCCCTCGCTACCAAAACCTTGCCACAGAAACCCAATACAGACTCACAGTCTTTTGCATCCATCTTTAATGCATTTCATTTTCCTGATTTCAGACCACTTTTCAAGATCCTTTGCTTTCTAATAATAGTCATCCAAAGGACACATTTTCCGTCAAGTGTAGTATCATTAAAAACAAAAATGTAACCATTCAGATGACAAATATTAATGAAAACGTACTACAGTTGGTCCCCAGACAGTCATTCCAGTTCAATTTATTTGATATTTATGATTTGAAATTCATTTTGCTGTGCCTCCTATTATAGTAATTTTTCATTATATTTCTTTAGTTCACACATTAATATAATCATTATCATCTTATCATTCAGAAATTGCTTTGCCAAATTCCATGCTTCACTGAAATACTCAGCCCTCTCAACTTGAACATATTCCACTAAGTTGAATATTTCTAGTTATTCTCCACCCATTTAAGACAGTTTTCTTAACAAATTATTGTTAATACTGACTACACTTGAACCTTTTGGGGGATGTTTGTAATCTTTAAAATTCACAAATCAAGCTTGTTTTCTCTAGGTCATCTGTTACTTAATTAGCCTTCCCATTAGTAAGCAGCCTGTACTTCTTTCCCTTGTTACTTTATTTCTAGTGTATTTCTCACACCTTCTCTCCTTTTAGCATCCCCCCAAAAAAATTTTCCAAAAATAAAGTCTTGATTAAAACATTTTGTTATTAAAAAAAGAGAAGTTAAGTAATTTAAGTAATGATTTCAGTGGCTTTTCAAGGACTTGGTTTTTTCACCCTCCTTAAGCTTGCTCACAGCCACACACCATATAGCTTCACCTGCTTGTGCAAGAGTATGCATCTGTATATATACGTTCACATAAGTATACACAACCTAGCACCAAATCCTCCCAAACTTCTACTTTCAGTTTCATCAGAAACAAGGGCTGAAAATTAAATACATGCTGTAAAGACTGTATTTAACGGTATTTTCCTACCTTTTTTAAGCCAGCAAATCCTTCTGATTCCAGGAAGAAAAAGGCAAAAGGCATCAACACAAACAAACATAAATTTGAAAAAAGAGAAGCAAGATTCCATAAACCTGCAACAAACAAAAAAACAGTTTACGGTATAAGTTTCTCAGCATTAAAAGTTAAAGACACTACATTTTCCTCCCTTACGTATAAGAATAATACAGATACAAGTGCTAACAGAAACCAGGTTTTTACGGACACAGTTATTTACAGGCTGAAAAATACCCATTTCTCTGCAGAATGATCTTCAAACAAAAACAGGATACCAACTTAAATAGCAGCAAATGTCTGAAATCTTGGGAGACGGACTGCAAACTCAGATGAACTAATTCCACAATATCCCACTGAAGGCTCTTCAGATAACCACTTTGAAAGTTTTCAAGACAAAAGTATTTTACCACTATCAGTGAATTTCACAAAATTAAGTTCTGTGTACTCACTTCCTCCCATATTTTTTCCTCAAGAGAAACTTAGACAAATCATGGATTTTAACATGAGCAATACACAAATGCCATTATCACCTCCAAATTAGAAGAATGTATCATGGTAACAGCAACAGCAGCTTTCCATGATGAGATGACTGGCTCAGTAGGCAAGAGGAGAGCACTGGATATTGTTTACCTCAACTTCAGTAAGGCTTTCAACATCATCTCCCATAAGTCTCCTCATAGTCTAATTAATGAAGTATGAGCTAGGTAAGCAGACTAAGGTGGACTGAAAATTGGCTGAGCTTCCAGGCTCAAAGGGTTGTGACCAGCACTACAAAGTCAGGCTGCAAGCCAGTAACCAGTGGTAGAGTCCTGCAGGTCGATACTGGGTTTAACATCTTCATTAATGATGTGGATGATGGGAAAGAGTGCATCACCAACGAGTTTGCTGAAGATACGAGGTGGGGAGGAACAGTGGCTTACCACTCAGATGAACCTCAACAGGCTGGACAAATGGGCAGAGCACACACTGGGTACCAATCATCCCAAAAGCAGCTTTGTAGAAAAGGCCTTAGAGGCTCTGCTGGGCACCAAGTTGAACATGAGCAAGCAATGTGCCCTTGCAGCAAAGGCAGCCAACAGCATCCTGGGCTACATTAGAAGTGTCGCCAGCAGGTCGAGGGAGATGATCCTTCCTCTCTCTTCAGCACTGGCAGCACACATCTGGAGCACTGCATCCAGTTGTCGGCTCCTCCATACAAGATGGACATGGCCATACTGGAGCAAGTCCAGCAAAGGACTACAAAGATGATTAAAGGATTGGAGCATCTGTCATAAAGAGAGGCTAATAAGCTGGAATTGTTTAGCCTTGAGAAGAGAGGACTCGGGGAGATCTTATCAATGTATACAAATATCTGATGAGGGAGGGGGAAAGGAAAACAGTCGGACTCTTCACAGTGGTATCCAGTGAATGGAGAAGAGGCAATGAGCATGAATTGAAAAACTGGAAAACCTACTTGAACATAAGGGGGGGGGGGAACAATGGAACAAAACCAACACTTTTTCCACTGCGAGTGTAATCAAACACTGCAACAGGTTGCCCACAGAGGTTTTATAATCTCCATCCTTCAACATATTCAAAACCCAAGTGGGCACTGCTTTGAGCAGCCTGCTTTGAGCAGGGGATCAGACTAGACTATTTCCAGAGGTCCCTTCCAACCCCAACCATTTTGTGATCTAGGTGAAAAATTCAATAACTGACTAAAACTAGAACATCTGTAAGACACATGTGACATCTGCAGGAAGGGAAAAGGTTCAGAAAACAACCTGAAGTGATAACTGATCTCCATTAAGGGTATCTGCTCTATTAAGGTTTTCTAAGCTGAACACTTTCTTAACAGCCAGTTTCTGGTGACTAAACAGGAACCCATCATCATCCTATCAAAAGTTGTGCAGGATGCAGTGTTTCTTCTTTATGAAAGCAGAAGCTTACCTGCAATTTAGTAGCTAACAGGTTTAACCAGTGTCACATGTTCTGCATCCTAAAAACACAGCTTTTATTATATGGTTGAGAAAAACAAGCTTAATTCCCTACCTTCCCCAAAATTCCACAATTCTGCAGGACTATATCACCTGAAATCCAAAAGAGAACATTCCTGATGATAAGAAAATTTGAACTAACAGCTCTGTTTATTTTTTTCTTCTCATGTACGGGCTTGTTCATTTGCTTCTTTGAAATTGTCCATTTTGAAAGAAAAGGGAAAGAAAGACATTTACTGGATGTCTGGGGAATTCACTACTGAGAGAAATTCCTGTATTTAGTTCCAAACATAAAAGAGTTAGCAGTTATCTTCACCTACACCTCTTTAAAAAACTGCCTTCACCATATATACTTCCTGTCTCTTTAAATGAAGTTATTTAAATTACAAGGAGAAATAAAAACTAAGGAGGAGGAAGGAGGCAGGGGGCCAAGAAATCTACTTCTCCAGCAATGGATAGCACCAGGACACTGGGAACCAAAATTAACCAAATAAGCTACAGAAAACAAAACAAGCAAATTCCAAAAGATGCATGAAATATAATACTCAATTGCTAAAGAAAACAAACTGCCTAAACGTGGCTAAACTCCAGTTAACAAAGAGGAGGATTTTTCCTTTTGAATTTGCTTAGCCAGGAAGCTCCTGTTACCATCCAAGAAACATTCACATAGCAACATCAGCAAGAATGTCATTAGCAGCCCTTACTAGGGGTACACTAACTCAAGCACTCTGCGTACTTACACACACACACTTTTTTTCCTGAAAATTAAGACACCAGTGTTAGAGTAGAATACTCTTAGATGGGGCTGGGGGTCTTATTTCAGCAGTTTTCTCTGACTGAAGACAGTGCATTTTGTTACCTAATGCAAAGCTGAATACCTGGTTGTTCTAATTTCAGCAGTTTTAGTACATGTATGTCTACAATGTAAAACAGTGCTTCAGAGATGCATAGTATGTATACAGTATTTTAAGGGAGGGGAGAGTGATCCACATCTGGGGTTGTTTTTATGAAGTTAAAATCCAGAAATTTACACATTAGCAGCTGATAGGAACCACATTTACAGAATATTAAACTACAGACCTATGATACGCATGTAAAGTTGTGAGAGGTAAGGACAGTGCTATACTGCTGCTGACATACATATACACTTTCCTCAAAGTAAGGAACATACCGGGCCCTCTTCTTCCCCTACTGTACTACTTGTCTGAATTTGATAGTTCAGGAATCAATTTAAAATAGATGCAGAAAAAATAATTATTTTCTATTACATTGACTGCATCATAAAATAGCATGAGAGAGACTTGCAGATAACAACATATATAAAAATTTTAAGCAGTCTATTGGAAATTTTTTTTTGCATTTGTAGCAACCTAAGAATATCCCCCATTAAAAAGTTAATGAAACATAGAAATTAAAAATCTCTCAGTCTTTGGCAAACAGATTAGACCCTCAGCAATTTTTTGTCTTGCTTATTCATGGCAGTTTCATTAACTTTTACCCCCACCTGCTGGTTGTATCCAACAACAGCACAAATGAACATGCAGCTGTCAGAAGTACTTCTGGGTTTAGTTCAACATGCATTAGATAAGAGTGTTTATGCTGGATACAGGTAGGCCCTTTCTGCCTTGTTTCAAAAATTAGAGGTATATATTTTCTCTTTTTCTATACGCCACAACTAATGCAACAGTGTACAGTATAAAACCCGTTAATGCCATTTTCAAGTACCTCAGACTCTATCTGTAATTGATATACCTGGCAAAACTGAAGTGTTTTAAAGTAATACAAATTTTCCCATTTGGTAACATTTGCAAAGCAGTTATCTAAACATACATGAAGGCTATGATAGACAGAGTATTATGGAGATACGAACATTCTGTGAACATGAGTACTTGTGATAGCACTATCAGCTCTCAAAACTCACACAGGTATTTCATAACTACAAAAAAATGTATTGCCACTACATGAAATATTTTTTTACAGAGTAGTGCAATGCTACTGTGCAAACTTAGTGAATACCACAAGAGGGAGCCCTTCCTCAAGGTAATGTTTTGAAATAAAGTCCATTTTATTTTTGTCAAGTTGCAGTTACAAATGTTTCTGAAGCCTTTACATCAACTGTGGTAAATATTCGTTTAGTTCAGTCATGCCTACCCCAGTGTAAGCTCTGCAATATACAATCTTGGAAATACTAAGATGCTGAATTTACTTCCTTGATAGCCACTACTACTAGATTTGCATAAATTATACTGTGCATGCGTAAAGTGGTACTTTCAAAAGATTATCACATTAAAATTCAAAAGAACATGGTCACTGGAAAGTTCAAAGGCCTCCCTGTGTGACAGCTACTTTTTCCAGAAGATTTCTAATTAACTCAAGTTTTCTCAAGTACTGTAGCAACTCTGTCAGAGTGAAAAATTCTGAATTGATTATAATTTTCACTCTGAAATATTTTATTACAGCTTTTCCAAATTCAATTCAGACACAGAAGGAAGGATTATTTTCCTTTAAATATTTTTTTTCCCCATGTTTGGGAGTAAACAATATAAATTTGTCTGAGCAGCTAAATGTGTGTGAAAAATGATAATTAGCTGGAGTTTTTTTCTTCCATGTAGGAGACATACCAAATTAGCAATACCCCATAATGTATGACAAGACATATCATAGGAGAACTCAACTAGAAAGAACCTCTAAAGTCATGTAGTCTTATCTGCTGCTTAAAACCACTAAACTGCAGGTGCAATCAGGTTGCTCAGGGCTTTAGCCAGCTGAGTTTTGGAAAACTTCCACAGATTTAGATCTCCCAGTCTCTCTGGACAACCCTTCCCAGTGTTCAACCATCCCCACTGTGAAGAATTGTTGCTTTATGTCCTGCAAACATTGCTTCTTGCCTCTCACTGCATATTCCAGAGAAGAAGCTGGCTCTACACAAACCCCTCACCAGTTGCAAATCCAGCTGTGTCCTGGCTTTCCTAATTTCACACCAGCATATTAATCCAGGTGATATTTCTACACCCCTCCTGGGTAATTCATCCCTACTTCTACCTTCTGTACACTTCCTTTTTGCTTTTGAGCTCAGTTCCCCATTAAGCCAAGTTGACCTCCTATTACACCTGCTCATTTTCTTGCACACTGAGGTGCATACATATTACAGTGCTTGAAGGTTATCCTTGAAAGCAAGCATCTCTCCTGGCTTCCTTTGCCTTCAGGGCATTCTCCAGTAAGGTCCCACATACACATTCCCTGAAGAGGACAAAGTCTACTCTCTCAAAATCTAAGGTCTTTATTCTACTATCTTCCTTCCTTACTCTTCTCAGGTCTTATTTGTCACCACCATCAGGGTCACCATTGACCACCACACCTACAGTCAGCTCCTCCTTATTCATGGGTTTTAAAAAGAAAAAATTTCTTTACTGTCCAGGTAACACAAAACATACTCAACTAGTTTCAGTAAGATTACAGAAAATTTGCATTATTTCCTGTCTTCACCTATCCATTTTTAATTTGTTTTAAACTACTTTAATATTAAAAAAAAAAAAAAAAACCAACAAAAAAACCCACAAGCCAAAACAACTTGCAAGTTAGGGATCTGGAAATTAATGAATTTGTTATCTGTGAGTATTATAAAGACATTTAGCCAAAAGTATACACTTTTCTGAGAAAAATCCTCCCAAGCCCAATTACCCTCTCTTCACAAGAACAGAAAAAGGACAGCATAATTAACTTGTAATTATTTGTTCCAGATTAAATAATGCCTTCACTATGTGAAACAATTTTTCTTCTTTCTCCAGCCAAATCTACTAAAGAATGTCCTGTTCCACCAGTTATTTCCCCTAGACACATAGAAGTGTCCAAATTACTTTCAAATATTAGTATCCATTATACATGTTAGTCGTAAGCATGTTAACCAATATTGGAAAGCCCAAGAAACTCACTCTGACAGACATCAAGGCATCATCACTGCAAGCACAAGTAATACTCTTTTCTTGCATATTGCTTTCCTCGAAATAGCTTATTTTTATTGCACCTCTTTACCACACTCAATACACTTGCATTCTATAATTATCCTTGTTTACAACTCAATCACTAATTTAACTATCTAATCCCAACTGCTCAGAGTTAGCAAGTTTCTTAAAATTTTTATCTTTGAGAATAAATTTACTGTATCATCATAAAGAGACAGGCTTATGAGTCTTGCATTAACACATGAGGAAGAAGTCTGAACAGTGTGTTTTCACGTTAGCTTCTGGCAGCTCTAACTTAATATTCAAAGCAGCGAATCTGGTTTAATTCCATCGAGTCTGCATAACTCTTTAAAAATAAAAAAATAAAAAAACCCACCAGAACAGTTAAGACGGACTTTTGTGATATATTACACCACAGCAAAACCAACTAGCCAATAACATATTAACAATTCAATTAGCATCATAAATGAAAATTGAGTTATTTTGAAAATAAGAACATATCTGTGCATGTATAATGAAGACATCCATTTTAATTACATTATGCTGAGTACTAACCATGAATTAGTGAGCCATTTAACCACTGAATATAGTAGTTTTGTGGAAAAGAAAGCAGGATCTCATTGCTGATTATTGAGAAAGGTAGAAGCAGGACTGCACCAGCTGAAACTGCTAGAGTGAAGGTGCTCAAGAACAGCCTGAAATTTAAAGAAATGTACCACTGTTACCACCAACATGCTCTGAACGGGGGGGGGGAAAAAAGTAGTTAGCCTATCTATTAACCAGTATCTGAAGGCAATACATTCTTACATTGTAAAGGTGCAGGAGAAACTGATTTCCACAATATTTCACTTCCAAAAAGCAAATTTCAAATACCAAGTTACAGAATCCAGTAAAAATAGTTCATTTTTACCAACTACCACAATTATTCTCTTGGGGTTTATATGCATTCAATTACAATGTCATACACAGGTTAAATTACTGGAGTTCATGGAATAGCTCTTCCTAAGTCTCCTATTTTAGTTTTCATTTCCTACATACACACTCAGAATGAAAAAAACTTTAATTTCTATATTCTTACTACAATTTTTAAAAGCAGGGCTTTTTAATGTCTAAAAAGTGAGTACACTTACACATAAACTGAAAAAAAATACTGCTTTTCTTTCACAAAGTAGTTACTAGAGTATCATCTCATAGCTTGGGGTTTTCTGATAGCTGTAAAGTCAATCCAGAGAAACTGTCAGAGTTACTTAAAATATTTACACTTACTCTTTTTAGATCCCAAAAACAACTTGTATCAAATGCCATCTTGTGGCACTAAAAAAACAACTGTGTTCTTAAAAAAAAAAAAATAACTTCAACAAAAACATTCTGACAGAATTAACTCAATGCTAGAATAAAATTAGAAATAATTCTGAGAATTGCATGACAAAAAAGATAAACTTAACTAGGTCATTCCTACAACACAAATGTCAGTCAGTTGCTTACAGAGATCTTACTTTTCCTTAATAGTCTACAAATCCATTTTTCATTCACACAATACTCAACTTCGAGAAGAAAGTCTGGATGACTAATTCTATTTAAATACATATATATATGTTGTTGGTTTTTGAGGCATTTTTTTTCTCTTATTTAAGGTTAAGTATTCTAAGACAGAATTGTGAAACCTAACACACTACAGCCTTTCAAGGTGCTACAGCAGTTTGGCTTTGTTTTCTCCCCCCACCCACCTCTTAAGTCCTGACAATTATGCTATGCAAAGAAATATCCGTCTGCATATGTTTGACAGTTATTGCTTTTTGGAAAATAACATACACACTCAAGGAACAAGAAAGCTTAGGCTGAAAGAACAGGAAGCATTTTATATTTATAACACTACTTTTAATGAAAGGCTATTACTCTGATGGAAGCGCTAATCTTGTCTCACACTGGTTTTGCATGAAGAACACAGTATTTACAATTGATATTTAATGTGTTTTAAAGTTAAACTAGAAAACAGATGCAGGGGGATAACAATTAAGATGACAAATTTTACTCTTTGAATATTGAAAAATTCAGAACCAGGCTAAGACCACAGCTACTATGAAAATCATTCTATCTAGAAGAGCCTTCACTCTGGTCTTAAAAGTACAGGAGATGATTCTGTCCTTGAAAGGGAAGAGCTTCATAGCATTTAGAATTATGTATTTTTCTCTAGATCCGAAGTAGACCTTGTGGCAAGTAAGTTCAAATTCATTAAAAAATTCTGGTACCAAACACTACTGTGAGAAGCACACCTAAGATTTACATCATCTTTGTACATCTTTCAAGCTTGCCACAAATGCACAACTGAAAGCGAACAGCTTACAATGTACTCGGCACTTTCCCAGGGTACAAGACAAATCAATAAAATACTCATGAGCTCTCCTTCCAAGAGGATGACAGTACCACCATGGAAGAGCTAAGAACATTGTAATAAGCAAGTAGCAAGCACACATTTTAGTAAATCATGTAACTGAGGGCAGCAACAGCTCACAAATGTTCTGTAAATCTTCAGACATATTTAAATAGGAGATATTAATATCTAGCTTTACAAAGAAACAGGAAGAGAACAGAGAGTTGCTGGCAGACAAGCAAGTCTGGCAAGTCCTTGTCTTCCATTTGTTATTCTTTTTTAAGATGATCAAATACAGATGTCTACTTCAGGGTGAGCTAACTTTCTTTCCAGGATCCATTGCCTCCCCGGATAGGGCTTCCATCGACTGCAGTGGGAACTTATAACACCTACCTCCCACATAAACATCTACATTTTAGAGACCTAAACTTATGTGCAAGTCTTGCACTGAATTCCACCTCTTGCATCAGGTCCTCATGCAATATTCTGGCCAACTTTATGCCTACCAGAAAAACCATAGGTGAAAAAAGCCCTAGACCAAACTACCTTGCCTCTTGTCATGTCTTTCATAATACTAGGTGCCACCTGCAATCTCTCGCTGTCATGCTTAAAATGGACTGTTATTTATTTGGAAGCATACAAGATTCATATCATAGTAATATACTGAGGAACAAAAGTTCTGCAAAAAAAGAGCTATACATACGATATTCTGTTAACAATGGCATCTTCATCCTCTTGCTCATCTGAAAATTAAATTACAGCAGGTTATATTCAATACTTAGTCATCTTTCCTCAGTCTAAAATGTATATACATAGGAATAACTAATTTACAATTAAAATCTAGAATTACTAAAACAACTTACCAGAATCAATATTTTAAGAACATTCCTACCAAAAAATGAGTACTTTTTTTTTTTTCCTTTTTTTTTGCTTGCCTTAAACTCTTTTCAATCAATGTAACTACAAAGTTATTCCATTTTATTTAAATATACAGGCCAAAATTTCTTGGAAACATCTTCCACAAGGCTCTGCAGTGAACAAGCTTTCAGACTACTACCACCATGGCTGCTGCTAGGAACTGTCCCTTTGGGGACCTCTGAAACCAGAGAGCACACAAGCTACAAGGAAATCTTAGGGTCCATACTAACTACTACTATAAAACCCTAAATAGATGTTTCATTTTCAGTATTAATGTATTTTTAAAACAAGAAAGTATGCCCAGAACAGTAGTGACGACCATTCAGTTGCTTCCCCTTATTCATCCCTCCTCCCTGCTCCTGGGGATTTGGCGGAGGTGGGGAAGGAGAGTAGTTGTTGTTTGTTTTAGATTTAAGATACCATGGCTTCCCTTCTGGTATTTCACATTTTAGACCATTTTTGTTCACTTATTTTTCAATTAATATTCCAATTTTTTGAAATATTATCAACATCTAACTCGGAGGTCAATCACTAATACACCATTTATTCTTTACATCCTTCTCTACACACATCTATACACAAATGTATGCATTTCTACATTTGAAAGAATTTTAAAGTCAGCTTTCTTCTTTTAAGTTTCCCAAGTTTTCCATGAGGAGTAGCTCAAATTTATTTTAAAGTCTAAGAATAAACAAAGCCAGGTGTTTTAAGTTTTTAAGTCATGTACACACTTGAAATAAACATATAGCCACTAACATCAGGCTATTTTGAAATTCTTCTGTAAAAGTATATTGGGTTATTGTTTCTCTTTTTTTTTTTTTAAATGAGAATCTCATGGTGTTTTTAGAGACTAAGTCAAGGTCTCTTATGAATCATTTTGGCTAAAGAGCTTATTGTAGAAACAGCAAACAATTTGTCCTGAAAGAATTCCAGATGGGTTAACTCTTCAAATGTGTCTCATCAGGAAGATCCTAGCAGGCTACAAAGTTCGCCTAACTAAATGCTAACAAAGCTTTCATAAAGTCAGGACAGCTGCAGAGCAGTTCCTCGCACTAGCTGATGAGATCTACTACCAAAAAGGTAGTAAAAGTGTCTTTACATCCAATAATGGTTGCCAAACCAGTTCCCCTTCCCTGTTCTTCCCTATCTCCACATGGTAGCAGCTTTGTAGTCTCCAAAATACATATCAGGATCAGAAGACAGTATCCGCCTTACTCATTTTTTTAACTATTTCCTATGTTTAAAGAGGTGCACTTTTTTTTTAAAGGTATTACATTTCTTGAAGAGTTTACTTTTTTAAACATGAACTCATCTATGAAAGCAGCTCTGTAACAACAGAGGTCACTATAGCTCAATAAACAGTTTCCATCAAAGTGCCAAGATCATCATGCATAAGAATGCTTCTCCAGCATGACTGACTGAGCATTACCAAGCACCAAGGTCCCAGATAAACTGTCAGGAGTCAAAGATTCTGACATTTTATACAGATTTTTACACTATTGTCTTTAGAAGAAATACAGAATAAAATGACCAGGGATCCTACAGACTAGTTTCAGACAGACAACGTTTCTGAAGGAAAAAAAAAAAAAAAAAAGTATTATCTCAAGAAATAAGACTTCAACGGAGAGGTCATAAGGAACAGGTTAAGAACACTGAAATAACTCTACCTGTGCAAAGCAGGATTTTTTTTAAGAAATCTGCTACTTCCCTTCTGTATTACCAGCAACCTTTTCACTTTACCAGCTAAAGCTATTAACTTGATTTTGGTGCTAGAACACAGCCTGAAGATACTTATTCTGGAAAAGCTGACATGAAAGAAGAACAACGGGATCTAAAGGCAAGGGAGGCAGAAGTGTCTACTTGACATTCCCCCTTTTCTTCCCTCTCAAAACAGTTAAAATTTAGGCTGCCACAGACCCACAACAGAACAACTGATTGTGGCCATCCACACCACCTCAAAAACAGCCACCCACTCTCACTCACTCAGAGTGCCAGCTACAGTACTCACTGATCCTTTTCTCAGATGCTTCAGTGCGCTCCCTCCCTTGGTTAGTGATATCAGAAGGCATGTTAAAGGGTGTGAGAAGTGCACAAGGGAGGTGATGGAAACACGTGGCTCAGGGACAAAGGGAGCACAGATAGAGGGCAAGACAGCAGCATATACAATCAGATCAGTCCAGGCTGCCATAGACCACCAGCCTGAGAAACACTTGTGGTCAGAGACCTACTTCTTCTGCTTTCTTTGTGAAGGCGGAGAGGAAAATAATCACCTATTAATTTGAAAAGCAAAATTATTTTTTAATATATTAAGTCTATGCTTACCTGCTTTCCTTTTGTATCTTGTGATTATGAAGTAGGAAACTATGTAGAGAACAGCAAATAGGAGAAAACAGATCTGGAAGAAAAAACATTGTATTTATTACGTTGTGAAGAAATGCCTGGATTATAAGACCAATAATCAGAAAATGCAGTATCAACAACTTAAAATTGAATTCAGATCAACAAAAGTGTATTCTATGTAAATGTCAACAATGTTATGGTTTATAGCTTATTAATAGAAAGTTAAGCCAGTAAGAACAGTTTAATTAGAGGTACTGTATCAATTTCAAGGCCAGCAAAATTAAGAAAAAAGCCTATTTACAGTGCAAGTTTTTGTTTGGGGGAAGGCTGGGTGGGGGTGGGTTGTTTTCTGAAGTTTGAATCCACTTGAGTTGTAAAAACTATCACACTTTGTATTCCCTTCACCTGTAACCTAAGGGTAATTGTATTTTACATGATGGGCTCTTGAAGGTCTATTTTGGAGTAAGCTATCAACGTATGTAGAAAGAAGAAAGCAGTTACGTTTACCATTTCCAAGAGGTCTTGAATCAAACAAATTCCAGGCGGCAACACACATAAGAGAGACTCACTGGCCTATGGTGGACATCTGAGCATAAGCTAGTCTAACACGGTGTTTCCTTTATAGTCAGAAGCCAAGGGCACAATCTCCTTCCTCATAAGGTATGTAGTTTATTTAGGTCAGATGTAACCTGAGCCCAGCATGACTTGCATCAAGTTGTTTCTAAGATGTAGCACTAGAACGTCAGTACAATAAGGTAAGACCAAAACACCTACAAACGCTGGAAATCTTGGAGGCCAAGAATTGAACAGCAAGACAGTTTTAACCCTCCAAGCCTTTGTGGGAAACAAAAAGAAAAATGAAAAACAACATTTTATTTGCTCCTGAATGAGGCATCAGTGGCTCAACGCTGCTTCCTTAATCTTGTTTGTTGATACCCATAAAAACATGATTCAGTCAGAAATGAAACGAGAATGAAGTATGCCATTCCATGATGCTGTGTCCGTTAGCCTTCTCTAGTACCTGAGCAGTCACAGTGAACAGTGCCATATACCAACAGCGCTTTCTGCCTCCTGTTAGCTTGCAGGAAACTGAATACCTGCATACCACAGGCTGAGAACATACCTGAAGTAGCCCAAACTGTTAAGCTTCTTTTCATTGTGCACAATATTAGTAGCCACCTCATAAGTCTTAACACACAGCAGTTAACCAACTCAATCAGGCAAAACTGTTGTAGCAGTTTCTACTATTAAAGTGAGTTTGCCCTATTACCTGTACAAGGGTTTGTTTGTTGGGGGTTTTTTGTTTTGGTTCTGGTTTGGGGGTTTTTTGTTTGGTTTTTTTTAATTGGCCCTGCCTGGCTTTGCAATTCGTATTACATCCTAAATGTGTTCTACTTCAATTTGAGTTTTGATCTCCTTTGTGATCTGAAATTGCAAAACTACTTCACTGGGTAGCAGTTGATCTATTTCTCTAATCAATCATTTAAAGATTTGTTGCCTTTAAGAACTCACGGTCTTAAAATCAGGAGCAGAAAAGCTACCCTAAGTGAAAGTGAACATAGCAATCATAGCCCTTAAAAATTTACATCTAAATAAGCATATTGCATCCAAATCAGCAGAATCAGAGGGGGAAAGAATGGATCACTCAATCAGGCAAGACAGACATTTTAAGAAACACTAATGAAAATAAACTACGAGAGTTATTTCTTTTGTGTAGTCAGACATTTTAGATAAAAACAAAGCATAGCAAGTTGTCTAAGCCTCACATTTAGGTGCCTGCAACTGCCCTGCATATGTCCCACAAGTATTACAGTGCCATAGGTCTAAAAGTGGCAACTGAGCTCATTCTCTGTGCAGGCAACACACGGCAGTGATACCTGAAATACAGATGCTGAAAATTAGAATCCATAACTAGATCTCTGAATTCAAATATCTAACATGAATAGAGTTCACCAACTTTCCAGAGGATGCTTCAGAGAGGAAAAAGTTTTGATAAAGAATTTAATTATTTAAATAAGTACTTCTATTAACAAAGAATTTTATTAAGATTTAATAAAAAATATGCTTGTATATTTTTGAATCAGGAAGAAAAAAAAAGACACTGAGAAGACCCTTGGGTTTTCAGAGTACTCTGACACAGCTTGTCCTGTCAGAACTGGAAAATGCAATGCTAGTGCTGAAAGAGTCCTTCTCTAAGTTACCAGTTCCTCTGAAAACTAGACCAAGGATATGGATTAGACATCTAATTTTAGGCATCCACTTTTGAAAATCAGGTGTCACATACACAGGGTCAGTAAAATTCTTCAAAAATCTGTCAGACCCAAATAACACTGTCCCTGTATAAAATAAAGATAAAATTAAACCAAAAATGAGCTTAACTATAATTAAGACAAGAATAAAAATTACTGCAATCTTGTTTGTATCTTCAAATAAAACAGAGGATCTTTATTCTATCTGTGATAGCAAGGTTACAATGAAAATGTAGGTCTGTACTTATAAGGTACCACAGAGATAACTGAGGTATTCTGAGGGCACAGCAGATGAAAGCTGTCCAGTAACACGAACTGTCAAATGTTGTATTTCTAGTTTTAGATGACAGCTACTTTGCAACTCAGCAATAAGGTGTAACTATATATCTTGGTGTAATTGTCCCTCTACTGCTCTCAGAATTGAGACCAATAAATATTCACAAAGTTGTTTATTACTGAAAAATCACATAATCTTAAAATGATCAGCAAGAAAATAAGTACATTCTAATCAGTGAAAGCTTTAACATCTTAACAAAAGAGAGTTCATAAATTAAAAGTCATTCATAGGGACCAAAACAACTCAACAAGCAAACTCAGAAATATTACTTCAGTCTCAATTTATACTTAGTGAAACCTATGATCTTGAAGTGTTTCTAACCATGCATTCTGAACAGCTTTCTAAATGAAGTAGCAAAAGCCAGCATCCTAACTATTTTTAGAGTGGAACTCAGTTAAGTTGGGGAAAAGGAATGTGTTGCCCATGCCCATAGACTCCACCTTCCTGTCACACTGCAATCCCGGGCTCTTACTCCTCATAATGCTCTTTGTTTGAGGATATTTTTTGTACTGAAGAAAAAAAATATATACAGGCCTTGTTTGTACTTGTTCTAGCTTTGGTTCATGTTTCTCAATTAGGAATTACGGGGCTTGTATGCAGTACTCCAGGTATTAACAGCACTAAGCCTTTCTTTCTGTATCGAAAATACTTCAACACCTTCAACCTGAGAATCACACTAGTAACTCAGCATTGTCCTCCAATTGCTGAATCCATCCACACTGTCCTCAATTGCTTCCAGCTGAGCAGCTCTCAAGCTACAAGCAGAAACTTGTTTTTAGGGTTCAAGTTCACCACCATGTCTTTTTTTTCCTTTTAAAAACCACACCTTAATTTCATACTACAGCTATTATTTTGGGATAATCGAGTCCTTTCCACACCAAGTTCAAACCCTCCTTTGAAATGACTACACCTCCTCAAGAACTGGGTTTGTGTTAACAACATAATGTTTTACTTCATTTTCATCTAAGTCAAGCAAGACTGCTCTTAATACTGATACCTGAGGAAACAGAATAGCAGGTTTTTTCCAACACCCATTGTCATGTACACTACAGCCATTCTTATTCACTTCACGCTACTAAGGCACACTGATCCTAGTTTAAGAAATGCCTACCAATGCATTTACTGAATACAGCCCTTGGCAAATGCAAAAGGAACACTCTACCAATAGTCATGTGGCTTCAGAAAATACAGTTCTTAACTCCTAATTTGACTTTCTTTAAAAAAAAAAAGAAAAAACCACAACTTAGAACAGGGCAAATTCACATATACATATGTTCATAGTACCCTAAATCATCTGTCAACTTTCATTTCTAATCACTTATTAAAAAGCATAGGTAGTCATACTGAAAAAGGGCACTAATCAAAAAAGAACACCACACATAAAGCTACACTGATATCTTCAGTGAAAGAAAAGCCTATATTTGTTAAAGTCCATCTTTTCTTCAGAAAACTATTATATGTGATGGCACTGGAGCCAATATTGGAATACAATGTTAAATCCAAGCCATACTGCAAGCTATGTTTTCAAACAAAAAGTAGTGTTTTATGCCATCACCCATCCCTACAATAAGAGTTGACAAATGTTAAGGATGCTGCAAATGCAGCAAATCTAGGGCAAGCTATATTCCTTATAACCCCAAGTTCTCTGCAAGGAGTTTTTCAGTGGAGCTCAAATGAAGTTCTTCCAGGTTTGACTTGAGGAGACAGTGAAGACACTGTGTAGAGAATGTACACAACTGTGATGACTAAGGATTTCTGGCATTCCTTGATAGTGTCAATTTCAAGAAAAAAATGCAACCACAAAACCACACAACAAATAATAACTTCCAATCTTAAAATTTATTTCCTTAAATTCATTCCAACTTTACAGAAGGGCAAAGTTGTGGATCTGTTGCCATAGTTAGACTCCTCCTGTGAAGTTACTTTAAAACCAGCTATAGTACATTCTCAGATTATAGGGAGAATACACTCTGTCTGTATTTAACCAGCTGCATCAAAACAATAAAGGAAATTAAGACAAGTCTGAGAATTTTATATGGTTATAGCCAAACAGTCAAGCAAAGCAATTCTTAATATTTTTTATTGTCTTTTTTTGTGTTCCCCCCTCCACACCACTCGGTAACTGAATACAAAACACATGGATTCTATGCTACATCAAGGGAGTCCCTTTTAATAGGTGACACATTAAGAAATCTTCAAACCTCAAGCATATTCATTCACATTGCTTTGCACAGACTAAATACAACCTCTGGTAGGACAAGCAAAAGAAACCTGTCTTCCCCTGGAGTTCTTAATCTTCATTTGTGAAAGAAAGTGCTTTATGCTCCAGCTTAGATTACACACTACACATGCCAAGAGAGGCTACTTCTGGAGATGCACTGCACTACATTCCTAGGTATCTTGTATCCAACTCTTCCACAGAGTCATACTTCTGGATCTGTACCAGACAACTCCCAGCTCCTGCGGAAACAGAGCTGGAGATAAACTGCCCGCATTTCAGTTCATAACTACGTGCATCTAAAGGGCTGGCACTGAAGAGTCTAGCATTAAACAGAAGCAATAAAGGTCTGAACTAACTCAAATTACACCGCACTTATCCCACTGACAGTTACTAAATATCAGCTGACCCTGATTTGTCTGTGTGGATGGTCCTTAAAACTTTGGCATTGAAATTCAGTCCTCAGATTGGCAAAGCATCATCTTCAGTTGCAAGTGCTAGAGCTACACTTTCATGCTAAGAAAGAACATGCTCAAAATGCACAAGGTACAACCACCTTTCACAACTGTAATTTGTGTGTATGTGTGCGCGCACATGCATTAAAAACTGCATTTTTGTGTACAGAAAGATGGACAGCTTCTATTTACATAGCATGGCATTCTTCCAACTGTTGTGCAGGAAATACAGCTATAGTTTATACTAGGAAAAAAGCATACGGTTTTGTTGTCCAATAATTGTTCAATACCTGACAATCCATGTGCCCTGGCAGTAAACACTCTAAAGAGCATCCTGGGCTATATTACCAGAAGCAAAGCCAATAGTCATGGGAAGTAATTATCTCTCTCCAGTCAGCATTCATCAGGTAACATGTAGTTGCTGCATCCAGTTTTGAGCCTCCAATAGAGGAAAGACATTGGTAATTGCAGCAAGGAAGACCACCAAGATGGTCAAGAGGGTGGAACGCCTGCCTGGTGGAGACAGGCTGAAGGACCTCAGCTTGTTCACCCTGAGCACAACAAGGCTTCAGGAAGACCTGACAGCACCTTGCTAGTGCCTATGAGGAAGTCATTAAGAAGACAGAGCTGGGCTCTTGACAGTGGTGCACGGTGGGAGGATGAGACTGGAGGTAAGGAGAAATCCCCTCCATGAGGAGGGACAAGCAGTGGAACCAGCTGCCCAGCAAAGCTGTATGTACAGTCTCCATTCCTGGAGGTTTTGAAGCCCTAAGGAAGCTAGTCTGACATCATAGCTGACCCTCCTCTAAGCAGGAGGCTGGGGTCCAGTCTGCCTTCTTTTCTACCAACCTGAATAAATTAGCACTATTAGAAACTTTGTCACCTCATTAATTACATCCTTCCCCAGGTCACTTAGGAATGCATTTAAAAGCATTAGTGTAAGCACAGGCCCCTGTAGGGCTGTGTCAGGGATGTTTTCCCGCTATGAAAAAAATGGATATCTTGCAGAACAACAACTTTTAGCAGTAAGGAAGCACCACAGAACTCCTTTGCAGAAAGAAGTCTGAGACCTGAGTAATGTTCTTTGATTTAACACACTTCCAAGCACAAAACACAGGTCCAAGATTTCCACTTAAAAGCATCAAAGCAGACAAGTGATCATTTCCTCCCACTTGACTGCATACTATCTTTTAGAATAGGAAGAGTAAAACAACATTGTAAAATGGTGTTTGCTTGTTTATGTATGAAATGAAAGATAAGAAGCTCCAAAAAACTAAGGAATAAAGGAAGGAAGGAAATAACTTTAAAATAAAATGGTTGTGTCAGTATTAAAACAAAAAAAGTTACTGCTATTACACGTACCAGCATTTCTATGCAAAGGATATGCAAAAAAGAGCAGCTACAGACATAATGAAGAGTATCTCCCCTTCTTGCTTTTACTTTACAGAATGTGTCCTTTCCCCTAAATAGAAAAAACAGCATAGAGAAAAGAGGAGGCAGAGATCACTCTGGCAAACACCACGCTGTAGAATACATCTAAGAACATGTTTAAGAGTTGTAAATGGAACTGTCAGTGTTTTGCTTGACAGTGATTACTACCTACGGAAAAGTACTAGTGTTGCACTTCTGGGTTTTAATTTCTATACTAGAAAAGAACTAAGCATAGCATTGTACACCCACCTCTTAGTGCTTTCCTGCTGCTGAAGTATTTTAATGTGCATTAAAATGCCACACGGCAACTGAAAAGCTTCCTCCTACTGTCCCACTCTGCAACTACTTTTGTTTACTCATGGAAGGGATGGGAGGAATAAATAGCAAAAACATACAGGTGGAGACAAGCAGTTCTGCTCAGCCTACTTCTGATAACTCCATTATGCCACTGACATGTAAAAGGCAAACAAGGTGTTCCACCTGTTTTGCATGTGTCAACAGTAAGTTATCTACAGCAAACTATGCACACTAAAGAAAACTAAAATTTTTAGCTATGGTCTCAGTTTGACTGTGGTATTCGTAACATCATCTGCTTTGGACATCTCATTTTTCTTAAGATGAGATATTAACTATTTATTCTTAAAAACTGCGGTCTGTGGTTAGATTAAGTTCACTCTAATCCAGCCAGCCTTATACACTCAGCATGACACATTAAATTCAAGCTTTTTAGAAAATGTCAAATGCATCTTATGACTACAGATTAATTTTACTTATTAACACAGCCCTCCACACCTATGATTTCTCCAACATGTATGGTCTCCTCCCTGGTTTAAGACATGTGCAAGAAGTTGACCCACTTTCTTTTGTTGGTTCCTACATCATAAAGAAATTGTAAGTGGTTCAGAGGCTGAGTGCCTAGACTTGCTCATCTAGGAAAAAATCCCAGGATCTAACAAACTATGAAACATCCAAAAACATATTCTGTGTGCTAGAAATACTGCTCAGCTGAAGATAAAAAACAGCCTCTATAGCCCTTCAGAAGGCAGCTTCCCTATGTCATTCACTTAAAACTACCTTCATATTAACTTCACCAGCAGCAGAGCCCCACTTCAAAATAACGAAGGAATTCAAATCAATATCTGAATTTGCTAGCTTTTACATTCCCTTTTATATATTTAATGGGAATGTATTTATGTTGCTGGGTAAAGGGGAAAAATAATGATACCTCCATGACCCTTGGTAATAAACACAAGATACCTTTGTTCAGGGTACTGTATTCTATACCCAGTAATACACTCAAAATCCCTCAAAAAATGACTGCAAGTCATTTTTCTTTGACCTGTATGGGCTACAGCAATGCCATTA
The DNA here is from genome assembly GCA_026212715.1 of Elanus axillaris. NCBI lineage: Eukaryota > Metazoa > Chordata > Aves > Accipitriformes > Accipitridae > Elanus > Elanus axillaris. The sequence continues at coordinate 35,520,559 of JANZLQ010000078.1, read as the reverse complement.
AAATTGGATTCAAGAATATTTTTCACCATTAGTGCAAGATTTAAAAACACCCTCTAGAATTAACACCAATAGCACCAACCTAGATCATGCTAACAATCTGCCACTGAATTAAGGTATTATTCAGCATTTTACAGCCAAGCTATTAATAATCTGTTATATTAAAACTTCACAGAGTCATTCCATTAAAAACTCCTTTCTGAAAAAATAACCTCAAAAGTCTCATTAATACAAACTCAGTAAACACTTTAAGACAGCTTCTTTGGCTAATACTAATTTCCAGGGAAAGATGCTTAACTAAGATGACAGAGCTAATGAATTTTCTCCTGCTAACCCATAGAAATCCTCCTCCTTGTCTTCTCACACATACTTACTGTAGAATTTTTAAGTAGCACAGCTTTTTTTTCATCCCCACTCTCAAACACAAACATATTTAACTGCAATACTTGGATCTTTTCATAATTCTCACCAATTATGCAGACTCTCTACTGGACATAAGTTATCAGTGTCTTAAACTCAGCAAATATTTTAGACATGTTGCTATTGTCACATTCAACACAAACTCATCAGCATCAATTCTTCCCATTAGCTAAATATGTTAAAAATAGAAAGTACAGTTAGGTAATGGGAAAAAAAGGGATACTCGAGGCATAAACAGGCACTTAAAATCAACAGTAAAACTGTGAAGCACCACATTTCACTGACAATTGTGGAGCCTAACACTGGAGACCACACCACTATAAGCCAAGAAGGTAAGGGAGTGGAAATCACACACATATACTGCTTCTAGCCTCTATATTTTAAACTCAGCCACACACAGACTGCAATGCCATCTATACACATACTATTTGCTGTGCGGAGCACACATGATACAGAAATAGAGGAACTGAAACAAAGTTCTGTAGAATATTTTCCAGTTAATCAAAATTTTAAAAGCCAAGTAAGTTATTATCAAAGTGTTCAAATATTCAAACAGTACAAAGCACAGGGCTCTTCCTTGGAACCATGCTGATGGCAGTTAGAAACAAATTTTAATATATTCACTTAATCAAGAAACTAGAAACCTCTGTGTGGGAAGCAGCTCAGCAACACTACAATACATATTCAACACCAAGCTGATGAAACGTCAACCTGAGTTTTGTCACCATCTTCGTAAGAATAAATTTGGCCTCAAAGAGCAACAGATCAAAGCTGCTGAAAGTATGAAGCAGTTTCACTTGCCACATGAATGACTAATAAGGGGTTTACAGCAGTAACTTATTCCAGGTCATCTCTACCTAGCTGTGTACTTACCTTTTCAAGTGATGCAACAACCCAGGCTGTTAATTATTACATGCATAAAAACTTAAACTACAATCATGACTTTCAAAGTCTCTCCTGTTCTTGCATTGTAAGTTAGGTAAATTCTTGCACATTCATGTTACCAAGAAGTCAGTGTCCCTAGTCATTTGACAGTACATGTTTACAGGAAAGCTTCAGTGGTTTTCAAGGTAAGGCAGAGGGCATGAAGAGAGTAGAGAGTATTGCAGAGGTCAAGACTTCCTCAACAAGAGTTATCACTGCCCTCCTAAATAAAGATAGATACCAAATTAAATAGGGGAAGGTGAAAGACAGTAAAGGAGAAAGCACTGCAGTTTAAAAACCAGCAACAACAAAAATCACTTGCTTCACCTTCAAATAAAAACAGTTAGCTTATATTGAATTAAATGTTTTCTTTGGATAGTCTACCTTAACACAAATTTCCATCTGTGTAACCAGAACTGAACTCTCACTTTCTCATAACAACTTCACTGGCAACATGCTTCAGATTCTCTCTCCACTCTGACATTAACACCATCCCCTCGGCTGCTCTGCTCTCCACTTCACCCGCTCCTCAACATATCTGAAAACACTTCTTTTCAGAGGGTCTTGTGCTTATAAATTCAATCACACCCAGCAACCCTACATCACAGCAAAGACTGAGACATTCATTACAACCATACAATCTCCCTGTTACATCCTGCCATCTTATCCAGCCCCTCTACTACACGACCAGCTATACAAACAAAACCCAAGATGGATGAGCTTGTCTGTGGTCTCGTAATCAATAGCTGGTTTTGTTTGCTGTCAGTAACTTTTCATTAGATTTTCTCAAATCTAGTTTACACCTTAATCTAAATTTTCTTAAACAGATGTCTGTACCTTCCACGAAGTGCGTCACCATTCTGGTCAACTGTTACCATGAAGAAACACACTGGTATTCAAAAGGAATTATTTTGAACTGTAACTAATAGCAACTTTTTACACTTCAGCCTTTCATGCTTATTTTATGTAAATGGAGAGAGTGGAACTCTCCAGGAGTTGTTCCTGGTTTAGGAATAAGCACCTCTGTATTCACTTGTCTATGACAAGCATTTGGCGATGCCTATTGATTCCAGATGGATCCACCAATGCTGATCCTCAGGACCAGCAGCCAGAAGATGACTCATGACTTCTTAAAGTTCCATAGAGCACCCATGTTTACAAGTAAAGGTACATTTTTAAGGTGACAGAAAGATGCCAGCGTTTTGTATATGTAATTATGGTAAATATGCACCAATCTTTCAGCCTTGTATCTCATGCCACTACCACAAACACTCCTTTATTTAGTTACAATTCTTTTCTAAAACATTAAAAAAAAAAAAAACACCAATACTGAGAAGCCCAGACAAAGCTATTTTTGAGATACAAGAAGCCATTTAAGATATGAAGTACCCTTCAAGATTTCAGAGTATGGATAAAAAAATTGAAAAGCACCAATTTTACTGAATAAAAGATAAACATGCATGAACATTCAAACAAAAACATTTCAGTATTTATAGTAAGTTTGTTCTTAAAAATCACCCATGCTTCTATTCAGCATTTTCTTCCTGGCACACTATCAGAATATCATCACCTCTGGCATAAAAAAGGGTCTGTGAAGATTACAATTTTTGTCTGGGACATAAATTTAAGGAAGAAGAACTTGTGACAGGAACAAGAGCACACTACCAACAGGAGTACGGTGCTCTAATCGGCTTTCTCATTTTACAGCCCTATAGGGGACAAATGCCAGCAGTAACTACAGTGCACTAATTCATATAGAAGAATCCTTAACATCCCTCTGCTTCAGAACAGGACAAGAGGACTGTATTGGGTTTCTGTGGCAAGGTTTTGGTAGCTGGGGGGGGGTTCCAGGGGTGGCTTCTGTGAGAAGCTGCTGGAAGCTTCCCCTTTGTCCGACAGAGCCAATGCCAGCTGGTTCTAAGATGGACCCACCGCCAGCCAAGGCTGAGCCCATCAGCGGTAGTGGTAGCACCTCTGTGATACCATTTTTAAGAAGGGAAAAAAGTTGCAGGAGACACAGAAACAGCAGCCGGAGAGAGGAGTGAGAACATGTGAGAGAACCAACCCTGCAGACCCCCAGGTCAGTGCAGAAGGAGGGGGAGGAGGTGCTCCAGGCACAGAAGCAGAGATTCCCCTGCAGCCCGTGGGGAAGACCATGGTGAGGCAGGCCGTCCCCCTGCAGTCCATGGAGGAACACGGGGGAGCAGATCTCCACCTGCAGCCCAGGGAGGACCCCACGCCAGAGCAGGTGGGTGTCTGAAGGAGGCTGTGACCCCACGGGAAGCCCACGCTAGAGCAGGCTCCTGGCAGGACCGGTGGATCTTTGGAGAGTAGCCCATGCTGGAGCAGGTTTTCTGGCAGGACTTGTGACCCCACAGGGGACCCACGTGGAGCAGTTCACGAAGAACTGCAGCCCATGGGAAGGACCCACATCAGAGTTCATGGAAGACTGTCTCCCGTGGGAGGGAGGGACCCCACACTGGAGTGGGGTAAGAGTGTGATGAGTCCTGCCCCTGAGGAGGATCAAGTGGCAGAAATACCGTGTGATGAACTTACTGTAAACCCCATTCCCCATCCCCCTGTGCCGCTGGAGGGGGTAGGCAGAGAATCCAGGAGTGAAGCTGTGCACAGGAAGAAGGGAGTGATGAAGGGTGTTTTGAGATTTGGTTTTACTTCTCATTCCCCTACTCTGGTTGCTTTGTAATAAATTGAGTTAATTTTCCCCAAGCTGAGTCTGTTTTGCCTGTGACGGTGATTAGTGAATGATGTCTCCTGTCCTTATCTCGACCCACAGAGCCCTTTGTTATATTTTCTCTCCCCTGTCCAGCTGAGGAGGGGGGAGTGATGGAACAGCTTTGGTGGGCACCTGGCATCCAGCCAGAGTCAACCCACCACAAGGACAAAAGGTACAAGAAGAAACCAGAGAAGAAAACAAAGCCAGTGGTACTTGTGTGAAGTTGCAAACAAAAATCAAAGACATGGCACAATTGCAACTACCTAGAAAGACTTTTCTGAACTGCTGGAAATTATTTTTAGATTCAGATTTACACACACAAATTAACCATCACATCACCTGTAACAAAAAAACCTTAATATTTAAGAGTGGTGTGGTTAAAAAAAAAAAAAAGCCTTCTTATAGAGTGAATGTTAAGAGTAAAAAAACTAAGTTTCTCTGAATATCTAGCATCTGAAGCCTACACCCCTGAAAACATTTAGTCCTTCAAATGGAAGCATCTGACATCAATCATAAACCTACATATTACACCAGTTTCAGTGTCTGCCTGGACTTGCGTGAAGCAATCAGAATTATAACAGCACTTCTGTATTTGAACTTATTCTACCAAGACTGATTTTTTCATAACATATTAAATATAATTAAGTCATTTCCAAATATACTAAGTTTGTTCTTAAGCTTTCTAAGTAATAATTCTATGGTCACCAAATTGTTTTCTTCCACAGCTTTCCCCACACTACAAATGCAAGCACTGCGTATTTATTTTGCCAAGGAAATGTCATTACCTAGTGTATGTGTGTATTTGTACAAACACAAAATAATACATTTTGTAAATGGAAAAATAACATCAAAAATAGATCTAAATTTTAAAAATACAAACTTATATTGCAGAATAGAAAACTCAAACTGGAAAAAAAGGACTGTAAGAATATTCTAAGAAGTAAACCCAGGGGAACACAGAGACTGAACCATTGCACTTACTTGATTTGCATTTGAAATAAACAGTTCACAACAATACTAGCGGAAAACCCAACACTTTATAATTACATGTATAAACAGACATAATAACAGGACACAAAGGAAAAGCAGTTCCCTAAAAGCTTAAATATCCTCCATGGACATGCAAGATTTCAGCAAACTATAAATTAATCTAAAGGATCGAGAAAGGCAAACTAATTAAATGTACAGAAATAACAGATAGTATTAGACCAGCACAGAACATTGTCTGGCCTTTACAACTCTTTCTTATGAATGCTGATCAAGTACAGAACACAGATGCTCTTCTACGTTTTGTAACGAACTAAAGCTGCTTTTCAGAGATGCCCCTTTTAGTTAGAACCGAGTATGACTCTGGCTTTATTGAAGTCAAGGTTCTCACTGACTTAGAGCAAACTCATGCCTGTGCCAGGTCTCTTACACGGGGTCATCAGTCCTCAGTCCCCATGTTTACTTTACTGAATCTGAATTTTAAAGTTCATACAAATCTGAAAGAGTCTGGATTTTTTCCAAGAACTGTTCCAAATAACAGATCCTCAACATAGCAGATTCACATTTGAAGAGCCACACCAAAACTAGACTAGGGAGTTAAACCCTCATGAAGCAACAAAATACAAGGCAGATTATTTTCTTGAGAAAAACAGGTGCCATACAGACACTCCAAATAAGGTCAAGAGCAAAAGGGCCTGAGTTAAATTAAGCATTAAATCACAGAGACAGTCACCTCAAAAGCAGATGAAGAATTTATTTTAAAAAATAATCTTTTACTACCCTTGCTCAATCTATAAACATGTCAGAAACATTTGTCTTTTCAAGGTGGAATTAGCAGAAGTTGGCACCTACAGAAAGAGACGGGCACCACAAGCAGAAGGATAACAAGGCATTAATTTTTGTTATGTAACACAACTTGATGGAAGACTTCATAGCTTACCAGTTCAGAGAATAAATGAAACAGAAATGAAGCATTACACTGAAGTTAAGCTTAGTGTGCCCTTAGGACTCTATCAGGAAGCACAATCTAGAAATTCTCTATCTATTCAAAGAAAATGAAGAAAATTGAAAAGGGTTTTCTTTTCAGCTACATCAACTTTGATTTCTCCTCTCTCATGAATGTATCATTTTAGCTTCCAGAAAAGAACGTGCCACACAAGGAGGTCTCCAAAGACAATACTACCAGATTCCATAAATTTGACTTATTTTACAGGCAGATAGAGGTTTCCTCTACTGTAGTATTTCGCAACAAACACCAAATCCTTCTGTTAACTGCTCCACTGCCCCCAGCCCACCTGCAGCTCTAATGAAAGTCTCATGCATCTGTCAGAAAGTGCAGTATGTTCCCTCCTCCGGCTGAGGGGCTGATGATTATACCCACTACCCACACAACAACTATTTGCATATTTAAGAAATTGTATTCACCATATAACTTCATGACCAGCAGGGCAGGAATGATTAGGAGGGGATGTTAACATAATGGTACATGAAAGCAACATACTGTGTACTTTGTTATGCTTAAACTAACCACAAGTGTAAACATACTTGTAAAACACTGCTGCAGCTATGCAAGAGCCACAAGAAGGCTGTATACTCAGCTGTGGATAGCAGCAGTTTATGCACTCATGAAACCCTGTGGTCTTAAAACATTAATTAAAGACAAGATCCAAACTGTACCAATGCATGATTTAAAAGGCAAAATTGTTATTATTATCCCTACTGATTAAACAATAACATAGATGGCTTGTCATCAATACTGAATATGAAAGTACAGTTTCAAGAGCAAGAATATTCTGCCTCCACTGTCCAAATAAAGCAACACTGCACCTCTAAAATACAAGTTATTGTCTTATGTGATTTCTTACGTGACTACACCAATAGGAAGAGTTACCAATTGCTCTAGAGGAGCTGAAAAAGCTTCAGAGAGGAGCTGCAGTATAGATGAGCTGGTTCTTTAGGATTTAGTAGACCTTCACTATCTGCAACAGTTCCTGGAAAGGCTGCATACAGCCATTCCTTCAGACTCAAAATCTGTGCATCCTACTAAGTACAAAAGCACAATACGTAGCACATGATGTATTAGAAGACTCTGATGGATATAAGTGGGAGAGGATTAACAAAGAAAGAAATACAAATGGAAAAACGGTCACTGGGGAAAAGATAGATGCTGGCATCCAGGAGAGATGCATGGTTTATGCACACACCTGTGGTTTTGTAGCACAAAGGAGATTAATATTATGCTTAAAGACCTCTTTACAAAAACATAGTTTTCTTTTTATGCTCCTCCACTGGTCACGGCTCTCATGACATACATGACATCCACTCACAGAAGAAAGAGGGTCCAGAAAGTCTCCTAAAGTAACAGTTCTCTTCATACAGATTTGTTCAGCACTCTTCAGAAAAAAATATCCCAGAAATATAACCCTTCACCAGAAGAAAGAAGGTCTTAACATACGGATTCATAAAAAAACAGAGAAGAAATTAACACACTAGGGATCCAAGCACATCTCTGTTATCAAATAACCTAACCATAGTCCTACATAAATCAGTGAACAGTGGTACTTAATACTGTCTCCCAATCCAGCTGAAAAATATTTAAAGCTAAACTGTGAAATCATGTTTTAACTCAAGAAATCCATTCTTATACACCAGTAACTGCAAAGAGAATGCAATTGCTGAGCTGACATAGGGTAGCACGTACGTAGAAGACAACACTGCATGTCTCCTATATGCAGTGTGCATTTCCTTCCTTGAACTGAAGCAGAAGAGAGAAAAGCCCCATCAAAACAACTCTATCAGATTTGAATAGTCCTGAAAACAATTATGAGGCAGAGAGGAAACCACAACAGGTCTCTCCATCTGCACATGAGGTGTAGCATTGCACTTGACTACAGAAGGTTGAGGGAGATGGGACAGCACAGGCACTGCTTATGTGCTCCGTACGGCTCCACTTGGAGAGTGTGGTGCACTCAGCAGCACAGAGAATGACACGAAGCGTTGGGGAAAACATGGTTACACACATCCACTGCAAACAACGCAGAAAAGACAGGAAGATTTTAGTATCACAAGTGATAACCCAAAACCCCACGCACGCCTTACAGTAAGAAGGCTGCACTTCAAGGTTGAGGTGTTGAACAGGTAACACGGTGCACAGGAGTACCTTCAGAAGCACACCTCTGTCCTGCGTGTATACACAGTGCTGCCCCTCGACGCTGAAGGCACAGAGAGAGGGAAACCCTCAACGGGGCAAGAGCCAGGATCCTCACAGCCGGCCCGGAAGGAGGAGAGATGCACGCACAGCTATGCCCACACGGGACACGCCACCCGAGTCAGCCTGGACACGGCGGGGG
>JANZLQ010000078.1:35488115-35512035 GCA_026212715.1 Elanus axillaris | reverse complement strand
AGCGGAGAGAACAGCAAGGGGCGGGGGGGTCCCCAGGGCATGTCGGCCTCCGCGGCACCGCAGTGACAGGTCAGGGAGGAAGGCGGGAGGGGGCACCGCGCAGCCAGGGAGCTGCGAGGGCAGGAGGCCGCGGGGGCCCGGGCGGCGCGACGGCGGGGTCGCCTACCGTGTACTCCCGCACTTGGCTGTGGAAGTTCTGCTCGCGGATCGTCACCTCGTCCGCTTCCATCCTTCATAGTCCCGCGGCCCCCGCGCGCAATGGCGGCCGCCGCCGCCGCGCCTGCTCCTGCCCTCCCGGCGGCAGGCGGGCCACCATGGCCAGCGGCAGCGCCGGCTGCTCCCCCCGGGCCCTGGCGGCGGCTGAGGGACCCTGGCAGCGGCGCTGGCGGCTGGCTCTGCCGCTCTGTCACCGTCCGGCTGCGGCGCGGAGGAGGAGGAGGAGGAGGAGGAGGAGGAGGAGGAGGAGGAGGAGGAGGAAGGGCGGGCAACACCGCCTCAACTCCTCCTGCTGCGTCACCACGCAGCGTCCCCGCGCACGCCACGGCCCCGCCCCCAACCCGTCCGGGGGAGAGGCGGGGCTAAAGGGTAGGAGGTGTGGTCAAGCCGCTTCGGGGCGGGTGAGGGACAAAGGGCGGGGTTTAACTTCAACCGCGGGGAGGGCGACCCAACACCCGGGGCTGTGGCGGAAAGGAAGGCGGGAGTTAGGCTGGGGCTGGGAGGGGCGTTGCCGAGGCGGGGGCGGAGCCAGGGGAGTGGACGGGGTGCGAAAGGGGCGGGGCTTGAGTGAGTAGCGGAGTGCCGGCGGAGGGGCGCTGCGCCCGTCTGGAGACTGGCCCGGCACAGGCCAAGCCCCGGTGTGCGGGGAGCGGGCAGGGAGCAGAGGGGGGTGGAAGAGGAGGCGCCTGTGCCGCCCTGAGGGAGAGGGTCAGGAGGCCCCTGAGGCGCCGGCAGGAGCTGGGAGAGCTCCAGGTGCAGGGCCCGGCGAGCAGCCACCCCCCCCCACCCCGTCCCCGCGGGAGAAGCCACCAGAGCAGCCCGGACCCCGGGGGTCCCTGCGAGGCCCTACCCGGGAAGGCCCCTCAGGAGACGGGCTGAAGAGGGGTTGCCCTCCCCGCTCGGGGAGCAGGGGGGCTACGGGCGTCAGTCACTCAACTGAGAACGAGTTGAGGGAGTCTGGGGGTGTTACGGTCGAGCTGATGATACCGGGATTGGGCCTCCCTGTCCATGCGTCAGGATTTCTAGTTTGCAAGGCCGTACTTCAGTTAAAACTTGGTTTCCACTTGTCTGGAGCAGCTTTTTGTCTTTGATTTCTGTTGGCAAATTGCGTTGGTTTTTGGCCAAGTGCTGCAGTACAAAGGCACCATCACCCAGTTGTTCTGGATTCAGTTGTCCTGTTCCCTCTATACGCCCAGGCAATTTCCTTTCCGAGTTTGCAAGTAGATCAATTGTCTAAATATACACAGAAAACTACTAATCTAGGGCACACTATAAATTATAGATGGTGATTTAGCAAATCAAAGAATTATTTCTCTCCAAATATGTAACATTATTCCAAGGAGGTTTCAAAAGTAACGATCATCACTTTCTGCCTGTTTAAAATATATTGATGCATTATACATGATATCCATGCCAATTATAATTCAGATTATATGCACTTCCCAGCCCCTGGCCCATTTTCTTGGTTAGAAGCAGATGGTGGGGTATTTATTAAATTTTAGAGTCAGCAAAAGTAATCTTTGACTGTCTAATGTATTTCTTGCCCTTCTGAATGGATCAGAACTTCCTTCAGCTTCACTATGGCCACGGTTTCACCCTTGTTCTTTTGATACTTGTGAAGATACAGACAAGGTATTTGCAGGTAGAATCATACCATGGGTGTGATAGGTCAGAAATGTCCCCACTCTTTCTCCTCCTGAAGTCCACTGCTCGCAGAAGGTGACTTTCTAAGTATTCACTGAGGCTGTAGGAACAGGAGAGGACCATTAAAAGCAGACCTGAGGGAGCAGAGAGTACAGTCCTTGAGATGCTTCTTGGGAAAAGCCATCCTACTTTACAGCTACTCCCTGCACAGCACTAGACTGTGTCTAATAGACTATATTATTACTCATCTGTTTTTTTCTTCAATTATTCCCACTTCAATCACCTTGTCTTCTTCAGCTGCTGAAAGTGGTGAAAGCATCCATAGCTGCCAAGAGGAACTTTACATGAGACTTTGGTTTGTGAGAGTGACTAGTGCTCTTCCCTCTCAGGAGTTGGTCCAGAGAGAACAGTATAACTGAAGACAAGACAGTTTATAGTATAACTGAAGACAAGGTTTATTACTTTATAAAAGTAATATATTTTATTATAACAAGAAGCACAGCTGGAAAAAGTAGACAACTGTTTGGTATGCAAGAACTTGTCCCCAGAGAAATAAAACTCTGAGAGCTGCCTATAGAAATTATATCAGTGGATTCAAACCCTGCTCTTACAAAGTGTCATGCTTAGCGTTTGTACAGAACAGATAGGTTCCCAGCTTTCATCATCTTGTATAAAAGACCTACACAATAAATTGCAACAGTATTATAACCAGGGTGTGAGGAACCTAGCATTTAGGCCTTCACTAGATTTGCGATGAAGACAGAAGTGTTGTAGCCAGAATGAACCAGACCTAAGAACAGGGAAGACCAGAAAGTCCAGTCAAAGGGGAAAAACGGGAACAAGCAGAGATGAGGCCAGCAATCAGTATGTTAAAATATACATACTAATACCAGGACAAAGGAGTAGCATCGTTGGAGTTCAGGCCACAGTCAAACAGTGAATTGATCCAGGCAACAAGGATGACCCACAAAAAGCAGATGGAAGGGTGAAGCAGTTTCGGGAAGAACAGACAGTGAAACCCACAGTTAGGAGTCAAGAGAAGGAGCTAAGCTTAAGGCCAGGCAATCTAGAAGCTCTTAGGGAACCTCTGCCAGTAAATCCCAATAGGTACTCCCAGTTAGTTAGGAATCTAGGCCTGAGGTGAGATTTAGTTCCTGAGCTATCTGAGAAGTGATTCACCCACTGCTAAGGAACAGCTTATTGAATCTGAAGCTAAGTTGATTTCATTAAGGAGGTCTGAGAGTTGTATCTAGGTGCCAAGGATTTCATACATTTCTAACTTTAAGTACAGACATATTAAACACTGCTCTGAAATAGAAGGTTGTAAGGAAAATGAGCTGTACTTTTGTAGGTGTTACAAAAATAAGTTTAAGATTTAGCAGAACTGAACCTTCCGCTGCCACTTGGGCTGTATGTTTTCTTTTTAACCTATTGAATTTGAAATATATCTGAGGAGAAGATACATAACATAATTTGTCTCATACTATGGACTCTCAAGTTCTTTCTTCCATTTCTAGCAGATGAATCATCAGAAACATGATACACATTTATATTTGCTAAAAAGATGGGGGGCGGGAATAGCTTCAATCCTTTCTTGGGCAGAAGTTATTGCTCAGTTCCAAGGTGTCTACATCACAAAGGAAGGTCATGGTAGCCACCACAGCAAAATCTATTTATATCAAAGGAAATGCAGTCTAGAGTAGGCAGTTCTTGCAAACTGATGAGAAGGCTGACCGATGAATCCATTGATTTTTGATGGGAGTACAAAAGTTTCTTTTGGTATGCTTCAAAATACTAAACCCCAAAATTAAGCCTGAGGTACCTAGTACCAGAGAGAGGGTGGTTAAAAGACCTCTGGATGTTTTTCATCCATACTTCAGACAAAACAAAGACTGTGCTGGAGGGAGTGTCCTCAGCAATTCTCAGGACCTCCTCGGTAACCCTAAGGAGCTTGGTCTAGGTATAAGCTATACATGATTTAGGTGTAAACAGAACATTTTCTCAAGCTGGTAACATGCAGATATACACACACAAAGAGAGTACTGAAAAACAGACTTCTATTAAACTTACATTTAGTGGTGCCTAACACCTCAGCATAAAAGTTGAGAGGATTTAATAGATTTTGCTCAGTTTATTCCTTTTCAGCATAGTTTTAAAAGAACAGTTTTCAGCTTCAGGTTAACCCAGTAAGTGTTTGGTATCCTGAATCCCCAAGGAGGGTTTTATGTGAGCTGGGTTAACTCTGAGACTCTCCAGAAAAAAACGTTGGGATATTCAAGCTAATAAAATTAGTTGAATTGGCTAAAATCAAAGTTGCTAAAGTAGGAACTATTTCACTGGGAAAGTTCCCACAGAATTTGTCAATGGATTTTAGATCAGTCTCTTTAACTGTAAATGTGAATTAGCACCATGCCTTTAAATCTAAATTTATCTAGCAGCATTTGAATAGGTGATGCCTTCTTTATAAGTCATCATTCAGCCAAATGCATCTTGGACTAAACAGAAAATAGGAAGTTATTCTCTCAGTTAATATGACTACTTACATGATTACATTCAAGATACTGCCTAAGAATTGGCCAAATTGAAGCCCAATTTATTATGTTGCTTAGAGTGACCATGGATTTTAAAGAGAATTTAGGGTAAACCCACCACAGATGATACCCAGCACTTCACATACTCAAAAGCCAGGTATGGAAGACAAAAAAGAAAGATTGAAAATTTAAAATAACTTGATCATGGTATAAGAAATATTATGTTATCATAATTATACACATTATTTATTGGGTGATCATTTCATGGGTAATTATTTGGTAAGCTAAAGCATAGCAAGAATTGCATTATAACTTGAGAAAGCCAGATCATTCAGTCTTGGATCTGGATTCAACTTGAAATATTGCTGACTGGCATTTTATTTCTATTCATACCTTCTTTCTATTTTCTATTTGTTTGCTTTTTTAAATATAAAAGCATGATATTTTTTTTGTTCCAAATACTTCCAGCCTCTATCTTCATTGTGTCAACACAGTAACACTAAATTATGGCATAATATATATATCTATTTTTAATAGCAAAGGAAAAGAAATATAAATTAAAATGAGAATAGTTCACTATTGACTCACATAGGTATGTGCTGGATTTTATATATATATTCACCCCCTAAAATAGAAGAAAAAAATGCATCATCAAAGTAATACAGTTTTGAACAAGCTTTTGAAATGAACATTTGACTAAAATATCTCCAATACTCTTAACTTAGAGTTTGGTCCATTTATAAAGAAAATGACATTGCTTTCAATTACCAAAGAACTGGATTCAATGATGATTAAACCCCCTTCTAGTCTTTAGGTTTGCTTCACTTACAGGAGTCTCGAGTCAAAAGACCTCTGCAGAGTTTATAGTCAGAGGCATAAACTCTGCAGGAGTTCAGTTTTGTTAGATAAAGGAAGCATAAGTCCTGTCATGAAGCTAGAACAGTTTCAGTTCCATATCTAGGCCGCATGAAGTGACTGAAAGCAAATTTTGCTGCCATTCACCTTCACTGTGTCTTTCACGTCCTGCTGTGAGGATTCCAAACACTCCTCAAATTAAAACAAAAAAACCCCCAACAAAACAAAACAACAGAAAAAAAAAAACACCACATTGCAGCTTAAACTTGGTTAGGAATGAGATAAAAGGAAATATTCAACGATATGTGGCTCCATATAAAAGTAAAAGTTCACCTGCTATACAGATATGAACAAGCCCAGGGACATCTGCTCCATGCTGTCTGTACGTGGCCAATTTGGTTGATTCTTCAAGTAGGTATTTTATTGGTAGAACTCCTAAACTCCTACCTGTTTTGAGCCCAGAAATTAGTGTTTGATTCAATCAGCCTCTGAAAAGTGTTCCACTAGAGTGGATGGATCAAGAGTGAAAACTCACTACTTCTCTTTATGGTGTATTCAATATTTAATTACCATCTGTATTAAAAATCATGCCTTATTTCTGATTTGAATTTTAGTGCCTTCAGCTTTTAGCTATGGATCTTGTTCTGTCCTTCCCAGCTACAGCTAAGAACTTTAATACTTGATATTTCCTGCTAATGACAATTCACCTCAAAATCTCCTTTTCAGTCAGTTAAAAAGATTTACTCCAAGTAAATTTACTCTTTAAAGATTTTTATCAACCATGAACTCAATTTTTTCTTCTTTCTTCCCTGAATTCTCTCCAAACTCTTAACCTACTTATTAAAATGCAGGCAAAAGAACTGAAAGCAGTAATCTAGGCATGGTTTCAGCAATTCTGTGAACAGATGTAAAATCACCTCCTTATTTTATACTTTCTGTTACAGACCACTTTAATCATTACAGAAGAAAACAGCACACAGCTTCAGAGGTGAAAAACATGATTATTTTCCAGAGGTAAGTAGGATGTGCAATTGAAGAAACTTGTATCTACTCCTGTCTTCCTGCTATCAGAAGTCTGGCTGTAGGTAACAGGCTTCCTTGTGGCAGACCTAAAGCAAGATTAATGGCTCTTTATCTTTGTTTTGGGTTGCCATGTCCACTTATTTGCTTATATAAAGTCAGTTTTAGGGACATTTTAAGCCAAATGCTATAGCAGTTGTTTCCTTGAGGTAGAAAATAGTGGGTACCTCTGAAGTTTGCATGTATCAACCAGCAGGAATCCCTAATTTCTATTCTAAATCAGTGTTCTCCAGATAGAGCCCTGGTTCTGTAGATGGGACCTCGATTCCTTGTTCCTGGTGCATCCACAGACACTTAACTGAATTCAAGCCTCTCTTTTTCTGCTTCCCAAACATTTCAGATTACTCTGTATGATTAGCTCATCTTTGTAATTTACCACTCTGTTACTCCCAGTATTTGCCAACTTTTTTCTGTCATCTACCAGTAGTATTAGCAGTGATTTGTCAACCAGCATACATCCTTTAAAAAAAATAATAATAATTTCCACCCCTCAAATCAATTTTTCTTATATTTTTTCTCATCTTTGGGAACTTCCTGACATACTAAGTACATATTATACTGGTTGGGAGTGTTACATTTGCCCATATGGAATATGAGCTCGCCAATATCATGGGTTGGCACCATGGCAACATCATAACAAAATCTAAAGGAGTTATTTGAGATTGAAGCCAATATTTTTTGTGCTGGCAAATAATCATTAGAAGCTTTAATGTTGTTTTACCACTGGTTGAATAAAAGCACCAGTATGTCTCTGAAATCAAAGTGTCACAAATAATCTTTCTGTTCTTACAGAACAGATGCCTTCTTCACTCCTGTGCTTTCTCTTCAGTCTATGTCCAGTTCCCATACCTGAAGTGCTTACACAATACCGTTTAAAATTACTCCAGCCCCTGCTCCACTTCAGTGTGTTGTGTACATAGCATGATAGCATTACATCTACACAACGTGCTGCACAGGCTGTAAGGTCTCATCCATCACTATGTCTGTGCTTTCTCTGCAACTTTTGCTGATTGTTTACCTTTCACTGCTTCTCCATCCTTTTTGAATGTTCTCCTTTGATTTGTGGGCCATTCAACATCTTTCATTAGACATCTTAGTCTGCTAATTTACTATTGATTCTAAAACATGTGACCATGCATTAACTGTATTAAAATTATGAAAATGCAAATATCTGCCCATAGCAGTTCCTGACTACTTAACATGGCTGTACTCATTGTCCTTTAAAAAAAAAAAAAAAAGAAATCATTAATCTGCTGGACCATCTGTGCTTATTCTGAACTATCCTCAAGTTATTTTTTGCTAGTTACACAGTGTTGAGAAATGAAATTTTACAATTTTTGGAGAAGATAGGCTGCACTGTCAAATCCTTAAACAATAAAAAAACAGTTTTGGTATTAAATAATATTATTTTTCTCTCTTAAATTCAGTATCTGACTCATCATGCCCAAGATGACTGTACTGTTAAATACCACATAGAAGGCATTCAAAAATCTATGCACTATTAAACTATAACCATTTTCCTCTGGTTAACAAAATCGCATTGTATAAATTTAGTCTTTGAAAGTAAGCCATGCACCTTTTATGAAGGACTTTTATCCAAAATGCTAGAAATTTTAAAGGAAATAAATCATCTTAATTTCTAAAATTAATAGGTGCAAGATTTATTCTTAAATCATGGATACTCCTTTCTAATTAAATTCAAATGTGTTTAATGCATCTCAGGAGTGTTAAGATAATAAGTAGTCCTTTTCTGGAATTTAACATCCTCGATCCCTGTCAATAATTATATTGGGTGACTAATAAAATACGATGCCAAGCATTTTTTTAAATCTTTATCTTCCTCCTCTGTCTCATTAGCAAAATGAATAGGTTTGCTCCACAGGCACCACCTAATCTGGAGAATTCAATGTTGTTCAAGGACATTGCAAATAAATTTCAGCAGGTATTCCTTCATGCAACAGTCATATATAAAATGCACTTTTATAATATCTGCCAGTTGCCATGCTAAAGATTCTCTTTGCTGTATAAGTTTATTGCTAGCATCAAAGGCTGGAAGGCCAAAAGGGGTCCCTACAACTGTCAAGTCTGATCTTCTGACCAGGAAAACTTTATGCAGTTGTCCTGCCACAGAATCATAGAACAACAGAATGGTTTGGGTTGGAAGTGACCTTAAATATCACCTAGTTCCAACCCCCCTGCCACGGGCAGGGACACCTTCCCCCAGACCAGGTTTCTCAAAGCCCCATCCAGCCTGGCCTTGAACACTTCCAGGAATGGGGCATCCACAACCGCTCTGGGCAACCTCTTCCAGTGCCTCACCACCCTCTCAGTGAAAAACTTCTTCCTTACATGTAACCTAAATCTACCCTTTTTCAGTTTAAAGCCATTACCCCTTGCCCTATCACTACAATGTTCTTGTAAAAAGTCCCTCTCCTGCTTTCCTATAGGCCCCCTTTAGGTCCTGGAAGGCTGCTATAAGGTCTCCCTGGAGCCTTCTCTTCTCCAGGCTGAACAACCCCAACTCTCTCAGCCTGTCTTCATAGGAGAGGTGCTCCAGCTTTCTGATCATCTTTGTGGCCCTCCTCTGGACTCGGTCCAACAGGTCGATGTACTTCTCATATTGGGGGCCCCAGAGCTGAACACAGTACTCCAGATGAGGTCTCATGAGAGTGGAGTAGAGGGGCAGAATCACCTCTCTTGACCTGCTAGTCACGCTTCTCTTGATGCAGCTCAGGATACAGTTGGCTTTCCGGACTGCAGACTCACATTGTTGCAGGGTCATGTTGAGCTTCTCACCAACCAACACCCCCAAGTCCTTCTCTGCAGGGCTGCTCTCAATCCACTCATGGCCCAGCCTGTGTTTGTGCTTGGGATTGCCCTGACTGATGTGCAGGACCTTGCACTTGGCCCTGTTGAACTTCATGAGGTTCACACTGGCCCACCTCTCAAGCCTGTCCAGGTCTCTCTGGATGGCATCCCTTCCCTCCAGCATGTTGACTGCACCACACAGCTTGGTGTCATTGGCAAACCTGCTGAGGGTCTCACTGTCCATGTTGCCAACACAGATGTTAAACAGCACTGGTCCCAATACCGACCCCTAAGGAATGCCACTCATCACTGGTCTCCAGTTGTAAGACTACATCAAAGACTACACTCTAAGTAGAGATCCGATGATCAGTATTTGATCCACAGAACATACAGCGCTCATCCATTCCACCAGTGGTCTATCAGAAAATGCTGACATCATGAGATCAGATTATTTCATAACATAAAACAATACTTATTTTCAGAAGCTGGACTCAGATCTAGCAGGCCTTTCAACAAAAATCATGCCAGTAATGTGAAATTAGCTAATTTGTTCTTGACAGTTTTACTTCCTGAGTTTAACTTCCTATCTCAAGTACATATTACATTACAGTAATTATACCTCCAAGTAACAAAAATACGGCAGTATCCTCAACCCCTGACATGTTATATAGTCCTCTGAAACTCATACAAAAGCAAAAGCCATCTCAGGTGACTTCAAACATTTCAGTATGTCTTAAGTATTTGAATGGAGGACTCCAGAGATTTCATACTGTCTTGAAGGTGGGAGGATACAACAAGGAGTAAGTCATGATTCATCCAACTCTTTAAAATATTTTCATCTTCCTAATTTTAGGTCCTGTAAGCCATATATTTGATTCAAATTATATCCACCCTGCCAGTGTTTGCAACTGCAGAGATACCCCATGCTGAATGTTCTG
The DNA here is from genome assembly GCA_026212715.1 of Elanus axillaris. Classification (NCBI taxonomy): domain Eukaryota; kingdom Metazoa; phylum Chordata; class Aves; order Accipitriformes; family Accipitridae; genus Elanus; species Elanus axillaris. The sequence continues at coordinate 35,501,963 of JANZLQ010000078.1, read as the reverse complement.
TATATGTCTATGCTACAAGGCACATATATGATATTTGACCATATTTTACATGTGGTGTGTCACATAAAATCATAGAATATCTTGAGTTGGCAGGGACCCACAAGGATCATCGAGTCCTACTCCCTGCTTCTTGCAGGACTACCTAACACTAAACTATATGACTAAGATCATTGTCCAGATGCTTCTTGAACCTGACAGGCTTGGTGCTGTGACCACTTCCCTGGGGAGCCTGTCCCAGTGACCAACCACCCTCTCAGTGAAGAACGTTTTCCTAATGTCCAGTCTGAACTTCCCCATGACGCAGCTTCATACCATTCCCTAAGGCACCCCTTTGAAAGTCACTATCACACTATGCCTGCTTAGTTTTTTTTCAGTTTTATTGAGCTGTAGCCCTTGGCCTGGGAAAGGGCAATCTACACAACATACAGTAAAGCATGCAGCTGTCCTACAAACCCTCCAAATCCAAGGTTTGTCTAGAGACTACTGTCCACACACTTCTCATCTGTCATCTGCTTTCTTCACTCCCACCTATACTGACTTGCGTAGAGGTTGTTGCCAAGGTCTAGTGCCTTGAAAGCCAGGCCACACTTCAAAAGAAGCCTGAAAAAAACCAGAAGAGCTGATACCTCATAAAGGTCCGGCCTTCTTCCTGAAGCCAGCTCAAACTACGCAGACACGTATCAGACACCAAAAGACACAGTTCTATCCTCCTCTATTCCTTGGGACACCAGGGATCTCTCAAAGTACATTCAGACTAAGTACAAGCAGAGACCATACTTAGCCTGTTCCCTGGGGTAGGCTGTCAGGGCCCTGAATGTCCCAATAGGCCCCTGACCAGCTCCACTGGGAACCTCCACCTATGCCACATCTACCTACTGACCTCTGGTTAAGTGGCAGACATTAACCACATCCAACTAAAAAAAACCCTCACCCTGCCTGGTCCCCCACTGAAGGTGCTGGGGAACAGGAATTACTCTGGGTACGGGGGTGTTGCAGAAGCCTTCAGGGCTGTGATCTGCCCCTGTGGCAGGGCTTAGTATCCACCAGGATTCTACATTTAACCCGGAACTGTGGGCAACCCTGTGGGAAAGTTCATGTGCATATAGCTCTATAGTAACTGTAATTCTAAATGAGGGACATGCCAGTCTACATTCTCATTAAAAAAAAAAAAGTCCAATATAACAGTTTAAGAATGGTGGAGTATAGGCATCAGTAAGTGGCTATGATGTCCTAGCATATCTCTTTCCCCTGATCTTGTAAAGCTGGGAATGCCACCAACTATGTTAGAAATGTTGCAGATGCTCTCTCTGCCCCATCTTCTGCCTGGATTGTCTAGTCAAATTGATTTGATACCCGAAAGCCTCCTAACAGCTTGATATCTGAGGCTGCTTCCTAGACTGGAGAATTCATGGAGGCACCTGAATCCAAGACAGGTCAACTACAGGAGCAGACCCTGTCAATTCCCCCCACTGATGTGCATTTAGCATATGCCACCACAGATATGCGATGCCACCGTCTTACCCTCTGTCTCAGGTTTTCCTATGCTCCAAACAGAGGTGTGCAGGCAGGGTCAAAACTTCTTCATGACAATACCACTACTCTCTGGCCTGTTTGCCATTCCCTCAGTAAATTTCACCCATGGCCTAGATGAAGTCATCCCAAGCCCTCTTACTATCAGATGAATCCTACACATAGAAAAGGCATGTGTCTTCTGGTCTTTCAACAGAGGAGCAGCAGAGGGGAAGGTCTGCCTACATTACTGGCTTTCAAGTTGCATCTTGAACTTGTTGAACTGTGTAAGATATCTTCTCTGCCTGACCAGGTGCCCCCTGCTCTCTTACATTCTGCTAATGGCAGATATGAGAGGAGTGGAACAACTAACCTTACCTGCTTAAGGTTGAAAGTATCACTGTTCATCCTTTCATCTCCATCAGTGTGTGATAACGGTCACTGACACTACTTCTCATCAAATATGTGGTCACGCACAGCTCAACCTGTAATAACTACTATCTAATGTAGGAGTGCATCTTCTCTCTGGCTCAAGGAGATAACCTTACCTTTGGCCTTGCTGTAAGTGTCCTTCAGCTTTTTCACCTCTAACCAATTCCCCCTATTTTCCACATGTTCCACATTGATACGGCTGTTGCAGTCTGGCTTTCCCAAAATTCTGGTCCCACCTTATAGAGAAAAAAACGATAGAGCTCCATATGGCCGATCATGTGACAGGTTCAGAGTGTTGATGAGTTTAGCTCACCACAATATGCTGACTCTGTATCATACATGGGAGGATACAAGGCTGCAGAGTTTTTAGAGAAGCACAGAGACAAGGAGTTTCTTCAGTGAAAAAGAAGGTACACCATTCTTCTTTGAAGCATATTCCCTACAAACTGGTTACTGATAAACTTGCAGAATCTAGTTTTTCTATTTTCAGTACTGATAAGGTTACAAAGATGTCATCTGTTCAAGACAGATGGTCTTTTGTTTCTAAATCATGTTATTCTGTGAGTAATCACTTATTTAAATTGCAGGGATAGTACAAAGTTACCAAGGTTTCATAGGACACAATCATATTGTTTTGCATCTTGTGTGTTGATACCTCTAAACTTATGTGCTTTTACAGAATAATATTTTTTGTGTTGTTGGTTAATTTGCCAAAAGCTAAACATACACTAGAAGTCTACATTAAAAGTCACTATAAGGCACACTGGGAAACCTGGATACAAAGGGGTCACTTCATCCTCAATAGTGAAAACAACAAACCATAGGAAATAACTCTGCGGTTCATAGTGACTGGTAAAGTATTGCATAGGATGTAGTTTTCCTTGAAGTCCTAGTAATGCTGCATAGCATATGACAGAGTTTTACTATTTATGTAGTCATGTGTGCACTGAACGCTCTTTCTGTACCCTGATAGCCCACCTCCCTATACCATGCCCTGTCCTGTTATCATTGTGGGTATCCAAGTGCTGTTACTCTGGTCATACAGTGACCTGATACCATTGCCTTTTTTAAACCTTAGCCCACAGCATGCTTTGGTCCATTTATAGTCACATGCTCCCAGAATTACCATAATTGGAATATAATTTCAGACCTATTTGCTGTCTCATTGTGTATTAACACTTGGATATCATCAACAAAGTAAGAAAACAGCAAACCTCTCTCAGACAGGTCATCACACTTCAACTGTTACCAAAGTGATATTTAGTCTTAAATGCATTCAGGCTTCTAGCAAATCTGTGAGGGAAATCACTGTTGAACGTTGCTGTTGTCCTAAGTAACACTATATGCTATGGCATATGTTTGGATTTTCTGTTGTAGTGGTAGAGGTAGCACAGGAGTGAACTCATAACCTTCCCAAGTTCTCTTCTCCCCACACACCACAGTAAAACACTAGCAGCACCTTAGTGACATACAATTTTTTAATGGCTGAAATGCCAGCCATACTCCTTCCCTTCCTCTGTCTTACATCCCCACTGCTGACTCCCACCTTCAGCACCATCACCACGCAGCAGGATCTGCTGGTACATCCTTCTACCCTTCCTATTTTCTGGTCATACCTTGAGTTGTGACAAGTTTGAGGGAACATCAGCTTTCTTGTCAAATAGCTCTGAAGGAAGCCTCAAATTCCTTCTCTGTGGCCTAAAGAACCTCACAGAATAACTGAACCAAAACCTATTTTGCCTGTTTGTATTATAAATTTTATCACATAATTTGGCACTTAGGAAGTAATCCTGTGGCAGACACTGTACAACTCCAAGTTCCCTACATTTCATCGATTTTTGTATTACTGCGGGCTAATAATCTCCACAGAGCTTCTGAAAAACCCAAATGAGGATTTCATTTTAGCACTTCATAAAAGTACCCGAACAAGTACCTCTTGGGCTGTAGTGCTGATCCTGTCCAGCTTTCTTGTTCAGTTTGTTCCCACTACCCTTTCTGCAGTATTGACACAGCAAAATATGGCCAGACAGAACTGAGGAAAATAACCTAGCAAAAATAAAAAATTTAATCAGAATGAATTCTCTGAGCCAGTTCATTTTGTGTTCACCCACCAGAAGGAATGATATAACTGAGCAGAAGGAGCTACTCCAGCCACCACTGTTACAGACAGAAATGCTTATAAGCTACATTGTACACTCAAAGCAATCACAAATATGTTCTTCTGTCTGCCCAATGCCACTTTTAGTACTGAAACAGAAAATGTAAGAAACTATATTGTTCTCTTGCTCTGCACACGCACGATCCTCATAAAGGATTCATGAGGTAAGAAATAACTACAGACCATAATTTTCAGATAGTTCTTCCTGCCCTACATTATGGAATAAGAAATACTTATGCACAATGTCAGCGGGACAGGTTTATTGCATTTTTTGGAAGAATTTGTTTAAAGATTCACTCATACAATAGATTTTAAAGTGTACGTTTTCAAATCATTAAATGAATTTATACATTTTATGAATATTTATACATAATGTCTTTCTGTGTATTTATACATCTATTTATATGTGTGTGTGCTTATTTTTATTTATACTTAAAGTTCTCTGAAATAGAGTTACCCTGCCATAGTATTAAAATAAGGTAGTGCAGAAGACAGCATTGCATAATGTCTTCTTGTCCTCTGTAGAATTTTTACAAGAGCCAGAATATACTAATTTGTATGCAGTTAATTTGAATCAAGGTACTGGTATTACTTTTTTTTTTTTTTTTACAAAATTACTGTCTATTGACTTTTCTGAAAATGTTGGGTTTGCCTTTATAAAGAAGCAGCTTATAGTATTCTTTTATATGAGTTTGTGTGCGTATGTATATGAAAGAAAGAAAAATATAGTTTAATTACTGTTGGAGTGTCTCTTCAGTTTATCATTTTATTCTGCAGTTTACATTTTATTTACTTAAGACCATCAAAGCCTGTGCCCCAAATAAACTATTCTAAGATAGAGGAAGCATTTCAGTGGCTGCTTGAATTAAATACAAGAACTAGTAAGTTTAAGTATTATAAACTGAAAAAATATGATTATACATAAAACTGAAATAGACATAAACTAAAGCATTATCTTAGTTCTTTTCCTCTCTTAGATGCATGCAGAAAGCCACATACCCCAAATCAAGGTCTTCACTGAAGCTACACTCTGGGGAAAAAAAAGGGGGGAGTTTTGACTACACAGAAATATAATAAGAACTTCACAATGTGACATATAGTTTTTAATGAAATAAATTAATGGATAGCATGCAGATGCCAAGATTAAACAGAGTAGTAACAAAACATTAGCAAGCACTTTTAATGTAATTAAATTTTTGATGTATTACAATTTTTAGTGTGTAATTATTTTTTAAGGAACTGGAGAGTAACACTGGATCACATCCTTATTTAACCTAGTTACTACAGAATAAAATGCGACATTTTTAAATTCTATTTCAGAATAATAGTGCCTTGTCTATCACAAATAATGATGGCAAGATTTTTCTCATCTGATAATCACTCATAGCGATTACCTAATAAAAGGACAGTCCTTGGTACTGTAAGAACCTATGATCAGTCCAGATTGTAAGCAAGCATTGAGATGTGCTATATAAAGCATCTCAGCTTGCAGGCGACCTTGAATCTCTGTTTCTTTATTGCTGGAGGTTGGGATTGTTCCATGGCCACATTCCCAGTCTGCATCAAGGAGCTGCTGGTAACATCAATCTTAAACACTAGTCTTTAAAACAATTTTTGATGTTGGCCTTGAACAGGTCTAATAATTTGGCTTAATCACTTCTGTTTCCACACAAAAACTGGAATCTAGGCTGACTTCTAATTTTTCATTCTTGTGAAATCCAGCCACAGGCTTTCTGTCTGCCATCAAATATCTGGAATCACAATTAGATAAAATATGACAGATGCCCCATGACACCCAATCATCTTTATTGTATAGAAGTTCACTTTCAGCTTAGAGTGGAATAAATTCCATTTGACTCAGAGGTCAGTACTTGGGAAGAAAAATGAGATGTGTGCCCATTTGCATATTTGAATGTGCAAATTGGATGCATCCAATTTGCGTTATTTGTGTCCTAATGAGAATGACCTTTTCTGCTGATGGGAAAAATCAATTGAACTTGGGCATGTGAAAGTTATGGAAGAATAAGAAATTCTGAATCTCTAACAAAACGGGTCAACTGCTTGCTTCTGTGAATAAAAAAATAATTGAGGTCATATTGAAGCCTAAATCCCAGTGCTCTTTCATCTTTAGAAACACCCAGGTTAGGTTTAGTATCTGAATTTTGCTCCTCAGATGTATCTCTAACAACACTTCTTGCCTAGCACCCTTCCTCTTCACCATCCTTTCCAAGGAACATCTAAACAGTTCTCCCACTACTGATGTGGCTCAGGTTAACACCATAACATCTTTATAATTATTTTAGATAACAAAATTCAAAGCTTCACAATTCAAAGATTAAGTGACTTGGCCAAGGCTACAAAGAAGACATTACTACATCAGGACTGGAACTGGGTGGCATCTAGTCTTTGGTCCTATGCTCAAACACATTGTATAAGTTTCTTTCAATACTGAAACTGAAATGGAAAGAAGCCGCGATCAAATTACAGAGCAGCATTAGGATCACATAGCCTGTGTTGTTCTACTTTTGTGAATGCTGAAGAAGGAAATGAGTCCTGCATATAGGGAGCTCATCTGTAGACAGGTAACATCATCATTATTGCCATGTATTACTACACATTTAATTATGCTCTCTACTGGGAAAAAAAATATATATAGATGGTCAAATTGCCAGTATGCTTCTCTTTATTTCCAGCTTACTCGTTCATCTGCAGACCTCAAAACCAGGCAGGAGTAGTAGGTCTTAGAACTGGAACGACCAACATGTAGGTCTCAGGATTAATTAAAGAGCTAGCAATTAAAACAAACATCTTTGGCATGGCTCATAAGCAAGGGCACGGTTATTTATTCTTTTTGTTGTTTCTTTTTCATCTTGGTGCTGCAGGAGTCCCCCATCAGGGATCAGGTCTCCATATTGTGAGGATTTATTTAAACACTTACTGAAAATACGGCACCTTCAGTTAAGAATTTACAACTACAGTTATAAGATTAAGAATAAAACTGTGTCTTCAGTTGATTTCTGTAATCGTAATACTCTAAATTATACTAACACATACCTCATTTTAAGTGTGTGTTTTCCCATGATTATGTACAGGAATGGACTGCAGTAAGCTCAACACTGCCACTCTGAAAGTGCATTCAGACAAATGTGGATTGTCCTAAAAATAGATATCTTACCTTTGCCACCAGTAAGCAAGGAGGAAATTTCCACTGAGAAAAAGAAACTTCAAGCTGCACAGAACCAGCCAGCTCCATAGGCATACACATACACATCCAGTTGTATAGACCTTTGTTTTTAATGTGAGCTTACTTGTTAGTATGCTTTTTTTCCACAAAATTATTCAAGAGAACAAAAAACACAAACCTTTTCATGATGAAGAATGTAATTACACAGAAAGGGCTTTTGTAATTGTTCTTGTTTTCACCTGTGTTTCAAAACCTATTTTATACTGGGCACAGGTGCAAATGTTTACAGACTGGGCAACAGAAGGACCAGCTGTAGTTGTTAGAGTAATGAATTCTCCTTTAAAGCAGCATGGGAAATAACTGTCCTACCGGCAGTCTACTCTGATACAGTAATTTTTATAATCTGCTAATGGTGTAGTTTCATAACTGATTTAGGGTGATCTTAGTCTGTGCTGCTATTGGAAGGAGCAGTTCTCTTCCCTTTCCTAACTACCTCTTGCAGAAGCAGAAAATTAATCCAGCTCAATTGAAAAGTTTACTAGTTTCATTTGGATCAAATCTTGGATTGGTGGGTTATGCCACAAGCCCTAATGTCAAAGCTAAAAAGGATGAGGAAATGCATTACCTGGGCAAGTGGGTGAAGTTGTCCTAAAGTAGCTGCAAAACTGCGGTCTTGAAAGATAGTGATTGCTTGAAAGGGATGTTAGCAGGTGTAGGAGTAGGTTAGGGGTTAGAGTGATTTCTAGTGTCAGATGTGGCAGACACAAAGAGTGTAAACATGAGGTTATTTACTCAAGCTCATGTATGTATGGTTTTATTTTGCTGCCTTGTCCTTTGCATACGAGACACCTAACTAGGTATCTACAGTGCAGTTGCCTGCATCTAAGTCAGTCATGCAGTGCTTGCTCTTAAATCAGTGGACGTCTAACCACTGGGTGAATGGAGTCCAAAGTACTGTCCATCTTGTCCTGAAGCAGAAGCCTGCAATGGATTAGATGAGATTTTTCTCTAAAAGTGACTATTTCTCTCCATTTGACTATAAACAGAGTGTAGGGTAACTGACTTTGCTGTAGATGTCTGTCTAAACTTAGGGAGAAGAACTCTATCTTGTCTGTCAGGGTTAAATCAATGTTGCTATTTCAAAGTACTTTGACAGAATGGTCTTTAACTAGAGGTGTGATATGCACAGTCCACTGCTGCACTCTGATTCTGGTTCTGGTTGGGTAAGTAGAGTTCCTGAACATGAACTGTATATTAAATTAATACTATATTACAAGCAATATCATAATGCATTACAGGAACTGAGATCAAGATGTAGAATGGCAACCAACAGGTATGAATTGGTATAATTCTTACACTACAAGTTACCAGATCCAAAGATTGTTGTCATCTTTCTGGGACCTCCAAATACTTCATTGTGTTTGGCTCAGATACATACCATATTTTGCATGTTTAACAAAGCCTCAGGAAACATGCAGTAAGACTTTTGTTAATAGCCAGGAGCACCCCACTGAGCTAGAAAAAGCTGCTAGAAATTGTCCCTGAAAACAATTACCTTACACTGTATATAAAAAAGACAGTGTTAGCAGTGGGATGAACAGGAACACTGCATGCTACTACCTGTGCAATTGCTTCTGTTTGGCAAACAATGGCACAATACTTATTCTTGCCAGTGTTTTCGCTTTTTATAGATAAATAGGTAAAAGGTGATTTTAACAAAGTAACAGTAACTGTTAATTTTAGGGGATTTGTTTGTTGAATTCAAGCATTCGTAGATATTTATTCTGGAATATCACTCCTACATCCAAGTATTCTTTTTTTGAAGTTGCCTTGTCAGAATTAAAGAAATAGCTAATAAAGACTGATCTTCAGGGAATAGAATTACAATTGGTATGTTAAAGCTAAGCAGTTAACAACAAAGGAGAAAGAACAGAGGGAAAAGGAAATGTCCCTTGTTAAATGCTTACCTTTTTTGATGAAAACTGCCTTATAAATGACAATATAATACTAGTGTTCCTTAGATAAGGTCAGTGCTCTGCATAAAGTGTCCTATAGAGACTTATATTTCTTGGCACAGAAACTTTGATTATATAAATTTCATATAGGAAATGCGAAGTGCCATAATGTGGGACTTTGATCAATGATGCTATCCTGATTTATAATTGGGGTTTTTTTAACTGTGATGTGCACAAAGCACTAATTTAAAAGCTCATTTTACTTGCAACCTACCTCTTCCTTTTAATAACAAGAAAGTAATCTGATTACATTTTTTCAGTCATACCTGTGTCACGTATTAGATAATCTCCTTATAGTTTAAAACTAAAAATGCTAATGGATTGGGGAAATGGGTTTCTGCTTTCACCCAGCATATCTGTCTTTTTTATGCTTGTCTTTTGAATCATTTATCTAAATAATAACCTTTAGTACCCACTCCTTCCTTCCAATGAACTAAAAGATATTAAAGTCAGTGAATACACATCTCCCTACTCTCGTTTTGCCATGTGAGGTTACCACTTTCAGTAGCTGCTTTTTTGGGGGAGGAGGGAGCTACAGACATCCCTTTGCAGAGCTACTCATATGGTTACTTCCTAATCTGTTTCAGTCAAAACAGCCTAAGTTAGCTTAAACTAACTGTAGATCTTTTTTAATGAGTATCACCAGTCAGACTGAAGGGACATTGATCTCAGTGACTAAAAGAAAGCAGTTATATGAAAAACTTGGCAAACAGCTTTCAGTCAGCAAATCTGTTGGGGCAGCCCCAGAAGAAAGGCAGTAATAAGCCCCCTCAAGGAAAGGTGCTGTGAATGGTAACTTCTTCAGCAGGCAAACCTGGAGGTACAGGAGGATATATTTGCAAGGCCTTTGTCTCAGAATGATGGAAGATAACTCATTTTGTACAAAAGCAGCACGGAAAAGATAAATGACCAGCGCAAGGTCAGGTACAAAGATTGTGGAAATTGTGGGAGTGTCGGGACAGGGATTTTTCTAGTGTATTTGTGTAGTTCTATTTTCATCATGCTTGACTTAAGGTGTATAAGGACCAAGCTTTCAGAAATTGCTTAGCACGTACCCTTGGGGGGTGGGGGGAGTGGGACAAAAACCAAAAAAAACCCCAAACCAACAAGTTTCTGAGCAACAGGGATGTATCTTTAAAACACCAAGAAATCACTTTCCTCACCTACCAATATCTTCTGAAATAGATGGAACTAAAGCACATTTGAAGAGCCAACAACTTTGTACTGCCTTGAGACTTTGGAAAATGTTTTCCAGAGGAAAAGTATCCTTCCACAATCTCTCCCAGCAGACCAAATTTCAGTTCTGCTGATCCCAGCAGTGACAGTATGACATGGAGGGGAAACAATACCTCAAGTAGATGGATGCTGTGCTAGAGACTCACAGCAGTCTTCAAGTAACTTGCACTGTTCTGAGGCTCTCACTGCTTAGAATATAAATTCATTCTGGCACAAAGCTTTCAGTCTGCATAGTCAAAAAATGCTTTGTATGTAAAGCGATATTCTTACATGAATCAGGCTGCTTTCTCCATTGATAAGAACAAAGATTGACACTATGAGCTCAGTCTGAAAGTCTTTCTAGTGCTGCTTTGATACTTCCTGTGGTGATAAATAGCACAATATTCTCAATAGCTGCAAATTACAAAAGAGCCAGAACCTACCTATGTGTATTATGTAGTCACTAAATCACATTTTCATGGCATGTGGGAGGTGACCAGAAGACGATAGCAGACAGACATCTAAAGGAATTGTATTCCACTCATTCTGCTAAGGGGGGAGTGAGGGGTGGGGAATAATCCATGAACATAATTTAATAGGAAAGGAAATCTGTTAATAAAGATTATCTCAGCAGGAAGCAAAAAATTTACTGAAGCAACAATTCTATATGAACTTTCATTTCCAGTGAATCATGCCATTATGTTCAATTTCATTCTAAACGTGAAACCTGCCCTTGCGGCTTGTTCTCTGCTGCAGGACCACTGTCAAAACAAAGAACAATTACAAAATGTTCCCTCAATTCAGAATTCCTATTTGGTAAGTGACGCCCATATGACACAGAGATCTAAATGTGAAATTTGTGAAATGGAAACTGGATTTCTCCCCTTTTCTGGTATTTAGACAACACAAGAAAATTGTAAGAGTAGTTGACAGGGTTTTCTAATTCAGATTTTAGATTTTAAGAAGACTGTCTTTACCAGGTACTTGAAGCCAAATTCATAAATGTAAAATAATAAGCCACAATATTCTCAGATACTATCTGAAATATTTGTTGTAATGTATTTATTTAGCTATGGCATCACTAGATTTGAATATGAATTAGTCTATTAAGCAGATTCGTATTTCTTTCAATATTACATTTTCTTGATGATTATATTTTGACTGAAATATTGCTTTAATTCTTAGAAAGTGTTTTTACTTCACAGACACATGATGATAATTCTATCTGTGTATTTTTTGCAAAAGTAGCATGCCTGTTTTCACCCAAACTTGGGATTATGGAGTTCAGCAAAATACATGCACTCCCCATTTTGCTTTGTGACATGAAGTACTGGAGAAGGCAAATATTGACATTTTCTCTCTTTGAAGAAATGTGAGATTGGAAAGCTCTGTTGCCCTGAATGACAAATTACACAATGAGACAGAAGGAAGATGCAAATCTTGGAGTTTTAAAAGCATCTAGTATTTTCTCAAATTATATTCAGCTGTATTTATCTAGCATTCTGGCATGCTGCTGGATTACTGTTATCAATAAATCTATAAATAGGATGCAAAATGCATGTGAGCTGTCCGTGCATGAATAAAGAGCAGCCCAGCAATAAATTATAGCATAATATATAGTTTAAAATGTAGCAAAAGGAATGCCTTGACAAATCAATGCAACATATTTTGTCACTGAGGGTGAAAGATTCATTATGCATCAAGCGTTGAGAAAGCTGGATTTCTGAAGCATGGGTCATCTAGGACATATGATGTAATAAGAAAATATGGAAACATGCATAGAAAGAAAAAAATAATCTTATTAATAGTAAAGCCATATTAAATTTTCAGGTAAAATAGAAGTCCTATGCAGGACTTCATTGTTCAAGAGACGTCAGGAGTGTGAAATGCGAAAGAGCAAAATAACGAAGCCTGACTTCCTATGGATTTGGTCCCCACAGGACATTCAAGACCAACCCTTTTTCTGAAACTGGGTCATGTACACTGGCTTTCATTTGTGTTTTCTGGTGTCTGCTAAGGTCTACGCTCATTTTGTGGCACTTTGTTCAGCTGAGAAACTCTTTCCTCTACCTAGCCACCTACTTTGATAAAAATTCAGTGTTTTGGGGGAACTCCAGGCATCTGCCAGACGTGACTGAAACTGGCACTAAATTTTGAAGTTAGTGGGAGGACAGGACACAGACACAGGACCAGACGCACACACCCAGCAGGTTGCATAAGCCTAGAGCAGAGCAAAGAGACTAAAAGTAAGACCAACCAATTGGTTTTCCTGCAGACAGCAGCAAACTGCCATGGGACATTTAATTCCCTCTGATCACATAAACAACAGACAAGTTGTCACCTGCTGTGCATGCCAGGCTAGGCAGAGTGGGGAGGATCCTGTCCCTGTGGCAAGGGCCACTGGTCCCAGCAGCTGCATCACCTTGTCCTGCGTGCCGCTGTGGATGGAAACCCCACAAGAAAAGTGAGCACCAGAGAGAGGCTGTGGATGTGGACGTTGTCTCTGGCACACTCAGGAAGAGGCACCTGAGCTTGACAGGGTTGGAAGGGGCTTAAAATGGGGGACTGGGCAGGTGGAGGAGAGGCCAGGAGCTATGATGTCCCTTGCCTCCTGCACTCTCAAGGGGTGTTAGTGAAAGCCTTGTGCCCAGTGGGCGTTAAGGCCTTGTGACAGCAGCCAGGGCTATGAGGGACGAATTGTTCCAGTCCCTTCTGTAAGAAGAAGGGCAAGCCTTACATTTTCTTAAATATATTTTAAACCGCACACAAAAAAAAAGGGAGGGGGGGGATTTCTACGGACTTAGCGGCTTTGGTACGGGTTTCAAGCGACCTCACGCCCGCCGGTGACCATCCCGCCAGAGCTGGGGCCGCCTGAGGCGCGGTCCCGCCGCCGGGCGGACGACGCCCAGCAGCGGGCGCTGCTCCCCGAAATGGCGGCCGCGCGCCGGAAGAGGAGGGTTGTCCCTTCCCCAAGATGGCGGCGCCCAAACGCGGCGTGGCTGAAGGGAAGATGAAGCGGCCAGCGGCCGCCCGCGCTCGCCGCGGCGGAAAGTTGGAGAGACTACGGCACGCAGTGCAGGAGTTCGTGCAGGCAGCCGGCGACCAGCCGCTGCTACTGCTGAAAGACTTAGAGAAGCAGAACCGCAGGAACCGCCGGGACGCGAGGAAGGAGAAGCGCAGGCTCAAGCGGAGCCGTCGCCGCCGCCTACTCCTCCAACGCGGGGAGCCGGCCCCGGCCTCCCCCGCCGCCCCGGCGAAGCCGGCCCCGGCGAAGCCGGCCCCGGCCTCCCCCGCCGCCCCGGCGAAGCCGGCCCCGGCGAAGCCGGCCCCGGCCT
>JANZLQ010000078.1:35476471-35488015 GCA_026212715.1 Elanus axillaris | reverse complement strand
GCCCCGGCGAAGCCGGCCCCGGCCTCTCCCGCCGCCGCCGGGAAGCAGCGGCCAGGGCCGCTGCTGCCGGCACCGACGGCCCGCTCGGCCCTCCCCGCCGCCGCGATCGCCTCGGCACGGAAGCGGGCCCTGCTGGAGGCCAACGAGGAGGAGGAGAAGGAGATCCGGCGCTTGGAGCGGCGGCTGGGGCTCGGCAAACGCCGCAAGAAGCAGGAAGGGGCCGCGGTGGAGAAGCTGCCCCAGAGCTTCCTGCGGGACGGGCTGGGCTACGTGCTGGGCGCCCTGGGCTGCCGGGCCGGCCTCAGCAGGCTGTGCGAGAGCAGCGACGAGGAGGAGGCCCCGGCGGGGCCGCGGGGAGTTCAGCCGGCGCCGGAGGAGGACGAGGAGGGGCCGCAGGACGCCTCAGACCCCTCCGAGCGGGGGGATGATGTGGACGGACAGTGGGAGAGCGAGAGCTCGTCCTCGTCCCCCGAGGACGGCGGGCAGCCTGAGGGCAGCGAGCCCCCGGGCGAGGAGGAGGAGGAGGTAGGGTGTTCGCCTCAGACAGCACAGACCTGCTTCTCGAAGTACATGCCGCAACCTGCCCCTAAAGCAGAGCTTTTGACATCACCTCTGTAAAGCACGGGTGTTTGCTGTCTGTAGTTAGACCGTGCAGTGTTGTCCTGGGTCAGAACAGTACCAGGCCCAGCAGCAGTGCTGACCTCGCTCGGAGCCCCACGGACAACTGTCAGGCGGGGGGGGGGATGTCCCCAAGTCGGGATGCTGGTGGGTAACACACTAAAGCAGAAGGCATGTGGCTCTGGCTCTGTGTACGACATTAGCCAATATAAAGGAACAACCTCAGCTGTAGAGTTTAAGAACAGGATTAAGCACCTCTGCTAAAAGCAAAGAGAGTTCGCCTTAACATCGGGGTCTGTTGCAAACTGAAGTGTTGCTTCTTCTGGATGACCCCAGAGGTTCTGCCTGTGTTAGGTCTTGTAGCAGGGGTGGAGGAGAGGAGGCCAAAGGGGTCATTTAGCCCCCATGACACGAACTTAAACAGTTAGTATGTCTGCGGCTGATAAGACCAAGACCTAAGGTGTCACGTTCTAATAGCAATAACTTAAGGGAAAGTTCATGTAAAGGGAAGAGAGGTTTTGCCTCCATCAAGTTGGTCATAAGCAGTAACTTGTTGCATGCTGCTTTTCTGTACAAAGTTGTTCCTTTGGCATTAAGTTATTAGATGGTAAAATACATACTTAACTAAAAGTTCGGTATATTAATCTTAAATAGAAATGTATATTTGTATTCAAATATTTAAGATACTAGTCTCATTTCATATCTTATTTTACTGTTTTCCTGGTTAGAGTCTTAACCACAGTGCTGTGAAGTATGTTCCCCCTCAAGTAAGGAAGGCTCAGGAGACACTAAATGACAAGAAGAGAGAAGAATTGAGAAGGCTGAAGAAAATGGTGAATGGTCTCATTAATAGGTAATGTAATAAGGAAAGTCATTAATCTTTCTGGTTCAATGTGACAGTGCTCATCATTCAAAGAAAAGTGGCAAGGATGTGACTTTTCTCTTCACAAGCTGATTTTAAGTTGGCAGTCATGTCTGCTATCCTTAATAATAATTATCTTTGTTGGTATAAATTCTTCAAAGTTGGTCGTTATAGAAGTTGAAAAATCTAGAAAATAAATTTAAGATTGGGCTGAATTCCACACAGCAGTTGCCTGTAAGGGCTAGGTATAATTCACTAAGTGTCAGTTGGAGTATGCCCATAAAAAGCCTCATAGTGTGAGTTATAGATACCCCCCAAAAAAGCATGATTTTCTTTTTTTTATTTAAATAAAATTGAATTTTTCCAACACTGCAACTGAGGAGGAACAACACTTCATAGCTTAAAGTATTGAAGAACAGAAAATTTAATTAACACATTCACGCATTTTAATTGTACAGTATTTTTAAAATAAGAAATCTATTGGCATTTTCTTGCATCTATTTTATCTGTGAAATGCAGACTACAGTATGCAGTTTGTTCAGTCAGTCAGAGTTTGATATACTTTATATGTTTGAAAGTAAAGAGAAGAAAAAGTGAACGTTGGATTTTGTTTCTCAATAGGTTGAGTGAACTGAATTTGTCCTCAATTAGTGGGCAGATGGAAGAGCTTTACATGGCCAACAGCAGGAAGGACATGAATGAAACTCTGACAGATATTGTCATGAATGCTTGTGTTACTGCAGTTGCCATGCCTGCAAGACTGATGATGGAGCATGTCCTTTTGGTCAGCATTCTTCATCATAATGTAGGAATTGAGGTAATTCTTGTGGTCGGGACTAATTTTGTTTAATAATACGTATTGTAGGGTGTTTTCCTTGATGTTTTGTTTGAATTGCTTTTTAATTTTTGATTGTGTGTCACTAAAAAGCATTTCTATTTGGAATTTCAGCAGTATTTATAGTTTATTTGCTGGGTGTCCACAAGTGAAAGGGACTATGTCTGTTGCTTTATCTGATTAATTTATTTCCTCCATGAGTTACCACTGGTCAGTTATAAAAGTATCATCTTTTTAATCAAAATCTTTCTGCATCCATAAAACTCATTTTTTTAAGCTTCAAGTTTTCTCCTCTTTAATTACATTAATCCATTTCTGTTCTTTTGGGTATGTGATGGTATTGTTCTTGAACAATGTGTATCCAGATAAGGAAAGTACTACAGTTACAGAAATCCTTTTACATCAGTTGAAAAAGTCCTTTTTTAAGCCAAACCATCAGTGGAATTAACTAGGTATATCAATGACTCCAGAATATCCAAAACTTCAAAAAGCATGGCAATTTTTTTGGAGGTTTTTCTCTTGTGTTTTTAAGCCTGATGAGTGATTGAGATTGAAATATCTCTTGCTTACTGTTAAGAAGAAGCTGAAACTCCTGATGTCAAAGGGAAGATTTTAGCTAACTTCAGTGAAATGTCTCTCAGGAAACTGAGGTGTTTCAGCACCATCTGCCCATCAAGGTACATTTTCTTTCTGCATCTCAGTGCAAAAGGTATATTGATGCAAGTTCTTCAGTTTGTCAAATAGTGACCTGAATGCTGTTTCTGAAACCATATTCAAATATCAGATGGATGCAATTACAGCAGCTTTTTCCGTGCAGCCTTGCCATTAAACATTTTTGTTCCTCTTTGCTGCTTGAAAGGCACTTCTGACTGCAAATACAATGTAATGTTACAATGCTGTTTTAAGAAGAGAAATACAATCATTTTAAACGTTGAAACTTTGCAAAATACCTAGTAACAGGTTTTAGATGTAGATATACTAATAGGTATTAGAAGTAAATAGATGATATCCAGACTGTATTCTGTACCTCTGACTCTGTTACACATCATCTTTGAATCTAAGACTGTAGTATTTGAGTATGCTATAAAGCCCCATTATTTTTTCTGTTAAATAAATGTAGAATATGCATTACACGAAAGTGTGATGGCACAGCTGCACTTAAGATCAGTTTGAGCAATGCAGAAATTGGGATTCTAATAACTGTGTTTATACATTTGTGCAACATGATCATTGGATAGCTAAAATCTAAGCTGGTCAAGGTTTGTAACGCAAGTCAGTACTGCTACTGGCACTTCTGGTTTTCATAAGAACAATCAGCAAATACTAGTACCATAGTAAGGGGTGGGGAGGGTGGTGTCTTCTTTAGGAGTAATGTGTTCATTACCTACCTATATTTTGGTATGCTTTCTAATTCCAGTCTTTAGCATCAGTTCTCTCTTCACATATACCGAGATTCCAAAATTTCTTTTCCCAACTGTACCGTTGACAAATGGCTAAGACTTTTTCGCACTTTGAAAATCAGCCTAAGCTCATGCTTAGCAACTGTGAAAATTTGGTGTGTTGGGGGTTGGTTTACAATATTATTTTCTACCCTTCTATTAAGGATCTTGTTCTGGAATGCTGAGCTCTGTGATGCATTTGGTTTTTGACATCCAGCTTTTACTGGATGAATGACTAGCAGTAGCAGCATGCTAGCCTGATAGCTGGGAAGATGCTAATATGTGTCCATGAAAATTACGTAAACAAATTCTGATGTATGTGTACTCTAAGTTCATAATATTTGCTTTTCTTGCACAGACTTTAAAAGGCAACTGGATGGCATATATGAGGTGTAAATAACATATTTCTTTAAAATTAATAGTGGCAGTGCCCCAAAAATGAACATTTTACAGATGTCTCTAAAATCTACTTACGGTTAACTGCTGGATATTTTTTTTTTCTCCACCCCCCTCCCCGGCCTTAATGGAACTATTGCCAGGTTGGTGCTCACTTTCTGGAAGCTGTGGTGAAGAAATTTGATGAATTCTGCAAAAGTGATGCCGAAGGGAAAGAATGTGAAAATCTGCTTGCCTTGATTGCTCATCTGTATAACTTCCATGTGGTTCATTCACTGCTGATCTTTGATATTCTGAAAAAGCTTGTTAGCACTTTCACTGAAAAAGAGATTGAGTTGATTTTGTTTCTTCTGAAGAATGTGGGATTTTCCTTAAGAAAAGATGATGCATTGGCTTTGAAGGAACTGATCACTGAAGCCCAGAGGAAAGCAAACACAGCAGACAAGAAACTCCAGGATCAGACTAGGGTATGTGTGTGTGTTTTTCTGTTTTGAATAGATTTAACAAGCACTTGGATACATGTGTTAATTTACCAAAATGTTTTCCACTACACTATATTAGAATCTACTGTTACCATTAGTGTTCAGTTACTGCATTCAGTTATTTGCATTCTTCTTGTCTGTCTTGCTCCATTAGTTCTTAGGACACAGACATCAAAATGGGTGAGACTAGGACTGTTTTGTGTGTTATGCAATGGACAGAGCTTCTGTTTTGTGGTACTTTCTACACTTCAAAAAATGATCTCTGAGGCATGGTGTTTAGCAGATTAAGCTTTGAATTGAAGCTTGAACACAAATGAATAAAGTAGGAGTTAAAGGAAACATCCTTCTCTGTATTCATGTAATCTAAATTTTGATGTATATTACCAGCTGAGCTGCTTATTCTCACAGAATAATAATTTCAAAGTACAGTCTCTATTTAATAAACTTACAGCACATAATCTGCAGAAATATTTCTTTTTCCAATAGGTTCGTTTTATGCTAGAGACTATGTTGGCATTAAGGAATAATGATATGCGTAAGATTCCTGGTTATGATCCTGAACCGGTTGAAAAACTCCGCAAATTGCAAAGAACACTGGTGAGAACTTTCTTGACATACGTAGTCTAGCTATTCTTTAATCAGAAGTAATTATTTGTATTATGTGTTGGCTTGATGGCTATAGTATTTTTTAATTCATTTAACAGTCTGAAACCCTTTGGGACAAAAATCACTTCTTGGATCACTAACTATTATCTCCTGTGTCCAAGTTAAATCAGCAGTCAACCAGTCTTCTGCAGAACAGTTTGAGAAAGGACATAATACTTAGACAAAGACTTAGCCTCAAAGACCTATACTTGAAAAAGAGATTGTGGGATGTTTAATTATTATGCAGAAGAAATGAGTCATTATGACAAGTTCTTTTTTCCATAGATTTTGGATGCAGGCACCTGCTCCTACCTTCACCGGAATTATTTTGGAAGTCTAACGCTTCTGAAAACCTGGATTTTTTATTTTTTTTTTTTTTTTGCAGGGAGGGGACAGTTTGTCTACAACAACTTGGTATAAAATGCATGAAAGTAATTGTCTGTTAGGACTGAGAACTAATTTATTTTCAAAGGACTTGAATCTGGTGTTAGAGTCCATGTATCTCCAACCTGAGAATTACCCCACCTGTCTACAACACCTAGAGCATCTTATTTTTCAGAAATTTGTAAGTGCAGGATGTGCACATCGGTGATAACAGGCCAGGCAAAATAAGCTAGGTAACCTAGTTCTGTAGAATTTCCTCTCTTAAATTTTTGCCATCCTCTTAGTCTGGTTCTAGAGTCTTTTGATGAAAATTCTTTTTTTTTCTTCTGCATTTAAACTTTTTGTTGTTTGAATTGCACAAAACTTAAGGCAGTTTGTCATGTCATTTTATTCGATCACAAGTGTTCAAAAGGAAAATCATGACCAGGTCGTAAGATGTGGCAACTGATTTTTCAATGTCAGCATTAAGTCTGAATTCTAATTGAGTTTTATCATTGGAAGATGGCTATTTTTTAATTGATTATATCTTTGTTTGAAATAAAAAAGAGCTTCTAAATGTAGTTTTAAGCAACTTCTTGTACTTGAGAAATTAGAGCACATAAGAAGCTTGTAAATTCTTTTCAGGTTGCTGACTGAAACTAAACATTGTGGGGGGAACATGTGAAGATCTGTGTGGAGGTTAAGTTACTGGTTTAAAGTATGTGTTTAAAAGTAATTTTAAGCAATTAAAATATTTGTTGTTTTGTGTTTTTTTTTTTTTAAAAGGAAGTTTCAAATAAAAGATTTTGGGTTTTTTGTATTTTGTTATTCAAGGTTCGCAGCAGTGGTTCTGGAAAAGACACTCAGCTCCGTGTCTCCCTGGAATCTCTCCTCAGTGCTGATAAGGTTGGTCGCTGGTGGATCATAGGGTCATCCTGGACTGGAGCACCAATGATCAATGATACAAACAGCAAGACTCAGCAGAAACTGCATATAGGAAAGGTAAATTCAAGCAGGTGCTAGTTATAAGGCTAAGTGTTTGTGATCTTGTGAATATTTTTTGTACAGGTGAATAAGTTCCTTTCAGAGCCCACCAAAAAAACCTTCATGGACTCTTGTAAGGCTAAGCTTTTGAGCTGTAAATTCTGCTCTTACATTTTTCAAAATGTTGTGCTCATACAGTCCATAAGAGCTGTTACTACAAATGTTATGGTATAACTTGTTTTTTCTTATCTTGTGGAATTGCAAAAGTAACTCATGTAAGTTGAAGTAGAGACTTGATTTAAAAGTGAATTTGCTAGCATGAATTCTGACAGGTAGTGTTGTCTGTTCGTGGGTGGCTTATATCTAAGCTGATTCTAAAAGTAGCATGGTGAGATGATCATAGTGACTTATATTAGAGAAGCGTGCCTTAAAAATAATTGGCACAATTAGAATACATTAAAATATCTTTCCCTAGTTGAAAAAGTTCCTGATGATGCCTGTGCCTCTGGACAAAAGCTCAGGACCTTTGGATTGCTACTTCATAGTTTACTAGAGATCTTCATTAATGGTCTTATTTGAGGCTGCGCAGAAATAGCTTTCTTAAAGCAAGCATAAATAAAATAGGGGGCGTTTGTGTGGGGTTTTTTTTAGGTGAGTTCGAAGATAATGGAGCTTGCTCGTAAGCAGAGAATGAACACTGATATCAGGAGAAGTATTTTTTGTGTCTTGATGACAAGTGAAGACTTCCTGGATGCCTTTGAAAAGCTTCTCAAGTAAGTACAGACTAGCACAGAAGGCAGCCCAGAATTAAAAAATAGCATTAGCTGGATTGGAAAAATAACATTGCTGGTCTGGCCTTAAGAGCATTTAGTTGATAATAAATTCAAGAAGTGCATAGCTAGGGATCCACATGAGGTAAAAGGGTAAGAGAGGGACCAAAACCCTGGTGTAAGGACTAGTGGGGACAGGCAGAACTGACTGACAGGCAGAGGAAAGGAGTAGCCCCTGTTATTGTCATTCATGTCTATAACTATGATTTACAGTACCTTTTGACTTAAGGAGCCTGTATCTTTTTGCATTGAAGATGTGTATCCTGGTCTAGCGGATGAAAGTCTGTTGCAGGCTTGCTTCCTTACAGAGGCAGACCAGAAACCTCTTCAGAACATGTCAATTTTGTTGCTGGATTTCCATACTACTGCCACTTCCTTCTTGCCACTTTTTTAAGCCATCTTGTAAGTCTCTGTCCATACTTGCATGACCTGGTGGTGTTCTAGCACCTCCGCTTCCCTCTTGCAGAATTTATTAGCTTTGGATTTGTTCCACAGTCACATTTCATGTTAAGACCAGTTTTCTTACCACTTGGCAAACAGCTCTTTAGAAGAAGATGTGATCAGGGAAAAAGCTCAAACTAAGCTATTCTTTGTGTTTGTCAGGATATTAATTGTAAGGCTGTAGTAACTGGGAGGGGAGAGATCAGGTCTGAACTTTTCTATTGCAGCCTTGTAATTCAAGGGAATTGTCGTACCAGGATGGCATGCAATTATTTAATTTGCTAACCAAACCAAAACAGACTTTGTAATAAAGTCAACTAATATTTGATTAAATGCCACTTCTGCAAAACACAGCTTGGATTTAAGACTGTGATGGAGTCATTCCAATATCTTAATATGGCCTGTTCAATTAAAAGAAATTAGCTGCTGCTGCTGCAGTTCTTGCCAAGACCTGGTAGCTCAATTTGCAGATTGATCCTTGACTCTCATCTGTGCTATTTAAACTAGTATACAAATCTATATACATCCAGCTTGGTAGAAAAACTCTACAGATTGCCTGGTGTGCATTGATACTGATTTTTATATAGCAAAGTTGGAGAGGAGTTCTCAAATCTGCCCACACCTGGCAGAGTGTAGTGGAAAGTACACAGAATTGTCAGTGAAGGAATTAACATCAATGCGCACATGTGTTCCAAAGTGTATGGGAGTTTATATTCATATGTTTGACATCAGTCTCATGAAGGAGACTGTGAGAAATTATATATAAAGAAATATTTTAACTGCACTTGTTGATTCCTCTGCTGCTAGGTCTCTGGCAGAGTTGAGGTGTGGTTAAATGGTTACTTAAACCATTTTAAATCTAGGCTGCTATAGTTTTGCTTGTCTTTCTCCTCCTTACAGCAAAATAAAGTAATTAGTTTGAACGCAGAACAGCTTCCTGAAGTGGCTCAGCTTGTGATTGCCAAAGTGTCAATGTAAAGGGAGGGTTGTGAACATCACTAGAGACAAAAAAAAGAGAGTGGCTCCATTTCTTCAGCTGAAAGGTCACATCTCCTTCACAAGCCACAGATTCACACAGGAGGGGGAGTGAAGGTTTCTGAAGTTTGATGGAGAAGCACTTTTTAAAGCTATTTCATAGAGATGAAGAATTTGAGAAACTTGACATCTCACAAAAACCTGAAACTTACAAAAGTCTTAGATGTCCTGTTGTAATGTGATGTGTAATTCAGGATAGCGAGTATGTGATTGTACTTACTGAAATAATTTGATCTGACTTTTAAAAGGTAGGTTTGAATGTTGCTATTTTTGATCTAAAGGCAGTGATAGTCTTTGGCTTCCAGCTGATGATAACTAACCTACCTAGAGGCAGGCTTCTGCTGGTGATAAATAACCTACTTCAGAGGCAGTTATCCCATATACAGCAGGAAATTCTTAAAGTTATCAGGATATATAAGTCCGTGGGAATACTGTAACTCATGAATGATTTAGTAGGTGAGGTTGTTGCATATTCTTTCTCAAAGATTATCAGGCTTATGAAATCTGTACAGGTTTATGGTGAAGCTCAGCAGTGAAAGACAATCCTGACTCCTAAATTTTAGATGTTTAGGAATGCTAGGTCTGAAAAAATAAAATCTTGCTAGGTCTGTGAAGAAGTGAAGGAGAGAACAAAATTGAACATCAAAGTGCTGATTTACTTGGTTACAGCTGTCTGGCAACATGAGTATTTCCTAAATAAGCAAGTCATGATAGAAGTGATGAACAAGGAAGAGGAGAGTGTGCCAAATCAATGACTGCAGTGTAACTTCACACGTCATCTATTAAGTGCATGTCCAGTGGCTGAAAACCTGTGTATTTAAAAAAAAAAACAAACTTCTCTTGCTCTGTAATAAAATCAGATTGAACTTGGCTGATGGGAGAGCAAGTGAATTATATCAACAGACAGAGCACTTATGGGGCTGGTCTCTTTTGGTGAAGGAGACTTCTTAGTTTTCACCACTCATTAGCAATCAGCCTAGAAATCATCCCAGATTTTCCTGTCATGAAACCACAAATTCTGGGGGCTTTTGGCTGAAAGACAATATTTTTCTCTGTTAATCTGGTGTGCATCTGTGATCAAATGCAGTGGCAGATGTCTGGAGGTGTATACAAATGAGGGATATTAGAATCAAGCAGTGACAAGCTACAGATGGTAGAGCAAGTTCCAGTGGAGTCAAACTTGGTTAGAAAATACACTTGAGTTATACAAATGCCATATGAAACTTGAGCTTGAAGCAATGAAAAGAATTTTGTTTGACATTTTTCAGTTTATAATATGAAGCATTTTTCATTTTAATTGGTTTTAACGCTGCCAAGCATTTGGCAGCCCTGAAAGCTAAATCATATTATTCACAGAACAGGTGCATTGCGAGTTAGTTACCATTCCCTGCCAAAGTGTCTCAGCCCTCTTTTAGACTGGTCAGCTGTTCAAGTGGGAAGGCTGTGCAGTCCTTGGCCTTTATGCTGAGGCAGCCAACATAAGTACTCATTGGCACTGAATGTTTTCTTCAGGCTGGGTTGGTTGTTTTTTTTTCCCCTAAGGTGCTTTGAAGTCACTGACTGCAACCTCTCAGGCTAATATCAAACAACAATGAATTTCAAGTATTATGTAGCGTGGAGTTGACCTAGAGATGAAAAGATTCGTACCACCAACTAAATAGAGAAAACATCTTAAAATATTTTTTTATCCCTAGTAAATTCCACAGCAGTGAAGGGCCCTGGACGTGTTTCTCTAAATAGGCTTATACTGATCCAAAGGCTGATTTTCCTCCCATGACCGTAGGTGCAAGTGTGAGAAAACTGCAACAGGGTCCTATAGTTCTTGTTTCACTACTGAACCTTTGTATTGCTACACCATGCAGCAATGCTTGCTGTAGTGCTACTGCTACGTTCAAAGGCACAAGACTCCATGATGACAGTGCCCTCTCCTCCGTTTTTCTTCATGGAGAGCTACAAACATGGAGTGGGCTACCTTTTCTACCTTTTCTTCCCCAGGGTGTAATTATACTTGTATCATTCCACTTCTGTCTGTTGAGGTCGTTGTCGTGGTTTAACCCCAGCCAGCAGCTAAACACCATGCAGCTGCTCGCTCACTCACTCCCCCACCACCCAGTGGGATGGGGAAGAAAATCGGGAAAAGAAATAAAACTCATGTGTTGAGATAAGAAGAGTTTAATAGAACAGAAAAGAAGAAAGCACTAATGATAATAATAACACTAATAAAATGACAACAGTAATAGTAGAAGGATTGGAATGTACAAATGGTGCACAGAATAATTGCTCACCACCTACTGATCGATACCCTGTTATACACCGTTAGTCCCCGAGGGGCGATCCCCACCCCCCTGCCACCCAGTTATTTCCTGAATATGATGTCCCATGGTCTGGAATACCCCATTGGCCAGTTTGGGTCAGCTGCCCTGGCTGTGTCCTGTGCCAACTACTTGTGCCCCTCCAGCCTTCTAGCTGGCTGGGCATGAGAAGCTGAAAAATCCTTGGCTTAGTATAAACAGTACTTAGCAGTAACTGAAAACATTGGTGTGTTATCAACATTCTTCTCATACTGAACTCAAAACATAGCACTGTACCAGCTACTAGGAAGACAATTAACTCT
>JANZLQ010000078.1:35412947-35453198 GCA_026212715.1 Elanus axillaris | reverse complement strand
TAACCCCGCTGCCGCAGCGCGGCTCTTGCTCGACGCTCCCTGGCGGGACCACAACAATCTTTGCATAACCCCGCCCCATGCCCCCTCCCGCACACTCCCCCACCCTTATATGGTGCGTGGGTCCCGCCCCACCCTGGATGCTCCGCCCCTACCCAGACTGCGCATTCGCGGTCCTGCAGCGCCACCTGCCGGCGGGGCCGGGGAGCGCGCGGGAGACCCCCGCCCCCCCGGGACAGCCCTGGACCCCCCCCCCAAACCTTCCCCTGCGCAGAACAACAACCCCCGGTGCAGGCGCAGCAGGCGGGCGGCATCACAGGGGGACACCCCCTGCCCCTCCACCCCGCTGCCTGTCCCGGACAGGAGCCTGTCCTGGGGACTAGAGAGGCAATAACAAGGTATTAAATATATATCAAATACAGCTAATGGGGTATTAATTAACCGGCCTCCTCCTGGCTGGGGTGGTCTGCAGGGCCCCCCCCAAAACACTGCGCCAGGGATGTGCTGGGGATGCAGCGGGACATGCGTGCCCTTTCACGGGGGCGGCCTGGTGCTCTTTCACCTTCTCTGTTCCCCTGTCCCCTGTAGGAAAGACCCCCGAGAGCTGCCCTAAAAGACAAGGTGGGCAGCACGGATCATCCTCCCCCCGGTGAAGCCCCCCTCCCAGAGCAGCCGCGGAGTCATTGCAGTCCCACCTTCAGGCTCCGCGAGCTGGGCTGGCTCTGTCCCCCCGCCAGGCTGTCAAGCATTGGGGGGGGGGACCCCACAAATCCATGGGGGGACACCTGAACATGCGCAAGGCTAAGGGAGCAGCCAGCCCCCCAGGAGCAGGCTGGCTCCAGGGAAGGGGCTGGCAGAAGCACGGAGGTGGCCAGGCCAGCGTGGCCAGGCTGCGATAGTGTGGGGGTGTGGGGGACACGCTCTGCTCCCCCTTCCAACCCGGGGCTCCCCCGTGGTGCAGATGGACCCAAACTCCCCAGGTCTCCTGGTTCATCATCCCTCAGCTGGTGCCTCCACCCTAGTCCAGCCCACCCCATCCTACCCCCCCAGCGTGTGTGGGCTGGGGGGGCCGCGTGTCTCAGATACTGTGTCTGTGCTCAGGTACCGGGGACATCCTTCGTCCTGACGGGCACTCTGGGTGGCCCTTCACTGACCTGTGCTTAAACACCTGGGACAGAGAAGTTGCCTCCCACCCACGTCCGGGGTGATGCTGAACATCTCCCTGATAGCTGTGGGCTTGGGCAGAGAAAAGCTGGGCGCAGAGTCACCCCCGTAGCAGGCAGAGCTGCGCTTTGCTGTCCCCAGCTCACCTGGTGTCACTGGTCCCTCCAAGTGGGAGCGTCCCGGGAGGACCTCGGGTCTGTAGAGCTTGGAGGCTGCCTGGAGCTTTAGAGATTCAGGTGGTCCCAGGCTCGGTCTCCAGCCCTGCCTCCATGGGACCCTCTCTGCAACCAGGCGAGGCTTCTTGCAGTCGGTTTTAGAGGAATTATTGGGAGAAATAACAGATCCATGTGGATGGGGAGTGGGATACTTGCCACCTCTCCAAAAGGCACACGAAGCCTCTCTTCACCTTCATGCTGTTCAGCTCCAGGGACTGTTGGGGCCTCCAGTGTGCATGTCAGAGGAACGACATAAATGTCAGGAAGGATAAAAGATGAATCATAAGGGCAGATTAATAATGTGACAAATACCGTTGTTTCCTGGCCTGGGCTCCAGAGGTCCCTCCCATCCAATGTGGGCTCAGAAAAAGCACCTAATGTGGCAAAACCTAAACGTGAACCGCTCCCACTATTAATTGTATCAAATGTCGTTGTAGTAACATTAATCATGGCAAGTTCCTCCTGCGATTTAGGAGATTGTAATATGTGATTCCATAAGACTCTCACTGTGATTTAGCATTGATTAATGTCCATTCATAAAATGATATAAAACTTACTTCTCTTCCATTGTAGAGCCTCAAACTGCATTCCAGCCAATATTTCAAAACCTTGTTAATGTAACTGCTAATTTCAGAGGGTGATGGTGATGGTTATGGCATACATGGGCTTGTGTGGAGGGGTCTGCAGTGGGGGCAGGAAGAGGTTATAGAAATTATTTCCAAAGCAGAAAATTGCTGTCCAGTTTAAATTATTTCAGGTGTTACACGGTTGTTCTGCTGTGATTTCAGCTTCACAACAGAGCTCCTGAGGATTTAATCGGGACTTGGAAGTGCCTGACTCCAAATGCTCAAAGAATCAAATTATTTTGGCGATAAAACCCCACAGGTTTTGTACCTGTGGCTTCTGCCTTCCCGCATAGCATTTGGCCACCTTCCACTCCCAGTGAACTGGCTGCTCTGAAGATATTCATAGATACAGTTTGCTTTCACTGTATTTTCTGGAGGCAGGAGGCTCTGCTTGGCACGGGGCCTAGTAAAAAATAGCTCATGCTTTTTATTTCCTTTTCTTCTTCTTTTTTAAGACACATACCAGGGATTGCGATGTGCATGTGTAATGCTATGTGACCCAGGAATCCCGCTCTTGCAAAAAAAGATCAAATTAGTCAAGTGGGGAAGAGACTGTGTGACTAGCTGAATGTTTAGAGAATGAACAAAAAAAAGGCTGAAAGTTGGCATCTGGATAAAAACCCAATATATAATAGGAAGTAAAACATTTGGTGCTTTAGTATATATAATCTAGCTATAGATAATAGATAATGGAGAGGTCACAGGATCACTTGATGGGAAATATATTGATAATACAATTTTTCTTTGCAAAATGTATGCAATGATTGCAGTTTTGGTTTAATAATAAATTCAACTTTGAAGAATCATTTGATTCAAACCTCTGCTTTTTCTAATGGCATTCAGAATTATTAATATCTGTCTAGCCAGCTAAAGAGGTTTTTAAAAGAGTATGCGGGTGTTCTGCAATTAGAGTAGCCATCTGCCCTTTATTAAAACTCCATTAACCTTTACATTAAAATACATTTAAAATGCAGACACACTGAAAATATCAAACACAAATAAAATAGATCAATCTAAGCGGTTTCTTTGCTTTACTGGCTTATTTGTGCAGAACGTGGCAACTTGTTGTGGCACCTATAATGTTCTGGGGAGAGATAACGCTTTGTAGCACCAATTTTCCCATGTTAAGGATAGGAAATAATTACAAGAAGGTAATGGAATTAATAACATCTATGATAAAAATTTCCAGAACATGATCTTGTTTATAGAAGGCTAGAAAATCGTTTAAAGTTCCTATTATTGTCTTCAGAATAAAATGCTTAATTTTTAAGAGCAGAACTATTTTGCTTTGCTCACGCAGCTCCGCTGATGACAGTGGAGATATTTACGTGGTAGAACGACTCATGCAGACAAAGTGATTTAAAATTTTCTGAAAATATTCAGGTATATTGTCAGTATAAAATTCAACACAGTTAGATGCTGCTGCGTTGTTCCCTTGAGCCTTGAACTATAGTATCTCTCTAAGTGATACTGTATTTTACCTGCCTGAATTATTGCTACTACTGGCAGAGCTGCTGAGTTTGTCTGTAAATAAATATGCCTAAAATACCCCTTCTAAGGCTTGTTTTGACTTGCTTCTAATTTCACCACATTTGATCAATGTGGGCTGAAATTCCTGAGCTAAAATACCTGCCTGCCTTTTATTTTTTTAAGTCAGCAAAAATGGCTCAGCCATTTCCAAGACCCAGGTTAAGCAATAATGTCATTGTTTTGCCCGGCTAAAAGCCTTTCCAGTGAGGGTGTATGCACACCCATTGAGCCGTGATTTACGGCCGCGGCTGGTGCGGATCAGGCCCCCCTGGCATGGGGCACACCTCCTGTCATCGATCCCGCAAACCCAGCCTTTGGCCAAATCATAAAACTTTCGAAAGCGGCTCCTCCGTGAGCTACGCAGCCTCCTTTGCTGCATTTCCCAGGGACTGCCTTTGCTCCGCAGATTACCCTAGTCAGGATCTGGGCAGGATTTCCTTTCCCGGCGTTGCTTTTTCTGCCTCCCATGGGCTGCAGCAGCCGGTACCGGAGGAGCGAGGTGTCAGACCCAACCAAACGGGCCGAGGAAGGAGCGGGAGCCGGCTGAGGGATGCTCACCCAGCATCCTGGGTACCGCACCTGCAAGGAGGGCTTGCAGGGAAATCCAGAGCTGGACGTGGTGGAGGCAGGTGTGTGTATGTGTGGGGGGCCGGAGCCAGAGGTGCTAAGGCTGGGAGAAGAGAGAGAGGGTGGTGGGAGGTGAGGAGGGCTGGGGAGGATGAGGATGGGCAAGGGGTCCATGTCTGCGGTGCAGGCTTGGGGAGGGGAAGCGGGAGGCAGCGTCTGGAGAGTGCCACGCAAGGAGGACGTCAGTGCCGAGAGGGAGAGGTCAGCGGTGGTCAAGACCCTGCGTGATCGGCTGCCGCTGCCCTCAGCAATTGCTCATGGAGGAATTTCTGACAGTCCTAGGATTAAATACTCTCGTTTTCATTACAGAATGGACTTTGTAAAAATTTAACTCGCAAAGCATTTCAAGATAAACTGCAAGGAAATGCTTTTACTTGACAGCATATATTCAAAGCCATAGTTTCTCAGAAAGCTTCTTAACATTTTGCAATTTATTTTTATTCAGAACAAACCCAAATGTCAAAATTGTAGAATCTCCCAAGAATCACAAGTCCTGCTTCCTTTAAGGCTCTGGTCTCAGTGACCCCTGTGTATCAGATAGTACAACTTAAGTTCGGATCCCAGTAAAGCCCTGCTGATAAGGAAACAGTTTGGGGAATTAAAGAATGTATTTCCATGGACCATCATGCTATTTTCTTAATGGCATTTTTGCTAGCAGAATCCACATCTCCTTAGATTGAAGGATCATCTTGGAAAAAGAGCTTAGCTTTCAAACAGGTTTGTAGTTTTCTTAGCTGGGTTTATATATGGTCCTTATATTGACAGTACTTTTTGATTAATATTGTGTATAACATTCCTTAATGCATCAGTGGAATTAATTACGCAGAAACATTTGGCCACCTGGACGTACTATTGATGAAATGACATTTTATTGACAAAATGACAATTTAATACTGAGCTTTCCTAAGGCTCTCTGCTGAATAGATTGGTTCAGCAAGGAGAACAGGGGCTGTGAGCAACTCAGGAGATCCTTTCGTTTTCCCCCAAATTTCTCAGTTGGCTACGAGTATGTCAGGTTAGCTACTGGAAGTTAGTACTGGGATACTTTGCATCTTCTGCTGACGGACAATATGCAAAGGAGAGGTTTCATCCATAGCTTCTGCTGGCTGAGCTTGGAGGAACCTTCTCAATGAAGTTTGCTAAAATGCACCTGTGGGTAATGGCCCCAACGTCTTCTTTTGGCAGGGACCCTGCCGTGGCTTTGGGCAGTTCAGGTTATTTTGGTAAAGGAGTGGAACTGTGCCCGTGTGACCTATATGGCTGTTAAGGGGTAAAAAAAGCTACCTTCACCAGCCCGGCTTGCAAAGAGCCTGGATTTGCTGCCCTCCCCACACCTCGGCTGGAAGAGTGATCAAAACTTTCTCTTCTCTTCACAGGGTGGACAGTATGATCTTGCTGTGTGGTCTTGAATAAGCTTTTGTTTAGCTTTTGCTGTGTTTTTTAACCCCAGACTTTAAAAGTCAAACAGACTTCAGAATGATAGATTTGGGGTGGGATTTTCAAAAGCTTACAAGTGACTTTGGAATAGGCTTCCTATGAAATTGCTGGGATCTTCAATCATTCAGGAACTTTTGAAAAAAATCCTATCTTTTATTGAGACCTTAGTTTCTCTTTCTTAAAAAATTGGAGTGTAGAGGCAGTCCTGATGATGGAGAATAATATTGACTTTCTGTAGCTGATAGCAGAGATGTGAGTGGGCTGGGAGTTTTCCAAGCAGATGTTTTTTTCTTGGAAAATGCTGATTTATTGGAACTGAAACTTTTCATGGGAACATATCAGTACTGATTAAATTTTTTTGAAAGAGATTGCTAGGGTCTGAGCCAGAATTTCTAGCTGTAACAAAAAATGAGATCCTTGAACGGGGAATGGCTAACAGGTCAGGGCAGCCATCTGGAGCCTGTCTGGGTCAGGTAGAGGAGCGGACGGACTGTAGGTCACCCACAAAACTGACATAGCCCTTAGGCTATTGCTTACTCCAAGGATTGTCTACTGTTTTTTCATAAAGCAAACTTACAAAACTCTCTGGCTTATTCTTATATGGAATGGGAAGTTTATTTCTCACCTAGGTTGTTGTTAGAATGAGGTATTTGCTTGCAAAGGTCTTTGAAAATCCAATCTCTCAAATTATCGGTATTGCAGTTATTATTACTCGTTTAGAGAGGAAGTTGCATTGCAGGGTATGATCCACAGAAACGCTTTGAAGAGGATGTCTGGATGTCAAGTGCAAAGACTGAATCCTCTGGAAGCAAATTACTGGTAACTGCATTATGGTGAGTTATCATCGGTAAATGTTATTAGCGTGAGGGTTTGTTCCCATGTCAGAATGCTGTTAATACAATATTAGTGATGCAGGTCTTTGGTGTCAACATGAGAATATCAAATGCAAGCGGAGGAAAATTGTATTGGATTGTGGAGATGATGGCAAATCAATGACACAGAAAATCTATGGAGAGCAAGCAGTTCACAGTGACACAAGAAAGCCGTGTCCACATAAATCAGTGCAGAACGGTGGACGCTGAAAGGAAATTTCCATGCAAGATTAAGTGGACATTGTGATCACGTCAGGTCTATGTGGAATAAGTGCTGCAAAATGAGGATGATACTGTGATACCAACATTCTGACCAACCAGTATGAACAGAAATTACTCTCTCATTAAAAGAAATCAACAGGCTTCTCCGTTACAAACTCTGTCAGCAGCCGGAGCAGCTCCACCAGGCCTGGGAGCTCCCGTGGTGGATCAAGCCCTGCCGTGTTTGGTGCTGAGCAAATGCACACCTACACACAATCTCTCCTGGTCCAGAAAGCTGCTGAAGACGAGGAACAGCCGATGTCTATAAAGGGGACGCAGCAGTGGACGAAGAGACAAAAGGACAATGCGGTCAGTGTGGGGGAAGCGGCCTCTGCTTTGCTGAATTTTCTGCACGCAAAGGAGAGAGGTGAAGAATGAGGAGGGTGATTCTCTGGGGGCTGTATGGGGACATGGAGCAGAAGGGGAGGGCGGTTGGAGAACTGCGGTGGGAGTTGGCAAGATGATGCTGATGGCAAGGAAAAAGCTGATGGTGAAGTCACCCAACACCTTTCTTAACTAGCCCCTTGTTTAAGAAGACAACTAATATGTTGGACGGGTTGAGTTGATACGTCCCATCCTCTTACCTCCTAGCAGTGTGAAGTTCATGGCATGCTCTTGCCTGCGCCCTGATCCACCTGCCTGTCCAACACTGCACATGCAGCACAGCTGAGTAGTGCTGTCAGATGCCCATTTAGTCCAGCCTTAAGCCTAGAAGGGCATCACAATACATATAACCGGATGGCAGGACCCACCTCAGGTAATTTTAAGTATCTACGAGGGAGCTCGCACATGGCACGGGCACTGCAGGCACCTACCCTGAGAACGGGGGGAGGAATAAATCCTGCTCTAATTGCTGCTGTTCTGGAAACACCTCCTCAACATCGCAGGCTCTCAGCCCAGCCCAGGCACGGTCCTGTCTCCCAGCATGTAGCCTCTGTATCTTGTACTCGGGGAGTTCTCCGCTGTGGGTGAGAAGTGGTTCTGCATTTTCTACATTTATTGTACATTTATTGTACATTTATTTAGTTAAGACACAGTGAGCTGGGTCTCAGGGAAGTCAGTGGGAATTTTGCCACCAGTTTGACAGCGAATAGGACCAGGCCTTGTGTCTGCAGAGCAGTGTAAGTGTCCTAATGCGTTTAAAGTGTTTATAAAATTACTTAAGTCAGACACATTTTTCAGTTCAGCCCATTAGCCTTTCACATGTGTTTGCGTGGAGCGCAGCGCCCAGGCAGTCTGGCGGCTTGTAAATGTTAAATCAGCATAAATATCACAGCCTCCACAAAGACCGTTAGTGTGGCAACTTACAGTATGATTAACATAATGCAGGGAAAGAAAATATTGACATTTTATAAATCTGTATCTCCATAATGCTGCATGAAAAGTGATATCTGCAATACTAATGGACACCTAATTGATGTTATTACAATACTTACAGCTCACTGGGAAGCTGATGAGAGAGCCTGTAAAAGAGATAAGATTAAAAGAGATAACAGCTGTAGTAATTTCAGCCACATTTCTGGCAGCAAACTCCAGCGCAGCACTTGCTTTAGCTGCTGCTACAGTCACTGCTGGCATTTATTCCTTTGTAGCTTCAGGGGTTGCTCCTACGAGGATGCTGGGTGGTAAAGAGGAGCAGCAGGTGTTGAGCAGGAAAAGTCAGATTTGGGAATGAATCAGAGAGATTTTGTCACCCGGTTTCGTGTGGTGCAACATTAGCGGCTGCTGCTCAGAGCTGTCTTGACAAAACGGGGGGAGAAGGAGAGGAACTCAGTGACAGCGTGCACCTGCGGCAGTGAGGCAGGGAGATGCTTGAGGAGGAAAAGGTAAAGCCCCTTCCCAGCATGGTCCCTGGCCGTTGTAAGGTTCACAAGGTTTTGTAGGGTGTTTTCTAGTTATGTTCCACACCTGGCTTCCCAGGCCTTGCCACTAAAGTGACAAATTTGCTTTAGTCCCAGTTATGAGAAATAGATCCCACCCGGAGCAGGGATGCTGGGGATGGACCAACACGGCAGAGCCTTGCGCTGCAGTGAACGGGGAGCTCTGGAAAACCAGTACTGAAGCCCATCCTTGGGCTAAACTTCTGGCAGTGAAGAGCAAGTGCAAGTTTGTTGGTAATACTTTTCTTTAACAGGGCTCCAGGATTTCTAGTGACATTGATTTCTCTCTGGGACATGTAAACTTGCCTTTTTTTCTCTGCTATTTGAAGGACATGAGTATCTCCTGGAGGCACAGCAGGTACATTGATATTGGCGCTACTCCAAAGAGGGCCTCCTTCCTCCAGCCTCTGGAGATCTAGGGCACTGGCTGAAATGCTAACCTTGCTGGAAAGCTCTCTTCTCCTGCGGCAAGGCTTTCGCACCACACGCTTTTCTGCCTGCACGTTACCAATGGGTGTGCCACTGTCAAAAAGGACTCTGCCAGGCTATTGCGTGTGAATACAAATAAAGCACAGTACTGCTAGAATTGCCTCATGTCATGCAAGGCAAATCCTGAAGCAAAGTTACCCTGAGTGCACCAGGAGTTCTAAAGACTTCAGGATTGATGTGTGATTTGCAAGATACCAACATGCCTACGGACACCGTGGTCCCTTGCTGCTTGCTTGTCTCCAGCTCCAGTGGGGTTGATTTTGCTTCCACTACCTTTGAGCAATTGGCTTTAGTGGCTAGGGCATCATTTGTATGTGGAATAACCTAAACTCTTTAATCCAAGATTATTTGCCCCCAGAGGGATTTAGATAACTTTCCTAAAAGATGGCAAAGAGCCAGTATGTTATCTTGAATCACAGTCCAGTTCCAGAACAATCAACTCTAAGTTGTTTAAGAAGACTGTGTACATTAAAGTGGCTGTAAATCAGCATAATGAAAACAACAGCACATGCAGAAATTCATTACATATCTGATACACTGGGGTGTTATTTTATTATTTGGTGCATTTATGCTTTATGATTATTTTGTGGCATAAAATTCAGCCGATGGATGTGAAATTACAAACTGCTGCCACTTCTCTTGCAGGAAACAGAATGCATTTGAAAAAATAAATAAATAAAACATAAACACCTAAATGTTTTATTATAATAAAGTTACTTGGGGCCAAGAGTTCAATAAGGAGAATTTATAAACATATAATTTCAGATCTTGGAAGGATTTCAACATAATTTGCTTGTGGTATGGTAAGTGAGGTGAAATCCATCTACAAGTCTCTCTGGAGTAATAAATATATGGAAGTGTCTATTTATATTTGCTATGAATTTACTGTAGCACAAAAATGCTCTAGACTTATCCAAATCAAATATGCATGACTTTTGGGCAAAGGAAGGAACTCTTTACATGCTTTATTCTTAAATAAGAGCAATTTTATCTCTCTGGAAAACAAAAGCCTTATTATCTCTTTACTCACTTGACTCAAAAGCTGCCATTCGGAGGGTAAGAACTCCTAGTGCCGTAAAGGCTTTGAAGAATCAAGCCCCAGGGCCCCAGCTTTCAGCAATGATTTTGAATATGCTTTCATCTAATTTGACAGTGTAAATAAATTATAATAATTGAGACTTCATTTTATGTCCATTTGTAAATGAACATAGATTTTTCAATTTATCTAAGTAATTAACCTTTATCAGAACTGCTGGCTGTAATGCAATGACACTTTTATACACAAATAGACGCCAGTGATTATCTGGAGGTATTTTGGGCTTGCTAACCAAGTCTACTCTTGAGCAAATTCTCCACTGAGCAGGTGGATCTGGCTGAAGAGTCACCTACTGCAAAATTGCTCATCATGTTGTCAGCAGCCACCTCTGTAGGACAGTGAGAGATGCGGTTGCTGAAGGGAACAGCTTTGCTAGAGCAGGACAGGTTTCATTTAGTGGCACTGCTGAGATTTTCATCTTTGCTGCCATTCACCACTGGAATTAAATCAACCTCTTTTAACTAAACAGAAGACTTTGAAACTTTGCACAAGGAGCAGAAAAAAAGGATGGCCATCCAAAGCTTCTGGTCAAGTTTTGTTTAGGGGAGGTGTCAGTTAGTACATGTAATAGATCACCTGTCCCACTCCAGTAGAAATACTGCCTCCTTCCTAACTAGCTACATGTTCAGTCTGAACAAATTTCCTCATTGAGCTTGGACTGACAGCTCTTCCAGCCAATGCATCTCCAGTCTCTGGTAGGTTATCTCTTTCTATCCCACCTGTAAGAAAAAAGGAGTCAGGAAAGGTAGGAATTACTAAGGCCAGCCCTTTTCTTAAGCCCATACTCAGAGCTTTTGTAGCTGACTCCTAAAAGTGGATCTGCTTGCAGGCATCCAAAACAGGAGCAAAGCAAGCCCCATTTTCCATCAGCAGTTTTGCAGTGACCTGGAGGCTTACTCAGGAGTTCGGAAATCTTGTCTTTGAAGACTTTATTAATTTGTTGCCTGTGCATTCTTCCAGATGCTACAAACCCATCTGTTCTGATTTAAAAAAAAAAAAAACCCAACACAAAAAACCAATGTTTAGAAACAATTTAAGAGTAGCTCTAGTCTTTATACCTCCAGAACCCTTCAGTACTATAAATGGAACCATAGGGGGAACACAACTACATAGCATCAAATACACTATTTGAGGGATTTTCACTTTCACTAAAGGAAACAAAAGTCTTACGAATGAACTCCAGGTACGCAGTAAAGTTGGAATTTAAGAAGGTGGTGGACAGAATCAAAATCTGATCATGGACTGGGTTGTATCAGGGAGTTCAGTCTCCCTGCATGAGCAGCATGTAAAGCATGAAGTGATATATTCAGAAGCAGGAGGGGCTTGAAGTCTAATGCAGCAAAATCATTTTTAGTAGATTAGGCTAGCGAAAGATCAATCAGAGATTACGTAGATATTTTTGATCACACCCTGGGGCTGGATCAAGGGCTTCTCAAGGTCTCTGACAACCCTATTTTCTAAGATCTGACAGCAGTTCCAGGCTGAACTGCTGAAAACCTGCTATGTAATATAATTGATTTTAAAAAGTGCTATGAGTTATTCTGGCCAATCCAAGAAAGAGAAAATGTCCCTTCTGTCTTCCTGGCATACAAATCATAAGATGGATAATAAATACAGATCGTGGCAGAGTTGCTTTCCCCTCCGTTTTGGAAATGAATGACTTTAAAACATTGGCAAACTTGTCTTGCCTGGGGGTTTGAACTCCCAAATCCACATTTTAGCATGCTAGGTTCTTTCCATTGTGAGAGGCAAGGCAAGTATTTAAATGTTTTGTGTTTTGGCAGGCAGGGGAAAGAATTGTCAAACCCTACAACTATTAAACTCTTGAGAAAGCAAGCAACATAGTCAGCAAAACGTTGCAGTAAAAAAGAGCTTCTCCCAAGGAGGAGAGGCCGTGGCAGAAGGAGGATCACTGAACTTACTCTGGGACCACAGGAATCAGAATGGTGACTGTTGGCCAAGCCCTTAAAAAGGCAGAAGCTGAAGAAGATCTGGTATCCCACCAGACCTGGAAGTGGGAAAGGTGGAAAGAAAAAGAAAGAAACAGTTGGCAATGACTGAAAGTATGCATGAAAGAAAAACTTGCAACAGCTTTGAAATCAAATCCCTGGAGAAGGATGTTTGCACACCCCTACTTACCAAGTCTAAAGGATGAAGCTCCAGTTCAGTCTGATTAACAGTAGAAGTTGCTGCTGTGGGTGAGGAAGGGGAACCAGAGTCCACCTCTCTGGATCCCTGACCTCATCAACCTAAGCAATTTTTTTTTTTTTCTGGAAAGAGAATTTTTATTCTTTATATGTTTAGAAAATCCTTCCCAAATACAGAACTTTTCATAGCCACCTCCCTAACTCATTCCTCCCCACAAGCAAATGACATGCAAACAAACAAACAAAAAATCTGCTGGTTTTCTTAATGGAAAGTAGTTTTGGAGCACAGATGTAGGTTAAACCAATGGTATGGGAGTCAGGGTTAGAAACACAGCATCTAGGGATAGATTAGGTTTGTTCTATCCCACCCCAGGCCCAGGTCAGTACCTCTCAAAACCCCTATGCCTAGCCATAATGGAACCATGGTTACAAATCCCCCTTCAATCTGCTCAGTGAAAAAAATGTGGTTTCCTGGTGGACTTCAGGCAGTATTAGGTTATGCTGCTGCTGAAGGAGTGGTCCCTCCTCATCCTCAGTCAGAGGTTCCTGCCATGTGTCAGCTCTAGCAAGCATCTGATTGCAATCCATGTCGTTGATTTGTCTGCAGACTAACTATTTTTGGGTTTAGGGTGAGTTTTTCATCTTATAGCTTGATTAACCCAACACACTGTGGCTTGCAAATTCATTCATGATCTCCCATTCTGTCCTTCTTTGCATCTTCCACCCCTGTGGCTCTCGTGCAGACTACCTGCAAGGTGCCTGTGTAGATAACGTACCTGGACCTGGCTGAGAGCTCCTGTTGTGAGGTGCTAAATGACCAAGTCTTGGCTATGAAGGATTCCTCATGCCCCCAGTAAGCCCCAATTCAACTGGTGCTTGAAGATCTCACCTATATATGGAGGGAATCTGGCCAGGATGGCTGCCTTTGGGTGGTCTTCAAAGGGTGGTGTAGAAATGCCTGGTCTTCGGGTCTGTACAGGCCATCTCACAGCAGCTCATGCAGACTTCTGAGACTTAAGTGAAATAGAGAGGCTCTTTCACAGCTGTCCCCAGCTAAAAAGCAAAACTAAAAACCATCACAGAAACCCTGAAGCTGCTTGGGCACACCAGTCTATGGGAACCGTCGTGCAGATTTCCAGAAGCTGTTCGATTCAGCTGTGTCCTTGTTTCTTTTAATTTGCTCTTCAGGGCCAGGGCAGTGTATGGTTTGTGTCTGTGGAGCAAATGTGTTTTCTGCCCTTGTTCCGAGTCACCACATGACGGTCAGTTTTTGCCAGCAGGAAACCTCATTTTCTTTACCGAGAATGGCCTTTACTGTGAATCATCACATTTCTCATGTTCAAAGTTTTCACTCTGCCAATCAATCAGCCATGTGGTGTATGTCAGATAGAGCAAGCACTCCATGAAAAATTACTTCATAATTTGTAAACATGTGCTGGAACTGCTGACCCAACTATGCAGTGACTGCTTACAGCTCCCAGGTCATTTCTGAATGATCTTGCAAAAGAATAAAACAGAAGAGTTAAATTTGTTAAGCAAGAAACTGCCTTCAAGGTCTTATTTCCCCTGTGCAGAAATACCCTCTGTAAGCATGGTGGATGTTACCTGTGACCAAGTCTGTAACAGGCAAATCTCACGGCTGCTCTCTGTCTCACTTT
The DNA here is from genome assembly GCA_026212715.1 of Elanus axillaris. Classification (NCBI taxonomy): domain Eukaryota; kingdom Metazoa; phylum Chordata; class Aves; order Accipitriformes; family Accipitridae; genus Elanus; species Elanus axillaris. The sequence goes on along the minus strand of JANZLQ010000078.1, from coordinate 35,439,199 downwards.
CCCTACCTGTGGATTGACAGTAACTTCATGTTTTGAAGCTACTGTGATTAATGAGACATTCTTATGTTTCAATGGGTTTGGATGGGATCCCATGAACTTAACAGGTGTGATGGTCCAAATGCTACCTCAGGTGACATTACAATTGCCTTAGCAGGTATTTATGAGCAGCAGTTGCCTCTGATATAAGGCATCAGAGAGCCTAAGTGTGTTCTGCAGAAGGATGAGTGGGAAAGAGCAATGTCTGAGGCTGTGTGCAATGACCGTTTCTGACATCCACAGGTCTGGGTCCCTCTTGCCACAAGAGCCTGCCCAAAACAAGATGGGGAATGGATATGCCAGGGCTCGGCCATGTTGAATGCACTGTTAGAAAGTCCTCACATGGGCATGAATGGAAGAGAGCAGGCTGTACTCTGTCAGTGGAAAGCACTGAGTCTTCCCCAGAGAACTTGTGAACATACCAAACCTGGTAGCTGGCAGCACTTGCTTGTGTAAGAGATGTGGTCCCTTTCCCCTGGAGGCAGGTGAGTCCTGAAATCAATTTTTTGGTTCCTCTTTCTGGCCAGAAATTCCAACCAGGAGTGAGGAAACATTTTCGTCTAAAGCCATGTGTCTCTGCCAAACACTTTGTTAATTCAAAAAGTTTTTGTTGAAAAGTTTCTGTTCAGCTCTGGTGCATCCTGACACCAAACTCTCAGCAAGCACCGTGGGATGCAAACAGACCCAAACCAGAAGGTTACAAACTGGTGCAGTCCCAACCAATATAATCAAGTCTTCCATGTGTTTCCCTTATGTGTTATATCAGTTTAACTAGATATAGTTAAATACAGTTAACTAAGTATAGTTTAATTAGAGTCATTAAGCAAAAGCAGCGATATAACCTGTGCAAGAGGCAGCAGTTGTTTTGTTCTGAGCACACTGCCTAGAGCCAAGCAGCCCTTAAGGCTTACTTACAGGGATAGAAATTACTATAAAGTGAAGACATATGGATTCATTCTCCTCCCAACTATTGTCAAGCAACCTGGGAGCAATTTCACGAAAATCGGTTGGTATGGTCTAAAGGTCAAAGGCACAGGATTTTTGTAAAATTTGCTCTGACAAAGAAAATATGTCTTTGTTTCTGGCTGCTTCTGATTCGCTGGGTTGTCTCTGTGGTGCTTACACCAGATCCGCAAATGGGTTTCTCTCTAGACATTTTCTCCATAAATTTTAGCATATCCTTTGCTGTTTTATGTTTTTAATGTGAGCTGAATGTTTGGTAGCTGGAAAAGGGACAAGTGCGAGTCTCTGGTACAGAAGAATGGCAAACGATTGCAATGGGAACATAAAATAGATACTTTGTGATTAAGGAAGTGTCCGTGTTGAATGCTGGGAAATATCATATCTGACTCTCACTGAGTTTGAATAAAAATCTGTCAGTCAAAAGTGGTGACATCTCCATGTGAGTGGTGACTTCCATATCCCTGATGCAGTCGAGTTCATTACCTTTCTCTAGTAAAGAAGATGGGGGCAACCATTGGACTTGGGAGCGTATTTGTGGATCCTAAGAGATTATGAGAGAGGAGAGAGGGATATTCTCATGTGGGTGGTAGGATGATGTGTAATTGTGGTCACAGCTGCTTCTGAAGAGAAGTTATCCAAACCCTCCTGCATGAAGGACTTGATTCAAAGCTCAGTGAGGTGGAGCAGGAACATTTCTGTGGACATCACTGGAGTTGGTCCAGAGCTCAAAGCAGGCAGTATGTCCCCTTCCTTGGACTGTGTTTCTGAAGTGCCCATACATGGGAAATTCAGGGCACAGAAGTGAAATAGACCTTTCCAAATGTTACCTGACACTCTTGCTCCCTGGAGTCAGGCCCTGGGCTCATTATGGACATTCCTACACAGTAGGCTTCTGCTGGCTTAGGTGAGCAAGCGGGAGATGCAGAGGAGTGGCCTCCATGAATATGCCCGATTGTGGGTACCAGCCTTTTCTCACCGTTCTTTCCCCTAGAGATCCATTTACCTGTTATAGCTGCCTATGCACAAAGACGTTGCCTCTGTGCTGCTTCTCCTGTCCTGGTGAAGTGCTCATAGGGTGTCTGGGAAAGCTGTTTGACCTTCAATAGCCAATGCTGAGGGGGAATATCTTCACTGGCCAAGACTCATTCTTGTTTGGTCAAAAATGTGCCCAAGACTCCCTGGAGGGGAAAATCCAAGCTCGCTCAGTGCCTAAGCGTCGGCCTGGCCATTTGGCTAGGAAGAGTAAAAAATGTTACAGCCTACTCGGCCACCGTATATCCCAGGCTTGATTCTTTCTGAATTCAGTAAAGATGGTTAAAGCCCAAGCCCAGGTGAACTCACAGCCAGCAAGGTGGATAGAAATACCTGTTAATATGCTCAGACCTGGTCTCTACTCCAGAGTACAGATATAGCTGTACTCCTGGGGACATCACTCAGTGGAGTCTGGTTCGATCCTGACACTAGAATGCCACAAAATGAAAACAATGTGGTATTTTGCACCCCCCTCCCCCTTCCAGTGTGATTTAGACAAGTCAGGTGAACCTTGTTTCAACCTTGTTCTTGGGTTCTAAGTGGTTGTTTCATTTAGGACATTTGACTAAAAGCTCTTTTCATGGAACCAGCTCCTGCAGGAAAGATGCCAGCAATTAATGAAAGATGATAAAATAATAAAAGAAGTAATACATTAACTATATTATCCTTGCACTTTTGGGCAGTCCTTTTCATTATATCCTCTTTATGGACATCCTCCAGCAACAATTGAAGAGCTTCTTTATTGCTGTTCTGTGACTGTTTTGGTTTCCAGACATTAACAAGTTATTTAAATGCAAAAGCCCTCTTTTACTCTTCCATTTCCTACTGGTAGATTTGATGCAAATAACAAAAAAAATCTGGTATGTTGCATTTATACAATTTCTGTGTGTGTACTAATACTCATATCAAAAGGAATTTGACCCTTTGACTTTCTCCTTTTTCTTTCTCCTTCCTGCAAATACACACAGATGCAAATATACCTTATGGATACTGGTGTACACTCTTATGGTTGAGTAGCACAGTACTATGTAGCCATAGTAGCCACATCGTTTTGATGTAGATGATTTACCTGCTGAGACGGCATATTCTGAGTGGAGAAACCACAGTGAGTCCACCAGCCCACAGCACAACGATTTCTCAGCACCTTGAGAATAATAATCTCTATCCCTCCTGGGCTAGGTGGTAATCTCTGACGGGTTGACCCTGGCTGGGTGCCAGGTGCCTACCAAAGCTGCTCTATCACTCTCCCTCCTCAGCTGGACAGGGGGGAGAAAATATAACAACAGGCTCGTGGGTCAAGATAATGACAGTTTAATAAGCGAAAGCAGAGGTCACACGGGAAAGCAGAGAGAAAACAAATGATGTTATTCTCTACTTCCCATCAGCAGGCGATGTCTGGCCACTTCCCGGGAAGCAGGGCTCCAGCATGCATAGTGGTTGCTCTGGAAGACGGAAAATGTCCCCCCTTCTGTCTCCCTTTACTTAGCTTTTATATCTGAGCTGACGTCATATGGTATGGAGTATCTGTGTGGTTAGTTCAGGTCAGCTGTCCTGGTTATGTCCCCTCCCAAGATCTTGCCCAGCCCCAGCCTGCTGTTGAGGGGGGGCAAAAAATGCTGGAGATGCAGCCTTGATGCTGTGCCAGCACTGCTCAGCAGTAGCCAAAACACTGGTGTGTTATCAACACCTTTCCAGCTACCAATGCAGAACAGAGCACTATGAGGGCTGCTATGGGGAGAATTAATTCCATCTCAGCCAGACCCAATACAGAATCACACTGGAAGTCAGGGACAGATTCCTCTCTCACACAAATCTCATGGCCATGTAACTCCTTTGGTGCTAGTTCTTCTGGCACCAGCACAAACACTAGTCTGGAGGTACCGTTCAAAGCTTGACTCTGCTTTTGTACAAATCAGAAATAGCTCTCCAGGTGATTCTGACTGCTGACATCAAACCAAGGCATCAGGTGGAATGGCTATTTTTGGAGCCTAGATTTAACATGCAGGTTGGATTATTTGGAGGCAAGAAATGTCGGTATGGTCAAGCCCAACGAGAAAGCTAAAGGCGAATTTCCTGTTAGGTTATTAATTCATTCCACTCTCCCAAGCGCCTTCAGATAACTCATTAAGAAAGGCAGCAGCAGAACTAGGGCTGAGAGGAGGTGATTCCTAGGCTGCCTGTGTACTTAATGAGTTATCTGAAGGCAGGATGCTTGCTTCAGAGTATTTTTATGTATTGCACAAAAATCAAATGCTGTATTTTTCATTCTGAAATAACCCTGTGACTACAGAGGTTGATGACAACTGCCAAAGTTCTCAATGTTATTTTTATTTTGCCTACGCTTTCCCTGCTGCCTTTCTTCTGAAATAGCTATTGTTCTAGCTCCATATATATATTTAAATCCTCAACTATTATATAGTAGTTTGCCAGCCTGGAAGAAGAATGTCAATGAATTGTCAATCCTTTATACTGAGTAATTGATTAATTGGCACAATGTTAATCTCTAAATCAGCAGCAATAAATTCTATCATTTTTAATCTTGACCTAAAAGTGCTAAAACGCTTCTAATTGCCACTGTTGCTGCTGTAAAATGACTGATTAAACTGCATTCATACCGTAATCTTTGTTGCTCCTAAAATGTCTAATTGATAGTCACATCAGTGACTCAGTGCCAAGAAAGGAAAGGGATCTTGCTTTTGCTTTCTCTCAGGAATGCCTTGAATGGGAAAACCTGATGATTTTCCTTGGCAGTACTGGACACTGGCCTCTAATTTTAATTATTGTTACAATACTATTTATTGTCTGTGCCAAGTCCCAGTGTGCTGGGTGTTCTACAAACACAAGACAGAACAGTTCTAAGCCCAAGAGCTGAAGAACAGGGATAGGTAGGAAAGCACAAAATAATGACGGAACACCACAACAGACACCAGTTCCAGAGCATCAGAATTATTGACATGTTTTCATCAGGCATCAAAGCAAATGGGAGTTGTAAGGAGAGGAGACATTTAATTTTATTTTATACTTTATGTAGTTATTTTCTAGCAATTCAACGTTGCAAAGGCCCTGGAAGTCAGCTTTACCCTGACCCTTGTATGCATTCCTAGGGAAAGGGATATAGCCAAAATCCCACCATTATGGTGAACCATAAATCCTGGGGGCCACGGGCAGCTGGGATTAATGAAGAACAGCCTAGTGGTCCCAGGATTAGGATGGCCATGTCCAGGTTTTCTTTATCCTCATGTCTTCTCTAGGCTGAACACAGCTCAGCTGACTGGCGAACCCAACCCTCTTGTACTATCATCATGTACAAACAGGATTTGTAAAGTTGTACTTTAACCTTGTGAAAAACAGAGTTTTCTGACAAAGAAGCAAAGCAGACCATCAGGATTCAGCCCTGCCTTCTTTGAAGTTGGGGGATTGAGAACATTTTCTGGCAGACAAAATAAAGCTCACCCTTCCTGTGTGAGTTATCCGAACTGCTGAGAAACTTGAGTGGCAGCTTCATGTTGTAAAACCTAAAAAAAATGAAGTAAAAATAATAAAAGACCCAAATCCTCCTGGATTAAGCTGAGGCCCAACTTCTAAATTTTGGGAACTAAGTCAGTATAAAAGCTCAGCTAACAAAGTCACAATGCTTTCCATCCCAGATCCTTGGATTCCGTTCTGGTTTATTCATTATCAGCCCAAGTTCTGTAGCTGCAACTTTATTATCATTCTCATTCCACATGTAGTTTGCAGATGAAAAAAATGTTGAAACTGTACCAGATGTGATCTGAAAGAAACTGAGAAAAAAATAAATCCAGACCACCATGACACTGTAACCATGACTTTAGATATTGTAAACCTTATCCTGTGTTATCGCATTTGACGGTATTACATTGTAAGGGGGTGTATTGCATTAAATTAAAAGTCTGTGAAGCTGAGAACCTGTCTTTTAGCACAAAATTGGTTAAAGGAATCCAAAACTATCAGAAGGATCAGAAACCAGCATGAGCAACATCATTGCTTTTGCTTCCTTCTATCTTCCCATGATCCCAAGGATAACACTGGGAGCAGTTGATCTCTGTATGATTTCAGAGAGAGGTACTGGCAAGGCAGAAGGAAATAAGGAGTGGAAAGCCACAGCCCTCAGCACAGGTTTCTCTCGGTAAATACAGGACAAATGCCTGTGGGTGCAGATTAACCATATGTGTTTTGAAATACACATGTTGTTATCTTGGTGAGTAAGAATACAGGTGATAGGGACAGACACGTCCCTTGAAGGACAGAGGGTTTCTCATCTTGTGGACATCTGAGGGGCTGGAAGGACAAAAAACGTCCTCCCCATGCCGAAAAAAGCCCCACATTTTGCTGCTTCATGGTGTACAAGTTGTGGGTGTGGATATTGACTGGAAAACAAGTGCATTGGTGCAGTGTAAATCTGCTGCTGTGGGTCAGCACCAGGGTGGCAGAGGGCTATGTATGAACACTGGTACTGTACTGCTGGTTTTTATGGTTTTGAATCAGTGAGGAATGCAGTTAACACTTTAAAAACATATTTTAGGTTGGGCTTTTTTTGAGGAAAGGGTTTTGTGGAATTTCTCATGTCATTCTTGTCTGATTTTAGGGAATTTCCTAGTTATAATGTTAGCAAATGGTGGGCAGCGACCGAGTGAATGGAGCAATGAGCTTAAGAGGAAATAGGGCTGTGAAGCCAGCCAATTTAATCTTCTCCATGTAAAATCTTGTAGGTGAGGAGGAGGAAACTCCAGCTGATGGCCATCGTTCATCAGACATTTCTGTCATTTGAAGTTTCCTCTATGAGATTATAAAGTATAAAAGTACAGAGTATTAATCATAATTGATTTGGTTGTTAAATTGACCTCTATAATTTCTTTAGGGTTTTCTCTGCTTTCAGAACACCCAATTGCTCCATTCTGTGCTTTAAAAGCAACATGAAAATTACTCTTAAGAACAGGTCGTGTCTTTCACTATAGGCTTTTGTAAAGAACACTTGAAGAGTTTGTCCTGTTTCTTAAAAGGTTTCTTCTACTTCATTATTGCCTTAAAATTAGCAGAGATTTTGTATCTTGGTCATTTCTGGTTTTCCTAGGTGGGGCTGGGTAACCTGGGAGGTGCATTCCGTGATTTCTCTGATCACAGGTGTCAGGCTGGGAGTATTCTGTCTCCAAAAGAGAGAGCTGATGTCTTACATTCCCAATGCCAGCAACTGAAATGAAACAACTGTTAAAACCAAACCCACCCAGAAGTCCTGTGGAAGTCATCTGACTGATCACCTCCACAGCTGTCAGCCTCCTGTCTCTTGTGATGTCCTGACTGACCAGCTGTGAGGCACCACAGATTTCTGATCCAGCCAGGAGCTGGCTGAAGAAGTCTAAAAAAGAAATAACAGCATACCCTAAAAGAATTTCTCATGAAGCCCAGACTATGTAAATGCAACAGATTTCAGGCCTTCCTTGAATCTCATGAAGAAGCAAAAAAGGATACAAGCCCAGTTCAAAAGAAAAAATTTCAGGGAATCTGTGTCCTGTAAAGGGGTAATTCCTGGCCCATATTCAGGCTGTTTCACCCCATTTCCTCCTTTTTTTGCCTCTCTGTGTGCATGGTAATGCACATTACTGTAATGCTTACATCCACAGAATGATTTGTACAATAGTCAGAGATCATACACATCTAAACTGGCTTAACTGGGAGAAGCCATGATGGGACTGTGTGAACTTTTGGCATCAGCCTCCCAGTACCGTGGAGTAAGTGATCATTCATGGAAAGGTATGGGATTGCTGTGGGATCACTGGTGGATTTTCTTGGTTTTAGTTACATGCCGTCAGATCCATTTCTCGTGGTGCTCTGGCCTCCAAATCTGTGGCTGATCATCTTCAGCATGGTCCTGGAGCTGCTCTAGGTTGTTGCACTGAAGCAGCAACGAAGGATTGGAATCACTGTAGGAGAATTCCACCCCACTGGGAATGGAGCAAGACATCAAACTGGGTCACTCTGAAAGATCTCTTGCAAGACCTTGCATGGCTTAAAGATGATAACAAAATCCATAAATAATTGAGTGCTGCTGATTGCTAGCTTACGATCACCCTTGGTTGATTTGCATTTCAAGTTTTTCTCTAGAGCCGTGGGAGCTGTAACTTTGAAAGCTGGGACTCCCGCAGAAACACTTGCTCCAGGAGCTGGCAGAACATCAGGGAGACAGAAAAAGGGCAAGTCTGGGGCTCAGACTGCCATGATGGGGCCTTAGCGAGGGGCTTCTTTGGCCAAGAGGCTCTCACTCTGCAGGAGATGATTTTATACCTCAGTGAGATGCTGAATCACTCAACTAGCTGAACTTACTCCTCTGACGAAGTATGTTATCTCTGCTGTTCTCTGTGTGACTTATCTGGAGAAATACAGTACCTAGTGTATTCTTCATCAGAAGTAAGTAATATAAAATCAATTGTATGACGCAATATTTGCTATGAAGAAAACTTTATGACAAACTAATTTGGAAAGTAATTTACAACAGATACATTTTGGGAAGAGTGTTATATGGCAAGCTCTGGAATGTAAAACTGTGGTGACTCTATTAAAGCCAACACTTACACATTAGTAAACCTTAAAATAGTCCATGTCCTAGATTTTAGAATAATCTACAAATGGGTCATTTTTCAACCTACACACTTCAGAAACTATTGTTAGACAGATCCAAAGAAGAATTTTATTTGCCAATAAAATTTTCCAAAGGAACTGCTTTAAAAATGGTTAGAACATAATGTAATGGCTTTATCTAACATCTTCAGCTAATGGTTTTGGTCTCCTATGACTAAGAGTTTGGGACAGAGACATCTTATTATTCATATATTAGAAAATAATTTCATTCCTATTTTAAAGGCAAATGTCTGTGCAAACCTAAGTGCTGGGCTGCCTTTTAAGTATTTGTCATCAAAACCATTAATCCTCCCAATTTTAAGTTGATTTGTGATTAGAACCATTTGTCACATTAGACAATGTTTCTTTTAAAATAATCATCGGTGGAACATTAAATGACAACATCCACGTGATGATCGGCAGATTGCAGGGGCAAGGCACAAAAAGATATTACTGAACCAATTTTCAATCTTTCCTCAAATTTATAAGATTTTTAAACTGCCAAAATTTAAAAATAGTATTCTGCTATTGCTATAAACATAATTAAAAAGAAAAAGGAACAGCAAATCCAAGGAATAAGAGATGCTACCTTAGCAGATTCATACAACTGGAATGTACCTTCTATCTTTGTTTTGCTGCAGTCTAGTAGCCAGATTTCACAGAGGTAAATCTCTGAAATGTTGTATTTCTTTATCTTTAACACTGCTTTGCATATGAAGGCCTCAGTACAGGGTAAACATGACCAAACCTCATGCTACTACTATGAATAAATAGAGAAACAATGAAACCCCCCCCAAGAACTATGTTGATTTTCTTGTATACGCTGTTTCACAAATGAATTTGTAAATTTTCAGAAAACTTACTGTAGTCAACTACAACTTTCTGTACTACAAAAATATCTAAATTCCTGCTTTAAGGGCATATCTCAATGAGATCGTCAATGGAGAGACATTTTGGTCGTTTCATATTAAACAGTGCCTCCAAAACTGTATTTGTAGTCTTGTCATAGAAACTAATTGCACAAGATAAGTAACATGAAAAGTCTTGGAATTTTTTTCAGCACAAAGGAATGAAGCAAAATTTGAATAGCTAAATGAGCTCATCCAGTTTTAATGCTCAAATATTAAACATGAACATTCTAGTTCTTTTGGATGATGGAAAATTGCACCATTTGCCAACAATGGTCTGATAGTAGGAGGGGTCAATACCCATAACTACTATGAATTAATTTAGTCTTAGTAGGATCATCATCACAGAGGTAGCACAATTTAGTTTCCTTTAGGCTTCTTTTTTTCAGCTAGCTTCACTTGAATTGAAGTACACTGTGAACTAACTTTCAAATTGTCTCCAAATTGTTCCACATTTATTCATTTGTCTGGCAAAGCCAAGTTTTATAATTCATGGCACTGGTAAAAGCTCACCTGCTTAGCAACTTCATTCCTAGTGAACACAGAAGAATTTTTCTTTTTGGGCTCAGAGAGGATTTGTGAGAAGGCCCTGTATGAATAGAGCTGGTCTGGGTTCACACTACCTAGTGGCTGTGTAAGTACCGCATGTGGACCAGCCTACTTCAGCATCTCTAGCCTGGTGCCTTAAGCAACTTGAGTTCAACGCATTATCTCATACAGATTAAAAGTTTCTGTATGTGGACTTGACTGTGACTAGAAATTACATTTCAATGACGATGTCGTAGTTTAACCCCAGCCAGCAACTAAACACTACACAGCTGCTCACTCACTCTCCCCCACACCCAGTGGGATGGGGGAGAAAATCAGGAAAAGAAGTAAAACTCGTGGGTTGAGATAAGAACGGTTTAATAGGACAGAAAGGAAGAAACTAATAATGATAATGGTAACACTAATAAAATGACAACAGTAACAGTAAAAGGATTGGAATGTACAAATGGTGCACAGTGCAATTGCTCACCACCCGCTGATCAACACCCATTAGTTCCTGAGCGGTGATCCCCCACTCCCCCCAGTTTCTATACTGGACATGACGTCCCATGGTCTGGAATACCTCGTTGGCCAGTTTGGGTCAGCTGCCCTGGCTGTGTTCCCTCCCAACTTGTTGTGCCCCTCCAGCCTTCTCGCTGGCTGGGCATCAGAAGCTGAAAAATCCTTGATTTAGTCTAAACATGACTTTGCAGCAACTGAAAACATCAGAGTGTTATCAACATTCTTCTCATACTGAACCCAAAACACAGCCCTGTACCAGCCACTAGGAAGACACTTAACTCTATCCCAGCTGAAACTAGGACAAACAGCATTGTAAGACTGGTGCTAACCATACGATGATGAAACTATTCTACTCTTTATAGTACTTTAAAGTCAGTTTGAAAAAGATCAAAATTCTAGTCTCAAAGGACTTTCTAAGAAATGGTGTTACAGGCTTCAAAATGCATCACCGAAACAGGGGTATTAGCAATACATTCTGGCCAGCATTACATAAACAGCACACAGATGTTTACTAAAAATAAAATTTAATAATGTGGAGTACTTCTACTGCATCTTGAAACAAGAAATTTAGGAATGCAATATTATTACCACCTAACTTTGTGAAATCAAAATTTGGACAATAATTTATGGTTTGTAATACAGTTTGGCATAGCATTTATGCTTCTTTATTTCAGTGCACATATGTAAGATCACTTTCTCCTTTGATCTTTCAGAAATTATTTAGCTGGTTACATGACCTAAAATGTATCATGTCTCTCCTGAACTTCTTTAAAACATGCAAAGAAAAATGCCTATATTTTATTTAAAAAATCCAAATGCTTGTCTCTTATCAGCAAAAAGAAACCCAGTGGCTTCTTCTTGCTAGCTGCATTGACTCTTTCTGTTTCCAGATGCCTTGTTTCCTTAGCTCATGCTCAGATAAGAAATTGTAGCAGGAACCCACACTGTGCTATAGTTTCTCAAAATTTTCTATCCCTATCACAATCAGCTGCTTCCATACAGCCAACAATAAGCCCACCATATATTTATAATCCTATCTGCCTTTGAGTTTCAGTTGGCTCAACTCACAGTCTGCAAGTGTACAGAGGTTCACCCCTGCTGGATCACAGCGATGACTCTTAGCTTCAAGGGAGCTGCTGGACAGACTATTAGGACATGGGTGTCTTCTGAGTAACTTCGGGTTCTCTTTCTAATTCTCCCACTCTTACTATGTATGAGGCATAGATGGTTCAGATAAATCACATTTCCTTCCTACTGCGTCCTTTTTTTGGAAGGGGGTTATAGTTATATGTTATTAAATAGACAAAGTAAAATGTACTACAAGAATCCTTGTTTTCTTCTCCCCATCTTTCTTCTCCTTGAGGTAATATGACAAAGCCTTGTTTTCCTTGAACCTTATAAGACAGACAGACAGACACAGACACAAAGTAAAGGAAAATTTTAAAGGTTTTAAGCTCTTCTTCCTCAAATTTTCAGGTTTTTTTAAATAATAATTTGGGAAGCTTGCAAACATTGGTCCTATAAAACTAACTAACCTGACTTATCTGCTAACAAAACACAAGTTTCAATTCTATACTTATACATTGTTGTCATTGAAATGAAGCCAAAAAGTAGTAGCTGCTCAAAATAAATTGCTTAAATTTTAGCCATACATTTTCAACTGGATGTAACTTAGCTTAATGTGATGGGAAATACAGCAACTGGGATCCATCAATATCTGAATGAGTTTTGTAGAAAAAGGGTAATGTGACTATGTCCTTATTTTTATAATGTTGCTTGACATACTCTGCACTCTGACCAAGTACTGAAAACTGACATTTTTCATACTGGACCATATCTATAGGACATACTATAGAAAACTCTTGGGTGTTCTAGTGCTATATAAATCTCAGTGGCTTTAATCTCTCTGCTTACAAAATTGTAATGAAGAATTTAAGTCTTACCAAGTTAAAAAAAACCAAAACAACAACCAACTCCTTTTTGATATTCAGTTTTCCTGCTTGGGTGAATGAATTCTGTATGATTTCATGTATGAATAATTTCTGTAGCTAAAGAATTCAAAAACATTAAAAAAAAATCTGCCAAATTTACATATACAAGTGTTGCCTTTAAAGGAACACTAATTGGAGAACTTTTTTTCTTATTCCTCTAAGGCTGAAGTCATTATATACATTTTGGAAGGGGCAAAAGTGTGCATTTTTGAGCTGCAAAATGAAAGGATGAGAGGGAGATCAGGTCGTAAAAGAATGAGCTCTATTATAGTCTTATTACTTGGATTTAATACTTCAATAAATTTGTTAAGAACTTTGAACAGTAGGACAGCCAGTGAATCTTATTATTTCTTGATGGTTTAGCGTCAACACTAAAGTGGGGGGGGAGAAGAAATTCTGAGTCTTCGGTATTGCTGCCAGAGCATTCCTAACATTGCATGATTTTTCAAAATTGGTAAAAGGATGATTCATTGATTCAAACCACACCACCACCTTTTTATATTGCTGCTGTTACTTCTTATATAACTCTTGCACATTTCTTGCTCAAGGACAAATGCAAAGTCTGCACCCAAGAAGGAACAACCTCTTGCAATATTACAAGCTGGGATGGACAGACTGAGGAGCGGCTCTGGGGAAAGATGCTGGTGGTCTTGCCAGACTGCAAAGATGGACATAAGCCAGTAGGGAGCCCTGTCATGTAGTTTGAAGGCAGTGATAGATCACACCCAGAGTGCTGTGTCCATCCAGTTTTGGAAGGACAGGATGAACTTTAGTGAGTCCAGCAGAGGCCAAGAAATTTGGGGCTGAAGTGCGTGGTAGGCCCATGAGGAGAGGCTGGGGAGCAGAGCTTGTCCAGCCTGGGGCACAGATAGATTTGGCACCTCACAGCCACCTTAGTGTCTATGGGCAGGTCATCCAGAGATGGAGTCAGACTCTTCACAGAGATACATGACAAAAGGAGAGAAAATGAGCATAAACTGAAACAGCTGATGTTTCTGTTGGATACAAGAAGAAATGAGGATTGTAAAGAAGTGGGAACAGGTTACCCAGAGAGGCTGGTCACACTGCATTCTTGTAGCTAACTTTTCAAGACCCAGCTGGACAATACCTTGTAAAACCTGGTCTGAACCCATAGTTGAGACTGCTTTGATAGGAGATTGGAGTAGACACCTTCTGAAATCCCTTCCAACCTGAATAATTCAAACTGAATTATTCTATAATCATACTGGCTACTGCACATGGTTTAAATCTGTGACATGAAAGCCTGTGTTTTGAGTTGCCAAATATTGATAAACTGGAATACAGGACATGCCAGCTAGCCAAAGAAGAAATAAGGGAAAGAAAGTAGGAACTTTTTAGGGTGGAAGACAGCATAGAGCAGTTATCTTGAAATGTGTTTCTGAAAGGAAAGAAATGCAAACCCCAAACTTCAAAATTCCCTGGTGCAATAAAGAGGATATTAGAAGCAATTTACTAGTGAGACATACCCTAAATCCACATTAACTTATAATAAGAAAAACTGTTTTTTAAAAAAATAAAATTCAAGGGAATGTATGATGTAGATGACAGCCAGGTCACCAACCCAAGTTGTGCAGTTGTCACAGTCTCTTATTTTTAGAGAAGAAAGCACATAATTCATGGGATACTTTCATAGAAGTCCTTCTTTACTTACTGTCTCTTTCATGACAAATGCAGTTAGTCAAGACTTCTTTTAAAATTTTGAAATACATTCACCAGAAGTTCATAGTTCTGGGCAGTGACAGCTGTTACACAGTTTTAATGCAGTAAGATCAAAAAAAATCATTGTTACTATATGGATTCATTAGTGTTGCTTAACAGACATCATACCAGTAAAGAAGTGTTTATCATTCTACACATGTACATCAAATAATTATTTTAAGGTTTGTGTTTATTCTCTGCAATATGTTGTTGGCTCTCTCTTCCCTCTCATCCATATAATCCATGCTAGTCCTGCTTTTTCATTAAAGAAGGTCATTAATTGCAGTGAGATTTTCATTTTTAAAGAGAAAGCTTAAGTGAGACTAAATGAAATGTACCAATTCTTCTTCTGGTAGCTGGTGGACCTTCTTATATCTATTCAGTGACAACATCAAAAAGGTGGTGACTTGAAGTCAGCAAGCATTATTCAAAACAAGTTTTTCTGGCCTTGAATGATTAAATCATCATCTCCTAGATTTAGTTACCATGTTACTATGTTCCAACAACACTTTGGTTTCTAAAGACTTCAGAATAATTTGTTTTCTCTAAACCAATTTGTCTCTTGTCAAAGTGAGATTGCAGTTTTACAACCACCTGGGGAATAAGTGATCCCATTCCATAAATAACAGTCATCTGCATAATATGTACTAAGACGTCCCCGTAGACTTTAGAGATATTATATATGAATAGAAAGATATAGACTCAGTTAAGAGATTTATGCAAGAGAGACTTCAGTTGATATGTCTAATATTTTCTAACACAAATGTTTTCATATCACCATACAGAAAATCTATATAAGTAGTTTGAGTAGTTGGAGTATTGCAGATGTAAAGATAGAAAAGTAAAAAAAAAATTTTTAAAAATTAAAGGATATTTAAATAATGAAAAACTGTTCTTGGAATCAAATTGTCTGAGGTTGGGAATATGAAAACATTTCATGATGGTAGGAGGCATCACAGCTGTAGGAATAATGCAAGTTTATATGTTTATTGTCTGATTCTGGTTGCATTTGAAAATAAAATATTTTTTACATACATACAAAATACATTTAAGAATATTAAACAACATCCCCCGCAGAGTCACTAGACAATCTGAATTAGTCACTTAACAAATGAAAAGAGTGGATGGAGAAGACTATTGAGCCTGCTCTAGCATGAGAATAAGGTAGAAGAAGATAGAAGGTACTTTTTAGCATCCTCATCAGGTGTGGGGAAACATGTCTCCTAATTTCCAGATATATGCAAAAAGAAAGTTATGCTTTTCTCTTAGTATCCTTGTAGGTTTTAGAGGAGTTTAATATGTAGAAGATATTTTCCGGTTTCTCAAACCTGTCATGATGATGCTTCACTGTCAAATCTGACAGAAAGATAACGGGGAAGAAATTAGCAGCAGTAATACTAGGTTCCTTCCCTAAAAAGAATGAGACAGTGATCTCCAAATGCCGATACACAGAGTAGCAACACAGCTAAGAGAATGATGACCAGAAAAAGAGAGTTTATTCCCTTCCTATGCTATCCTTTCAGGAGCTCTGCAGGAGCAGAGAGAAAAGAGTTTACTTGAAGAAGAAATGTGCTGATTTAAGTACAATAGGATCTCTGTAAAGATTTGCCTTTTGACAGATATCATATAATCAGCTAATTTAAGGTTTTCCATCTGTTTGTGACTGAAAATTATCTGTTTATTGATGGAGAGAAACATATGAAGTTGGAATAGATTTTAAAACCCCATCTTGTAAAAATTTTGGAGGAAAAAGATCTCACACTTCAAAAATTACTGAGTTTTGGATCAAGTGCAAAATCAATATGACCTCATCCTTTTTTCAAATAACCCATCTATGTCTGAAAAATGAACTGGGAGTAAGTTCATACAACTCTAATGAAAAGCAGTAGATTGTCAGATAGACAGCAGATTTCAGAAGCAGGAAATATTACTGCTTTTGAATAGATTCAGCAAACTACAAAGTGGCAAACTTAATGGTCAAGGTGAGAAATGGCATAACCTTGTAATTGTCAAGCAGTCGTCAAGAGTGTTATAATGTTATGAATGTTTGTATAACTGTGAAACAGCAGTAAGTCCTGGTATTCTTATTTTTAACTCTTCCATAAAAAAAAGAAATAATAATAATAAAAAAAATCCATATTTGCTCCTTTAATTCTCTTAAAATAGTATGGAATCTGTGATTTTGTTGTTTTGTTGTTAAACTATACCAGACATAGTTGGGGAGAAGGTAGACGAGAACAGAGGAGTGTGACACATGATGTAGCGGCATCTCTTAGAAACCCGAAATTAAATCCACTGAAGTTAATGAGAGTTTCTTCAAATGTATCAGTGATTTCAGATTATGACAAATAACTATTGCAACATCGTTGAAGATAGGGTAGATTAACTAATCATTCTGAAATCATGTAAAATCCTCCCTTACACTTGCCTGAAAGAAACAGAACAAGAAATGAGCAAAATTTTTAAGCAATGGAATGTAAAATAGAATCCTTTCAACAAGTCATTTAATAGGTAAATAAGAACAACTTGAAATAATTTTAAAAAAATATGACAGAGACACTAGATAAAGACTAAAAAGGCATGGGATAAGAGAACAATGTGACTGGAAAATAGCAGGGACAGAGAAGTGTAAGAGCACTCAGAAAATTTTTGTCAGAAAAAGGGACATAGTCCAGGGAAGATAATTTTGTGCAATATTTTTTAAATACAGTGAGTTTTCTCTCTCCTCCCAAAGAAGGAAAGTAGCTAAACACTGACCCTGGTAGGTTTTGGGGTATTTTAGTTTTCATTTCAATCTTAACTAGAGCCAGAATACATCTGGATTTCCTCAGACATGTCCTCCCTTTTCTGCTGAGAAATTTTCTCTGTCTGGGAACTGGAGAAGTTTGTACCCCCAACTGGGATGTCCAAAATTTCCAGACATGTTTACTATGCACGTACAGATTAACTTTGCAGCATAGGCACAGTGAGTCTGCTGCTTCTGGGAAACATCAGTACAGTGTGCATGTGTGATACAGTTGGTCTGCACACACGCAGCAAGCTTAGCGTGCTCCAAACACATTGTATTTATGGCACACCCTGTGACAAGCACATGAGTTTCTATCCAGGTTTTCCAAGGCAGAAACAGTTTCGAATAATTTGTGGATTTTTCTCCTGCTTCCTGGAAAGAGCCAATCTTACCATAAGTGGAATGGCACTGAAAAAAGCTGAAGGAAGAAATCACAAAAATTGAAGAGATAAGCTCATGATAACCCTAATGAATGCAAACAGCAGGGACAAGCATCAGAGACAGCTCATTCTGATTTATGGAATCAGCTCTAAACAAAAGCTGAACTCGGAGTAAAAGCTCTTTAGTGTCTATGGTATCACCATGCTGCTAATAAGGTCAGTCAGCGTAAATGGATGAAGGAGGTTTTGTTTTGCTGAGAATTCTGACCTCGGGAGCAGCAATATATGTTTCTGAAGAGCAGCTGTTGCATCTGCCTTAAGGTAATGAGTACATCCTGGTTCCTGAGTGTGATTTACATGTAATGGTAGACAGTTGTGCTGAAGATCTGAAGAGACGATGTCACTTCTCTTTCATTGACCAAGATCCTTCCTTCATAAAAACACACTTCAACTTCTTTTACCATTATCACTTAAAAAATACAGGAAAAAATGGTCACCTAATGCTTTCAGGTAAATAGTGCTTGAACTGAATTAGGTGCAGTTGCATAAACAGATTTAAGGCATAGATCTGGCCCACAAATTCATATGAACATATCGAATTGGTCAAAGTCATCATTTATACTTATTGTGAAGGAACTCAAAATCTGAATTGAAACACAAAGATACCAGTACTTCAGAGACAACTCTTCATCAGAAATTGCATAAATTTGTATTGGGAATATGCCAGTTCCTGCTGTTTTATATCCATTTAAAGTCTTTGGTTAAAGTGATAAAGTGGACGAGTCATATTTCTCTGATAACATTGTGCCTGCAGGATGCCAGTGATAAGTGGCAGAATTCTCATTAACATAACAGGACAATGCCAAATTAATTCTAATTATCCTGATCGTTGAGCCTTTAAATGAAAATGAAGACATTAAAAGTAACTAATTACTGAAAAGGCTACTTCTGAGAATAAAATATGAAAGGTTTTTCAAAAAGAGTGCAAAACAATGGGCCTGAACTCTCTAACATCCTGCAAGTTAGTTTATTTCTGATGAACCTGTTTGAACAAGCAGTATGATTTATTTTGCAAAAAGCTTGAAAAATGTAAAATATCATTCTGCTAATTACATATTTTATCATATTTCATCAAGCATATGGACAGTATAATAAAATAACTGCTATATTCTCTGTAAATTCTCAGGCATAAATAGTTTACAGTTCATAACGCAGCTGATTGATCATAATGAATTTGTAAGGAAAAGATGAAAGTTATACAGAGTAAAAATTCACTAATATTCAACTATGAAAAATAGACTTCATGCAAGCATTAAGCCCTCACTCTTCAGTAAAGTCTCAGAAGGAAAAAATATAAAAATTTATATGATGAAAAATATTTTAAAGCAATTTATTTTGCAGTTATCTACAGAAATTAAAATATGAAGTACTTAAGTGCATTACTACGTTATTTTTATGTCAGTATCTGATCATGTTACCTTTTTTATTTATTTCCAATCTCTCCAAAAAAGTAGAAGCTATCAGTAAAATGAGACAATCTTTCTCTAAGAAAAAAAAAAAAGAAATCTTGAGGATTCCTTTTCCTTCTGTACTAATAGAAATTTAAAATTAAGTGCCTTATTTAGTTTTGGGGGGTGAAGAAGTTCTAGCAAATGAGTATACTGCATACTCTCTTTCCCCACTGACAGGCAGTAACCGTGACCTTCAGAATAAAATGCAGCTGGTCTATAGCAGCCAGCCTATTAGGTGTGTGCCTGGGCCTTGTTTTCAGCCCTGGCTATTTCACATTGCAACCTCATTCAATAACATACTGCCAAGAACAGGCTAACAAGAATTAGTGTCAGAACCATTGCAGCAACAGTTAAAGGAATTGCATTCAGTTATTAGAAATGTTGACTTTCCACTCACACTTTTTACAGTTTGCTGAATTGGAAAAGAGCAACAAAATCCCAGTTTAGTTTTGAAGTGTTTTCATTATGGTTGGGGGGTTTTGCAATTATTTTTTTTCCCCGAAAAAGTTTGCTTAACTGCTGGAAACTCTGTTCTGTCTAGGCCAGGTGCCTCACCCAGGATGAGCAGCACCCTTCATGTTCTCCTGTTGCAAATACAGCTCTAGTGTCTGAGAATTCAGAAGATTCTCAATGGAAAAAATTGAGGGACAGACTGTATTAGTGCAAATTTGTTGAAATGTTTCTTCCCTCTCCTAAGTGCCACAATACAGTTCATAGGAAATCTGTGTGACTTTTTGCTCTGACTCTCCCTGTCAACTCACCAGGGAGGCCTGAGGCTTGCAATACTCTCTGAAGGAAACAGGACTAGGTCCAATAAAAGATTTAGATGAACACTCTTGTGTGGCATCATGCTGTAGCTCCTGAGTCTCCAAAAACTCACTCTAGAAATAAGCATCTGAACTGCCTCAGTAATCCAGAGGGAAAGCTGTGCACCTCTGAAAAGCAATCAAGAAGCTTTTCTCTGAGCACAGATCCTGCCAAGGGGAAATATCAAGCACAAGACCAGAGGGAAGCAACATTCTGTCCAAGCTGAGGAACCTGAACCAGGACTACAGACAGTAGTTTCTTTCTACTGCAAGTCTAAGGCCAGGGATCATCTCCTGAGAACACACATCCACAATTAAAATTAAAAATGTAAGTCTTGCAGTAAATTTTGTCACATTTTTTGACCATCCAAAACAACCAGCAGCTTTTAATTATAGGGATTGCACCTTTGTTTTTAGAAATAGCCCTTCACTTGAAAACAACCAAAGGCCAACTTATGACTTGGATGCCTACCAAACAGGTTCTAAAATTACTAACTGATGTACTGCTGTATATGAGGCTAGGCTCTGGTGCATGCATTAGTTTCCCAAGATATTTATTCAGAGCATGAGAAGAGTTGTGGCAGGAGAGAACATCTCAGCCACTTGTTGCACAGAAAGATGATTGATCCACCTTCACCTGAACATACAGCGATAGGGTGTGAGTTGGATTGCGTGATACATGAAGAACCTTCCTGACACTTCTAATAGGCAAGACTTTCTGACCCAAGCGCAGAGCATTGTACTGCTTTAGAACTGACCTGAGATCTCCTTTTCATCTATTTCTATAGTTGAGAGCATGCCAGCCTGGTAGCTACTGTGTCTTTGTATGGTTAAGGCGTATTCTAAGTGTCTCCAGAAAAACAAACATGCATCTACTCATATGCACCATAAGGGCAAAGCCATTGAATTAACTCTAGAATTAACATCTTTAATCTCTGGAGTTCAGGCCTCTGAAACAGAGCCTGAAGATTGAGAAAGCATGTCTTTGTCCACTTACTTAGGATCCTGTTCCTGAAATCTCAGTTCCTGAAATCTGTTCCAAGAAGCTGAAGAGATCACATCATGGCTATTGAAGAAGAACATGGAGGAAGTCCCATCTGGATTATACATTAGTATTTGCTCAGTTCCTTTGAAAACTATACTTAAATGAAAGGCTTCTAAATAAATATGTTCTGCTTTCATATTTCACCTCAAACAGCACTGATAACAGTCAAGACTACATGTTTTAGGCCTCCAAAAGGAGAAAATAGAAAAAAAAAAAAAGAAGAAAAAAAAAAGGAGCATGAAGCCATAACCTAGCAGTGGAGAAAAGATTTGGAAAGCTGCATTTACTCTAATTCATCCTGTAATTATCCTAATTTTGGAATTAATCAGTGTTTGAAGTCAGGGCTTCCCTTCCTCTCTCTAGCTAACAGCTTTGAGATTCATTTTATTTAAGCCTGTACCACCTGACTGTTACCCAGGGTTAAGCTTGTTATACTTTTAACAAGTAGTTGGATGTAGTAGAACAGGTAGAAAATGTGGGTGTCTCATAGAAAAATCAAATCTGCAAAGGTTCATTTGAACTGCATTTCAGCATGGCAGCATTTTTATCAGGTTAATAGAGAAGTCAGCAGTCAATTATGTGATAAAATTACATCTACATTGTTGCAGAATCCAATCCACTTCCCAGTTCAGAACATCAAGAAAGAGAAAAAATACACAACTTGTGTAAAAAAGCAAAATCACTAATGTTACACTTAGTTTAGAGTTTGCTACAGATTTGATATCAGAATCACTACAGAAAATGATATCAAGCAGGTAACAAGATTTCTGAGTACTAATCACATGAGACAATTTATATAGCATTAGTATAAAATAACACACAACTTGTGACCAGATATTTACATTGTGCAGCTATAATCATTGGGGAATAGAAAGCATGGCTACTTGTCACAGGTCACTGCGTACATAAAAAGGAAGTCATTGTATCAATACTATTATGGAAATAGACTGTAAGCAGAATTTTTTTTCTTATTTTCTTTTGCATTTCACAGCTGAAAAAATCTCAACCACTGTCTTGGATTCCTCAGAAATCTATTTCCAATCTATCTTACTTCACTAGAACCATTCTTAATCATTAGTTTTCTTGGTGAAACCCTAATGAACTTTCTCAGATCACATCATCCTCTAGGACTTTTGAGAGAAGGCTTATGAATTTATTATATTTGCATAGTAGATAAGGAAATCTATCTGTCTGTCTGTCTCTCCCTTAGAGTTCATCTACCATATCCACATACATGCATCAGTTGGAGAGCTAGTGGCATACCTAGTTTAGGTTACCTAAGCATTTACTTTTTACAAGGCTGATTTTTAACTTCGTCTACCTTTTCAAAATTTACTACTGGGCTTAAAAGTCTCTTGGTGTGGTCCATGGCCAGAGATAACTTTCTTTGGAAACATGAGCACAGCAATTAAACAGCTAAAATCATTGCATAAGAGGCATGTAAGCAGTGGCTGGAGAGCCAGGTGACAATTTGGATTCTTGGGTGGCCTGTACAAAGTCTGCCTTCCTTCCCCTTTTATGGCTGAGTTTGTAGATAAAGAAATTTACTTTTCTTGTCAGAGTATACTCTGGAAAAAAATTTTTCACCAAATGCCATTCCAAATTAATTTTATTTGTCCAGTAAGAATTAAATTAATATCTCCCACAGGAAACCATTCTGAGAATTAATGGATATTTAAAGAAACAAATCCAATATATTCTCAGCAACAGCTTAGACAGCCAAGCAGGTATTTATCCTGTCACTTTGAGCCATCTAAGAGTTAGATGTCTTCCCTAAGTCACCTAGATTCTCTCTATGGAGCACAAAGAGAAATAGGTACCTTCAGGAAGCAATTCACTATGTGTTTTTGTTCTTGGTGGTGGTAGTTTAAGCACCCTGTTGCAGTCAGTACTGTCACACTGTTTTTAGTTCAAGGCCATCTCTCCTGCTACACAACAGTATTTTTGATTGACAGAAATATTTGTCTCATTTTATTAAGCACATTTTGAATTATAAAGTGAGCATTTCCTCCTTAGAGCAATTCTCCACATTCAGCAAAAGCTGACTAATACTTTGACTGATTCAAACTTGTATTTCTCATCAAATCAATAACCTGTTTGAGGAAAAAAATAAAGTTCATTTTGAATTGCAGCAGTTAGATACAAAAGTAGATGACTTTCCTTTCATTTACTGAAAGACCTTTAGATACAGCAAGAGAAAGGGAGATACTCTGTTTCTGTCATATAAAAGAAGCTTCTGTGCTTTACCTCTGCAAAGCTGTATTTGAAAACACAAATAATAGATCAGCACCATCAAAGCCTTTTCAAGGTTTTCTTCAGTTTTTTCTCCCTAAATGATGCATATTATTATGATCCTTCACCCGGTCTCCCCAATTCAGGAATGGATTTCACAGTTTGCACTCACATCTCAATCATAAACACAAAACAGGGATCAAGAGTTTAATTTGTACCAAAACACCAAATGCAGAGCCTGGTTGAGATAGCTTAACCTTTTATTAGAACCAGAAAAACTTGAGAGGAAAGCATCCGTGTGATGGGTTTTGAATTTGTTTCATCTCTGCACTAGACCTTAAGTGCTTTATTTAAATAATGAAAGCATCAAACGGTATGCATGTGTAAGTCTAAAAATCAGATTCTAACTTTAGCTTTTTGGTTTGCTTTGGTTTTTGTTTTGTGGGTGTGTTTTTTTTTTTTCTTCTTTGGGAATGCTAGACATAAGAGTATGGAAGGAATCACCCTTCTGCTTTAATGAAGTCTGCAAAGGAGTTGTTAATAACAAATCAGAAATGCAGAATTCTTCTGCTTTGACATGTTAAGCACTATTTTAGTAAAATTATCTTTATTACAATGACAGAGAAGGTTAAATGGTAAGTTTCCTAGATACAGTACAACCAATGCTTTGGTGCTCCTTTTCATCTCCAGCAAATGATCCGACAAATGAACAATAACTTCTTCCAGCAGGCACAGACTTAAACCACAAGTAAGTAAATAAAAACAGCTGTTAGAGTATTTTCCTTTAGCTCAGACTTTTAGCAGATTATTACAATTACCCATATGCACTTTGTAGCAAAGGAATGGTACTTCCTAACACTCAAAACCACTTCTTAGCTTTACAGGCAAAACAAGAGAGCAAGAATTCAGTTTTGGGCTTTTCTAGCTCGGTTCAGGTGTCTCTAACTAGGGTCCAAAATTGTGAAACTGTTCTTTCAAGTGTATTGGATTCTTCTTACTGAAGTTCTAACATGCAGTAAAAGACACCCAAAATTTTCTCAAGTAAATATTTTTCCAGGTGTCTTATCTCAAAGGGACTTGGATATCATGAGAGCTTCCTAGATCTGAACCAAGCTGCAAATTTGCCCATTTTAATTTGGAGTGACACTCTTCCAAGGCTACTTTTGGCCCAAATGAGCTGTTATACTGTCTCTGGAAGGGGTTGCATCTCACAGGTCCATTTTGCGTCCACATAGCCATTGTCAGGTTTGTTACTCTAATCATGATTGTGTTCATTATATGAATAGCTTGGCTTATATGGGCTGTCTTTGCTGATGTTTTCTTACAACTACCAAGCCTAGAACACAGGAATGGGAAGAGTAAATCCACGTTGAGAGCATCTGTAGAGCTCAACAACTTTTTTTGGTTAAATTCATCTATAGGTGAGACTTCTTATTTGGAATTTTGTCACCACAAAACTTTTGATTACACACAGACTTACAGAAAGATGATTTTTTTCCAAGGTTCACAAACCTTTCAACAAACCTGGTCTGAGTTTTAAATTATCCAGGCTATTAAATGTCTTTGGATGGAAAGACTGTGGTTTCACAGGGGTTGATCTGTAATCAGGCAAAACTTGGTGATTTGGCTTAGAGTTTCGTGGTTTGTTTAATCTTAAGTCTTGAAGTAAAACTTCAAGGATGCCAGTTCATATGAACTGAAACTTAAAATATTCATGCAAAATCCACTGTAGTAAAACTGCTTTAGTTTTAGTGCAACCCTGGGGAGCGGTGGGGGAAACTCTTTTCACAGCCTTTATGCCTGTGTGGAATTTTGAAACTCAGTGCTTGTTGTTTATTCATTTTTAAGGATCCATCAAGGAAAGACTTGGCTTATGTGATCTGCAATAAAGATGGTGTTAGGATTTTGTGGTTTGCCTTACTTAGAAGGTCACAGCTACTTAGGACAGGGCTCGGAATTTTTACAATGGCAGATCAAAACACATGAGTTTGGGGTTTTTGCTGATATAACAGTAAAAGTTATGAGAATTATAATGTATATAAAATTGGATAGCATATCATAGCTGGGAATGATAGTATTATGGTAATACCCATACCCTCAAGATAGTTGAATTACTGAAGTGGGAGATGCTATAGGAAAAAAAAAAGCCTCTAAAATTAGAATTAGGTATACATTATCTGATATATACCCACTCAGACACTGTCAGAAATGCAAAGATGGTTTGTGTTAAAAATAGAAACTGCATTTCCAGTGTTGCTTAAAAGCAACATGTCACTGCTACTTTCTCACTTCAGAAACAAGTAACACCAAAGCTCAAGACACTTGAAGAAGGGCAACCCAGTTTCTCAAACTGTTTATTTAAAACATCAGAGAACTTAATGTTGGAATATCTATGTTTCTTATCTGTAGAGAAAAAAAACAACTTTTTTACATGTTTATTTCAGAAATAGCATAGACCAGAATGTTAGTCTTTTTTTCTTTCTTTTCCTCTTCTCATTTCCTTGTGTTGCTCCCTTTCCAGTGCAGCCAGAGGCTGCTTAGCTAAATAGAACTCGTGGGACTAGATGCCTCATTACAATATTGTCTTCTAGTCTCCCCACCTGAAATCATGAGAGTCTAGCTGCTTATCTCTATTTTTGCAAGAAATAAAGAGAAAGGAAGCAGAGAGGAGGAAATCTCCCTAGTCTTGGAAATGAACTTCCAAAGGCAGAAATATTTTTGCCTCCTTTTTCACTGTTCCACTTAGTTATCAGTAGAAAAAGAAAATTATGTCTTTCTTTCAGCTGTAGTTGAGAAAAACTATCTTGGAAACACCAGAGTACCATCTGTGGATGTCAGTTAGAAAGGACTAGTTAGAAAGCAATGTAGACCTAGGTATCTAACTGTCTAGATATCCACACACATATATTTAAAGAAATAAACAGCCTTGGTTTCAGGAACACAGGAAGAGAAATTTCTTTCTGGATAAGAGACAGGAAGCAGTGTTAAATGTGAGGGTTCAAAAAAACAGATTGAGTTGAGATCTATTCCTATCAGACTTCTATGAGTGAAGCTATAATGCATGTACATGCATTAGAAAAAGCAGTCAGGGATGAAAAATGAGTGCACAGCATGAGGAAAGGTTATATATCCATAGGAATAAAGGGAAGGGAAGGGAA
>JANZLQ010000078.1:35399227-35412847 GCA_026212715.1 Elanus axillaris | reverse complement strand
GTCCCCTCCCAACTACTTGTGCCCCTCCAGCCTTCTCGCTGGCTGGGCATGAGAAGCTGAAAAATCCTTGACTTTAGTCTAAACACTACTCAGCAGCAACTGAAAACATCAGTATGTTATCAACATTCTGCTCATACTGAACTCAAAACAGTACCTTACCAGCTACTAGGAAGACAATTAACTCCATCCCAGCTGAAACCAGGACAGATGACATCAGCTAACTTTGCTGTAAATACCAGTCATACATCTATTTTCTTTTAATTCCAAAAGTATTTGTCCCTTGGTTGCCTGAACACCAATAATCAGAACTTTTTTGAAAGATCATGGATTAACAATGAAAAGTAAAACGTTGACAAATAGAATCAATGTGGGATTCAATAACTTTGGCATGTTTGAACATGAACAATAGATGACCTTACTGCAAAACTACTGACAGTGTTTTCTGCTTTATAGGTTAAACTTCCGCGCTGAAGTAAACCTTTGCAGCCCAGCCCAGCTACAGGAAAGAGGATACAGAGAGATCCATACTGAATTCTGCTGATCTTTGCTAGTGCTTTCCTACCTGATCTTGGGCAACCCATGCAGTCTCTGCCTCGTCTCGTCAAGGTAGTACATACGTTCAACCTTCCCTCACTCTCACGTTTATTAGACCCAAACTCTCAAAAGTAAAGGCTATTTTTTACCACTTTTTCAAAACCAATGAAACTCCAATTTCAGGAAGTCTCTAGATGATCTATCGTGATTAAAATAACTTGAATTCTTACATTTCTTCCTCTTGCCTGTTTTTCTTTATCTGTCACACTGTGTGTTTTTACAGCCATATTTCTTGTTTCCACATTGCAGCATTTGATCACGCGGGCTCTAGCAGTGCTGGTTGGTAAGCATTTCCTGATCATCTTCCGCACTTTGCTACAGTGATCTGTTAATCATATTTCATTATCAAATGCAAGGTTAAATACATTATATAGACATTTTAGGCATCAGACCTGCAAGGTTAATGCAAGCACAGCAATAACTGCTTTTTGAATATAATTATACTTTCTCTGTATTCACTGAGCGATAATTTTTTTTCCTAGATAGCAGGGTTGTGCTATGGAAAACATTACTTTCCCTCGCCTTGTTATTGGACTTCTTCAGATTAATGTTCTTAAAACTAAAATACTATCTACAAAAGATGTCATGTCTTGGGGAATTGTTACCAGAACTACTTTATTTAGTAAATTAATGATCAGCAGTGACATACTGCTAGCATATTAAGTACAGCATGAGACTGCTCTGCAAAACTGTCATTCTAGCAGCAACAGTCTGAAACTAAGTAAACAGTTTTTCCTGAGTTCAAAAGTTAAACATATCTGTAAAATTTGGTTCCCCTTTCAATCTTGTGTACTAGATAGATACTGGACAGTGCAGGGCCAACAAATACATATCAAAGGCTGTATATTTTTTTCCATCACGTGGTGTTTTGTTTGCTTGTGTGGCTCCTGAAGACAGGAGCTTTACCTAGGAAATATGTCCGTTTGGTGCAGAGTCAGGAAGAAAGATCAAACTTTATCCTGACAGTTTCTCAAAATAACTTAATTACAACTAACAACAAGCTAATATTCAAGACCTTGTTATTCTATCTCTATAGTCAGGGAAATAAATACCTGAAGATTATCTGTGGTATACTACCTGGTGACTCTCAACCACGTTGAACACACCACATCACTGTAATTAAAAAATAATTAAAATGGAGGCAGGGGATTTAGTTAGCTGCAAAATAAATATCAATAAACTTCCTAAAATCCTTTAGCATAGTCACCTGAAAATTATTAACACTAGTTGTAAGCAATAAGGAGATCAGATGCATGAGCCAGTCTCCTTTTGAAACAAATTCATGACCATCTATTTACTTTTAAGTTTGCTTTAAAATATACTATTTAAAATATTTAAAATATACTATTTCCAGGAAGCCTTCCTAGAAATAAATCCTATTTAAAAAGCTTCATATGAACAAATGGAAGTAACAAGAGGACTACTGTAATTGATGGTATTTAACCTGTTTTTTTTTTTTTACTCCTTTTTTTCTACTTTTCCTCTTGTTTAGGCTTTACAGTACTTTGGATAGTGAGTTAAAAATTCAAGGTCAAGTTGTCTGGCACAATCTGGCTTCTCTGCAACATTACATTTTCCTTAAAATTACTGTAATCCCAGTTTAGTGAAGAAAAACTTCAGTCAAGCAGAAATTGTCTAACCTGAAGGGTTTCCAGAGATGTTCTCTAGCATCTGTCCAGCCTCGGGCTTGTCTTGTACAGTATTTCTATCAGTGACTGTGACACACACATAAGGAATTTGTCAATAGTAAAAAGTTGAGAGGCACTATCAATACTGAAGTGAAGCTGAATATCCATCAGAAAGAAAGTACCGAATAACCAAAAGTACTGGAATCCAAAACTGAGACCACATTTCATTGTTCAGAAGTGTCCTGCCTTAGGGGAACCATCAGAGGAACTTCTGCTGTGAAGTGAACCCATCAACTGAAAATGTCTGAGGAAAAGGAGGATCAGGATGTACCAGTGAATGCCAAGACTATTAGGAGACAACAACGTTATGCAGAGATGAGAGAAGTAAATGGAAACGATGCATTCACGAAGTACTTCAAAGAGTGAAAGGGAAGTTTCACTATGACAGCGGAGACCTGCTCTGCAACAGAGCACCCAGCTCTGGTCAGCCGTGTTGACAAAAAGTGTGAAGAAGCGCTAACAGGACGATGAAGGGAGTGGGGAGCCGACCTTACAAGAAGACACAGTCGGTGCAGTTCCTGGAGGTGGCCTGAACCAGCCTGGCTTTGACCGCCTGCCAAACCAATCCTGCTCACTAAACCAGCAGAAAACTCTTCATGTTTTCCACTGGGTTATTTTTCTGCTGGTTTAATCAGCTAAATTGAAGGGTCAGACAAGAGCCAGAACTGGTTGTGCAGGAAACACGCATGGCCAGGAAAGAGAGGAGAAGAAAATCAGGGATCATCCCTTTCAATGGCAAGAGGCTGATAGATTGACTTAGCCTGTTTCTGGCAACCTCACCTAACTCAGCAGAGCAAGGCTTGCTCAGCCTAGCTAAACCTTATGGGGCAGAAAGAAGATTTTGTCTATCAGCTCTCAACCAGATAAGACAGAGGCCAATGCTGTTGCAAGAACAAATGGATATAAACTGGCCATGAACAGAGTTAGGCTACAAATTAGAAGAAGGGGTTTAGGCCCTGTATCAGCCAGATCCTGCAAAAGCTTTTAATAGGATTAGTCAGGAAAATAGGAAAGACATAAACACTGAGGGACAACCAAGAAATACTCAAGTCAAAAACTTAAACCAAACAGAAGGCGTTACTTTTTCACCCACAGAGCATTTACAGGCATGCAGCAACAGGATTCTGCTGTCAGAGGATGTTACAGAGGCCACAAAGATAAACGGACTCAAACAGGGACTGGCCTAATTTTTGAAGGGGAAATCCATCAGTTTCTACTTCAACCAGCCTAAGTGTTCCTAGGATGGAGCTCCATATATTTGTGCAAAGGATTATATGTATGGAGCCTGTGGTAGCAGGGGACTGGAGTGCATGACGCAAGATGCCTTTCCAAGTCCCACATCCAAAGTGTATGGATCACTGCAGAGGCAAATGGATCAAATTCCATATCCTGTATTCCACAAGAGACCAAATCAGTGTTCTTATCTGGCCAAAATATTTATTTGCTTAAGACTAGGGTACCAGATAGTGCAAAGCAAGCAAAGCTTGTAGGCAAGTTTCCACTTCTCAGTTAAAAGTATTTTGTTCTGATTCTCCACCATCAATCACTGTTATTGACTTCAATTCCTGTAGGGACTAATTGGCAGGAATAGAAAATGGAAATTATAAAAGTTAGTATATAACTAATACCAAACACAGTTTAAATGTTATTTCCATTATTTGATTCATATAATTCAAGTTTTAAATTATATGTTTGTGCTCCAGAGATGCATAATACACAAAATTTAGCAAATGGTCATACCTGTGTTACAAAGTTCCATAAAATATTTTATTGCCAACCCTAAATATTAAAAAATTATGAATCAGACCCCCATAATCATGATACATCCTTAAAACCCCACATTTTTTAAAAGAATCAAGAAAATTCTGACTGAATTAATGTCAATGACAAACCTTTTGTAAAGTCAGTCATGAAATCCATATGGGATTAATTTTAATTGCCTTTTGTTTTTTATGACCCTTCAGGACTCACTTACTTGCCATTTCCAGTCTCTGCAACCACAAAAATTAATTTGGCTCTTTAACTGACTGTTGGAGTTTTCCTACAGTCTAATAATTCCAGAAGTTGAGGCAATAAGAGAAGGACAAGTTATCATAAGGTTTGTGGTGTAATTATGAGAGTCAGCTGGAGGACAAATACTTCTTTTGAACTCACCCTGCAGGAAAAGTGTAGAGTGGAGAGGCAGGAGCTGCTGGTCTTCTTCTCCAGGTGGCACTGGCAAGTGCGTGGTGAGAGCAGAGCTGCTGTCCTGCCCGTGACAGCTTCCTGCCCTAGGCAGCTATTGACTTCTTCTGTGCCTGGTGTCAACCCTGCCTGCTGGGCTGCAGGTGGGATGGAGGGAAGCAGAGGACTACCCTTGGAAAATATTTAGTTATCAGGCTACTTATGTTCAGATCAAGCTTGGCACCTCAAACAGTGCCAGTGGACTTGATGTCATTTTCCATAAGATGGATTTTTCTTCTGCTGATGTTAGCTGACTTTATCTTTTAGACTTGACTAACTGTTCATTGCTGGTTGACCCTCCTGGGAGTGGCTTCACACAAGAACAGTGATAGTGGAGAAGTGAAGACCTCTCTTGGGGCTGGAAAAAAGCATGGAAATAGCTGGAAGTATCTGCTTGGAAGATAAGAGCTCAGGCTAAGGAGGGAAAAAAAGAGAGAAATCTTCAAGAAACAGGAATGGCAGGAGAGGGCCAAGAGGGACAGAAGTGTTTTAAACTAAAAATAAATTTCAGTTCTCAAACTTAAATATATAAAGCTGTCTATTAAAAAATAGTACCAGATTACATCTCTACAGTGCCAAATAATTAATAACTTTTAATAACCCTAATAAATTTGTATTTCATCAAAACCATGTTGCTTATCATTGACTGTTTCAAGCAAGGACTATGAGCTCTTAAGGGAGACTAGCACCTGTATTAAAATGTACACTGCTGACATCTTTCCCAGGTACATCAATTATAATTAAAGAGTAATAAGAATGCCAGGATGGACTTCTCAGGCACTTTCATGCAGGAGCCCTAGCATTTAAAATTAAATCCATTAATTGTAACTACTGTACGTTTGTGATCTCTCAGATAGCGTACAAACTAATTCATTGCTTTTGCAGTCATGCCAGTCTTTGTTAATTAAGGTTTGTGATTTATTTAATTTGAACAAGGATGTATCGGAGTGCCCTAAACTGGACTGATAAAAGGTCATTAGTTCATACTGTTCAAGACAATTTGGAATCTGATAATGAAAAATGTTTCTAGGTGCCTGACAAAAATTGATTAGCAAAATGGGCTCTAATTGTTTAAAGGAAAGCTCCATATTTTCTTCAACCCAGCCATCTGAAAGTTCATGTGTTAAGAAGCTCTTCTCGCTCTGAAGTGGCTCTGAAATACGTTTGAAGATAAAAGGCTTTTTTTAAAAATTATTGTTGGCATTGCTTAGGAGAGGAGGGAGCCACAGTCCTGTCATCATCTGGAAGACTTTATTTCATTTTTTCTCTTTCCATATATAGAAGCCAATATCACAGTCTCTGAGTGAGACTCAAATATTAACAAATGTGTTCCTCAAAAAAAAAACTGGGGTAGGAGTAGCTCTGCTTTACAAATGCAAAGGAGAGGTAAAGACTGTGGGACTGATATGACCAAGTCATTGTGGCTTAGAGGTGACTCCCCTTTATCACCAGAAAGATCTCAGCAATTGAGCAATAATCCTGATCATGGAGTGGTACATCTCATCTTAAATGAGTCACAACACTGATGTCAAAGGGAACGCAGAGCAACCAGGTCTGATGTAAATGGCCACACTATAGCTATTAGTTAGGTGAACCGAATCACAGAATCAGAGAACAGTTGAGGTTGGAAGGGACCTGTGGACTTAGTCCAAACCCTCTGCACAAAGCACGGCAACAGATTGCTCAGCATCCTGTGCAGTGTAGGTTTGAATATCCCCAAGGATGGAGGTTTCACAAGGTATCTATATGGGTCCTGTTCCAGTGTTTGACCACCACCACTATGAAATTTTTTTTCCTAATATCTAGTTGAAAATACCCTAATTTCCCTTGTTGCAACTTGTGTCCGTTGCCTCTTGGTTGCAGCTTGTGTCCATTGCCTCAAGAGGAGTCTAATTCCATCTTCTCTATATGCTCCAGTTAGATAGTTATAAACTGCAGGAAGGTCCTTCCTTCAGCTTCTCATCTCAAGGCTGAATAAACCCAATTCTTTCAGCTTCTCTTTGTATCATACAGTCATCATCTTGTTGGTCCTCTGATGGATTTGCTCCAGTACTTCAATGTCTTTCTTGCCCTGAGAAGCCCCAAATTGCATGCCGCTCTCCAGATGCAGTCGCATAAGTGCCAAAGGGAAGAGTCACTTCCATCAATCTTCTGGCTATGCTCTAGTTAATATAGGTAACCTGGTACACGGTCGGCTTTCTTTGCTGCAAGGGTACACTGCTGACTCATGTTCAACTTCTTGCCTAGGAGGACCCCAGGTTCTTCTCTGCAAAGATGCTTTCCAGCTAGTTAACTTGACCACAATTACACAGAAGGTTAGTGGAAGTACTGGGCATTTAAACTACATCTCCCAAATCCTGGCTATGGTGGCATCTTCATCTCCTCCTAACGGTGTCTTGAAAATCCAAATTTACTGGCAGAGTTCAAAAGACAAATGTCATTTCTGTGTTTTCTTCCACAGCAGATATTAACCACAGCCTTTAGACTCAGTACTAAAGTAAAATGGGAATTATTCAACAGTCTCTGTCACTTTTCTCAACATCCTTCTGTGGCACTAATAATAATCCTGAACAATTTTATTGCTCATTTGTCATTTAGGTCTTAAAGTCTGTTTAGAAATGTCTAAGCATCATTGGTCCTTCTTTATGGATGAAGGATAAATTTCTTCTTTATTGTGTGGCTTGTCTTCAGCCACATGGAGGGTGAACTCACCCGAGCTAACTTCAGCCACGCACATGGCAAATGCCTAATCTCATCATGAACTTTCAGTCAATAAACACATCCAGTGAGCTGAACCCGTTATAAGAGAGGAGTTTAGAGGACGAAGGAAGTCTCTGTGTTGAGAGGTCTAGATGAGGAGGTCAGACTAGATGCCTAATATGTAGACAGCTAAAATTAGATTATGCTGATCTCACTCCTAAAGAAATACAAGAGTAGGTAGGAGTAAAATTCAGGAACTTTATTCTAAGGCAGCACAAACTGTCTTCACCCCTACTGAATTCTGTGTAACCATGCTGATTTTTATCAACTGCAAAGCTAAATTAATGGAACTGAGCTGTGCAAAATCTAATACTATAAAAGAACATATCCAGCTCACTTAGGACTAAGCAAATACACCCATGCAGAAAATTAATCTGAATAACTTGAATGACGCACAGATGTAAGTCAAAACAATCTTCTAGGATTCCATGGCTTAGCTGTAGTAAATTTTCCAGAATAATTTTAAATTTCAGAATACCATTGTTTCCTCTTAGTTATCTGCATTTATTTCTGTTTTTTTCCCTTGCTATCTCTTAATGATTTTCCATAAGATTACTATTTGTGCCCCTTAAATAATTTTTGAATGCATCTTCACAACATAAGCTTATCAGCTGCCTTTAATTTCCACTGTTTCCTGTAGGTTTTGAAGGTCACTTCATCTCATAAGAGCTGGTCAGTGAAAACTTATCTTCTGAGTGGGCATGGTATTGGCATGTGTTTTCATTAATTTTTTTCACTGTTACAAGAGCCAAGGCCCTGTACGCCAAACAACCCATCGGAGGGTTCATACTTAATGAACATAGTTGAGAAGTACTGAGATCTTCTTCAGACATTCAAGACCTTTAACATTTGTGAGTAATTTATTATGAAGGACCTCTTTAAATTCTTCTGAGAACTGCAGGAAAATACTTCATATAACCATGTATCAATAGATACACATACAAGAGTGTGTGTGTGTGTGTGTGTGTATGTGTTTTTCTGGATCACAAGGAAGTTCAGGTGACTTAAACCAAAAAAATAATCTGGTCTGGTTTTCCTCAAACCACATGAAAGATTTGGTTTTGTTAAGGCTCTTGTTTACATGGGCTCCAAGGGAAAGTGAAAAGACTCCAACCAATTTGAATAGGAAATTAAGTGGATTTGTACCAGCCCATAGCACATGTTTCTGTCAGCTTAAAATCAGCATGTTGGAATTTGCTTGGAATGGCAATTTTTATAATGCTTATATATAGGGAAAGCTTCCAGGTATATTAAAGGTGAGCCAAAGATAACAAGGTAAATATGAAGTTATATTTGTGCTCACTTGAGGGCAATTATTCTTTGCAATTGGGCTTTCAAAGACATCTAAGGATGCTGAATGCTCCATTCGTATTTAAATAAGTTGATAGATAAGTTTTTAGGCAGACTTGGAAAAGAGCATCCTAATCTTTATTTTATTATTTAGCTGAACATCTTTGCAGTACTAGTATTGGAATTAAATATGTTTATAATTTTTAACCCCAGGAAACAAACTAGGATATATGCTTAACTAACACTTGCCAACTAACATAATAATGGCTCACAGCCATAGCTATAACTGTATAATAAGCCCTTACCCCCACACTCCTCAGAAGACTGGATGCCTAAAGTAAATGATCTTGTTCAATCAGAAGCTGTGAATGAAATGCAGGAATCTCAGGGGGGAAATCTAGCCATGTAGATCTTATTAAGGAGCTGAGACCATAAGGTAGTAACTTTTTCATCTTAGAAACTGTGGATATAAGGTTCCTTAGTCTCTTCAGCTCAACATTCCTATAGAGTAATAAGGTGTCAATATTCAGAAAGGTACCACTTGTTTGACTGTTTTACAGCCTTGAGACCATGGACTGCAGACAACCTATAGATATTCATAGGTTCCTAATGGAAACCCCCAAAATCTCAAGGAACCAAGCCAACAAAACATGGAATGATCACCCCAGACTGGAATGGAATCCAAATGCATCATTGTAGTTTGCTGATCTGATTAGCTCTGTAGTACAGGATGGAGCCCATCCATTTTTCAAAACTGGGCTAAAGCCTTGAACAGTTGTTTTGGTAATGTAGGTGAGCCTTTAGGTCTTAATAGTTCCTACAATTACTGCTGAATCTGGCCTTGGCTCAGGAATAAACTCCTTGTATTGAAAAGATTTACTACCCTAACTATATCTGTATCTCAGTTTAATGAAAATGTTAAGGATAATTTGATGGTCTCTTGCCAGTGTAATTTTAAATAAAATGTCTTCATTCCTTGGCAGTGTCTGTTGGCACTCAGGTTTAACTAAAGGAAGTGCTTAAGTGAAGTGCTTTTTACATTACAGTCTTGCCAGTATCTTCTCTGCTAGAATAGATTTAATTTTCAGTGTTTTACTCAGAGTAAATAAATTTAAAAAAAATAAATTACCTCCTACCACCAGTCCATATGATAGCAAACCTTACTAAAGCGTTACTAGAAATCAGATATTGGCCTATCACAGCATTTGGACTAACTTCAAGCCTCATCTCCTGTAAATTAAAGTATTTCTAACTTATTTACCATTCATTTATTATGCACTCTTGTAAAAAATGCCTCTGCATCTTGGGAAGTAATGCAGCACATAATGAGCTGCTGTCAGTGCATCTTAGATTTTCATCTGAGTTCAGCAAGTCAGCATAAAAGTTTAGGACACTTTATTATAATTGCACAGGGAATGGAAAGTAATGGTAAGATGGTGACAATTTGGCCATCATACCCTACAGAACTGAGCAATTGCCAAATAATGCTCTTGATTGCTTACCCTGTCTAAATCAGGAATATACGCACAGAATGGGGCCAGAAGGCAATGAATCAGAAGTTAAATTGTTTGGGGATTAGTTTGAGAACAAAAAAGGCTGTAGGTATAAACCAGTGCCTCATTCAAAGGATAAAACCAGCATGTATAATATTTATTCTCTTTTTAAAATTTAAATGCTATTGATTTGTTTTAATACATAGAAAGAGTGTTTACAAAAACCATAAAATCCCCGACAGAGGCAGAGTGTGCTGCTGCTTGCATTAAGGTACCAGTATCTCCGTATTTTTAAAAGTTCTTAAGTTGCCTCAGTAATGTTATCCTTAGCACCCAGCACAATATAAACTGAAGATCTTCATCACTGTTGGGAAGGTGTTATTTCCTCTTATTATTGCTACCCAACAAATCTTTGTTCCTGGTTTTCTTCTACTCAGTACCAAGGTGTTAACAAGCTACATGTAGAAGATGGCTTTGCCCTGAGTCACTCATAGTGAAAAAGGAAAAAGAAGATCTTAGAGTAGTTATATATGTACCACAAAACTTTTCCTGTCCTTTGGTAACAAGAGTCAGGTCCAGGAGAGAATCTATAGATAAGATTTTCTGTAATGTGGATTAAATCACACTTTACCCATAATTTCAACAACCGTGACTATCTTCGTATTGCTGTTTTAATTTCTGTGGCATGCATTTACAAGAAAAAGATGGTATTTGCACACCCTTGCAAAACTTGATTGCAGGGAGTGAAGAAAGTGTTGAGTAGTGACATATTTTTAAGAGATCGCATCTGATGAACAACCTACCTGGAAGCAATGTAGACATACACCTGCAGAGTGAAAAAAGGAACAATCAAATGGCAGAGAACTGTAATTAGGAGAATGCAAAAAATATTGTGGAATGTGCAGTAAGAAGGAGATGAGAAAGATGGGAAACTGTGTATGGAGCTACCTTCATTTGCAGCAGGTGAGGCAGGTGGGTGTTAACAAAGCATACATACAAGAGCAATATTCCTAGATCCTTGAGTATATGTTTGTCAGGGCCCTGAATGCACTGACAGGACTTAATTGCCCTGAACAGCTTCAGCTGAGACACCCACTCACTCACCCCACTGCTTATCTGTCCATCTAAGCTCAAGTGTACCTGTCTCCAGCCCTGCCTCCTGGATGGACCTTGGGCCTATGTCACAGCACTGTCTTCTGCTCACAGCCAGACTCTGCAGACTCATCCCCTCGCCCTGTGTAGGCTGTCGGTGGACCCTGTGACCATTGGTGGGCTCTGCCTACCTTGATCCTGGGATTGTCCTGACCGGGGAGGGCATGGCCTCTGCTCTTTTTAACTAAGTGACATGAGTTTTCTGATTTTTGTATATTTTCTCCACTGTGATATGAATGTATATTCTGTCTTAAAAAATTAATATAAGAATAAAACACATTTACAGTTTCTTTTATGCTTCCATAAATTCACTGTATTCAAGATACAAACAGTTTATTCTGTTACATAAGTTTTCATTTAGTAAAATTACACACAGAGTGGCCTCTAGGGCACATGCAAATGACTGAGATTTCTCAGACAAACATTCATGAGCAGGGCCCATGTCATTTACCAACTACTTATTCAGAAGGTAACAGCCAGGATCAGCAGAGGATAATTGTGTCCTTCTGACGCTGGAGCTGGAACCTGTCAAATGTGTATTAGTCCAGAATCTACTTCACAAAAGCCCTGCTCTCCACAGTTTCACATTTCTTTGGCTTCTTACATGAGGAGGGATTTAATCCCTATGTTGGCTTTGCTACTGATAAAAATTTGACACAAAGTCGTGACCTAACAGGTTGCTTCTGTGCTAATGAAAATCAATGAATTAACTGCTAGGGACGCCTAGACTCGTCCTTTTCTGTACGAGACTTGCAAAGTTTATCAAGGCTTAAGTCCCCTTGAAAAGAATGTTGTCATGCTTGGAGAAGAACTTGCTATCGGTCCCATATAAAGCAGTGTGATATTACATCAACAATGCAACATGTTGCAACTATGAACGAACATTTGATGTGGTATTTCACAATGCCCTAAACCTCAACTGCATTTCTAAACAGTATTTATAGGAGGCCAAGCTTGCTTATACTGAAAATACGTTATCTCGGGAAACGCAGAGCTAATGTTTACTCTTGCCAAGCACTTGTTCCCTTACAAAAAGTCTGAAATTTTAAAATTTAGACTCTTCTGAATCATCCAAATCCAAAGGAATCTCAACAAGTATTTAATTTCTCAATCAGCCTGGTGACAGTTAAATGGCACTGTGTTCTCGGTATGAACAGCTGCGAAGCAC
The DNA here is from genome assembly GCA_026212715.1 of Elanus axillaris. Taxonomy (NCBI): domain Eukaryota; kingdom Metazoa; phylum Chordata; class Aves; order Accipitriformes; family Accipitridae; genus Elanus; species Elanus axillaris. The sequence goes on along the minus strand of JANZLQ010000078.1, from coordinate 35,400,479 downwards.
ATACATCGTCTCCTGACGTGGATCCTTGCCATTTGTTTGTTGTGATATGCCGATGTGAGAATTCACGAGTTAGGGCTCAATCAAATTTCCACTGAAGCAAATGAAATCTGGATTTGGCCACCTATATTTATTTAGCACCTCATAGCTGCAGACTGAGTAATTGCTTTTTGTTATTGCTGTTGTCTGTATCACCTCTGTACCTGGAAGGATGCAATCACAGCACTGAAAAATGGAGAGCAGGCTAAGAAATACAAAACAGAGGAGCCTCGGGTGTAGTGTCGCCATTTAGGTCTGCTGCTTTTGTACTACAGTCTTTCTCTCTTTCCATTCTTCATCGACTGTGAGGCCCCGATCCTGCACTGAGCCCGCTTGCATCAGGAACTTTCCCAAGTGGATTTTCACATCTGTGTAAGCACAAGAGCTCATACTCGGGTGTTCAGTGTTCGGTCTTCATACTGGTCATGAAGTCTATGCAATGGTGTAACATCTATCATATGCTTATCCTAGGAAACACACAAATCCGATATATATAAATAAAACACACATTACCACCGACGCCGAGGAAGGCAGCCCTGCGCCGAGGCCAGGCGGGACCCTCACCTCAAACCCTGCCCTCAGTGCAGCCCGGCTGGGGCACAGGAAGTTCAACGGTTCCCTGTCCCACTCCAAACGCTCCTGTAGACCCCACAAAGTTCATATTTAAAATGGGAAAGAAGTTTTCGATGAAACAACCGTAACTGGGACCAACCGGACACCGGTCAGGGCTGTGAGAGAGGCGGCTCCAACGAGCACAGGGCACAACCCGGTCGTTAGGCCCGGTAAGGGTCAGGGCGGCAGGCCCGGGCAGGTGTGAGGGCTCGGCGGGGCTGGCGGGCCGCGGGGCGGCCGGCGGCGCCGACCGGCCGCGGCGGGCCGCCCCGCCGCGCCGCGCAGATGGGCTCTCCCGCAACCCCCGCGCCGTTGGTTCGCGCCCTTTCCCCCCCCCCCCCGCCTGGTAACCGGCGCGGGGGTGGGGGAGAACCGGCCGCGCTCGTCGCCGCCGCCATTTTAGGTGCCGCTGGCGGGGCGCCGCGCTGCCAGGCGGGGGAGGGAGGGGAGGAGGAGAGAAAAGGCGAGCGGAGCGGGGCAGCGCAGCGCTTCTCCTCCCTCCTCCTCTTCCTCCTCCTCCTCCTCCTCCTCCTCCTCCTCCTCCGCGGGGCCGCGCCGAACCCCACCGCCCGGCGCAGAGCGGAGCCCGGACCCGCGGGGGCGC
>JANZLQ010000078.1:35381902-35398950 GCA_026212715.1 Elanus axillaris | reverse complement strand
GGGGCGGACCCCGCTCTAGATGGGATAAGCTGTAAACATGTTTAGCTTTGAAGGGGATTTCAAAACAAGGCCCAAGGTGTCTCTCGGAGGAGCGAGTAGGAAGGTAAGAAACGGCGCCTGTCTGTCTCCGCGTCTGTGTCGGTTCCCCTCGTCCCCCCCGCCCGCCTTCCCCGCTTGTGTTATCGTTGTTTTTACCGTTGGGCCTTCAAAAATGGGAGCAGCTATGACTAAGGTTTAATAGAGCGAAGAAATCCTCCCCTCCCGATGATGTGTTTATCTCTGATCTCCTTGGTTCTGGTTTTTTTTTTTTTTTTCTTCCTTTAAATCAGGCCACACACACCCTCCCAGCCTTGTAGTGTTGTAAGAATTGTGGGAAGTGAGGAAATGTCTCCTTAGCTCGTCCCCCCTGCAAGCAATCGGTTTTGTTGTGGCTGGTAGTACCTCCCGAGCTGCTCGTCTCTAGGGCTCCTGGGGTGAAGGAGGGAAGGACTAGGAGACCTCTCGTCATTTCTGTCCAAAGGGAGAGTCTTGCGTGGGCCCACCTCGCTGGAGGGATGCGGGGGAACAGTCTTGCACAACTCGAGATCAATGCAAATTGCTGGGGGAGGCTTCATTCACGTGAGTGGGGGGTTGCCGGGACACAGGTTTCGCTTTTCAGTCAATTTGTCGTGTGCAGGGTGAGTAGCCGTTAACTGTCTGCTGTACCAGACTATTGACTCTTCTTGTTTTTTGTCGATGGAAAAGAAGTGAAATGGTTTATTTAGATCTTGCTGATTGGACAGGGTAGTCAAATGTTTAGTCAAGCACTGAGGGGCATAGAACCACCAAAGAACAAGAAAAAGGACAGTGTTTTTAGAAGTGGCCTGATTTGTAAGGGTCATTTTAATTCATTGCTAAAATACTGATTCCCCATGTTGTCATTGGACATGATTGTGTGGGAAGCTAATGAGAGTTTTCGTTAGTATTTTTGAATCTTAGTAGGCATAAAAATAAGTCTTAAGCATTTGTTATTGTGCACTCTAAGCAAGTTCAGTTCCCTGAAACTTTCAAGGTTTGGCAATACAGCTAGAAAACTTGATCTAAAATACTGTACTGTGTGATCTTAAAATCACAGTGAAGTTTGTGTTTTGGTGTATTGTCTTATGTAATTTATTAAAGAGGATGTGTAACAACTGTATTTAAGTTGTGCAGCTTTTCATCTAAATAATCTTCTGTTTATCTTGAAACATTTCTGTTCATCAGACTACATACAATGGCATTACATGAGTCAAAAATGCCATAAATATTCCCCAGCTGAAGTAGGAATTGGCAGAACATGCCCTGGTCCTCAGCTGTACACTTGAGGTACTTTGCAACTTTTGACACTGGCTTGCTAATAGTGTTACTTGCAGAATGTGTTTCCTTCTACAGAAGTAAACAACTGTCATAATACCTTCTTTTGTACCTACTGATTTCTCCATGAAAATTCAGCAGATTTCTTTCTATTTTAACTATATGGGACAAGTTTATTAATGTTATACAGGTATACATCTCCAAGGGCAAATATTAAAAGGTAAAGGAAGTGGAAACTGAAATTGATGCATAACCTTCACTCTGTCCAATACAGAGGTTGTATTTCATGATCAGATTGAAGCTGACTGGTCCATAGATTTCATGATCTTACATTGGTACACTGAAGTCCTTGTGCTTCATCAACGCAAATCAGTTAGTCGCAGCCATGGACGTCATGTAAAATGCCCTTGAAATAGCAGCTTATTTTCATAAAATGTAGAGTACTAATGAAAGAATTTTTTAAACAGCATTAAGAATTACTTCTAAAAATGCAGTTAGCTGAACTGCTATGTAAGCATACTACAGCACAGATTGGTATGTCAAGTGTTTACGTGGGTTTCATGAGCTTCTGGTTATCTCAGGACACAGGCTCCTTGGGATCATTTTTCTCAAAACCTATAGGCTTTGGTTTTACAGAAGGCTGAATTGTAAAATGTTTCCTTTCAGCTTTTTGTATGCATGGAAAAAAAATATTGTTCTTTGACAAACCCCCTTGCCCTCCAAAATGTGTGTAATTTTAGGAAGATATGGTGTATTTCCAACCCTGCACCTCTGCGATGCTCTGTTAGCTGCATGCTTAGTACTGCCTGGTTTTGATTTCTTTGGTGGAATAAAGCACAACTCGTAAATACTGGTAGAATCTATGCAGGCTGCTTAATGCTAAGAATAACTCTCTACCCAATCTGGGGAAGTTTCCCAAATGTTGTTGCACCTGTATAGCTACATTAGCAAAACCCTCCCAGTATGAAAGTGGGGACTCCAGTTTGAGGAGCTAGTCAGTGCTAAAGATGCCAGCAGAGTCTTCCTGATGTGGATACAACTATACCAAAATAAACGACCAGCAAAACTGACTACTAAAAGTATGGTTTTGCTAATGTAACTGCAGCTGCAAACAATAACTGTGTTGATCATGGGTCCCATGTGTCCATACCCTGTCTGATATTGATCAACGTGTATGTCTGTAGTGTTTCCTTGGGCCTCATGAGGGGTTGACGTCAATAATGCCTATCAGTATAGGCACAATGATAGAAGTGTAGTTGGGGACTCGTGGCAGTTAGAAAGGTACTGAATCTAGTGTGCTTTCTCACCACTAACTCTTATGGCATTTTTTAATTCTAAAAGCAGGTTTGTTTTTACACTGGTTGCATCTTGCATTCATGTATGTTATGATGGTCTGAATTGCGGATACTGTAGAGAGGTACTTCAACCAAACCTTTTGCCAAAAAAGTAGTATTTAAATATCACTTTTTATGTTAAGATCCTAGGTTGCAAAATTAATATTCTTGACTATCCCTGTGACTGATTCTTTCAGAATATTATTGTAACATTTTAATATTGCATTGTACATAAGTATAAAGATATAGATGGTATTGTCAGTGTTTGGACTTTTACCTCAATATCTACTTTCAAAAATCTGCTTATTCATTTGGACTATTTGCATTAGTTTTATATGTGTTTGAGGGTGTAGATACTGTATTTTATTTACAATGTAATAAATTAATTTTTGGGGGTGGTGTTTATAAAAATTTTTGGGCTTGCTTATTGTCACCTTTAAAACATGATTCCCTGCTTTATAAGACTCTTCAAAAGATATTTTCAGATTTAGTTTTAATTGTAACTGGCAAAACATATTTTTTTACTTCTGAAGTGAAATAGCTTCCAAAAATGAATGCTGTTATTGGGAGTTCATCCAATATAGGAATGTCTTGACTTACTCAATGGACTTTTTGTACTGGACAGTAATTGTTGCTTAAAAGGCTGTGGCTGAATTTCTGTGATGTGTCAGGCAGGAAGAAAGAGGTGCGTCTGAAGAGTTAGTTTGGGATGCAGTTCAAATTGAACTCACCCAACCTAACTGTGCAGTGGACTGAAACACCTGGTCCTTCAGCTGGGTTGTTCCTGCCCCATCCTTTGTGTCTCATATAGGTGGAGTGTCACCATGCCTTCTGGTGGCAGCTGGCAGGTTTCACTCATTTTTATCATGAAGTTGGACTCCTGGTGGCATAGTGCAGAATCTCTTTAACCACATCAGCTTGATTTGGTACAGTCAGGGCAGTGTTCCTTTATAATAATTTGATCAGCGTTAAGAATAATACGAGATACCTGTCCTTTAGTACATCCATGCAGGGGGATCCCCATGCCTGTGCTGAGATGTATAAGGGGCTATGTAGCTCCATGTTATTCGTTTAGGTTGTGAAATGTATTAACGACAACTTGTACACCTTTAACAGGAAAAATGGTTAAAAGAATATTAAGTCAAATTTACAGTATCACGTGAGAGATCTAAAACATGCTTTTATAAATCCTAAAGCTGTTTAAAATAGGGTATTGTAAAATTACAATATAGTATGAGATGGTTTTAAAAAAATCTTCCTTTTCAGGAACTTATAATACAGATGAGTTAGCGCTGTCATGAAAGTGAAACCAACTTCACTGAGTTTCTCTTTGGTTTTTGGTTTTGTTTTTGTGGAAGACATGGAAAATTACTAATGAACAAACAGTGATGACTCCATCTGTATTTTAAAAAGTCTGTCTAATTTCTCTTAATATGGGCATTTTCAGTAATCAGAGACATTCATTTTATAAAGCTTCTTTATATTTTATTTTAGTAGTTACTGATACGCTTTCTTAAATTAATAGCATAATATTAAGCATTATATTCCTGTATATTTTTCCCCCTGCTCACAGCTGAAGTGCAGAGGTGGAACTCCGGAAACACCTTGTTTTTTCTTTGTTGTCTGTATTCTATGCATGAAGTAACTTCTTGTGGAATAAAACTTAATGATTTAAAAACAGTAGGCTGCAAGATTGCCAGTGTATGGAGAGATCTGCACAGGTTGGGATTGCTTATGGTGATATATGTCTACAGGATTTAAGTAACAAGGGAACAGATTTTAAAAATGGTTTTGTTTAAATGTGTTTTACTGTATCTTACTTGAACATACACTAGGTGGTAATGGAAATGAAATGATGCTAGGGATTTATAGTACAGGATTTCTAGATTGCAATTACAAATTCACAATTTATTTTTGAATGGTGGGAAAGAATTGCACTGCTTTGCTCCATAAGACCTTTGTCCCATAAGGCACATGGCATAGATCCTTATGCAAGTACATAACCTCATTCTGAGTCAGAACTGTGTTTTGTCCAGAACATTGAAATGTCAAAGCCCAAGTCTTGAAGTGCTCTTTGAATTTCAGATCTGTGGTGTGAAAATATGATGAGACCATCATGCTGTAAAATAATGACTGTCTGTCAGTAGGAAAATATATAATTAATGCATACTAGAGTCTCGTGGATTTTTTGACATTTAAAATTTACCTCATTTGAAAGGAAGCTACGAACGATGGAGTTGTAGTTAGCTGACAGCAGTGATTACACTGTTATTGTAAGTTATGTGCTATTTTCTCAAATTCAAAACAAAATTTTCTGCTTTTACAGATGTATTTTTTCCAGCATGTTTCTGAGAAGATGAAAAGTCACTCAACTACAATAATGTGTACAATATACATCTTAAAAATCATAATAGAGACAAACTGAGAGTAAATTTAAAAGCAACTTGTTTGCGTTTTACTTGCTTTCTGGAGTCTCCAGTCATGTTTTGGTTCCACTGTGTATGGCTTTGTAGCTACTGTGATAAAAGTGGTTACAGATATTCCCTACATACTACAGTAAAATTTGAGCTAAAATGCTGACATGTTTTCCAGCAAGCACTGTGACATTGATTTCAGTGAGGCCAAGCTTTCCCTGGCCAAATGCCTCTTCCTGGTCGTGTTTTAAGTACTTTAAAATACCTTCTTCTGGAAGATGGTCTTCTCTACATATTAACTTAATCATGATGTAAATAATCAGAGATGTGAAGAGTCACAAACTGTTTTAAAGCAGAATTTTTCAAGCTGCTGAACATGTTTTACTCAGGCTGGCTGAGCTGCAAGTCCAGTGGAATTTAAATTGTAGAGGTTCAGTTCAAGACATTGTAAGTCTTTTAAAATGCTAATTTCTTTTAATATTCAGAAAGAACAATTGAAGTGGAGTCTATTCTGTCTAAATTAAGGTTGGGCACTAGAAACATTGTTGAGAACCACTTTGGAGGGGGACATCTCCCAGTGTCCACCTTTGTTCGCTACAAATAAATGCTGCAAAATCTTCCTTTTATTTGTTGGACTTATTAAATACTGTGTTGAAAGGAATTTTATTCTATAAATTGCTTGGCTCACTTAATTTGCTTTGCGTGTTGTTCCTGATTTTTATGTGGTTCAAGCTAAATTCAGCTGAAAAGTCATGTTTCTCATTTTAAGGAAAGAAAAAAGATGCAAGTTCCTGGATTTTGTAGATGAAAACCATACAAGATCTTATAATTGTGCCTAGAAGTTAAAAGATCAAGTGCTTATTTGTTTATACATGAAAATTTCCTAGAACTCATGCCTTGTACTTTGCATGATCTTATTGTAATGTTAAATAGAATAGCATTCTCAACTAAAGAAAGAAAATAAACTCCTGTGGTTTACAAATAAATTTCAAACAATTATTAATAATATATTTTTTGTGTCAATGTATTTTTGTTTTGTTTTTTTTTTTAGTGTGCTCAGTGTTTAGACAACACCTGAAAATAATTACTCAGTTTCACCTTTGCATCTAGCATATTTAGTTTTTAAATTTACTTGCATGGAGCTAAGTTAGCTTTGTTAACATGACTGTCCAGGACTGTTCAATTTCAGATTTTAAGAGTCAACAAATAATAGAAGTATTTGAAAAAGTTTAATTATGTATGCTTTTTTTTTCTGAACCTGAATTTTGAGCCAAGACGGTTGAAAGTTTATCATCACTCTCAATGCGAAGTGTTAAAATGCAGGACAAAAAGAATCATAATTTGTGTATTTGTTTATGTTACTCAGTCTTTGTCTAGGATACATAAAGGCTAGGAGTTATGTAAACATAACTTTTCCAACTAAGAGTGTATTTCAGCAAAAAGAGGACAAGAAAGCAGTTTTAACTCAAATTTTTCTTTCGTTATGTATTTAATTGGAGTTTTTGAAGCACTGATGTTGACAGCATTGCCCTGTTAGATGTGGCTGTTCTCATCACCTGGTCTGTTAGAGCAGTGGTGCAACTTTCAGCTTTGCTGTGATGAGCAATACAGTACATAGCAGTTTTGTCCTGATGTATAAATTAACATTTCAAATACTACTTAACATTTCTTTGATGGTAGTCACAAGATTTCCTTTTTGTATACTGTCTTCCATCTGCTTCCTTGTTTTTGCCTCTTTCCCCCTTCTGTCTTACTCTTTGAGTCTTCATGTCACATTGTGTTTTGCTGTCACAAACTGTTTCTTTGCTTTCTTGTTTCTTTGTGTCATGCTTCACATATTTGGTGAGGAAAACTCAAATTTTGAGTTAGGGTTGAAGGTATCAAGACAAGCTGATGCTTCATTCCTCCTAAAATGTCTGCCTACCTTAATAGGTAGATTTGATACCTGACATCTGTCTGTCTGACAGGTGAAGAAAGAAGGTAGCATGACCCATCACAGAGAGGCAACGAAGATGGGGAGTAGGAATGAGCTAGGTGTGATCTTTGGGAGTTACTTCAGACAATCTTGTACTTTAAGTAGCTCTGGCTGTAGGTAGATAGGAAGAGGTGGTGCAACAGTGGCTGTAGCTGTCAGCAGTCACGTGACTGTATAGATGGACGTTGTCAAATGTATATCAATTATCTTAATGCTATTGACATTCACAACCAGCCACAGAGCAACAGCTACTGAATTTAGCTCTTTTGCATTGTGCTGTTTAGAAAGAGACAAGGCAGGGCAAATTTCAGGGGTGACAGTACAGTTAGCTGCCTTTAAGAATTAATTTTGATAGAATGCCCTTTGTATGCAAAGATTATTTTTTTTTCATAGTCCTTTTCATCTCTTTCCCACAGCAGGTTTATTTTCTATTGCATACTTACTGTTACTTTTTTGGGCTGAGTAACTGAAGGAGAGATGTTTTTCTTGCATTTAATTTAAATATATTCTTTATTCATAGTTATGATTCTGTTCCTTTATGTTTCTGATCTGTATGTGTCTTGTGAACAAGAACAACAGTATTATTTGTCCCATAATAATTTTTTAAAGGTGGGATGTACTTACCTGAATATTTTATTCTTTGTCTTAAGACAGTTCCTCTATTGTATTTAATTTATACTTTAGAAAGTTGGTGTTTTTCCTTACAAATACTCAAAGCAAGTATGTGACATTGGTTGAAAACTTAAAGTTTTGGTTTTTTTAAACAAGTGAATTAGTTTAAAGAGTCTGGATTCCTGATCAGTGCAAAGGTGGTGATACACTAAGTGAGGATACTCTGCCCTCCTATATCTCCCTCCCTCTCCAAAAAAATTACTTTTTTTTTCTGATAAGCCCTCTGGCTGCTTATTTTCCTCTGTCTACTAATCCCTTGCATTTACTGTGTTTGTAATTTTTTTTGGTATGATTCTCTTCTCCACTCATGTAGCAATTTGTCTTCCATTTTCTGTATGTTATTTTGCTTTTTCTTTAAGTCTGCTCTGTAGTGTAATGACAAATTCACCAACACTGCTTCTAAGCAGAAATGCTCTCTGCATGGTGTTGCCTGCAGAATGAAACTCTCCAAGCATATTGAAGATATGTCACTCTGATCACTTCTAAATAGGAACATTTTACTAACTTCTTTAATGCATTGGTTATCAGCTGTTGAAAAAGAAGTAATTGTTAAAAAATGTCCTGAAACTTTAAGCCATCTGTTGGTTATTTCTTAATTTAGTACATTAGTTTGTCTTTTTTGTGTGCGTGAGGTCAGAATCTCTTGCCTGATGTTACCAAGCAGACCTGGAGCCTTTCCTATTGCTTGAGTGGAGATACATCATCTTATGTATGGATTTTGTTATGATTTGTTTATACTGTGTTTAACACATGGAAAAAAACCCCTGTCCTTAGAGGGCAATAGCTGTAATTAGTGGTGTCTTTGGCCATAAATACTGTCTTTAGAGGAAAAGATGGTTAACCTTCTTGTGGGATTTTTTTTCTTTATGCTTGCCTCAGTAAATGATCTGAAATACAAACCCAATTTTAAATTCCCTTTTTGCATCTATGTTTTTATTTCTCATTCTTTCTTGGTGGTCTGCGTTGAACTATATTCTATCCTGAAGAAACTAGGAGAATCATGACCTTCCTTCCTCTGTATTGTCAAAAAAGAAATGCAGAACAGTTTTGCCTTCAGTTTTCCTATCTGCAATATAGACATAGAAAATATTCCAGCACAGTTATTTTAGATGTGGTTAAATATTTTGTAAACATTTGTTTGCCAACTTCAAATTTATTTTTATGTATTCAGATGCAATACATTTTCAGCTTGGGTGTGTTTTATTTGGGCATAGGGAGAAAAAGGAAGTAGTTATATGTATCATAGAACCAAAAAAAGGAAATGGTTTCCTTAAATCTATTGTCTGTTTTAGACTGGTGCCAGGGTACTTTCAACTCTTATTGTCTGCAGTGGGAGCTGAATACTCTGCATCAGAAAGGAATTATTTTGTATATTTCCTTGGAAACTACACAGAACCATCCAGTAAGAGATTTTTGCAAATAAATGAAGTTTTATTTATATTTTGTAATCTATGTGTACTGATTTAAGATTGCGGTTTAAAAGCTAATGTGCAGGTTTTCTATTGTAATGGTGTTGTTCTTTAGAGGCCTCATGAATACTTTAGTATTCCTTTCTTTTTCTCTGTTGGAGAGATCACTGTCCTGAAAGTTCCAGTTTGTAGCCTTAGTTTGTGTGAAGAGTTCAAAATTTTAAAAGAAAAAATTCCTACCGTTTATGTTACATAAGTCTGTTTTGACATCCTTTCTGGACACGTTTTGAGGAAAAGCATAAGTAAATATAAGAGCTTAATGCTTTTTTGCAAGTTAGACAAAAGCATGGGGCTTTGGAACAGTATGTGATTGCTTTGAACGTGCCACAACTTGCTGTACGCACCTGGGCCAATGACTTGCACTCCAAGCAAGGAAAACACACAATAAACACTTGGTACTACCTGGTAGGATTGGGACCTTGTTATGTTTCAGCTCCCCCATTTGTAAGTGGATGGTGTTTGCCAAGATTGTTGGGATGCTGAGAACACAAACCTGGAGAGGGATCAGTATAGTTTGCTGCTGTTTGCCTGGCCCTTTTATTTTTACATAGCTTCCCTCCATCACTGCTTTTGAGAGGGTTGCATTGCATGTATTTGTAAGCATGGAAAATGATTAATGCTTGCTTTTCTCCAGTGTTTTACGTATTACATATTATGAACAATCCCCAAAGTGAAGTCTGTATTAAATATCATGAAAACATTTGAAGTGTGTTTGAATGAAAATGCAATAGTATCTTTATTTGTGCCTTACAGGAAGAAAAGGCTTCTCTCCTGCATCGTACCCAGGAAGAAAGGAGAAAAAGAGAGGTAAAGTAGACAGTAAGCATTTGTATGCACGCTGGATTTTTCTTTGATGTAGTAACATTTACAGTCCAAGTACTTCTGCTGCAGTTGTACTTAGTTCAGGAATGTTTTGTTTCAGTTTGCAAGTTCTGTATAGTCTTCCAGTATACTAGAATTGATAAAATGTTTGACTGCTTTTAAGATGCTTCCCAGAAGTGATTATAATCGCAAAAGAAGGTAGTTAAGCATGCCCTGGGTAAAAAGGGAATTTTTCCTTTTATTTTCTTGCTCATTGGATCTAGTCTTTGTTGAGAAGAGATAGGTATTTGGCTAGCAAATGGCATTTTTGGCTTGTCGATAATCCTGTACTATGGATTGGTCTCAGCAAACTGTCTTCTCTTCCTGGTTCTGCTATGGTTTCTTGGATGACCTGCAGGAATTCAGTTCCCCAATGTGTGCCTCAGTTCCGTGAAGGTAAAATCAGAATGGTGATACTTGAATGCATCCTAAAGTGCTTTGAAATCACCTGATAATTAAGGAACAATGAGAAGCTGATGTGTGAGGCTTTAGGAGGCCTTAATACTCGTTTGTGATGGAAGTTTACTGCGATGGATAATTCAGTCTGGAATAATGCAAAGGAGAAATAGGCAATGAAAGGAAAACCCACCAGTTTTAAAACATGAATATATGTGGCAATACGAAAACAAAATTTGGTAGTATGGAATCAAAGTGAGTATTTTCATATTGTCATTTCCCCCTCCCCCCCTCTGATATGAGTTGAAAAAATTTTTTTGTCTTAAAAATGATTAAAAAAATATAACCATGTAGGTTTAATGCTAATCAAGAAAGCATAGGTGTTTGGCCCTTAAAGATATGTTTGACCATTGCCAGATTAAATAGAAATTCTGCAGTGGCTCCTTTGTTTCTGAGGACAGATAGTGCTTTTTTTTTCTTTCCAATCTGGGTGTGTAATTACAGACCAACTTTACTAGGAAGTTACTAGGATTTCACCAGTTAGTTCACAATGCTGTGTTACGAATCAATTTTATGATCAGTGAGTCCTTACCAACATATGCAAAAAGACTTTTTTGCACTTCATAAACTTTTTGCCATATATCAAAATAACCCATTCAGTTGCTTAATTCTGTCTGCTGCAAAGCTGATGCAAAGTCATATACTCATGTCTGTATATGTACACACATACACACACGATTTTCTGTGGCATATGAGATTCTCACAAAATGAATGACTCCTCTGAGAATAAAATCAGTTATGGCTTTTAAAAAAAATGCCTGTAGCAGAATCTTAGCAGTGACCTCAGACTTAAAACCTTTGCAATTAAGGGTCGCTAATTGACAATTATGTATTCTGGGATAAAAGCTGTATCTAGAGAAAAGGAGAACATATCTACTTTTTAGTCAAGCATTACATTATGATTATGAAGAGGCAATGCCTCTCTGTAATTGCAGCTATCTCTGGCTTGCCCCCATACTTTGCACTTTTACTATTAGATACTTTGGAGAGAAAAATATCCTTTGGCCTATCAAAATTTTTATTTTGGTCCATGCTTTAGAGGTAATCAGAGTCTTTCAAGCATATGCTTATTCAGAGAAATTGCTTTAGGAACCAGGGTTTCCAAGAAAAATAAAATAGGCATTGGATAGCAATTTCATCTGGTGTTTCTCTGGTCAGTTCAGGTTAAATTCTTAAGTTGGATGTGTCTTTATGGGACAATAAATTAGAAATCAAGGTTTTGTGAGTTTAAAGTTTATGTGAGTTTTCCCAAATGTATTTTAATGAAATTTATAAAAACATTTTGGTATTTTGCTTGGTGGCCCTCAGAATTACGGGCTCATTATAGCTCAAGGGTTAATTAACTTAAAGTTTCTCTGCTCAAAGGAGGCTTCCCTGACTTTTACTCTGAGTCTTCTTACTTTCCCTTCTTCAACCACTGCTTTGTAGCTGTAGGTTCATGAGCAACTATTTTATTTACTTACCCCTTTCATCCCCTAAGAAACTATATGGACATTATTAGAAACCTAATTACAGTAGCCACTTCCCTTGGATATTTATTGTGATGGGATATGCTGGGGGTGTGTGTTGTCAGGGGACTCACTGAGTGCTCTTTCCATAATACCTTAAGCAAGCTGGCTTTCAGTTCCTCAGAAAAGTGAGCCATTGTAAAGGATAGTTTTAACTGCTCTTTCTAGCTTATGAGGAAGACATCATAAAATGACTCACTTCACATATCTGGTTTGAAGGAGAGAGCAAGAATTTTAATTAATTTCTATATTGTGCTCCTGGGCTTAAAGCATTAAGGCTCATTTTCCTTTTACAGCAGTATTGTCTCCAAATAATGATTTTTTTTTTTTGTGGTTTGTGTTTTTTTTCCCCATGTTGAAATTACACCAGCTTCATAATATGCATATATTCTTTGAATGGAGACAAATAAGCGGGTCTTCAGTGTTAGTTGATCTATTCAGAAAGAGGAATGGTGTCATTGAATTTGATGAATTCTTCAACATTTTAGTATTAAGACTTTGTCTAATAAAATATGAATGTGTTTATTTTTGATTCCTAATATTAGATACTTATTGAGTATTAAAAATTCTTTTGCAATGTCTTAGTGGTAAATTTACACTTGAAAACATAAAAAGCTTGCTCCCTGATTTATGTGTATTGGATGCAAACCTTCCAACACTTTTACTAATGATTAGCACTTAATTTTAAATTAAAAAATTCCTTTTGTATACAGATATATTTCATAAACTGTTTGAAATTAAAGTCAGTTCCACAATGTTGATTTCAGTTTTCTTTCTTTGTTTTACAGGAAGAAAGGCGGAGGCTGAAAAATGCAATAATAATCCAGTCATTTGTAAGAGGGTACAGAGACAGAAAACATCAAGTACGTACTTATTTATTCATTCAGACAGATGTGAAACAGTTTTGCTGCAAATGAGACTTTATAGTAATAAATAATTCCCCTGAAAATATCTTCATTTTCTTGAGCATTGTGTGTGTTCACTAAGTGGAAGTTCTTTTTCCCTCTTGACATTTTCATTTGAACCTCAGTATTTTAGTAGATGGACTTTATTCTGCAAAGCATGTCTGTGCCAGTGGACTTCAGTGGGATTACACAATAATTTTGAGCTGACAAAGCAAATGAAAACAGTTAGATATTAGCAGCTTTCACACACCAGTGGAGCTTTTTTTTTTCCCTTTTATGGCTAAGGTGGTAGTTTGAGTCAAAAAAGATGTTCTTTCTAAGCTGCTGTTGGGTAGATTATTCTAAGAAAGAGTTGTATCCATTGAAAATCACTAATGTTTATTAAGTAAACTAGCTGAAAATGTTTGATGTGATATTCTTAACTTGAAAAGCAACAAATTTGTTGCAGTGTGTATTTCCTGAATTACAGAAAGCAGTTAGGGCTTTAACTATGATATTGTGTGTATGTTTTGATCTCTTAATAGATATGTGTTGTATCCATTTTACTACTTTGCAACCACTTTGGATGGGGAGATGAAATGAAGTTTTTAAAATTTTGCATCTCTTTTATATCATAACCATTACTGATATATTGATGCATGTCATATTTTTAAGTACTCTATCCAAAGAAGTGAATTTGATCGCTGTGCTGATTTGGCCCAGTCTGGAGGAACCTTTTCCACTGCTAATGGAGCCAATTTGACTCTCTTAGTTCGTCAGTTACTCTTCTTCTATAGACAGAATGAAGATTCTAAGCGTTTGGTGAGTACTGTTACATACTTTGATCCATAGTACTTTTATTTCATGCACTTTTAAAGTACTCTTTCTCTTAAAAGATTTTGAAGGGATGCAAAAAAAGACTTTGACTACTTAAGTAAATTAATTTAAGAATTCTGGCTTTTGCTGGCTTGCACTCTGCTGGTTTGCATTTAGGCAGAATAACTCAGAATTAGATTTTTGTATGTGCACACACAGAGACACAAAATTTGTGAAATCAAGCCTTAAAAAATCCTGTGTGTATTATTCACAGAAATTTATTAAAAATGATATACTTCTATTAGAATTTAATTTTTAAACAATATTTTCCACTTAGCTCTCTGGTCATTCCTGAGGTGTTTAGGTTGGTTTTTTTGTTTGTTTGTTAGGGTTTTTTTTCCCCTCACTGGTCAGTAATGCTGGCATGTCAATTGCAAAGTCACTGCAAACATTCCAAATGTACAAGTAAATATGATTCATAGTGGGGATTAATAATAGGCATTAAAGAATTATGCCTATTTGAAACAAAAAAAAATCAGATAAATTTGTTGCAAGAGTAAAGTTATTTGTAAGTGTAATTCAGTCTTAACTTTGAAAGTTTAGTACAAGCAGTTGTTTAGTTTGTTGTGTAACAATTTCTTTTTTCTCAGCTGAAAATGATAGTCTTACTTTGTGTTTTCTAAGTCCTCCAAAAGTATGCAAACCAGGACTGAAATACTACTGTCTGTATTGCAATAAAGAATATAACTTGTTATAAACAGTAAACTTGTGGGTATCTTTTCCCAGGTATGGATGTGTCAGAATTTAATTAAACAGAGTTCTCAGTTTGTTAAGCAATTGGATGGTCCAGACAGACTTACTTGCTTATTCCAAATAAAAAGACTGTTGGGGCTGTGTTGCAGGTAAATTCTTTTTCCTATGTGCTACTGTCTAAAATGTGTTGAGAAATTATGCTGGGCACTTGTTTGTTTCTTTTTGCAACAGGTGAAGTATTAAGTGTAAATTTATTTTATGGAGAGAACTGTTTATGTTCAATACATGTGTAGGCCATGGTATAGGATACTTGTTCCTATGTAAGAACAGTGGAATGTTTTTAAGCTCTGTTGACTTTCAATTTCAGCTTGGGCTTAAGGGATGCCCTGTCCAGAGATAGGCATAAGTATGTTCTTAACTGTTTGCATATAGTGATACCATTAGCAATATTTGTGGAAACCAGAAGAACTGATAGTGATTAGATGATACTATCTGAGTTAGACTAATGTTCCAAGGATATACTTTGGATATATTTTGTTTTAAAACTAATATTATTTAAGATGCCTTTCCTCACACTTCATTTTGAATTTAAGGCCTGTTGAGCAGTTATATTACCGGCTTCAGCAGTACATTTATTATTTGTAGTGGGAGGATCCTTGGAGGATCACAGGAAGGTAAATCTATCAAGGTGACTTGAATAGCTGGCAGCAAAAGTCTAGTGTTAGAAAACATATATTTGCTGTTATCAATAATAGGAACCAGTTATACTCTCCAGAATTTTAAAATAGTTTTTTTTCCCTTCTAATTTTGGGGCTTTTTTAAGGAAATTGTTTCACTGAAGTCACTGAACCTTGTGTTCTTATAATTGTGTATACTGTATATATAATAAACAGTAACACCAGATACTAAAGACTTGAGTGGTGGGCTTCAGAGTCCATGTACAGCGGAACACAGCTGTGGTGTCACTGGATTGAATTGTACCCTTTCACTACAGTTGAAATTGTGGTTTTGTAAATGCAGTTCTGTTAGTATTTCCACCCTCCCTTCCTGACTGGGTGATGTCGGAAAACAAACGGAGTGGAAGAGCTGTCCCTGCCTATGCATATAGAGACAATGGAGGAAGAAGCTCTTCTTAACTTTACCTTGCCAGCATGATGATGGGCGTCTTTCTTGCTTTCTGAGCTACTTTAATTTTCTGCAGAAGCCCAGAAAGCGAGAAATGGGACAGGTAGCCAAAAAAGTATTTCTCTGGGATAAGTTCAGATTCATGAGAAGTTGTAGCTTTTGATGCTATGGGAAAAAAGGTGACTGTGTATTATCGTAGCAAAAAATTGTAGTTTGATTGCAGCTACGTCTGCAAAAAAGGTCTTGTTGTCAGAGTATCTTTTTTTTCTGTTTAGTGAAATGTCTTAGCTATGGTGTCAAAACAATTTTTGCTGATAGGTCCCATCTTTCTGAATAGCTGGGAAAGAAAGCACATTGTTAGGGTAACTCTGCCTATATACATCTCATACTAACAAATCCTTTTAATTCTAAACAGGCTCTTAATCTTCACCATTTCTGTGGTTACTGGTAGTTGTTTCATAGGCGACTTGCTAAAAGGATGGGAATGGTTGTATTTTTAACATTTCAGTCTGTAATCAAAGACATACTGTTTTAGTTATACATATGACGTTTTCCAGTGCTTGGTCCCAGCCCATATTGCTCTGGGGCTTTCATGGCTTTGTTTTTAATCTGAGTAGTAATACATGTTGTAAAAACATGTATTATTCTTTGCTTCTCTCCCAGTTTGTGCAGTAGACTTACAAACTTTCAAGTCATTGAAAGCAAGAATTTAGTAGGATTTAAAGAGAATGCGCCATATTCGTAGAAATCCTAAAATCAGGAATTATTATTATAAAGGTGCCAAGAAAAAGATGTAGCTAACCTACTGAGAACACTTGGAAACCAAGTAGATATAAGTTATTTTAAGGTGAACATGAAAGGTTTTTCGTAGTTATATTTTTAAATCAGTGTACATATGCCTGTGGTGAAATGAGAGAAATATCTTGTTAAATAATTTTGATTTAATTTCATTTATAGGCTATTGCAAAATTGCAATGATGACAGTCTGAATGTTGCACTTCCTATGAGAATGCTTGAGGTATTTTCATCCGAGAATACGTATTTGCCTGTTTTACAAGATGTCAGCTACGTGACATCATTAATTGAACAAATTTTGCACTACATGATTCAAAAAGGTGAGTAGCTAGGATCTAGAAGTTATGGGAAATACTCAAAAATTAAACAGAATGTGTAATACCTACAGACCATGTTGTTTAATCACATTTTTGACTTTACCACAGACATGATGAATTAAGTGCTGCATACACTAACCTATACATTAGATGGGTATTTTGCTTGTAATGAGATCACTGCTTGAGAAATTGCTGTTTAATTTCTTTGGAAATTCTGTTTATAAATAGAATATTCTACCAAGTTACTTATACAGACTTGTACCACAGATTTTGAGAGTAGGTGGATATTTCCTAACAAAAGTTTTATTCCAGTAGTTGTTTACCTCCCTGCCCCCCC
>JANZLQ010000078.1:35343296-35381892 GCA_026212715.1 Elanus axillaris | reverse complement strand
CCCCCCATGGCAGATACAAGCTTTAGTTGTGTAAAGGTTGGGCATTGTGTTGCAGTACTGTTCTCTATAACTGCTAACTTTCATTATTATAATAAATTTGCATTACCTTTTCATCCTGCTAACATTACAGACACTGTAGCAAAGTGATGGTGACCTAGCTTTTATTTCCCTTGTATTATCATCAGCAAAACTGTTTGCTAAACTGCCATCCATTACACCTGTGCAAACATACTGAAAGTTAATGAATTGTGTAGTTATCACCAAAATTGTGTTTTGTCTTGAAGAAACTTTATTACTCTGGGAATGTGCAAAAAAATTAATTTGGGTTTCTGATACCACAGCTTGAGTTTGCAGGACTTGTGAGTGGGGAGAAGAGGCAAAACCATTATGAAATAAACATCTTGGATTCAGCTGCATTGGTATAAAAAGCAAAAAGAGCACTTTCCAATTTGTTGGTTAATTATTGGAATAATTCTATGTAAGTTTCAAATTACATTCAGTGGACTGGGCTATCTTAGGCTGTTACTGATGATTTGGTTTTAACTACTACATGTTGAAGTCACTATGACAGAAAAAATGCCTCTTACTGTAGCACATATATTTTACTTGCCTAGGTGTAGCTGAAACTATAGAAGTATTTGTGTTTGTCTCATTACTTACTGTATAATAAATTTATCTTCCAAAATACTTACATTTGTTCTTTAATGTAATATTCAGTCCTCACAACTGAATATGAAAGCTTATCAAGGTGTTAGATCATAAACTTTAGTAAAAGAATTCAGCTTTCTGGTCACTTATAATGGGGAAAAAAAAAAGAAGTGATTGTGTGCAACTACAAATGTTCTGTCTCCTAATCATTTATGATGGTTAATTTGAAAAGAATCTGTAATCAGCTTTTCTTAGTATATGTTTTTGCATATAATTTGTCTTCCATGTGCATCTTGTCAGCATTGCTGACTTAGTCCTTTATGGTGACTTCCACTTGTTGCACTGAATGTGAAATTAGGTAGTCCCCGACAAAGGGTCTTGGACTGGACCTCTCAATCACACGACGCTATTTAGGCATTTAGTGTTTCCTGTAGTTGTGGAACTTGCATCTTAGTTTAGGAGTTCATTGAGAAAGAGGAAGGTGGTTTAAGAAGAATGAAATCACGTGATTCCATTTGTACTTTAGTGAGACAAAAATAGATTACCCTCTAGACATGTCTTTATGGCTTGGGTGGTAATGCATTTTATTACTGAGAGATCCCTGTTTTGGAAACAGTAATTGTATTCTTCAGCTTGCTATGGCAAGGTGTTTATAGAATTGAGACATCCTGCCAACAGGACTTCTACCTGTATGATGCAGTCATGATTTGGAGTAGAGGGGAAAATTCATCATTTCTGAAAGGGTGGAAGGACAGCTGTTGAAAACATGACTAGAGTCACTTAGAGGAGAAGAGGACATCTTTTTCATAGGTCATTGCTTAAAAAAAAAAATCAAATTACTTCATCAGCAGGAGTGATCAGTCTTTGAAAATCAAACTGACTCTGAATGCAATTATCTATCTGTGATTTTATAAAGCAATATTTCCAAAGAGGTTGCTAGTGTATCCTGTTAGTTATATGAATGTGACTTGGACTATTGTAAAATGTCTTCGTAAGTAAAGCTTCATGCAATGAATTGTAAAGTGTTTTTCAAGTTAGTGTTAAGTATATAGTTTTATATGGAAAAGAAGAAATATAATACTGTATTTAAAAAGTGATGTTTCTTATTTGCAGGCTACTACAAGTCGCTTTATTTGTTGATTAACAATAAGCTTCCCTCGAGTATTGAGTATTCTGATGTTTCTCGAGTCCCTATTGCAAAAATACTTCTGGAGAATGTTCTGAAGCCATTGCACTTTACGTATAGCTCCTGTCCAGAAGGTGCAAGGTAAATAAATATAATATTAGGTATTCATATACTGATTTGTTATTGTCAGAGGTGCGCAGTTTGTTGTTGAGTGTCTAGCTATTCCCTCAGTGCAGTTTGTTGATTTATTTGCAATAGTAATGATTTTTTTTTGTAACGCTATGCATCAATGAAACTATGTAGTTTCAGGTGTTTTTGTGGTTTAACCCCAGCCAGCAACTAAACACCATGCAGCTGCTCACTACCTCCCCCCTTACCCAGTGTGTGTGTTGGGGTGGGAATCGGGGAAAAGAAGTAAAACTCATGGGTTGAGATAAGAACGGTTTAATAGAACAGAAAAGAAGAAACTGATAATCATAACACTAATAAAATGACAACTGTAATAATGAAAGGATTGGAATATACAAATGGTGCACAGTGCAATTGCTCACCACCCACACTGATCGACACCCAGTCAGTCCCCAAGCAGCGATCCCCACCCCCACATCCCCCAGTTTATTTCCTAGATGGTACGGTTTCTTAGATGGCTTATTTCACAGGGTATGGAATACCCTGTTGGCCAGTTTGGGTCAGGTGCCCTGGCTGTGTCCCCTCCCAACTACTTGTGCCCCTCCAGCTTTCTCGCTGGCTGGGCATGAGAAGCTGAAAAATTCTCGACTTAGTCTAAACATTACTTAGCAGCAACTGAAAACTCCAGTGTTGTTATCAACATTCTTCTCATACTGAGCTCAAAACATAGTACCTTACCACCTACTAGGAAGACACTTAACTCTATCCCAGCTGAAGTCATGACAGGTGTGCTTAATAAAAAGGCAATAAAATGCTGAAGGCTACATTAAATAGCACAGAGAATAGCAGGTATCACAATATATAGGAATATAGGTGTGGAAAAAATTAGATGAGAGCAGAGACGCAGCTAAGGGCAGACGAAAAGAATTTTAGAGTTAAAAAGAACTCTGACAGGAGCTGAGGTTTGTGGAGAGAAACAAGTCATAGTGCACAAGCAGAAAGAGGGATGGAACAAAAATCAAACTAGTATCACATGGGATAGTGTTTTGTGTTAAAGTAGTATTTTGGGGAAAAAAGACTAATTGTGCTTTTTTAATTTACTTTTTAGTTCAAGATTATAAACAATCAATTTAACTTCAGAATACTTTTCTGTGAGGTTATGAAAAGTTTAAAGGACAAAATGTGTACGATCATCAGGAAAATAATGTAGTATAAGTTCATTTTTGAGAAATCTGAGAAATTTGGTTTATTAGCGCAGGATTAATGGAGCATAGCTTTGTGGTGTTTTTGATGGATGTGTTCAAGCTTGCAAATTGACCTGTTATTCCATGGATATAATTGTGGGAAATTTTGCCCATATTTTCCATAAAGACAATTTTTCTTCATTTCAGGCAGCAGATTTTTGCAGCCTTCACAGAGGAGTTTCTGGCAGCACCTTTTACAGATCAGATATTCCATTTCATCATTCCAGCGCTTGCTGATGTGCAGACCATTTTCCCTTATGAACTCTTTCTGAATGCACTATTATTAGCAGAAAATGGATGTTCAAGAAGAAGTGATCAAGCCCCATGGCTTTTCTACTTTGTGTTAACAGTTGGAGAGACGTATTTGGGTGAGAAAGCTAAATGGCCAGTTCATTGTTTTTTTCATATTTGAGTTAATATGCTATGTATTTCCACAGTGTGGTTCATTGCCAAGCAAAAAGGACACTTTGTGGATAAAAGTATTGGAGAAATCTGTTTTATTAGCTATTCTTACACTCTTAAGTAAAAAGTACACTTAATTTGGGAAGATTTGGCATAATGTGTTTTGGTTGCATATTTCTGGTAAAATATATGTTATAGTACAGTGTGATCTGGCTAACTATCTTTTATTTCAATGTATGTGCTATAGGATCCCTTTCAGAGGAAGGACTTCTTGTGTATTTGAGGGTACTCCAAACTTTTCTCTCTCAGCTGCCTGTGTCTACTGCTGGTACAAATTGTCAAGATGCAAACAGTGATTCTGAAGATGAGGATGAAGAGATCAGTAAAATGACAACTACGCCAGTAAGAACTACAGAATTTCTATGAATGGATTTGTATTATAGCAGCAGCAAATATAGGCAAAAATATGATTACCATAAGTCCAGTATTTTTCTAGCTGCATATAGAAGGGAGCATGTTTACTACTTAAAAATAGATGGCTGCTCACTATAAGCAAATGGAACCAGTTGCTTACATTTAAAACAAAACCCTTACTATAATAAGAAACCTTATTATTACAGGTAGTGGGTCTGCTGAAGGACAGAGCTTTTATTTAACAAAGTTTAAACTTCTCTTCTTTAAATTTGTATTTTACAGAGACTGTATCACTCTATTCTTTAAGTCCGTGATGATGCTAAGATATCATGAAAGATACAAATCTGATCTTCCAAATTATTATTATTTTTTTCTTTTCTTGTGGAAATATTACAAGTTCAACTACAGTCGTTACCCTGTAGAATTAGCTCCCTATTTAAATATATCCAGTACCTTGAAAGCCCTCAAAGGGGGCACACCTGTTTTCTGTAATACTGTATAGAGACTGTATTATAAATAGAACTTTCCACTGTAGTTTAAACTTCCACCAGTAAAATGAATCTGCGCTAACTTTAACCTCCTAACACTTGGATCAAGGCTTTACACAACCAAAGTTAGAGAGACATAAATTCAGCAGTTTCTTACTGGCCTTTATATAATCTCTCAAAAGACACTACCATTCAGAGGACTTACACAGTGTGCAGTCTTTCTTTGTGGAATGTGTGAAATTTCAACATATTTAGGGTTCATTAAAAAAAAGTCTCATAGATTATTTTGCCTCCCCACACTGAGCTGGGAATTCTGAATTTTTGTCTCGGGCATTCTAAGGCTTTCTGGCATTTTCTTGGTTAAGTGTTGAAAGCAAAAGTGTACCAGCTCTTAGAAGAGTTACTGTTCCTATAATGCCTACTTGAAATATAAGTAAGGTGATGTACATTTCTGAAAGATGCAGCATTTTTAAGACATGAATATTGAGAGTAAACTCTTATAAAGAGCCATGCTGCTGGGGAATACATGCAGCCTTTTACTTCTGCATTTTTAGATGCAGTGTATAGCCGTTAACCCAAAATCTTTACCAAGATAGTGTGAATAAAATACTTAATTTGCCAGAGAGACACACACTGTATGTGATGTAAATATTGGCAGATTCTACTTGTGGCTTAGAGATAACGGTCATGTTTAAGAGGTGATTAGGTAAAAACAAAGCATAAAGTCCTGTTCATAAGTAACTTACAGTAATTTGTAAATTAGAGAAGATCTGCTCCAAGTAGGCTTTAATACCTAATACTGTTTATCGCATTATGTTTTTTGTGTGTTTTGCCTGTGAGTTTATGTATTCCATATTTTCACGCATGCCTGTCTTACAAGCCCCCCTCAAAACAGTGGGGGACTCATTGGGGAACACCTCTTTCTTAAAAATTCATAATGTGATAACTTAGCCCTTCAATGAGCCACACTGCTTTGCTCTGTTGCGGGCAAAATAGAGAGAGTCAATAAGGAACAGAAGAGGTTGACCTCTGCTTAGTTCTATGCCAAGAGAAAGCATTCCTCGTCATATGCTTCTGGAACTACCCAAATGTGTATTAGCCCCCCTGAAGGTTTTATTTTGTTTTTTAACCAATGGATTATGAATGTGAAAATACTGTTTGTAAAGGAACTTAGAGTAGACATCCATTTCTGGATTTCATGTCCAGTGCTGACTGATGTCAGTGGGGAAGAGATGACTATTTGCATATTTTATGCAAGTAAATGATCTTGCTTTATTGTATCCAAGTTTTGCAGAACATGCTTACATGAAAAGGAGTCTTTCCCACTGGCCTTAGTGAAAAGATCGATACCATAACCCAACAGTTGCCTACCTAGGGATTTAAGTTGGCTCTTGGGTCTGATATTTTTAAGAATGCTACTGGGATATACATATGTGCTTATGTTTTAATTATTGTACGAGAAAACTCTATGGTCTAGTAAAATTTTGAAGTATAATTTTTTGAAAAAGGGGTTACTTGATCATTAAAGAGACTTAAAGCAAATTTTTCTTTGGTATGTTTGTAGGGTGATGGGAGAATATCAGTTCAGTACATAACTGAGGAGTGTCTAAAGAAATTGGATACAAAGCAGCAGACAAACACTCTACTGAATATGGTTTGGAGAGATTCAGCTAGTGAAGAGGTCTTTACCCTGATGGCATCAATCTGCCACACGCTAATGGTACAACACCGAATGATGGTGCCAAAAGTCAGGCAAGTATAAATAATAGTGATATTGAGCTGTGGTGCATCTAAAATTGGTTTTAGTAGAAAGATGTGTTTTAAATACCCTGTGGGTTTTCTTCTGTTTTCTTTTATGATCAGCTGAAATCAATAAGAATTTCAGAAATTAAATAATAATTCCAGGCAAACCAAGGAGTGATTTCTTTCTGTTTCTTCTTTTTCTTATTATTCATTGTGCTTTCTCTGGAGTAATCACTGAATCCAAAAGTGTAAGCTCTTGTTTTGTTTAGTGAGTTGCAGATAAATTAGTATTCTATCACCACATTGAGGACTGTGGAACAGATAGTGTTTGTGAAGATTGCACACAAATAGGGATTGCAGAGATTCTTGAAAGGAGTTTTATCTGTCCCCTTGTTCAGAGGCATTGTTAAGTGTCATTCTAGTAGAGGTTTGTCTAGCTTGTTCTTAAAACTTTCAGTGATACAGATTCCATGGTCTCTGTAGCTAGCTGAGCGCTGAAACCAGTTTGTTCTCTACCCTCTTTAATATACAGCAGACTCTCTCTTGCTACAAGTTAAAGTGATTCCTAACTGTTGAGAATCACTGTTCTTGTTTGGGAAGGGCTTTGGCACCTGAGATGAAGATAAAAGACTTGTTCATTTGTACAGGATTCTTTTACAAAGACTGCAAACAACAAATGTCAGTAACAATGGAAGAAGATTTTTGACCTTTTTATTATCAGACTAAGACCCATAAGTATTAACACTGTTTTGTGCAAGTAGTTTTGAATAAGTATGTAGTTGCTGGTAGTAAAGTAAGTATTTAGGGAATGTTGTAAACATAATCAATTCAAACTGCATTGTAAACAGTGATACGGAAAACTAATTAGGTCCTATCTTAGCCCAATGGTGTTTATAGCTGTTAGAGGAAGTAAGATGTCAGTGAAACTGTGATTGCTCGATTACGGTAATTAGTTCTTTGTTGATTAATTGCATTAGAGCAGGATGTGAGACCTGAAGATCATAGCAGCAGTTGAATGAGTATGCCCGCTTTATTGTTGCAAGTACTGCATTGCCTTGGATAGTAATTACCGAGTTTAAATGCATCACTGCTTTGACTTGAGGTTTGCTGGTGAACTGTGTGGAAAAGGGTGTTTAATGAATAAAGAAGTCACACAGAACGTTAATTGTACGAGTACGGCATCTATTTCCTCTGAGAAACCATTCTGAGTCTTTGCAATTATTTGCAATAACAAGATAGTTACAAATTGGATAAATTCAGGAGTTATGAAAGCTCTACTCAACATCTTATAATGGAAAGGAATTTACAAATTTTAACTTTTTCATACCTTGAAAATATTTGAATGTACCAATTTTAGAAATAAGTAGTAAAGATGGTAAGATTTGTGTCAGTAATACCAATGGCATTACTTTCATGGTCAAAATGAAGTTAATTCATACAGGTATTTGGTAAATTAATGTAGACATTTAATTATTAGTTCTGACTTCCAAGTCAATCATAAGTGTTGGGTTTGCCAGGAATCATCATGTCAGGAGCTGTCAATCTTTTGTCTTATTCTCAGTGCATTTTACACCTGGCGTAAGTTACCAAGCAGCTATTTTAAACATTATTTTTGAGTGTTTTTTTCAAAGGACATTTGATGCTTGTTTTAAAGGTAGTAAACATTGTGCCATTTCAAAAGACAATGAAAAGATTTTTTTGGTCATTAATTTCCACTTTTTTAATCACTTGTGGTTTTTTTAATTGCCCAAATGCTTTTGTCAAATTTAATGATAGTCTTTTGAAAGATGTTTAACTTGTTTTGAAACTAACTTTTGAATGACTTAATATCCTGAGTAAAGTGTATCTGTTTAATTAAACCATGTAGAAATAGGTAAGCAGAAATAATTTATTTAAAATTATTTTTATATATTCTAAGAGCTCAAAAATACTCTTTTATTTTCTGTTTGGAAACATACTGGGTCAAATGGTTTAAAAGATTGAAAGGGTTGTTACAAATACTTTGATTATTTAACAGCATTTACAACTTCAATAGAAAATAATGATAATTAAATATATAAAGGCTGCAAATATGCAAAGTGGGATGCTAAATAGAGTAGTAACTGAAAATAACTTTTCGATATCTAGAGAAAACTACGCTAAAGTTAACACAAGCTTTGGAAGGGAGGAAACAACAAATATCTCTGTATTGTTTTAGTACTCCTGAGACTTTTTTCCTTCTTGAAAAAAGATAAGAAACTTATAGTATAGACTTATGTCACTCCATTAAAGCAGAATGCTTTTTCTTCTTGTAGCTTCTTAGTACATCTTTGATTTGTCTGATGATGATATTGTGTGATGTTAGAAACCTTGGTGTTGCTGCATTACCTCAGTAGTTTCTTTGGTTTTGCAACAGAGAGCAAGAGAGAACAGAACAAGGTACTCAAAAGTACAGTGTAGTTTTGAACTGCGGGAGCAAGCCTCTAAAGTTCCTTTCTGATTCTCTGCAGAGAGTGGTGGGGTCCAAAGGTGGATTACTGGAAAAGCACATTGCTTTGGGTTAGTCATTAGGAATTTTGATAAATTCTGGATAAGTTCTGGAAAGATGCAGTCAAGCCCAGTTAAAGAAAAATGCCAAAAGACTTGAAAAACCTAGCTGTAGCTAGTGTTCAGTAAGCCAGATGAGAGGAGGTGTAGAATAAAATCCTGATTGTAATGAAGTCATTGGGAATTGTAGTTATTTTCAGTGGGCCAGGGCTTTAATCTTTTCACTGTGAAGTTGATACATATTACTGAATACAGTTACTTAAAAAAATAAAAAAAGAAGAAAACTTGAGTCGGAGCATAGTTCTCATTATAAAGACATTTGCAAGACTTTGCTCATCAAAACTATACTTTAAATAACTAGTAAATTCTGTCTCTGCATAGTATTTAGGGGTGTAATTTAATACCATAGACTTCAGGTCATCACTGTGGCTTAATATTAAATAGTGATGGAAACTGTGCTTGTACTGGGACTTCAGTCACTATCAGCTGTCTCCTCAGTGCCCCAGAGTGATTGCTAACCTTGGTTTAACAGTTTCATGCTGACCGTACATTACTACTATTTAATTAACATAACATTGCTAATCTTAGCCTGTGGTTGAAAATTGTTTGGAAAACTGACATTCTGGTGTAATATGAGCAGCCTGTCTTCATATGTATGCTGAAGATACATAGGCTTTACATGAGGATATTTTAGTAATTCTTTAGGGAGTGTTCTTACACTGTCACGTTTTTCTTAAAACCAGAATCATTGTATATGAAGTTTTTACTTTTTTTTTAAGCTTCGCTTTACATTCTTGGCCCAATACAAAGAGAGGCAGAAGCATAAAGAAGCCTAAAGTGCAGCATAGTTCATTTAACGATGGCTTTGCATGCTGTCTCATACCTGTGACACCTTGCGGTTCTGAAGTGTCAAAATCCGCTGCCCCAGCAGCAGTGACCTTTCGCAGACCGTATGAGCTCCTCTCATTCTAGTGTATTCTCTTCATTAACTTAAATGGTCTCAGTGGGAAACTGGGCCCAATTTATGACCTAGACTGAAAATCTTGCCTTTAACTAATTAACTTGTAGTGGTGCCTCAGCTAAATTAAGCTTAATGGGTCATTTAATCTGTCCCATTGCACAGGAGGAATTTGACACCTTTTTTAAACCAGGGGTGCCCAAAATACTGTTCTGTCAAGTACACATATATCATGTGGCCTTTGTGGACAGTTAGATACCTACGGAGAGAAACAAGGTTCTAAATAAATGATTGTTATGTACTTACTTTTGGGAGCAGATAATTTAATTTGGTATGATTAAAATAGATACTTAATAGTAATCACTGGAGTGAATTTAACTCTGTCATAGCCTGTGGCTGAGACAGTATGAATTTTTCCACTTGAAAGGAGCTTACCCTTTCTGGGAGTAGAAAAATAGTTCTTCTCCCAAATTACAGTGGTAAATCTGAATATTGAACTTTACAGAAAATCTATTAATGAATCCATTATATAAACCCATGTATAATGATTTCATAATAAAGAAGTTGGTGGTATGCCGTTAGATTTTCAAGAAAATGCAGAACCACCAGATGGGAGGGTAAAACCGCAAAATTTAAACTTCAGTTGCTTGGTTTGTTTTTAGAATAGTACAAATATTGGAAATGAAACCCCTGAGTTCAATTAGAAAAAATTTACATAAGAAGAAATAATGTCCACTTTTTTTTTTTTAGCTAGTGTTTGTGTCTGTGTTTTTTTTCTTTAAAGGAAAAAGTACTCCAAGACTGTATGGACACTCAGCCTTTACATTAACAGTTCTCTAAACTTTGTGGATTGATAATGCTTTGTCTTCAGGGTATATAAGCTATCTGTGTAATGTTCTGCAGTTTATCAGGAATTATTATCTTGTGCTGCATCATTTTAATGTAGTTCTATCTGGAACTGCTCATTTTTAGTAGATGTGCATCTTTTCTCTGCCAAAGAAAAAGACCAAATGAGGTAGATTTTGACTGATTTTAATTCTCAATATTTTTTATTTTTTATTTTTAATTGAAAAGTTTTTAGGCTTTTTTAATTTTTTTTTAAATGTGAAGCAAAAAATTTTGAAACCTTTTAGTACAGCTGATTTCTTCAACTTTTGCAGACATGTGGCTTTTCAAGGCCGTCCTTGCATTGTGGGTTTTTTTTGTTACAATTTTTATCTTCTACTTTGAAAGCCAATTTCTATACTTGGGGTGGGGGGTAGTAGGCTGTTTCTGCTGTCATTCCTTTTGCAATGGATTATATTTCAGGTGAATCTAGTGGTGTAAAAGTTTTGTAACACAAGGCCTAATTCACACTTCTGTGTTTAGTTTGGAGTTTCATGTTTATTTTCTGGTAATGTTACAGAAACATTAAAAATTATGAATTCATCTGCTTCATATTTCATAGGTATTTCATACTGAGAAAAGTCTATATGATAACATCTTCTACCAAATTTGCATTTTTGTATTTAACCACATTTTCAGGGAAGGGAAATGTGAAAGTTGAATACATTGAGCATTTCTGGAATCGGGCCATGAAATATAGCAGTTGCTACAATTGACTGCCTGAATCACGGATATGGAATAAAAGGTTATTAGACAAAGGTTATTATTATAAGCTCTTAAGGTTTGTCCTTTTTTTCCCTTCATTATTGCTGAAAATTGCTAGAATGAAAAAATGGATTACATTATGATAGGTTCAGTGTCCATAATGTTTGTTCATTTCTGCTAAAACTATTACATAATTTCCAGGGATGATTGTAAAATTAACAAATTTTTACTTGGAAGCCCTATGAGACCTAATGGCACTGTGCCAAATTACTTTTCATTTCAAATATGAGGCTGAAAACTGAAGGTCACTGAGGAAATTTCTCATTTCAGAAACTAAGATATCTGAGCTATCATTCAGATATTTAAACATTAAAACATGAATCCTTATTCTAAATTAGCTAGATATAAGAAGCCCTTCCTTACATGATATTGCCTAATTCCACCCAAATGTCAAAATAATGTGATTTTAGAAGGAAGTGAAATTCCCATATATCAAATTCAGGTTGAATTTTTTAAAAAATTCCACATATTTAAAGTAGAACTTAATTTTACAATAAAACTTATGTTAAACTGGCATTAGCTGCAGTTGTTTCAAATTTGACTGAAACTTAGTAACCATCACCAACATGCAACTTCTTTGGAATATGTGAAGCTCCCAACTCTTTTTAAAGGTACGCGATCTATGTATTTAAAATTCAAAGTTTTTGAAACAAGAGGGGTGATATTTCGGCAAAGCACCACCACAAACCAGAGGTTGCTTGTATTTCATTTTCCCTTCTGCATGCCCCCATTCTATGTCTGACACTCCCTGTACTTGTGAAAAACTCGGTGCTTTCTGATTAGTGTAGAATTCTGCCCG
Organism: Elanus axillaris; assembly: GCA_026212715.1. Lineage (NCBI taxonomy): Eukaryota > Metazoa > Chordata > Aves > Accipitriformes > Accipitridae > Elanus > Elanus axillaris. The sequence continues at coordinate 35,369,765 of JANZLQ010000078.1, read as the reverse complement.
TCCTTGTGTTCATCCTTGCACAGTTCCTTGTCTGTGCGACTGGCTTTTGGTGAATGCATGTGTGAATTGAGAGCCTGGAGAAGGGACTAGCTGTGTGGATGCATGAGAGAGGCTATACTTCAGCAAAGGCAGCAAAAAGAGCCATAAGGTCTTCAGCAGCCAGTAAGCAAGGATCCAGAGGCATATGGCACTATGCAGTATTTGTGAGTGAGTGTGTAGATTTTCTTGTGTTTTCTTTTAATGTCTTTAAATGAATTGCCACTTAAACCATTCTCATATGTTTTTAAGTGTTTACCAATATTTTACTTTTTCCTTAATTAAATGTGCGCTTCCTTTCCTTTTGCCATCTGGCAAATTTTAATTTATCCACGTGGTCCATAATAAATATTGTTTTGTCAAGCAGCAGCTAGTCTACCCTCCCTGCTCCCATTTTCCAGCCTCCTACCTCTTCTACACATGGTCACAGGGAATTTTTTATATTAATGAGGTTATTGACCTCTGAGAGATGTGGACTTGAGCATCTGTTTAACCTTATTTATTCTTATAGTAATTAGGAGACCTAGGAAAGTAGCATTTAGGATAACTAACTGAACATAGTTCTTCAATATCTGAAAAATGACAGTTCAGTCAGCCAAATCCTGTTTGGTTTCCTAGAAGATGGTAGTTGTTTCACATTGTTTGTCACATGATGTTTCCTGCAGAGTTAAAAATAGGCTGGGGGAGACCTTTTTAATTCCAGGAAGCTTTTTATTTCTCATTTCTATAAAAAGTTCATCATGCCGTAATCAGTCTGAAATAATATGGTTTGAGTCAGTCCTGTATACAAATGACTTGTGAACATACACATTTAATTTTTCAGGTGTATAAACCATTTTCTATCTGCAGATAAATTAATGTATGTGTATGGGTACCTGTCCTGACAGACATTATTTCATTGATGTTGTATACTTATATCTGCCATGCGGAATATACCAGTAAAATGGCTGCATAATTTTAAATCAATAGTTACTTCTAGCATAAATTAACTTTAAGGTATTTTAATCTACTTTTTGCAAAAATTGCTATGTTTGTTAATGTCAGAAGAACCACAGTGACCTGTTAACTAGTTGATGTGATTTTCTATATTAGAATTTAAAAAAATCCCAGATAAATAACTCGGAGTCTATGTTATTTTTATTAACGTGTGTTTAATTCTGTGCAATACTGCAAACTTGGGTTTATATTGTGTGGTTTGTGCTGAGTTAATGAAAACTGTATTTTAGGCATAAGGATTTATATGCTTGTTTTTCAGCTTTTGGGGCTTTCACCAGATTTGATTAGAATAAGAACCTCCATCTTGAAAGAATAAATTTAAATTGTTAATGTTTGAGAAATGCTTGACAGAAAAGTTCTTATAGAAGCATTGTGTTCTGTGAATACAGTATTTTGGAAGACACAATTTTTTGAACTTCCTCTTGCAGGCTTCTTTATAGTTTAGCCTTTAATGCCAGATTCCTGAGGCATCTTTGGTATTTGATATCTTCAATGACTACGCGAATGATTACAGGGTATGTATTATACTATTTCTGAAACTCAGTCTTTGTTAAAGTAGAGCATGTCTAGTGAAAAGAGAATGAGGCAATTAGTGGTATAACAGTGCTTGTGCAAGATCATTAAAACCAAAACTGTAATGGTTACTTAGCTCTTACGATTTCATAAAACTCAGCAAAATCTTGGAAATTGGATAGTTGTAAATAATTACAGGTAAATAAATAAAATCTTTATTTAAAATAAGGTGGATGTTTTGTAGTTTTTGGAGTGCTTACTAGCATCAATATAACAAACACCGAAGCCCCAAGTACGTAATCCCACATACGTGAGTTTTGTCTCATATACTTTGACTAGTCCAGAAACTGATGGCGGCAGAAACGTGTTCCCAAGAACTGAGGCATTGGACCTACAGATTTGTTCTGTGCTGACCTGCAGATTAATCATTCTTTGCTTCATGTCTCTGTTCTAAACTAAATGTATCTGCATTCTGTAATAGTTAGTGCCGAAGTTTATATATCATCAAGACGCTGAGATACTATAGTGACAAGAACTCACAAAGAGTAAACATACCTTGCAAGAATGGAAAATAGTAGTTATTAACTGAGACTGCCATCCTTATTTTGCTGCAGGAACTACTACTAAATATTTTTAGTAGAAAGCGGAAGTGTATACTTAGAGTATTTAATTAACCACCTCTTTAATTTTGCATTTTGTATTTTAAGGTCTATGGTGCCACTCCTTCAAGTGATTTCAAGAGGCTCTCCAATGTCTTTAGAAGACTCCAGTCGAATTATCCCTCTCTTCTACCTTTTCAGTTCTTTGTTTAGTCATTCACTTATTTCTATTCATGATAATGAATTCTTTGGTGATCCGATAGAAGGTGAGCTTCAAGCATACTAAATAGCAGTGCTTTGCAAAATGTTTTTTGTGTAAGGCTGCAGAGTTCCCTGGGTAATGATTTGCTGACATCTATGGGGAAGGCTCTTCTAGGCTGACTTGCTGATAGCCCCCCTGAGCACTCAGCTGTCAGCTAGCTCTTTCATGGTGATTGCATTTAGAAAAAAGGAAAAAAATGATAGTCTGCACCTTGGGAACTCTAGCTTTACAGGGTCTGATATGGAAGTTCTTAATTGTGATATTTTTTAATGAGTTAGTGAAGAGAGTAAAGTTCTTCTGGACTGAACCTGTAGTCTAATGTAAAAATTTAACATACAAAGAATCATGAAATAGAGTAAGAGAATATTGTAATTAAAATCATTGTGACTGCACACAATTACAAGACCTGATCACCTTTATGAATGTATACTAATTTTCTTTTGGGGTGATGTTTCTTTTCTGTACCTTTACAGTTTCTGTGTGAATATTAAAGTTCTAATGATATAAGTGATTTTTTTAATAACAAAATAATTAAGAAAAAGTAGTTTAAGGAAACTTGTATTTTATGTAGTTGTAGGTCAAAGACAATCATCAATGATGCCTTTTACACTAGAAGAGCTTGTAATATTATCACGCTGCCTTCGAGATGCATGTTTAGGAATCATAAAGTTGGCTTACCCAGAAACAAAACCAGAGGTTCGTGAGGAATATATTGCAGCATTTAGAAGTGTTGGAGTAACAAAAAATACGGAAATGCAGCAGTGTATACAGACGGAACAAAAAAGGTGGATTCAGTTATTCAAGGTAAATTGTGTCCATTTCAGAATATTTTTAAACATTACAGGCTTCTGCTGAAGATGTGAGATTAGGGATTTTGTTCTATTTTTTCCTCTGATTATACTTTTAACACAATTATTAGAAGGAATACGGATTTTGGAAGGTTGCTTTTTGGCATATATGCTAAACTTAATTAAATTACATAATTAAATTCTGATAACCGTAACAATTTTTTTTTGCTTCTGGCAACTCTTAATTTTCTTACCCTGTTTATAAAATAGTTACTGTGTACAATATAGGTTTTAACTTGGCCTCCCATTCAGCAAAGTACTTAAGCATGTCGTTATAATTTTATGTAGGTGTGAGCTTCTGACTGAATCACATTGATTACTCAAGTACTTCTGTGTTAGAGGCTTCACTGAATTGGTACCATACTGTATTGGTTTTGTTGGTTACCTGATAAAATTTGTTGGTACTACTTCTTTTGGGTTTGCTGGAATACTAATAGGATAGAGAATCAGGCTTGGCAAATGTAAACTTAATATATGTTCTTTCTGGATCTCTACCAATGTATTTCTGTTAGTTTTATCCGTGGTACCTAACTCTTAAGACATGAGTTAAGAGAAGCTGAAAACGTTGGCAGGAAAAAACCTAATATAACTGTTGCCGAAAAAAAGGAGTGCTTGACTTGTCATGAAAATTCTGCAGCAAACACATCTAGTCAGCTAAAATTGCTCATTAAAGAAGTGGGAGCAGAAGAAATGCATTTTCCAAATTGAATGCTAGATTTACAGTCTGTTTAATACTGGCGACCTCTCGCACACTAATGTTCAGTTCGAGTCATCAGCTGTCCCTTCAGGTCTTTTTATCACTGCTTTTGTCAAGCTATCTATTTAATTGAAAGAAGTTAATTGAATGAAAATGATCAACTAAGCTTGTATTAATATTGCTAATGGAACTTTCTTCTTGGCCATGTTTGGAGAAAGATGTCATGCTAGACTTTAGGAAAGGCCCATTAAGGCTTGCACTTAACCTGATGGGCTAATTAAGGAATGCTTATTCATTCTACAAGTCTAAGATAGCCTCTCTCCAGCCTATTCTGCCTGATTTTACAACACATTTCACTTATGAGCATAAGCATTAATAGCTGTGAGAGTAACTGATAATGTTTTGATTGCATTGAATACAGTCCTAATGCACCACTGAATTTGTAATTTGCATGGATTGATCTAATATATGTTTGCACAATTTAATTTAATTACTTGTCTTTAAATTGCCAAATAAACTTTTGATTTAAAGGTCACAAGTGAAAACCCCAATATGTCTATTTTTCTAAGGAGGTGGTCATGCTAGGAGTATTTTTCTGTTTGCATTTTATATCATGGCGTCTTCTATTTCTTCTCTTTATTTTGTCATATTTAATCTTTTTTTTTTTTTATAAGCTGCTTACATTTCAGGTGAATTTGTTCACATTTTTCTGTCATTTGGAGGGTTGTAAAATCCCGACTTAGTCTGTCTCACTTTGGCAGTCAGGAATTAAACTTGCAGTGGAAGTGTCTAAACTTGGTGTACTGCTACTATTTTCAGGAGCCAGGGATGTCTTCCATCAGCTGAATTACAAATGTAGATCTTGAGGGTATATTGAAGGCTCTGGTTCTACCCAAAAAAGTAGCTAATAACAAAGCTTCCCTTGTTAAATACTTCAGAAATACGTTGTTACAGATAAAAATTCAACAGAGCTGAAGTTCATCTCATCAAGAAGACTAATGTACACAGCACTGAGTCTTTCCTGAGGGCAGCTTCAAAATAGCCTCTTGCCAGTAAGCAGGCAGCAACATCCTCCTCCAAATAGTTAAAACAAAGCTAAAGTAGTTACTCATAAATTTAAGTAGAAAATACTTTTTTTTCTTTTACTCTGTCAAATAAATGAGAGATTTATCTTTGCTAAAGCTTTTGCAAGCTGCCTGCAGAGAAGGCACGTTCCTTTCATATCTTCGGTTTTAATTTCTCTTTTTTTTCTTTATTTTAATTTCTCACACTTGTTTTGCATATTTTCCATGCCACTGGTGTCTAATGAAATACGTTCCTGTATATATATATACACGCACGCAAATATAGGCTTTACTTCTGCAAGGTAATGGTAAATCTGAAAACAGTGAGGCTGCTGACAATGATGTACTCATTTGCTAACAGATTGGAGGTCTTTGGTAAGATATACGTGTGAAAATGTCTTTATTCAGCAGGATTCCCCTTTTTTTGGCTTGGTATAATATTGAATAGTGTAGTCAACTGTTACAGATTCCATAGAAGCACTTAAGTACATGAAAATGGATTTTGTCAAGTAAATTAATTATTTCTCTATCATGAGTTAATCCTATGACATTAAGTTGCTAATTCTGCTGAATTTTAGTTTTGAATGTTACTTGCATTTGGTGCTTTATTGGAAACAAATCCCTATTTTAATATTATTTATTGAAGTGCATCTTTCCTTTCAATAAAATAGATAATTATAAGAAATTTTACAAAGGAGTCCTGATTTTAGATTGCTAGCGTTCTCAGTCCTCATTCATTATATAGAAGAAACTCCAGTCTCACCTGATTTGATTCAGCTTCCTTTAAGGATTCTTCAACTGTTTGTACAACGTATTTTAGTAGCAAGGTCTTCATGTGGATAATTCTTTCTGGTGTTTTTTTTTTTTCTGTTTCTTTTTTTTTTAAATATTTCTCTTATGTATAGTGGTAATGGGACCACATAGATTCAGTGACTAATTTAACCTGCACTGAATTCTATAAGGGCAAGGTGATGAAAATTCCCGTGTAATCAGGCAGTTCCCTTAATAGCATTCTTTGTCTTTCTTCAAGACATCACTTTACAAACTGGATCTTAAAAGGTCTTTTGTGTAGTATCTAGACACAGAATCCTTTAGAAGGCCCATTATACTGTTACTCTTGACACCTGCCCATTAAGACTGTCTTTTAGCAAGATGACTTCAGAAAAGATTTGTGTATGGTTTTTTTCCTATTCATTTTTCAAGTGCTGTAGTTCTAAGTTGCAAAACAGATGGCTGTTCATCGTAGCAGTGATAATGTCTTTTTAGGCTAGTAATCTAATATTCTATTGATTCCACTTAATTATGTTTTATGTAGTGTTGGGCTAAGTTGGTTCTGCTTTGGAGAGAAGGCATGAAACCAGATACGACAATTGTGCTTGAGACGGAGTAGTCATTAGCTTGATATCTCTATTCCTTTTCGCCCCTGCCGGACTGGAGGAAACTGCCAAGAAAAATACTAAAATTGCAAAGATACTGTAGTGACCATGATAACCATTTTTCTCAGCCTCCCAATTTTGTTCTGAAGATGTACCTAAACTAGTTATCTATTCAGTTTTCTCATTTTCTGACTGTATAGTTATAATAATGACAGAATTACCTTGTGGATTCCTTGTGAATAAAAATGAATTAAACGTAGTGGTTTAAGCTAATGTGCTTGTGGTTGGGTGAAGTATGGGTGTACGCATCATCACCCACTATGTTTCAGCTGATAAGCAAAAATTTGTTTAACCACTGTGACTAGGTGGTTTTCAGGTAAATGCTTATACCTTCTGTTCGAAAAGGACTTACTAACTTAACACACTGAAGGGCTTTACCTAGCACATCTTAGTTTGTAAATAGCGTTACGATAATACAGTATATATGTGCATATTAAATGAAAATTACAACCAGCCACCACATGCATGTATTTTTAGGACTGTGAGTGCTCTTTGTGCTTCTTATGGTGATCAGTAGAAGAATATTTGGTGACTATCCTTTTTCTGGAAATGGTCATTTTGCGATCTGCTTTCAGGCATGTTTGGGCTAGGCCCTTCTCAGGAGTGATTTTACTTTCTGAATCTGGTATGTTGGATCCTTTAACAGTCTTACAGGAGGGTTTACAGTATAAACAACTGAGCTAGTCACACTAGGATAAGAACTTGGAGGGTACAGTTAATTTGGTAATTTGTTAGCTACTTCTGGATGAGATGATAAATTTTTTTCTCTAGCCATATTTGAAAACACTAACAAGATATATTAATTGACAAGAAAAGGAGCCTGTAGTGAGTGTCTTTCAGATGTAGACCTTCACCCTTAAAAATATCAGCATTTGTTTTTTCACGTGCATAATTACCTCAGTGTCTGGTGAGGTGATACCAAAGATTCCTCTGATGCAGAGTTAGCTGGAAGTGCTTTTGTTTGTTAATGCAGCAATCAGAAGTCGTCAATCTTTTGTGTACTTTAGAGATGGAACTTCTGTTATGTTTTGCTGCCAATTTAATGCTTCTTCCCTCTGCCCTACTTTCTGAAGTTGATGTTGGCTTTTGTGCTTCTCAATGGCCAAACTGTACATCACACGAACTTCTGCTGGCTACTTAGTTAAGTTTATTGACAACAGGCAGAAATACCCACTGTTTATTACCTGATCCTTCAGATCTGCCTAGTGTGGAGTGATAAATGTGACCTTTGTCTTGAAATATTAAGCAAAAGTTCCATTCTTCTGTGGAGCATTTTCCTTGAAAAAACATGCACAGAAACTTAAGAATCTTCTTCTTTGTGGACAAAGAAAACCTACTAATCAGCCACATTGTTCAGAATCTCAGTTTTGGAATGAGAGGTAGTAAAGAATAGCTATATAGCTCCCTCTTCTAAAACATATATCTGTTTACACATTTCATTTCTGAAAACCTATATAAGCAAAAAAAAGAAACAAAATTCTCTGTAAAAGGTCATTGTATAGGTTACCTGCTTATGTGTTACTTTCTTCAAATAAATAATTTAATGCTGGTAATGATTTGTTTAGGCTTCCTGAACTGGCATACAACTGCTTAGGTATGCAGGGTAGTCCTAGGATTACTTAGTCCTAGGTAGTCCTAGTTCTTAGGTTTTGGAATGAGACTTTAATAAGCCAATTTTTTTGATGACTTAAAAGTGAACCACAATTACTTACTCGCATTCAAAGGTATTTAAAAGAGCAAGTTTGTATAAGTTAAAAATACATAGTAATTTCATACATTTCCTAAGCTTTTGCTTGTGGATTATACAGTTTCATTCACAGTGCTAAATGTGTATTGAATGTCTGCATTTCTGATACCTAGGTCATTACAAACTTAGTGAAAATGTTGAAATCGAGAGATACAAGGAGAAATTTCTGCCCACCAAATCACTGGCTCTCAGAACAAGAAAACATTAAAGCAGATAAGGTAAGAGTAATATCCTTTTTCCACATAGCCTTACAGGTGCCAAAGTTTCAATGGTAAAATGTTTGATTACTGACAGTATCAGTGATGCTAATGTTGCACAGATTTGGTGTGGTTTAAAACCTGGAGTAATGATGCTTTTCTGTAATGTAAAATCTTGCATCTGTTAATAAACTTCTATGTTAAGTCACATTTTCAGTCCATAAAGTAGAACTTGCTCTACAGTGTGACAGTGTAAGTCATCTGCATTTACGGGAGAGGAGAATTGAAAATCTGGTAGCATTTTGTTGCATTTTATTTTCTAGTTATTTGAAGTACTTCTCATAATAAAAATTCTAAGTAAAAGAATTGCTCTATAGTGGGGAAAAATCCCTCAAAATTTGCTCCCAAAATAAAGGAAAATTCAGTAGCATTTTCTGTACTTGCCTTACCTAGAAATTACTTTTTTTTTAAGAGCTTTTGAAAAAAAATGACATTCCGCTTAAAAAGTGTGTATGTGTGTGCAAAAGAAAACGCTAGCACGAATGTGCAAGTACATTCTCTGAATCATTGGAAACTTGGATCTTAAGAAGTTAGTTACAGCTCAGATAGACTACCTTGCACAATTAGATGTCTTAACTAGGAAGTTTTGCACAGAATAGTTAACAGTGAACTCTTCTGTTTATTTTTGATGATTGCACATTCGCTTGCCTTGTGTTTGAGTTTTCCGTTTTTCTGTGTGACAGTTCTTCATAGTTTTTAGGAAATAGTGCCTACACACCTCAGAGATAGTAGTAGTAGTAGTCTTAAACCATGATGCTAACCTGATTCTCAATACAAAATAAACAAATTATTTGACATCTCAAAACTGAAACTCGTCTTCTCTAGTACCTTAAATACCAGAATTTAATGTAACATTGCATGGTATTTTTAAATGATACATGGGGTTTGTATTACATTGCTGTTAATTTTGCAGCTGAGCTTTAAGGCATGTGTATAAGGGAGAGTGGTTAGAAATGAAGATACTTAGGCATTCAGACAATTTTATGTATTTACTATGTAATAGTGAATTGCAGTATGTAATTAGATAATGTTTAACTGTAAAATACTGATAATTTATTAGGTTACACAGCTGTATGTGCCATCTGCTAGACATGTCTGGAGAGTCAGAAGAATGGGAAGAATAGGACCATTGCAGTCTACTTTGGATGGTAAGATACTGTCTGTGCAATTTTTGCTTTACTGAGTCAAAATAACAGTTTGCCTTATGCAAAGAAAATATACTTTTTAGAGCTCAGTTGAGTATTTTGTATAGAAGTCTTAATGATAGCCAAAAGCAAGGCAGTCTTTCATAATTTTGTTTCAGATATTTAAAAAAATATATATTTGTATACACATGTGTGTATGTCTTTTCAAATATTTAACATATAACAGCTTTCCACAAGCTTCTGCTGGCATTGATAAAGGGAAATGATGACGTGGACAAATGATACGTGTTAGAAATATATGTATTAATATGTATAAAAGGCAGTTGCATAAGATACAAAATTAATAAAGTTGCAGAAGATGTAAAGGATTGAGGTTTTGCTTTTACTGTATACTCTAAAGAAAGTTTATTATATATTAAATTGTAGCAAACAAGCTTTAGGTACCATGGTAAGTATTAGTTACTGTTTATAAACATTGTTTCTAATTAGATAAGGCAGAAACTTAATCCCTCGAATTACTCAGAATATCTGGACTGTATGGAACTTCCAAAGAAAGATGAGAGAATTGGACCAACTGAGCAATCAGGGTAGATTTACACTAGTTTAGTTGTGCCAATATGCTTTCTCATGTAGACGTTCTGTTTCTTTCAGCTTTTCATACCTTTGTAGCTTCACTATTCTAGAATTTTACCTTGCTGTGCTCAAATAAAATAATCATTAAATCACTAATGCTTGTGCAGATATAATAATCAATTAAAAATGGGGTCTTTAAGCAGCAAAATGATTCATCTATGAGAGTCTATATTCTCTTTCAAGATGATGTAATCTGCTTGAGTATCTTAGCCAGATACAGTAGATCATTTAGAGAAGGCCGTAGCCTTTGAATGCTGTGATAGAGTTGTACAGAATTAAGGGCTTTGTCCAAGGTTGAAGCCTAAGGACTTCTTATAATGCTATTTTTTATATGAATAGCTATAATGGTATAAGTTTACTTTGATTACCTTATTAGTCTAGTTGCCAGATAACAACTAGTTGGTCCAGTGTAAGTACTACTCAGAATTTTGAATAGAGTATTTTTTCAGTTTAGTTTCTCTCTTTGGAAATCGCCTGTTATAAGTAATTGATAATATGAAATCTTAAAAGCAAGTGTTTTAGCAAAAATTGCCACGCTTCAACAGGTTTGTATCCTGTATACCTTACAGACTCTACATCAGTAATCCCTGTTTCTTCCATTGACCTACATGGCTCTTGACAGCTATACTGTCTTGGTGTTTTCCACTGTCAGACCTGTTCCACATATATTACTTCCACATTCTCCCACATGCTACTAGTCTGCTAGTCTCCTTCCACTCATACATACACTATTTTGAGCTCTATCCCTTGTCTTCCTTCCCATAATAGCACCAGTTCCCTCCATTTCATTAGTTGCCTTAGTCTGGGCAGTTGGTGGATAAGGAGTGCACGTGCTGTTGGTTGGTGTGGAGCAGCTACATGCCCTCATTTGCTGGCTGGCTGTCAGACAAGCTGACACACTGAACAGAGCAGATAACTGAGCTCTCCTTGCTGTTTCTGTAATCACGTCACTAAAGGAATTTCTCTTCTGTGCCCAGCTGAAAATTTTCACAAAACTTTAGTTTTGATTCTCCTATTCTCTGTCAAAGTTAAAATTTAACTGATTAGCTCAAAAGTGTGTTGGAGGCAAGATGGTGAGGAAAGACGGCACAGTGTGTTTATGTAAGCCTCGTTTTCATACGAAATCAGGCTAAAAAAAGTGCAGTCAACACGAGTGTGTGAAAACAAGCTGGTAACAATGTGCACATGACTTGTTTAATCCCTCTTGACTCCATATGGGTTAAAGCCAATTAGCATGAAAGTACTGCTGAATCACATATGGTCATGTTTATTTGTGCTTTTTCATTTACTTAAATGGCAGACTCGTGAGTTCTAAATGCCCTCTGTATTGATGACTCCATCCCATATTTCTCTTTAAAGAAAGAAGCTGTGATGGAGAAATGCAGATAAAATTGACTAATTGACTGGAATAATTGAGCTGTCGAAGTCATGTAGTAGTTTACCTTTGCTGTACATGCACTTTTTATTTAAAATGCTTTTAACCGTTAGCTTAATAGGCTGCATACATTGACTTTAATTAAAAATGTTTACTGAGTAAACTAAGGGTAATTACAGGTAAGCATTTTATCAGAAATTCCAAAGGCTTGCAATGTTGAAACCTGCCCCAAATGAATATACATCAAGTATAGTGATGTTCTGGGGTAACATCGTGTTAAATTGGTGCTTAAAATACTCCTACTGAAAGTGCTTTGAAAAGTGGAGGAAAAAACCGCCAAAAACATTGAAGTGATGCTTAGTTGCAGAAGGGCAGCAAGATGCTGGTCACCACAGGTAGGAGCCAAAGGAAAAAACTTGAAAATGTGATCATAAACTTCCAGACTGGGTAGTGATGTGAAGCATTTACTTCAGTTTTGTAATATGGTCTATAACTAGTCTAGACTCTGCAGTCTTTTTTTGGTAAGGTGGTTATTAAACATGAAAATGAAACAACTAAAGAGTTGTGGGTTTTGTTTCCTCTGCAGACTGAAGCTAGGTGAACCTTTAATCAAACTGTCTAGTCAGTGACCAATACTTTTTTCTTTTTTTTGCTGCAGTTAATTAATTTACAGTCAGATATGTGCTCAGCAACTGAGCTTCTTCCCATGAAGTTAGAGCAGGATTATCACTTCTACTATGCATCACCCAAAGTTGAGCTGTTTCCTATAAACATCCTCTGTGGGTATAAGAAGGTTCAAAGGAACTGCATGGTAGCGTGGGAACTGCATGCGATTGAATCTCTCTGTTGCTGTGGCTTCTTGAATTCTTTTCTAATCTTTTTTTCTTAAGCACATTATATAATTTCTTGATGTTCTTTTCACTGTTTCTGCAGTGACTAGGATTTAATGTGATGACTGTGACCTTGCTGTTGGGAGAGAAAACCCATTGAAATAAATGTTATCTTTCTGTTCGTTTCATTAGCTTCAGTTTAATTTCTAGTTTTTATGCCTAAAATGTTGTGACTGAAAGTAGATGTTGTGGTTGAAAGCACAATACCTTTAAACTGTTTTGGTCATTGGGATGGGAATACTGTGTATTCCTGCCATGAAAATTCTCATTACTTATGACTTCTTAATTGTTTTCTATCACATATTTTTTCTTAATTGAAAAATTAAAATGTCCATCGTAAGAAAACAACTTTTTTTTGTCCTGAATAAGAAAAATACAGGAGTACTTACTTTATACATACTTTGTTTTCAGTGTGTTTTCACTACTTACATTTCAGTTTCCTGTAGAAACTAGTGTTTAAAGGAAAGTAAGGCTTTGTGTGACAGTTTAGTAAATAAACTATTTTAATGTATGTATTTTTATACAAAGTAAATTGAGTCACTTGATACAAAATAAACTGTTAAAAAAAATGTTCTTTCCAATATTTTAAAATTTATTATTTCTATTTTAAGTGGGTTTGGAACCAGCACCTCTTTCTGTATCTGAAGAACGACAACTTGCAATTCTGACAGAGCTACCTTTTGTAGTTCCTTTTGAAGAAAGAGTAAAGGTACCTAATTTCTTATTTAAAATGCAATTGTTTTTTTTTTTTTTGTTTTAAAAAAGTGTAAAAAGAGCACTTAGCTAAGTAGAAACTGGATTGTTTCCTTACAGAAGGATATGATAGGCCATCCTGTTCTTCTTCAGTACTCGTGTGGCAACTGAACATTTGAACTTTATTTTTCTTTAACTAGTTATGTTACCCTTTATAATAATTACATTAAAATTAGAAACATGTATTTCAGGATATACGAGAGCAGTTGTATGTTTATAATAAACTGCAGTCCTGATTCAATGATTGATCTACATGATTGCACCCTCTTGTGGTAAGCAGAGTACTAACTAGTTGTGTATTTAATAAACAGATGGCAAGGTCAAGACTGGATACTTTTGTGCAGTGAGTGGATTTACTCAGAATGAGATGATGGATGTCCGGTTTGGGAAAATAACACCTAGAGATTAAACTTCAGCATTCATAGCTGAGTAGCTGAACTTTAATATATGTAGTTTAAAACTTGCAAGATCCTTGTACTATTGGATTTGCTTTTGAATTTTTTCTAGTTTTTAAATAGTAATTGTTAGTTCTATTATTGATTTCAGTTTGCATCATATATATTTTTTTTAAAGCTATTACTTTGTTACACACAATTTTTTTTCTGAACTGCTTTTGTTGTCAACAGTATCAATTACTTAAAAACAGCTCTCTCGATTGTCTTGGAAATACTAAGTTGCAAGACACCATCAAGAGAATGAAGAATAGTTCCACAGGGAAAGTAAAGCAGTATTTTTCAAAGACAATGACAAGTTTTGGTAGAAAGGGAGTGTTTTTTCCAGGCTTCTATGAAACAGTTGTTCCAATGAAACATCTTAATACCGTATGGCAATATTGCACTTGGATTATGGGGAAACAATTGGAAGTGACCTCAAGCAGGGATCTCTATGTCACAATTTAGTCACTGTCTACAACCTCTGGGCTTCTTAAAGCTATGTTGAGATACAAATATGTAAAGTTTCTGGAATTGCTAAAACCTTGTTTTGTTTTTATCGCAAAAACTGAAATAACTGGATAACATCTTGGAGAGAAGGATAAAGCTATAGACTGAACTTTTATAGTTCAAAGAGGAGATCCTCCTATACTACTTTTCGGACGAAGTGTGGTTGTTTTTGTGTAATAGTGGATATCTACATCCTTTTGGAGTCTCCCACTGCCCCTGCAAAACAACTTGCATGCAATAAGGGAAGAAGATACTGTATCATGGTCTTGCCGGTTTGTTTGTTTGTTTATTTCTTGTTTGCTTGTGTGGGTTTTTTACTTTTGACCAATTGCCATCTATTATGCTGTAATTTAACGTGGTAATACAGCTCATTGCTGTTTCCATGTGTGGGTTGTTCCACATGTCCTTGCATTTTCTGACTTCTTCATGAGATTTTTACCTTGAATTACCAGATACTAGATACTCTTACAAGCAATTACCAAGTCCAGTTTCATGGTAGGCTCTTCAACCTTCTGACCCTGCAGGCTGTTATCCTCTTTAGCCTTAAGGCACATTGGTGTGTACCTTTCAATCTGATGTTTACCTGCAGGAGGCAATGCATCTGATTTGTATCAGATGCCTTGGTTCTACCTTACTTAAGCCATACTTTCGTCACCTTGCCTGTGGTGATGTTATTTCCTGTGGTGTGTATTTCAATCAGCATTGCTTACTTTTTCCATGTGTTAGTCTGAAGTCATTGCAAATTCTTCAGTTATGCGTTAGGGTTCTTATTTTCAGGACTAACATATGCATGAATATTGGATTATGTAGGAGTCTAGACGCTGTATCAAGAAGAATTTTGCTATGAGATATACCTCCAAGTGATTCTTTCCATCTAGTGTTGTGTAACCATAGTTAATAAACTGTACTAGCCATACTTCAGGAAAGAGCATGGTGGTGAACATATTCTTATGCCGTGTACAAGGTGTCTGTGGCTGTGTATCTTGATGTTGTAGGACTGTAGAAGAATTTACATCAGAAGGGACCTCTGGAGGTACTCTAGTCCACATCCTTCCTCATAGAGGAATAACTTTGGAGTTGGATCAGGATGGACAAGGACTTGTCTAGATGAGTTTTGACTATCTCCAAAAATGGAGATTTCAAACTCTCTGTGTAACCTCTTCTCATACTTAACCACTCTCGTTATGAGTTGTTTTTTTTTTTTTCCTCTATGTCCATTCAGCTTTTCTTTTTCTGCAGCTTAGGAGTATTTTCTCTTGTTTTCCTCTTGTGTACCTTAGGAAAGAATCTGGCTTTGTCTACACTAGAATATTCCTGGTTGGAAAACATCTTCTCCACTAGCTACAGTTGTCCACAGAAACAGTAGATTTGAGACCTTACTCTAGCTTTGCCTGCTGTTTTCAGATTTTCTGCTTTCATGTTAAATTTGTTGTTTTTAAACATCCCTGGAGACTCTTACTTAAGCAGTCTGTGATATTATTGGGAGATTACATCATGTGGAAAATGTAATAGACTATTTCTTGAATATGGAAAAGATGCAAGAGAGGATGTAGTAAAAAGACACTCCCTGGATTGAGGGTATATTGAACATTATACATTAGGCAGCCCCCTCCCATCCTACATCTTGGCATAGAAACACAGTTAGCTACAGTTACTCTTCAGGTGAGCTGTAGCGGGTTCCTATTGTGAAGACTTGCAAAGTGACAATGTGAAATTTAATTTGTACTTCAGCTGGCATAGTTTTTTTTTGAATGGGTACGACGCTCTGGTTCCCTGTTTAATATGGCAGTGCTGTCCACTATTTTGCTTTGAATTTGTTGTGGTTTAACTCCAACCAGCAACTAAGCACCACGCAGCCCCTCACTCACTCCCCCCTGCCCCCAGTGGATGGGGGAGAAAATCGGGAAAAGTAGTAAAACTCGTGGGTTGAGATAAGAATGGTTTAATAGAACAGAAAAGAAGAAACTAATAATGATAACACTTACAAAATGACAACAGTAATAATAAAAGGATTGGAATATACAAATGATGCACAGTGCAATTGCTCACCACCCACCGATCGACACCCAGTAGTCCCTGAGCGGCAATTCCCCACTCCCACTTCCCCCAGTTTGTATGGTTTCCTAGATGGTATGGTTTCCTAGATGGTATGGTTTCCTAGATGGTATGGTTTCCTAGATGGTATGGTTTCCTAGATGGTATGGAATACCCCGTCGGCTAGTTTGAGTCAGCTGCCCTAGCTGTGTCCCCTCCCAACTACTTGTGCCCCTCCAGCCTTCTTGCTGGCTGGGCATCAGAAGCTGAAAAATCCTTGACTTTAGACTAAACATTACTTAGCAGCAACTGAAAACACCAGTGTGTTATCAACATTCTTCTCCTACTGAACTCAAAACATAGCACTGTACCACCTACTAGGAAGACACTTAACTCTATCCCAGCTGAAACCAGGACAGAATTATTTGCTCACTGCTCCTGAGAGGAGAGCTAATACCTAATTTCTTGTCACTGGGAATGTTCCTGAGCATTACAAAAAATGACAAAACCAAAATTTATTGGTATTGAGGTAAACTCTGTGTGTGCCAAACACTTGTGACTTTTTCCCTTTGTTTTTGAATACTTTGCATTTCAGAACTCTGAAAGTTAGGGAGAGGAAACTGGAATCACTGGCACAGTGTCTGTAGATGTGCCTCTTTATGTAGAAAGAACTGAGGATATCTTAGCATGAAAAAGTTTTTTGCATGTCTGTCCCCTCTCCTTCCCTGCCCTGGGATATGGCTCTGTGTTATGTTTCTGCAGCTCAATGAGAGAGAAGACAAATCACTTGAAAGTGAGTGCCCAGAAGCAGCTCAAAGGACAGTAATAGTAGTGAATAACCATCTCTCAGTGAATATTTAGACCTGCACAATGACATGATTTCTCTTTTCACTCATTTTAACAGATTTTTCAAAGACTGATCTATGCTGATAAACAAGAAGTTCAAGGAGACGGGCCCTTTTTGGATGGAATTAATGTCACTATCAGAAGAAATTATATTTATGAAGATGCTTATGATAAACTTTCTCCCGAAAATGGTAGGTTTACAATTAAGTTGTTATCAGCTTGTTTATAACATTTAACCATTCTTGCCATGTAGTTACATATTTGCTTACTCGAGTAGGATGTTAAAAGTATATCAGCTCTGAGGTGTGAAAGTTCTTATAAAGTAAAATTTCCTTGTTTTTACATAATGTAATTCTCATTCACATTCTTTCAGATTATTGCAGTCTCATTCTCCTTAACATACCTTCCTTACTTCAAACCTATTTTTACAGAGCATTTCTTCCCATTTACTTGTCCAAATAACTCTTATTTTGTATATTTATCTATGTGGTTCATTACATATTATCTGCTTTGGTAGTACATATTTTACCACATTGATTTAGATCATACCTTAGTGTGAATTTGTGTGAGAGTGGCTGCCTAGAAGCCAAAATTCCAACATAGATAAAGCCTGCCAAAATAAAGTCCTTAATAGTTATATGGTGGGTTTGCATATAAAAAGAATATAGCCAAATACTTGGGGTTTGCCATGTGAACCTCACTTGCTGTGCCACGTACGTTCCCTCCTGGAGAACTGCCTAATTTAGAGAGGAAGAAGAAGAAGAGGTGTTGGTATTCTTGGTTTGTATAAAATTACTGGAGATCATGCCTTTTCTTAATTTCCTTTAATTGGGTAGTACTAAAGATACTATTCTATTTATAAATAGGATTTTGTATTTCAGTACCTGTGTTTAAAACTGTAACTACCTAGAAGAGATATGTTTTGAGAATTTTTTTTTAATTAGGTAAAAATTAAGTTCTCCTGGTTTTGGAAAGTCTTAAAGACTAATCAGGAGATGTCACTGTATGATAGTCTGGAAATCATATGTACAGTTGACTGCTTAGCCTCTTTCCTAATGGTTGTGAATTTCATCATACTAAGTTTAGTTTGACTCATTAACTGGTTTCTTAAAAAGAGAAAAATGAAATGGAATTGGAAAGTAGAAAAAGTCGAGTCTGTTATGTTCACCTTACCTTCCCCCCAAATGTATGAAAATACAATTCAGAAAGTGCAGTCTAGGCTTTTGAATAATGCAATGTCAAGTAACAAGCAAGTCAACCTACTTGTTTAGTAAGAAGATGGCTTTAAATGAGAAGCGTGTTTTCTGTGAAGACTACATTTCAACACTGTAGTTTTATTGAACTAAGAAAAAAGTTTTAGAATGCATGTTTCCTAAACTTAATCTACAGTCTGACAATTTGGGTACTGGGATGTGTTCCACCATTAGCGAGGTCACAGGCAATATGAAATTGAGGGGAATAGTCAATATACTGGAAGGTCAGGTTGCCACTTAGATGGCCCTTGACAGACTGAAGTAAAGGGCTTACAGAAGCTTCATGAAGTTTAGGAAAGACCAAAGCTAAATCCTGTACCTGGGCTGTAATAACCCTGTATAGCAGGACAGACTGAGCACTGACCAGCTAGAAAGCTGTTTTCAGTAAAATACCCTGGGGTGCCTAGTAGACAACAAATTGAACGAATAACAAGTTCCCCTTGACGAGATGAAAGCTAACTGCATACTGGGCTGTATTAGCAAGAGCATACCTCACAGTTTCAGCACTGATGAACTGTGTCCAGCTTTGGGTTTCCCAGTACAAGACAGATATTAACATACAAGAATGCGTCCTGCACAAGGCCACCAAGGTGATACAGGGGGCTGAAGCACATGGCATATGAGAGGAAACTGTAACTTCACTGCAACTGGGAGGTTACAGAAGCCAGTTTGATAAGGTGCAGTGGTGACATGTAGCAGCAAGGGAAATTTTTACTGGACATATATAGAAAAAACATTTCATAGTGAGATTTGTTAAGCACTGAAATGGGCTGTCCGGAGAGGCTGTGAAATCTTGATCATTGGAGAACTCGAATAGACCAAGGCACTGAACATTCTGATCTAACTTGGAAAATGGCCTTGCTTTTGATGTGGGAATTTTGGATCATAGGAGGTCTTTGAAAACCTGAGCTGTTCTGTGATTCTGTCAAGCTTTCTGTTCAGCAAAAAGAGCTTTTGTATTAATACAAAATTTATCTGCCTATACATGCATATAGTTCCAGATAACGTTTTCAGCCTTTCCTTGGGAAGAAAATTACTCATTAAACAGTGACAAGGCAGTACCCAATAAACTTGTAGCAAGGGATTTGGAAGTAGAGTAATCTCTAGGTGAAGATTTCTGTCTTGCTTTACAGCTACAGAAAAGCCATAGTGGTAGTTGGCCATTGAAGTCCAAAAAATCT
Source organism: Elanus axillaris (assembly GCA_026212715.1). Lineage (NCBI taxonomy): Eukaryota > Metazoa > Chordata > Aves > Accipitriformes > Accipitridae > Elanus > Elanus axillaris. The sequence continues at coordinate 35,350,259 of JANZLQ010000078.1, read as the reverse complement.
GTTTTTCTGCATGTGTGCACGACACACCATGTATATGCACACACATATACCCACACATACACATACAGTACTATCTAGGACTGTACTAGTGCTATTTAGAATCAATAAAGACTAAATTAGAAAGTTGGGCTTTTTTGTTTTTTAAAAGCCAATATTCTGAGACAGTATGATTTTTTTGAAATAATTTTAGTTCTGCAGTAGGTCAGGCATCATGTGGGAGAGCAGAAAAAAGAAATTCCTGAAAATTGCAAGAGACAATTTCAGGACTGTAGACTGAATTGATTAAAATGGATCTGGGAGGATGAACAGGTGATAGATGAGGTCCTAGAATTGATCAGGAGAGCATGAAGAACATTGATTTGGAAGAGGCCAGTTTGTCTACTGGCCCTGAGAAGAGACCTGTGCAAAGTCAATGTTTCTGTAGTACCTTAACTGAGATCATTAAGGAAACAAGCTTGGAATAGCAGAAATGTACTAGGTTGGTTCTTGTGGGTTTGTATTTTCATTTGGTTGTCATATGCTTAATAATGTGCAAGCATTTCTCTATTTATTTTTTTTCCCTGTGACTGGAATTTTCAGAATATTCTGTAATAGCCTTCCAGTGGACTCCAGTAACAATTTAGTTGTGTTGCTGTATGAGTTATAAAACTGAACTCTTCTTCTCAGAGCTTGCACTGCCTTGGGGTCCACCTCTACTGGTTGCCTGTTTTGACATGTGAATTTGTTTGAGGACCATTTTTCCCGCCTTGCTCTAAATCTGGTTGTCAGTACACAGAGCAAGAGGCAAATAACTGATTTTCTTTGCACATCCCCAGAAAGCACTAAACCAACATTTTCCATATATAAAAGTTTTAACATTAATGCTCAGTATCTCAGGAGTCTTCAGACAAAGCTTGAGCCTGTATGCTTGAGACTCTCTTTTGCCAGTGTTCTATTTTCTTGTTTTGAATGGTGATGAGTGGCCCTATTACAGCGCCTGTGGCTAAAAATGGCCATCCCTTATTTCCAGCGAGCAGAATTTTTATGCAGGAGAGCATTTCACTTAAATGAAGAACTAGTAGGTAATTTTAAAAAATAGCTGAGTGTGAAATGGGAAGTTACTAGTAGATGTAGACCCATTTGCTAATGGGAGAGTGTAAGACACTCAGTGGTTCAGGAGAAATTCTGTTGCTGCAAGGTACTGCAGATTCTTCTACAAACATCAGCTATCCATCCATAATGTGTGCATTTGTAGCACCTGGAAGCAGTAGAAGGTTTTATTGTTACTGGTTTATTACTTGTTGCTTAGCTGGGATGCATGTGTAGTCAATAGGAGGGTTTGCATAAAAGCTGTGTATTTTGTTAGATTTTTGGAAGCCTTCTGTGATCCTCCTTCCCTGTTATGCATTTATAGTTCAAGGACTAAATACTGCTTCCTTTATCTAGTACCAGCCTTCTATGAAACAAACAGAACATCTGCCTTCAGAACATGTCCATCTTTACCACACCTTCCTCACTGGAACTACATGACATAGAAAGTATCAAAAATACTAAGTTCAATTTCAAATAATATTTAATGGTGTAACTTAACAGTCAGCCCCTCTAAGGGAATGCAGTGCTTATTGATGGTTCCTTGAGGCAGGAGAAAGCAGAACCTTGAATTCACAATGTTTTATATAAGTACAATTTTCAAATTATTCTTGGACCTCTTTAAAAATATTTCATAGGGTTTTTTTTCTTCCCCTACCTAGTGTCTTTCCACTCCATCTTTTGATGACTCTTAAAGCAATAACCTTTCTACAAAGTGAATTTCACATGCTGAATATTCCAAAATTCAAGCCAGTAATAGATTTTTGTTACTATTTACTAGTTCATTTTTTGTAGTGTAGATATGTTTGTATGTGTAGTTACATGTGTTTTTATCCGAACATAGTTCTATTTGTATATAGATAGTTGTATTTGAGTTTGTCTCTCTCCTCTCTCTGCAGAACCTGACCTAAAAAAGCGCATTCGTGTTCACTTACTTAATGCGCATGGTCTTGATGAAGCTGGTATTGATGGTGGTGGAATTTTCAGAGAGTTTCTGAATGAACTACTTAAATCAGGATTTAACCCTAACCAGGGCTTTTTTAAGACCACCAATGAGGGACTTCTTTACCCTAACCCTGCTGCACAGATGCTTGTTGGAGACTCTTACGCTCGTCATTACTACTTTCTTGGAAGAATGCTTGGAAAGGTAAAAAGTGTTGTATAATAAAAAGCTATAGCAGTACTGAAATTATTCAGTAATTTTTTTTTCTTTTTAGATAAGGGTAGATGGGGAAAAAATGATGATTTTTCTAGAGTTGAGGGAAAATAACTTTCAGATTTTGGATCTGAACATTATTTCCACATATCACCCAAATTTCTGGTTCATTTTAATAAGTTCCATACCAGAGAAGAAGTACAGAGAGTTTGATACCCTGACTGCCAGTTGAGCAGAAGGTGCATATGTCTGCTTCTGTGTTTATCCTGTTGCTTAAATTTGTTTGAAGCCAACAGAAATGCTCTGCTTATCGTGATTTTTAAGCTGGAGCTTTCCGGAATTTGACTGCAGTTGCATTTTCATCATTTGGAATATATGAAATTAATATTTTAGGAAACAAACAGGAGTTGTATGAGGTGTACAATTCTTGCTAGCACTTAAAATTTGCTGTGAGCATTTACTGTACTTAAGAGCCATATGCAAACTTCCACTTACTCTGTTTGGTTTTTTGTACATTTTGCATCTTTCTTGAGTATTAGTACTCGATATTTTGGTGTTGTGGATGTTCAAGACTAATACACACTTGTTGAGCTAGATGAAAACGAAGTGGGGAAGAAAAGAAAAGAAGAGAGAAACCATTACAAACAATCATTACATTCAGTTTTCTTTTATGGTCAGGTTTAGTACTGAGGCTATTTCCTTCTAAAGCCCTTGAAATAATTTTTATAAAGCTAATAATTGTGAAACAAAGTTTGGAATACATGCCATTTCAGAAGAAAATGTATTGATTGCTACTCAGCTATCTAAAACTGAAGGTATTTAAAAGTCCTGTTTAACTGCCTGAATTATTTTGGAGGCTAAAATGCTGACTTGCAGTGAGATTTAACATATAGTTGGATGTCTTTTGGTGGAGCTGGAAGTGGTTTACATTGTTGGCAAACTTGAGTTGTTGAAACAGAGTGCTCTTCTTTAGAGTTGCCAGTCAACTGATTTAGATTAAACTGCCACTTTGTAGGCAAATTCTCTGCTAATGCATTCTAGCTATTGCAATATCCAAACCTGTTAAATAATGAGAATTTCAAATCAGCCATTTCAATAAAATAATCTTTGAAGGATGTTCCTGCTTTTAATGGGAGATGGGTTCAGTACTAATACAATAGTTTGTAATTATGATCTATGTTACATATCCAAGGCTTCATTTTCTTTCTGCGTCTATTGATTTTTGGAGTGGGGAGGTGGATACTACTGTGGTATTGTGATGAAGTTACTTCACTCCAAAAATGTTTAGTGTTTATCTAGGAATGGGGCAGGGCTTAGTTGTCAAGGGGAAGTTTGAAACATTATTTAAAAAAAAATATGGTAGTTTTGCATCTTTAATTTCCTCTGTCAAAACAACACATTGCCTTCTATAATTGGATTTCAAATATTATAGAGAGAGAAGCTGCAAAATGTGTTTTATCTCCCACAGAGTGCTAGAAGTATAGTTTTGGCTTTATCTTTTTAAAATCAGAGGATCTATTATTTAACATTTTGAAAGCGTAAATTGTTTTCGTATTTGCAGTATGTTTACATAAGGTAAGAATTGACAGTGTTACTTAATAATTACACCTACCCAGGTGCACAGATGCCTTTTTAGTAGTGTGTTTAGAGACTTGATGAATTAAACAGAAAGATAAGGCACGACCATACTATTCAAAACCTGCCAGTACTGTGATCTTGGTTAAGTTATTGAATACTCACTCACCCATTTCCAAAACTGTGTCCATTTTATGCTTTGCACAGGGTTATTTGAGAGCAATAGTGGATTATTAAAAGCCCCTTTGTAAACAAAATAGATATAATGCAAAGGAAGCAATCAGGCATCCACAGCAATTTCTTATTTGTGGAAACGAATATGTAAAGAGTGCTACCACCAGAAAGTCTCACGTAAGAAGTTTCAATGTTATCAAAAACCAAATACATTAAAATATAATAATTTATAGAAATTCTCTGTCTCTTGGTAACCATTTCATACGAATATCTAAATGCATTTAACTTCCAATACCATAGATTTACACCTAATTCAGTTTTTCTTCACATCAGGAAGTTTCTAACAGCCTGACATCATCTGTGTTAATTGGTCAGTTCAGAAGTAGGAACATCTGAAAATTTAAAACTTACTTTTAAAAATGTTGTATCTAAAAACCTAGTAATTTATCTAGGGTTAAAATAATTTGACTAATTGGGGTGTATTTTTCTAGTTAGTGAAGAAATTGAGATCTTCATACTATACAAACTGCATGGCTGTCCGTGCAGCTGTTACTGATCACTGGATGAGCAAAAGGTCTTGTAGAAATAATGCCATGTCGTCATGTAATTGCATATGTTGTCTGAAATCATTCTTAAAATAAAACAGAAATGAGTTTACTTAAACAACAGCTACTCAAACACTTCCAAAGTTTGCATTTCTCAACTTTCAGTGACTTTACTTTGTAATGTAAATATTATTTTAACATTGGTAACTTTTAAGCATTTCCTTTCTCTTCCTTAAAAGTAAAAGGTCAGCTTACCATGCACACCTCTGGTAGCAGTCTCCTGGCATGGTTTGCAACTTGAACCTTTCATTTTCTCCTACTGGAAGCACAGCAGTGACTTTCTGAGTCTCAGGCTTTGCTTGAGAGCTGAGGGTGTCCTGGGCAGTTGTGGATGTTCAGAGGTGTCCTAGCCCCAAATTCTCTCTGTTGTCCTCTATAGAAAGTAAAGTCTTGTCTCATGTGGTGTCTCAGAAGTATGGATGCAATGTTGTAGTCCTTTTGCTCTCTCGGTAGATAAGATTGGGCTGTGAGGAGGCACCTGATTTGGTTTAACTTCCTTTCCACATGCAGTAGTTGTTCTGGCAGCACTAAAAATCTTTCCACTTGCAGACTTTCCTGCAGCAGTTTTGGCAATGTAGTGGACTTGGCTCAGGAGAACACAAAAGTTGCTATTTTGGTACGCTGCCAAAACTTCAAACAAGATAGTCAGAGAAGGGACGTTTGGAAGTAACACCTGAGAATCTTAAATGAAGATTTTCCCCATGCTGATTATTTGTGCAAACCTGAGAAGAGGGAAACACTGGTTAAAAATTTTGACAGAAACAGTGATCAGTAGAACAGTGACAGATAGAGAATTAAAATCTGAACTTCACCATGTTTGGACCTAAACTCAGTCTTGTATACCATATTATCTTTCTCCATTTCCAGTTTACATTTGCATTTATTCAATTATGTTGATGTTACAGATGTTGTGGAAAGGACATTATTTACATTTGGAATTATTTGACATCGAGTAGCTAATTCCTATGATCATTTACTTCAATTTCATGAAGTATCAGTGTTAGTTTAAGAATGTGGCAGGAAGTCCATAGAAAGATTAGAATGGTAATTTTTATGGTTTCCTCTTCCTTTTTGGCATAAACCTGCTACCTGTTCTTGCACGTATTATGTTTTGCAGTGATTGTCTTTGCACCTTTAACAAAGTGACTCTTTCTGACTCTTTCTCAGCATCTGTGGTTATACTGAATTCTACCATCTCCATTTCTCTTCTCTTATTCCAGCATATTGAAGATCACTAGCGAGTCATGCATTCATGTTGCTGAAGAACATATGCACTATCTTTGAAATATAATATTGGGTCTTTTTTTCTAAGCAATAGAATCTGCAGTCCTTGGAAGATGCTGGGGTTTTCTGAAAAGATTACGGTTTATTTTGTCAAGACTTAGCTTTTGTCTTAAATGGTTGGGAAGGCAGTATAAAGAACAAAATGTGGTTTGAATTACTGTTGTTTTGAACTGAGTCATTTCTTTGTGGATCCAAATAAAGAACTTTGATAGAAGAAGAAGCAGCAAGACCCAAACAAAAATAATGTTTATTTTAAATTTTAGTATTATTTTGATGATTGCTAGATCAGACAATCTAGGTTTAGTCTTTGATCAGTAATATTTAATGTTATATAGGATGTCAGTAGTTTGCGTGGCCTGGCGGATATTATATTGATGAAGGTTTAAGTTGTTTATTTTCATATGACCTTTTATAGGTTACTATACTGAGTTAAGATATAATGGACTGTTCTGTGCACATACCTAAATGTTGTTAAACATATATAATTAAGAAAAAAGTTATATGTCTTTTGGTAAAATTAAACATTATAAGGGCAATATATAGATCAAATACAAATTTCATTCACCTAGTAGTAAATGTGGGACCATTAATTATTGATTAGATTATTTTTCTGTATTTAGAGAGTGTGCCTCGTGGTTACTGTTGTAACTTTGAATAGAGCTGTGGTACATCATTTGTTGTGTGAGATACTATTCTTGGCTAGAAGGTACAATTCAAAGATTAGCAGCGTCTGCAGTATCCATTTTGCAGAAAAACTGAAGTTGTTCTTAATTATCCTTGGGCCTTACCTAAAATGGATTGAATCAGTGGGAGTCTTTTCACAGGAAGATCTGGATCAGATCCTAAACTCTTAAATCATTAATGAGCTGCACATATGGAGTTAAAACCTTCAAGCAAATGTTTCTAGTAACCTATTTGTGTGCTCTTTTTGTGCCAAAGGCTTGTAGAGAGAAAACAAAGCAAGAAAACTCTACAATGAGAAGAACTGGGTTTCATATACTTGAATATTTGATAGGATGGTGCATTGGGCATTGCGCTGCTACTCTTCCTGTTTCTCTGACTGTTGAAGGGTGTTGTGGTTTTTGTTTGGTGGCGCCCCCC
>JANZLQ010000078.1:35315261-35343196 GCA_026212715.1 Elanus axillaris | reverse complement strand
GGTGTTGGGGTTTTTGTTTGGTGGGGCCCCCCCCCCCCCCCCTTCTGATTTTAGGCTACCGTTTCCATTTGCTTACTGTCCATTTAATTAAGATCCACTTTGGCTTAAATCAGTACACTCTTAATTGATTTGTGCTGCAGCCACAATTGATACTACTAGTACCTAGAAAGGTAGGTATGGAATTAGTGATACTGATACAAAGTGGAGGTAACTGGTATAAAGTTTTTGTTTTATTAATTTCAGTTACCCTGCACAAGATTTTGTAGACTCAGCATTTTGCTTAAAAGCAAGTTAGCTGATGATCATTTGTCTTAGAAAATCCTGAATCATCTGAAATGGAATCAAAACAGGAATTTACCATGTAAAGTGGCATGCTTTTTTAATTGTACATTTACAGTGCAGAAACACAATCATAAGAGAGCAAAATCGATACCTTATGGAAGTTATTTCATGATTTATGAACATAGATGTAAACTAATCTGAATCTGTTTTCTGACATGGTTATTCAGCTTGACAATTCCTTTATGTACTGGTTCATTTAACATAACCAATTATCTTTTGATTACAAATAGCTATGTTAGTACTAACCTTGTAAATATATGTCTAGCACTAAAAGACTGCTGAAATGTGGTATTTTAACTCTAAATCTTTAGGAAGGAAAAGCGTGTATTGATGGATTTTGATATTTATTGGGTCATAATGTATTTAAATTTTCTTTAATGCATATGTTAGTGATTGTTTACTGTGATAAAGTGCATAGAGGTCTCTGCAAGGAGTTCTGCATGGAAAGAATTACCTCATGTCAGTGGTTGCTCCTCAATTAAAAGTTCCATTAGCAGATGATTCCTCCTTCTGGTTTGTGTACTGATTGCATTTTATTGCCTCTAAATCAGGTTCCTAGACAGGGAATAAATAAACAGTTAGAATGTGTGGTAATGGTATCCTGATCTTTTTTCACAGTTGGGAGCACCTACGTCCATTTCAGTCAATTAGATTTGGAATATTTACAGAAATTCTTTATTCCATTTGAACTGTCTTCAAAAATGACTATTTCACTGCTGTTAAAATACAGATTTGTCTTAGAAGCATATCCAGAGGTTAGTTATATGGTAGTAAATGTTTCAGTTATTCAGAAGATTAGAACTTAAATAAGGAGATGCCTTCCTTTTATCTTCAGTTCTTACAAAATTATGATACAAGAAAAATCTATTAAGCCTTTACTGGAACTTTACTGGATAACTATCAGTTATCCAGTGCATCCACAGGTACCTCTACTACTTCCCTCTCCCATTCCTCAAAACCCCACAAATGACATTGATAGCAATTTATACCATGTACACAGCATAAGTTACAGAGATAACTGTTCCTATTAAAACAGAAAGTACCAAGCTGATGAAATGGTGGTTTTCTGCAAGTACAAACATTTGTGATGGACTCTACAAGAATTTTCATTACCTAAATAATAAAATTAAATGTCCTATATTCTTAGAATAAAAATATTAGCATGACTTTGCATTTTTAAATTAAAAATTAACTCAAGATCATTAAACTTGATATACTCCAGTGGAGTCTTTGGAAACTGATCCCTACATTTTTATGGTAATGTGTTCATGAGTCAGTCATGAGTTTGCTTTGTACTCACCACACACCTGCAGTCCGTTTCAGGTATTTACACTGACTGCAACAAACTTGACAGGCAGGACCTTTGCATCTGAATCTTGCTATCCAAAATCTCTGGAAATTCTTTCAGCTTGTACTTACTGACCTTCAAAGTCCCAGTGAGTGGGAAATCAGAAGTAAAACTAATTTAGAAAAGGCTTTATTTTGTCTGAAAAAAGCTATTTTTAAATCTGGGGATGCTAGCGCTGCCACAAGGGCTGTTAAAGCTTTGTCAGAAGCCTAATTACAGGCATCTGCCTGTGGAATTCTGGACTCCTACTTTTCTAAGAAACAGAAAAGGCATCCAGTATTTAAACAAAAAGTGCACTATGAATTTTCGCAGTTACACAGGGAAGATAATGTACCAGATTTTCCATTACTATGGTGATATGAATGCATCTAGATGTCTCTGCTATTGTGGAGCTCAGAGAACTGAGAAACAGTGACTTAAAGCTACCAGGTAGCAGACATACTGCATTGTGACACACACCTGACAGAATTAGTTTTATTTTATTGTACTGGTGTTGGGAACAACATCAATTTGGTTTTGCTCACTTTAAAGCACCTTATTGAGTATATCTGTAAGAAATTATTTTATCTTAAAATTACCACATGCTAGCTTTAAAAATGCTTGAAAAATACAAGTACGTGTTAATTTTAGTGTAACTTATATTTTTAGTTTTATCTTTTCATTAGGATAGAAAAGGCTTTGCTGGTGCCAAAGGCTTTGAGTGTGACAAGATATTTCTAGGATATAAATAGTAAGGTAGAAGTAAGTTATAATGGTTTTGCTATTTTTCTATCATTTTTATTAATGGTTCTGTACAGCTTTGAAGTTCTATTGCACTCTGTAGGTGCTAAGTATTATTTAATAGTAACCGTTTAAAATGACTGAAATAGAAGGGGTTGTGGTCTTGGGGGCTGATTAAGGAAATAACTGAATTTAAGCCCAGTCATTTACTGCCTCAGCCCATAAGCCATGTATCTTTCTAGGGGTATGACTTTTGCATTGTTTTGGTTTTAGAATATAGGTCTGGGTTGTAAAGGATTAATGGAAAGTAGGAGCAATGACTGATTAGTTATTTTTCTTAAGAAAGATTTTAGGTGAAATAATAAATGGAAGAATTAATTGCAGACCTGAAAGTGTAAGTAAAGGCACTAAAGCTGCCTCACAGTCAGGGAGGTTCATTTGGTTCATGTGTGAATTTGTTTACATAATTTGAACCTTATTCAGCATGTTGTAATGCTCATGTAACCTCTACTTTATATAGGTAATTGGTCTGAAGTGATTAGACTAGCTTAAATTTTGTCCAGTTTTAAAGCAAGGCGCAAAGTCTTTTCTTTCTGAAGAGCAGTTTCCTAAATCTTGGGGTCATACCTGAACAGTACCTCATGTGACCATGTAGTGCTTAAATAATATTGTAATAGTTACCATGTATAGTCCCAGCTGGATAGTATACTCATTATGTTCAAAACAAGAAAAAAGTCCTCCTTGTCCTGGGTAATTTTTCTTTGTTTCTTACTATGTACTGTATATAGCTGTCCTTCCAGCTGAGATCTTTCTTCCATAATTAAAGCTACTAATTACATGCCTATATTCTGAATGTTGCTTGCCTTCAAGAAGCATTCCTTGTTCCCCCACATCACAGGTGTTTAATGAATGCATTCTGTGTATTCGTAACAATCTGAACATAGTTTTTTTCACTTTAGATGACAAATTTGTGATCTGTGTCACTGAACTGAGTTGAAGGCTTTTGTAGTTAGTCCATGTTGCAATCAATTATAGTTGAACTATACTGTAATCGCAACCAGCTAATATTATTTAAGAGAAACAATAGACTTCAGACTGTGTGCTTTGTGTGTGAAGTCAGAACCTGTTAACCACAGTAGGCTTTCTGTCATTTTTACTTGTTCTTAATATTCTGGTGTGTTCTACAGGGATTCACACACAAAGGGGGGAGGTTGGTGTATGAAGTTCCTTTTACTGAATGTTACTTCTTCCATAGGGAAATAATTACTCTCAGCCTTTCCAGCAGAAAAAAACTTACTTTAGCCATTTATTAAAAAAAAAAAGGCTATCAAGGCATCTTGAGGTAATTGGGAAAACACTGGGGGGTGGGAGTACCAAAAATAATTCATTACTGATAAATAGATTTGTTTGCTTTGTTTTGTTTAGTTGTTTCAGAAGCTTTTCAGTTATTATAATGGTATCTAGAGATGTCAAAACTTTGCCTGGAGAGCATCCCTAACCTACATGAGTTTGAAATAGTGTTGGGAAATCCAGGTTGGCCCTTTCAGCAGACATAACCTTTTACTACTGGGAATGCATTACCCTATGAGCATTTCAGTGCTTGTGTGATTGCCCTTGATGTAGACATTCCTGTCTGCTTCAGACTAGGCTCTTGCCCCAAGCTTGCATCTTGCACTTCCATGAAAGTGGAATGCTAATATTCCCAGCCTTTTGAGGAGGCAGAGGTATATAGGCTGTTAAGGTGTTTGTTGTCCCCTCCTGCCCCATCTAAACATTAGAAACTAGAAGTCTAATGTTGTATTTGACCACCAGTTGCTCCTTTCATGACTTCCTATCTGGATTTTTTGGTTTATGTAAGTCAGTTGGAGTTTATGGGACTGCAGGATAGAGATAATGAAGTCAAATAAGTGCCTTGTTAGTTAGGAAAATTGGGATCATGAACTCTCAGAATTCATCATAGAATGGCATTGGTCCCATAGGTGATGACCATAAGAGTTAAAGGAAACTTGCCAAATACTTGAAGTTTGAGAAGAGATTAGTTTTAAAATACATATTGGTTGAGCTTGCTGGCTTTGATCTTTTGAAGCAGTGAATGAACTAGAACTTCTGACTTACAGTCAAACAGAAGTCACCCCCCTCCAAGAACAAGCCAGTTTCTTCCATCAGCATTGTTGCTCATTGGCTGCTGGAAGGAAAAAAGAGGACTGCTGCTGTGGGGAGACTGTAACATTATACTGTATTAAAGTATATATATATACTTTATATATAAAGTATATATATATACACTATATATAGTATATTCTAATGGTGAAGTTTCATGTTGCAGATAATTAAAATGACAGCTCTGTAAGAGGTGGTCACTGTTCCCTTGCCTGTCACTGATGCTGGGTTCCTGCCTCCTTTATGTTGATGTTGCAGAAGGCCAGTTCAATGGGCAGAAAACTAAGCTTAAAATCAGGTAACTTGGAGCTCCCCAAGACAATTCACTGAGGGGAAAAAGGGAAGGAGTGACGCTTCCCTTCTGGCCTTAGAGTAGCTACAGTAAGAAAAATACCCATCAGGGTGGGCTTCCATGAGCTGCTGGCTGCACTAAGGTTGTGCCCCCATTGAAACTGGGTATGTCCCTACCCAGTTTCAGCCATAGCTGTGAGCTGGATCTGATTCTGATTTGAAAGAAAGCTCAACTTCAGTGTTTGTGCTGTGTCCACCAACACCCAGCCAACCCCCTCAAACCCAAAACCCAACACTCCAAACAAAGCACAACTCATATAATCTGTAAATTTTGAACCTTATTCAGCATGTTGTAATGGTCGTGTAACCTCTACTATACAACTACTATACTTGCAAACAAACCCAGTTGAAGCAGCAAGCTGATTTGTTTCGTTGCTCTGGCAGGAATGGGTGGAATCGCATCTTTTGGCAGCAATGGGTAGTTTGATCGGTTTATGCTGACTGAGAAACAGAGAAGTTAGGTGGAAACTGAAAAATAAAGTTTCAGTTTATTTAGTCCTTTTGAGTTGTACACAGCATTTCTCGGCATCTCTGTACATTGCTGAAGCTGTAATGGTGTAATTTACCTCTTGAAACAAAACCAAAGTTTATCATGATTTTATTTACCATAGGTTTGGTGCATTTTTTTATTAAACTTTATTAGGATAGCTTGACTTCCAAACTAATTAAAACACTACTGTTTGTCTTGTTTCCAAAAATACTTTGGTTTTAATATTGCAATCACTTAGCTAAGAGAAGGAGTAATTAAAGTTATTCTCAAGTTGCACAGTTTGGTTTATTTACAAATGCATTATATAGTTTTTAGATGAAGTTATAAATGTTCACTTTGGAGCTACCTGAAGATTAATAGTGATGCATTTGAAATGCATTATTTTTTTATTGATTCTTAATGTAGTAAATTACTGAAGTTATTTGGCAGCAAACAGAAATAGCCAGTGATGTTGTTCACATTTATTTTCCTGATAGCGTCACAATTTGCATTAATTGCATTGCAGCTGCACTCACTTATATTAAAAAGCTTCTACTATAATTAATCCTTTTTATTTCAAATCATTTTGGCACAATTTCTAGCAATAAACACTCATAAAAGACAGACAGTTGAAAAATAACATACAAGTTTCTTCAATATACCTATTGCTGTTTTTTCCTGACAAGGAATTATTGATAGGCTTCTAGGATCAAGTGTTGCAAGTGGCTAAGACTTAAGACCAGTTTGAAAAATGCTAAGTGGATTATTTTGCATAAAAAATAGACAGGTTTTGAATTTGTGTAATTAACCTGTGTTTAGAAAATACCTTGATTTATGTCTACATTTGTATTTCAGTTGCATACATTATGGAAATTTAATTTATAATCCATTTAGCTGATGTGATCATAGTTTTTAGTGCTATCATTTATTAGTCCTTGTATATTAAATGCTCTAAAGGCTTAAACCTGCCTTGTGTAAAAAATTACACCTCTACATTTACATTTTATGAGTCATAGATGGAATTCCATTTTAAATTCGGGTAGCTTTGATATATTTAAGGAATTACAATGGCTTTATTGTTACTAATGCAGGAACAGCAAACACTGACCTTATACATTGCAAGTTAATGATTTATTCCTCTAGTTTGCTTTTAAAGTCAACTATACAAATGAGGATTTTGACTTCTACACCTTGAATAAATCATATAGCTCTAAATATAATGCACCCTTTGGCTTTGAACTCGTTATTCTCAATTCTTTCTGCAAGGTCTAACTCACCTCATAGAAATGTTCTTTCAAAAGTTTAAGAAATTGTGTATATTTTTCTTAACATCTTTGTTGGAATATTGTTGAGTGGTTTACAGCTACATTTGTTATTCTTTTTTCCTTGTTTTGCTCATTGTGCTTCCTTTTCTAAGTTTGCAGCAGGTTATGGAGGAATTAAGTAACGCCAAAACACAGCACTTAAAGAGTAAAAAGAGAAGAAACGATGTTATGTTGATGATGCCTTTTCTGATCAGCCTGGCAGTGATATTAATGATACTGTAAAGATTTGGTTGTCATTGTTAGAGATGTTGATGGGGCAAACAAACCGGACAATGGGAAAGTCTGTGCACAGACAGCATGTTTCAGGAATGTTTTCCTAAAGGCAACAGTCTTTTATTTTTCCTTTATTCATGTAGGCTTTCTTTAAATGATGTCATACTTTCTCTTTGTAGCTGGTAAGGTTCCATCTCTCCTTTTGAGAGCTACCCTAAGTACTTTTTTCTTCCAATCAACAAGAAGGTCTTATTTACTGTATAAAAAAAATATACAAAGTTGCTTTGCGTTACATCAAAATGTGGTCATGCAGTAGATCGATCAACTGAGAGTGGTATTGCTGGAGTTTTGTGCGTTTTTTAAATTCTTGAGGAAACGCTCAGTTTACATTAAATACACATTTTTCATGAGTGCTGCATATTAAGGTCAGGTTCGGTTTTGGTTCAGTAATCTTTTGACAGGTTTAACAGTGTCAGGCATAGGAAGGATTGGACATGATACATATGTCCATACCAGTCATAACTGGTAAGCTCTTAGGCTTAGAAATTAGGATGGTTTGATGATGCCATTAAGCAGTAGAATTCACCAAAAATATGCAGCAAAATATGCAGCAAAAATTTGAATCTGTATAACATGCAAGAGAACTGGTTTATTTGGATTAGTTTAAAATGTACTGGGTTTACATAGCTATTTTTAAGGGGCAGACTATTTTACATGTAGCAACTGATATGAATGGAAAAATACTGCTTGTGATAATGCTCATGGGGATAGAGGTGCTAACTTTTTTTGGAAGACATTCTTGATGCAGTTGTGTTGTCCTTTAGCAAACCTTGCTTTTCTGTGCAATTACTACTCTTCCTGTTTGTTATCATACTTCAGACAAGAAGATTAATGACACCTTACCTTTCAAATCACCACATAATTAATTTGTAAAATTTGGGAGCTTGGCATTTCACAAGGATATTCAAATTTCAAACTTTGGATGAATATTTTTAAATTCATGCAGTATCTGGGCTATTGCCATACCAGAAAATCGTATTCAAGCACCAAATTAAGAAGGAATTACCAGAGTTGAGAAATGGACAATAGTATTCAGAATTCCTGCATGTATAACAATAAAATCTAATGTGCTTTTAATTGCTTTGTTTTCAGGCTCTTTATGAAAATATGCTGGTGGAGCTGCCATTTGCTAGTTTTTTCCTCTCAAAATTACTGGGGACAAGTGCTGATGTTGACATTCATCATTTAGCTTCATTAGATCCTGAAATGTACAAAAACTTGCTTTTTCTCAAGAGCTATGAAGGGGATGTGGAAGAACTTGGACTAAACTTCACTGTGGTAAATAATGACCTTGGGGAGGCACAGGTAAGAATGGCTTCTGCTTTTTTTTTTCTTTTATGTATGAGTGATGAATCATTATTACCCCTACCAATTAATTTTTTTAATTTAAAAGTGATAGGAAACAACTGTTAAAGGTGCTGTGTGTTGTGAGGCATCATAAGGTTTCTGAATCAATATTTGGAGTAGACAGTAACTAATTTTGTACTTAAAAAGTAACTTTTGATGATGACTTATAGGTCTGGTCTTTTAAGTAGTAAACTACAGTGATTATTTTCTAATAGTCCTACATGAAAAGTTCTATTGCCCAAGATAATTTCTTGAGTAAAATATTTTACATTGTTTCTTTGATGGCACTTCAAATAATTGCAAAAGCTAGATGATATGTAAACCACAGAAGTACTGCCTGGTTTTGGAATCAGAATTAGGAATCAGAATGGTTTTAAATAATAATGACCCTTTATTGTGCGATAAGCACTGTCTCCTTTAGCTGTAATTTTTCGAAGTAGAGGGCCTGAAGTTAGACCTTAATTTTAAAAAAAAAAAACCACTTTTTTTTTTTAGGGGCTGAAACACCAGGTGAGTCAGAGGGGAGAAACAGGTGTTCAGTGCTTATAAAAAAGTTAGTTTAGGTCCTTAATTACAAGTTTTTAATGCAATTGTACTGTATAATTTGATTATGGCTTTTATTTGCTCTGTCAGTACTAAAGATCACTTATGCTCATAGTAGAAAATAAATATTACTAGAGCTTGAAAAGTATGCCTTTATGTGCTAATACAGTTAACCTCCTTAGTTAAAGTCTTTTGTATTGCTTCCTCTCTCATTTTTGAGGATTTAAAATTGTGTACTACTTATGGTCTACTTATACTTGATTATGGTATTTAATTAATAATTGCATCAAAAAGGTAGACCTGACCGCGTTGTGACATGCAGCAGCATCTGAATTCAGCCTTGTTCCTTGTGGAAGAAACAGAGACTATAAAAGGGAGTAAGCAGTTCTCTTGGGTTTGCCTGTTGGTCAGAGAAGCCTGCGACTATGCACATCCACATCTCACAGAGGTGATAGCACCACTGAGATGCAGCAGCTAGTCCTGGAAATTGTTGAGTTCTCTACTGCTGCTTAAGTCATAGCAAGTTTGGTGTCCAAGACTTTGACTTTAACAGCATCAGGCTCAGACTTTATCTTTACTCTCTGTCATCAATTTCCTGTCTTTCTGGAAGATCCTAAAACCTGGATTGCATTACAATTTTAAAATAGTATTCCCAGATTTGGGGTTCCTGAGTCATGCTGAAAGGGAGAGTCAACAGTTGCCTGATATAAGTAACGTTTCATATTAAACATATGCCATATGTCATTTTTTTACCCTGGGTTACACTCCCTATATGAAGACTTCTGACCTGCACTGTCTCCAGAAAAATACTCAAAAGCTTGAAATATAGGCATGTGATACAGACATACAAAAAAGCGCATGTTCTTAGAGCACCTACTCTGTTGTACAATATTGTACAGTAGAGCGTCTGCTCTGTTGTACCATGTGCTGTGACTGATACTGAATTGAGGTAGTAGGTTACAAAGCACACAAGATGGCAGTTTCCAATATAACCTAGGATTTTCTGGGGAGAAAAAGAAGTTTGTTGTTTGTATTCCAAAGCCGTTCATATAAATGCACTTAAAGCAATAGTTTTGTTGATTGCACCTAATACAAATACAGTTTAGTCTCTAATTAAAAACAAAAAGGAGCTACTATTTTCTGGAGAGGTTTTGGTTTTCATACTTCATACATCTACTGTGTATGTCCTTTAAAATTAGCCACATAAATTAGAACCTACCTTAACAAGTAAGGTAGAAGGACATAGAAAAGAGAAATAGCTTAGAAATAACATAAAAGGAGATCCAAGTTAGAGATGGTTGCCAGCTCTACCTACTGCAGCAAGAGCTTGTGAAAAGTGCAGTCTTGCCAAGAAGCCTAATGTGTTCGTTAAAATTCTCTAAGGGCTATGGGTAGTATTATCAAGACTTTTGATTTTTTTAATTGTTCAGCATAACTTTAAAAGGAAGGTTAAATATAATAGTCAGTTTCTGATTAACTAAATTAAATGTAAGATAAATATTCTGATGCTGTTTTGCTATGTTTATACTTGGAGAGAGAGCACAATCTGTGAAGTATTAGCCATCTTTTAATGAGACTGCATGTTAGTGTAGTTCAGCAGAACTAATTGTTCTTGTCACTGTCTTCTGTGTTTTAATCCAACATGTTACTTTTTATATTTCATTTCATTATTTTAATAAACCTCATGGATAAATACATTTTGTCTTGTATTGGACTCATGTAACCATTGCATACTAATTAATTTTATCAAGGTAAGGCTAATTCACTTTAGCAAAAGAGCTTAATTTGCACTCCTTATGTTGAATGTACATTATCTGTAGTTTTCAGCTAAACAACCACTTTAGTGTCTAATAAATTAGTGCCCAATAAATGCATCATAAATCTATCAATGTAAATAGCTATCCTTGTGACAGTGTCCATCCAGCAATTGTGGCACAAAAGCATTATCTGCAATGAAAGACACATTCAAAAGGGGCTCTATTGCCTCTGTCAGTAGCAGAAGGTAGAAATTCTATTATCAGCGTATTGATTCCAATCCTGTAATGTGCTTTTAGATCCCATTAAACTATTGTCAAAGTGCATTCACCAGAAGTTGAAAAAGGTACTTAATAATTTGCACATTAGACCTGCTAATTAGGGGAGCTGTGCCATCAACCTTATCTTCCAACTCCAAATAGCTTTAACTTTTGATAAAGAATTATCTAATGCAGTGCTACCAGCCTAGATTTCAACTGTTGAATCTGCTGCATAAAATGGTGGCCAATAAAAAAGTCTCAGAAGAATGTCAGCCTATAGTTACAGGTGCCTTCAAGTAGCTGTGTATATTGATTTTACTTTTCCTTTTATCTTGTAGATTAGATGGTGATAAAATGGTTATAAAATGCTAATAATAAGTGTAAGGTTAACAAATTCAGAAAATACCTACTCTTTTCAGACCTCGCTCCCCTGAGCCCCCTCTATGAGGAAGGTGATTGTGTGGCTGTCCAAGGGAAGAGAGGAAGATTGAAATATATATTCCTTTTCCTTCAAAAACGTTAGGTTCTGTACTCTAGCAAGTCTTCTCAAACATTGATTCTTGCAATTACATGGATTGGAACAGTTGAGTATGATCAGAAGGCTCCACAAATAAAGTGTAGAAGCACAAATCCACAGAAGAGCGCTATGATATATATGGCAGCAGTTCCTGTGAAATCTGTATAGTACATCTTCTTTGGCTTTTTAAACAGATGTGAATGCCATTGCTGTTACTGAAAATAAATACATTGACTCACTAAAGGAGAGTTCTTTGCCTTGAAATTTCCCTGAGAGAAGATTTTGAAGCCTTAAAAATAATTCCGAAAGTTTCTGTCTTGGCAGCTTCTTTACTAGGATACAGGTGAATTATTTTGGAGTTTTTTCAGAAGCAAAATTTTTAAGTTGAGGCTGATCCTTCTCAGGCAGATTATAACACTTTCGGCAAATGCATTCTTAGGCATTCAAATGCAGTCTCCTACCTGGAACTCCTGCCTGAACATCTGGAAGGCAGATGACAGGGAAAGGAAGAAAACCTTTATTGACTTACGTTCAGAATGGGGAAAGACTTCAGGGGTGATGTGAACAAAAGTGGTCAGAGTTCAGGAGAAAAGATACAATATTTTCATCTGTCCTAAAACCAGTTTGGAAGAGTTCTTGACTATCTATAAAACTGCTTTTTGAAATTGCATTGGAGATATGTCTTATGTCTTCATACACAAAAAAAAGAATACCTAGATGACAGGTCCCTTATTCTTTCCTAAAGTATTTCCCACTTTACCCTTAAATATTCCATTTTTTTCCATTAACTTGGGAAGCAGCTGCCGCTGCCAGATCTGTGTGAGCAGTAGCTACCATTAAGTTTGTCTACGAACAGGCACTTGCTGTTTTCACATTGCCATAATCACTTTACAGATAGACTTTGTGTGATGGATTGTTATCAGTAAGCCAGAAGATAAGTCTCCTGAATTCTGCTTGACAAATACTGTGTTATTCACTGTTTTCCTGATTTTTGGTGTGTATTTATTTCATTATTATGCTAATGTTCAAAATAGTAGATTTAATAACTCAAAATGATTGAACTGTTCTCTTGAACTGCAATCATACATAAACTAGATGTAAATTTTTAAATTTTGCTTTTATTTGTACAAACTGTGGTGGCTTTCTTAAATAAGAATATAAATGTAGCTGATCACATTTTTTAAATATGTACCGGCAGAAGTAGATAATTGAATTTATAGCCAAGAAAACCCGAAGTGCATGCAACTGTAGTTCCAAGTGTATCTAACCTTCAGTCAGAGGCTTCATGCAATACTTTTGTCCACAGTACTAAAAAACGAAAAGCACCTTTTCTTGCAGATATTTAAAAACACGGGACTTCTTGATCCCATTTTGGTATTTCCTCTTCATTTTAAAGACGTATTTTGTGAGTGTGGAATCAAATTGAGTTATTTATGGTATTGTCTGAATGATCAGAGTACTTATCTAAATAATATGTATGATTTGATTGCTTTTAAAATATGTTATTTTGATAATGAACCAAGTTAAAATGATTTTTTTTGTTTGTTTAAACTTAGATCTATAAAACAGAAAGCAAGGTGATGACACAAGTCTGCACGATTTGGGTAGTTTTCTATTCTGGCCCATCCTGTGTAACCTGTGTTGTTATCTTGCACCATCTAGTGGCAAAAATTGGATGGATAAAAATAAAAGTGCAAGCTGATAAATCTTTTAAGATGTAATATATTGTGTTGTGGCCTTTTTGAAAAGGAACTCTTTCAACAATTATTCCTGACATTTAGAATTAAGTGGGAGTTGTACAATAGTTTCTTTAAAATGCCACAAAAACAGTGAATGAGTAAAAAGTGAACTGCATCAACATTTAGTATAGTTTTACTGCTACCAAGTGTTACTGTTTTCTGTCTTCTGTTTTACATCCACCTTAGCCTTTATGGCATAATATATTTATTATTCTGGCAACATTAGCCCTTTTATTTCTGTGATGATACTTTGACAAAATAGTAATCTCACATTGATAAACTCTGAAAATGGATAGTTAGATCACTGGAAAAACCCAGGCAATTCGGTTAACTGAATGCTGTAGTCTTACTTGTGGCAATGCAGGGGTGTGGGGAGGAAGTGGGGGCTACAGAAGTGTTGCTGGATCAGAAATCAACATTTGCTACTTAAAAATATAAAAATAAAAGGAAAAATAGGATTTAAATTTTTTTTCATATTTTATAAAAACAGTGCTCAAAAAGAGTGCAGCACATTCTTCTTGCAAATCAGAGAAAAAAATTACAGGGAGGGAGAATAGTTTTTATTATACAATGAATACAGCTTTCCCGACATCTTTAAACCACTGTGGAGACAATACTATTATAATGCAAACATAAGCATAAATTAATCTATGTCCTGATCTCTGTTTGCTGACCTGCAGGGAAGGTTAGATGTTTTAGTTCATCCAGTGCTGGGATGAATCTTAAAACACAGCAGTTTTCTAGAATACCCTGCCAGTAGCTCCTGTCTGCTATTTTAGGAAGTCAGTTCAAGCATGTTTTTGTGTAAATACTGAGCTCACAGTAATTACTGTACACAAATGGAGTAATAACTACTAGCTGATTCTTGGATGTCTGTATTCTTAGGAGAAGCTTGATGAGTGTGGTGGGTTGACCTTGGCTGGATACCAGGTGCCCACCAAAGCTGTTCTATCACTCCCCCCTCCTCAGCTGGACAGGGGAGAGAAAATATAACAAAGGGCTTGTGGGTCGAGATAAGGACAGGAGAGGTCACTCACCAATTACTGTCATGGGCAAAACAGACTCAGCTTGGGGGAAATTAACTCAATTTATTTCAAATCAACTGGAGTAGGGTAATGAGAAATAAAACCAAATCTCAAAACACCTTCCCTCCACCCCTCCCTTCTTCCCATGCACAGCTTCACTCCTGGATTCTCTACCTACACCCCCCCCAGTGACACAGGGGGATGAAGAATGGGGTTTACGGTCAGTTCATCACACAGTATTTCTGCCACTTCATCCTCCTCAGGGGCAGGACTCATCACACTCTTCCTCCGCTCCAGCCTAGGGTCTCTCCCACGGGAGATAGTTCTCCATGAACTTCTCTGATGTGGGTCTTTCCCATGGGCTGCAGTTCTTCGTGAACTGCTCCAGCATGGGTCCCTTCCACAGGCTGCAGTCCTTCAGGCACACACTGCACCAGCGTGGGTCCACTGTGGGGTCACAAGTCCTGGCAGAAAACCTGCTCCAGCCTGGGCTCCTCTCTCCACAGGTCCTGCCAGGAGCCTCCTCCAGCGCAGGCCTCCCACAGGGTCACAGCCTCCTTCAGTCATCCCCCTGCTCCGGCATGGGGTCTTCCCCGGGCTGCAGGTGGAGATCTGCTCCCCGATGGACCTCCCTGGGCTGCAGGGGGACGGCCTGCCTCACCATGGTCTTCATCACCACGGGCTGCAGGGGAATCTCTGCTTCTGTGCCTGGAGCATGTCCTCCCCCTCCTTCTGCACTGACCTGGGGGTCTGCAGGGTTGGTTCTCTCACATGTTGTCACTCTCTGGCTGCTGTTTCTCTCTATCCCACAACTTTTTTTCCTTCTTAAAAACGTTATTGCAGAGGTGCTACCACTATAGCTGACGGGCTCAGCCTTGGCTGGCGGTGGGTCCACCTTAGAGCCGGCTGGCATTGGCTCTGTCGGACACAGGGGAAGCTTCCAGCAGCTTCTCACAGAAGCCACCCCTGGACCTCCCCTGCTACCAAAACCTTGCTACGCAAACCCAGTACAATGAATTATGTGATACAAATATGTTTTAATATAGCCAAATACACTGTGTCCATACCTCAAAGAGGAATTGTGTTTGGTGAAGTCGTGACAAAAGAACAATAATGCAGTTCAAAGAAAATTTGTAAGTGAGCAGATAGCAAAGTATTAGTAGTGTTGAGGTTTCAGCAGTGATCTGTTCATGTGGTAGCTGGTAGCTACATTACTGGTAGCTCTGATCCTGTAACACTGAAGAGGACAGGAATTTAAATAATAAGTAAGAAGGCTTTCTGATCTTGTTAGGTTTTGTAAAAGGGTATTTTATAGGAGGAAATTAAAGGAACTTATTTTAGGTCAGTGAAAAGTCTCTGGGAAGATTAACGAGGTTGCTGGCCGTAAGTAATACATCATGGATATAATTGAGGAGGAAGGAAAGAGCTGGTTAAGCTATTGGACATTACTGAAATAAGAGCAATGGGTATGAACAAACTTTACCCATTGGACTTGAAGTGGAAATTAGAATGTTTCTAATCATTAGGTGAATCCAATTATTGACTAACTTTTTAGTAACAGTAGTTAAACTGCTATAGGGGGATGAAACAGTATATTCCTGGATCATGTTGTTGCCTGCAGTAGCAGAGGAGACAGCTTAGCAGTGCAGTGGCCCCTTCTCATCAGGTGTTTCCAGTGTGGTATGGATCATGTCCCATGCTCTATTAACACTCCTTGTGGACTTCATCAGTAAAAATACCTTCAACCTCGGGCCAGTCAGTGGCACCAGGTACTGGCCTGTACCCTCTAGCGTGGCTGGCTGCATTGCATGCCAGGCTTTGCAAGAGGTGGACCCCAAAGAAAACTGTTCTGTGTCCATGGTGATTCTCAAAGGGGCCTCATTTGGAAGGGAGAAAGCTCATGTGTGCAGGGTGTGAAACAGTCAGAGCTAAACTGACACCGTCATTTTACTAAATTCTTCAGGGACTAGGATTTAAGTGAAGTCAGTACTACCAGCACACAGACATGGTGGAGTATTGATGAGGTTTTTTTACTGTAGGTGTAACAAAAGCAAGAAGCTTGCAGCTGAAGGATTAAAGTGGGAAGTAAGACATATTTTTAACACCTGTTGTAATTCAGGTTGTTGTAGCTTATCAAGGAATACTTCATCACATGGAGTCTTTACACTAGGATTGCCTGTCTCTCTAAAAAATGTGCTCTAACTCATCTGTGGATTTATTGAGTTAAATACAGGAATCTTTAGACAGAATCCTCTGGCCTGTGGTATCTGGGAAGTCAGATTCACAGATCTGAATGTTCTCTTTTGGCCTTAAAAAGCTATAAATCAAGTAAAAATCAGAATACTCAAAACCACTGTGAATTTTTAATCTTACCATTTTGTATTTTGCTTAGTACTAGAACAGTTCACATATTAGGTAGCATGTTACAAAAGAAGCTATTCATGTGTTTAATTCTCTGTGCTTTAAAGATGTGATCATTACCACAGACTGAAATGCACAGTTGTTTAAAAAAAAATTTAAAAATTCCTGACTTGCGTGTAGAAAAAACAAACTTTCTTGGAAGGGTTCAGAAGGTGACAGTATCTCACCTTTTCAGGTTTTTTAATCCTCTTCTTAGTAATCTAATAGTCCCTTCCAATTGGGCTGCTACTCAACAAAATTAACCTCATGCAGTAAAGAGTAGAAAATGTAAGTTCTTTAGTGTTTTAATAACAACTACCTTTGATCCTGGTTTATATCTGAATGCAATTACAGTATTTTTGATTTGGGGGTTTTTCATTAAAAATTCTTCCATGATGAGGTATCTTGGTGTACTTGAAGGAGAAAAGTTAAGCTTCTCAGTAGAAAAACAAGGTTTAGGCTTGATTTTTTGTTTGTCTTTTTTTTTTTTTTTCTTTTTACTTCTGTTGAAAGTACTGAGCATGTATAACTTGGATTTTCAACAGTAGGAATTGTGAATACTTATGATTCTGTAACTTGGGCTTGTATCAGAATCTTAATTTTGACTCAGCAGACATTGCTTTTACCCTAATGTTGATCCTGCAGAATTCACGATCATTAAACAGAGAAGAGCCTAGCCAGTCAAGCACAGCTTTCCTAATCTAACTGGAAGGAGAACGCTCTGTGTGAGCTCAGTGCTTATACAAGCTACTCCTTCTTCCACGGCATCTAATAGCATCAGTGAAGCTAGGGGCAAGCTTGCCAAGGGGAAGGTTTTCACCTCAATTTCTGTCTGACTTGCAGTGGTGAATTTAGTATTAAAAGCTATGTCCTGTAAAAGAGCTCTGACTTTGCCGAATCTGCTTTCTGGTAATAAACCACAGGGCCATGCAGTCAGCACCATTAGCAGCTGGAGGTCTAGGTCTAAAAACTGGATGTCTAGAGTGTGCTCTTATGAGTAAACAGGAAAAAAACCCTACCTTTTAAACTTGTAATCTTTTATCTTATTTTGAGGTGAATGTTCTTCACTATATTCTAGTAAACTTCAAATATATACCTCCCTTACTAGAATGTTTTGCAGTTCAGTTTTATGGTTACAGCACACAGAATTAAAGTTTACCAATGTGTTGAAAACTGTTATGTTTATAGGTCGTTGAGCTGAAGCCAGGTGGAAAAGATATTCCTGTTACCAGTGCTAACCGAATCGCATACATCCATCTGGTGGCAGACTACAGGTTAAACAAACAAATTCGACAGCATTGCCTTGCTTTCCGTCAGGGACTGGCCAATGTTGTGAATCTTGAATGGCTTCGAATGTTTGATCAACAGGAAATACAGGTACTTCTGTTTAAAACCACAGAAAACAATTGCTTTAAACAGAAATGAATGCTAATTTCTCTCTGTGATATAACTGTCTAATTTTTTTCGCTGTTAGGTTCTGATTTCTGGTGCCCAGGTTCCTATTAGTTTGGATGACCTTAAATCTTTTACAAACTATTCAGGTAAGCATATTCTACTTAAATAAAAGAAATGTGTTATGACTGACTAAGTAGTAAATAAACTTGCTTTTTATCCTAGCTTTTAAAACAAAGTTGTAGGGTCATTCTTGTTAACTTTGTTAACTTTGGCCAAACTCTCTACAGGCCTGAATTTTGGGTAATAACATCCTGAGTCTTGCAGATTTTGCAGACTCTTGGAGTAAAAGGCAGTAATCCAAAGTTACTAGGTAAATGCTAAACTAAATATAATTAATTTAAAATAAATAGGATTCAGTGAAGAAAACATCAGTTAAGAAGCTGAGGGAGATAGTAGCCATAGGTAAGCAATGAATGAGAAACTCAAAATGCAGTGATCAGAGATCTATAGATAGTGGAAGTCAGCAACATAAGCCTGCTGGTTATAATATTTTCCCCAAGCTTTTCAAGATTGATACTAGCTTTTCCGAAGAATTTATTTCTTACATAAAATTATTCTACTTATAAATAATTTAAATTTCATTATAGGTGGCTACACAGCAGACCATCCTGTAATTAAAATATTCTGGAGAGTTGTAGAAAGCTTCACTGATGAAGAGAAACGCAAACTACTAAAGTTTGTAACAAGCTGCTCTCGACCGCCTCTTCTGGGTTTTAAGGTATATGTCCTCCTGACTTCCTGGCAACTTTTTGTAAATACTACATGTTACGATACAAGCTTTTCTTGTCTGTAGGACTACAATTTGAGAAGAATGTTCCTCTGTGACTACAGAAACAGTTTCAATGTTTGCATTTGTGTGTATGAGTATAGTTTTAAAATATTTAATGAAATGTTGTTCTGTTGTTTTCTGTTTTAACTGCAAAATTTGATAAGCCTACAACCACATTGGTTAGAGCGCTTATTCTTTCTCATGGAAGATCCTTGCTGCCATTTGATGTTACTGAACCCAAGGAACAGGTTGAGTTAAGAATAATGTGTTTTAAATCAGATGAAAGAGGATTTGGGATATAAAAGCAGCTATTAAATTTGAACCTCTTAAATTAACCATTTGAAGTGGGAGATGCATTGTGTTTCCTTCTAATTACCATTTATCTGCTTATAGAGTCACAGCTCATTACCCTTTGTATCTAAGTATTTTGCTGCTGTCTTTAGATTGCTATTGACAGTGAAGCTCAAGTATGAAGAAGACTTTTGTCTATAAACAGCTTATAAAACTAAAGAGAGGCTGAGGCATTCTGAAACTAAATTCTGAGGATATTCTACCTATGAGTTTCAGCTGGGCTGCAAAATTCCAGCTAACAACTGGACATGGACTTAATTTCCTCTAAAATGTGGGAACATTCAATGCTTTTCTGTAAGAAAATAAAAGAATAAATTGCTTCATAGCAACACCATCACCTTTAGTACAGTGGTCAACAGTATGTTTACTGTTGTACTATTTAGTAAAATTAATACAAAGGTAGGCTTATGTGGAACAAATAGAGGCATTGTGTCATGAACTAAGAATAAGATTTGTTGCCAAACAAAATTTGAGTACATGTACTTAATAAATTCTCACATTATAAGGTACTGTGGTACAATATTTAATTAACAGTGGATAGTAACTGATTTCCTACATTTATTAGGTAGAACAGGTAGATGAACCCATAAGAAATGAATGCAGGTATTGTGTAAGTCCTGAAGGTTTATTAGCTGTTCTGTAAAATAAGTGGTGTTGAATGAACATTTTCTCATTATAAAAATACTTCAGGGACAGATATTAACATTATATATAGGAACAAGGAATTCAGATACACATAATAGTCTGGAGGTAGAAAGAACACACTTGGAATTTTGCACAATTTTTTCTTGAATCATACTGTGGAAGTTCATTCTGGTGGGGGTTTCGGGGGGAGTTTGTTTGGGTTTTTTTTATCAGCATTTAAAAAAATACTTGAAAGGCAAATGCTAGAAGAATTTCTTCTCAGCTCTAGTAATTGGGCCCTTTCCTGTGATGTGGCCTGGGGGTGACACATGATAAAGATGTCAGAAGTAAAAAATGAAACAAAACCCCAAAACGTTCCTCTTCTACGCACACAACTTAGATTTTTGTAGTACTTACCACTGGTTTTTTTCTTATTGAATGAAACAAAATTAATTTTAGAATTTTTAAAATTCTGATGAATTTTTTCAAAAATACAGTTTTCCTCTGCACAACGAACAAGAATTGTTTATTTTCCTATTTCTTTGTAAGCTGATACAGGTATGCACACGGCCACTGCAGCATGTGATCATTTAAACCTCCCTTTGGTACAGTCGTTCTGTAACCCTCTGTGCAGTCTTGACCTCTGCATAATCCCTTCAGCTGCTGTAGCAAGTGCTGTGTGGTGCTGTTAGCATGTGGATAGGCAACATATCCTCCATCTTTAATATCTATAATATGTAGCTCAGTTACACTCCTCTTATAGGCACCTAGGAGAAGAATTGGCACTTTCACTTGGTAATTTGTCTGCTCCACTTGTCTGCTTCAGGATGAAATTAATCGTGTCTTAAATTCCACAAGACGTACTAACTAGATCCCCTTCAACAGAAAAGAGTGTCTGGGGTGACTATATTTGGATATGGAGACAATGAGGATGGCTGTTTAAACACATGAATCCTATCTAGAGTATTCATTGATTGATTTGTGTGATCGATTATTTAAAAGCTTGCAAGCATTTCTCTTAAACTCTCCAAGTCCATGTGAATATCACTGTACTCTTAGCAACAAAAAGGATTTTATAGGACAGTCGGAAGAACAGATAGAAAACTGTGGGGTGAGACCAAGATAAAACAGTGCACATCAGTCATTTAATAAAGGGAGAACTGGGAAACAGTTGTATGGGAACAAAGTAAACAGAAGTCCCCATTTGTTGTCATCCGTTTTAATTACAAGGGGAGAGGATGAAATGCAGATGTAGCTGCCCTACTTTGAGGTGGCCAGCGTGACGTTTGAAGAGATGGAGGAAGTGAATCAAAAGTCTAAAAATATTAAGGCTGACCATGACACATTAGAAAGAAGCCAAATGTGGAAAGCTGAAGTCTGTGTGTTTACTTGGGAGATGGGCCACAGCCTGACTTTAAAATACTTGGCTAGGAAAAAATGGAAGTAAAATAGTTGTCAGGTTTTCAGCAAGATAGCAGTAAGTTAAAAGATTAATTCACTGTACAATGGACTTGCAAGCTCAGCCACCAGCAACAGTCTTGGCAACAGAAAGCAGAGTGAGAAGGCATTACTGCTGCTTTGCTGGGCAGCACTGAGAGGGAGTTTGGTCAATACTTAAATGGTGTTTGCAGTAGTATCTTCTTAACATGGCTTTACCAACAAACCAGGGTCTTGTCAGAAAAGGAAGTGGGTAACTGGTGTTGTCATCAGCAGTAGTGTCTTGGTAGCCTATGACAGTGTGGTGTTTAGAGCTTTGAAGGTGAAGTGTGTGAAGCTGCAGGAGTGCTGAATATTACTGGCCAAATAACTGTCTGAATATATTTATGTTGATGGCAGACATTCACACAAGGTATCTTCAAAATTTATTTACAGTTTTAGTATGTGTACTATATTTTTCTGAGGGGAACACATTTTCTGGTTCTCACTCTGCAATCCTTTGTATGCTTTATATTGTAGAACCTTCACATTTCCTTAAAGTTGGTGCCTGTTAAGATAAGGAAATGTCTTGACATTCGTAGCTTATAGATAGCACAGTATAGCTTTGCATCATTTAAAAATCTTAAACTTTCACTGCCAGATTCAGACTCAGAATAACATTTACTAAAGCTAATTAAATTTTAATAAGTTTAATAAATGTGATTGTTACGGACAAAAAAAATCATTAAAGCGTGGTTGAAAATTGTTAAGTTCCAATCAGGTCACATAATAAATTGATGATACTCTTCACTTCGAAACTATTGCAGTTTCCTGCTGTACAGTATTTAATTATGCAACAAATGGTGCCCTTGGCATGACATTTCAATTTAGATCTTCATTTTTCCATTTTTAAAGCTAAAGTAGGGGAATTCAATTAGCATTTTGAAAGGAACACTAAAAATGCAGCATTTTAGCCATGAAATACTTTTAAGGCCTCCATTTGAACAATAATTTAGCTTAGAATCTCATTGACCTTTTGCCTTTGGAGCTGGGATTTTTTTCCAGTTTCTAAAATCAGAACTGCTTTACCTCAGGCAAGCATTTGATAAAATGAATACTTTCTTGCTAGCAAAAGCAGTGCTTTAGAGATTACAAATAAATGTTTTTCATGATACTCTTTCTCAGAAGAAAAAAAATCAGGTATTATTAAACAATTAAATATTACATACAAAATGGCCTAAATGTCTGTTCCTCAGATCAATAGTTATCGCACCAGAGGAATAATCAGGGTTTGACAAGTTTATGTCATTACAGACTTACTGTGCACATCAATATCATCCCAATTACAGCTGAGTGACTTCATAATCACTCTGTGAAGAAACACAAAGTATAATTGTTTTAAATAAAGTTAGATCTTTATCTGGAGAATATAAAGTACCTCTTGATTCAGAGTTCTAGACCGTGGTACTGTAAATACTTGCTTAATCTTACATGTGAACAGATCCACTGAAGTCATTAGTGCTGATAGTCTTGAAATTCATAAATTGTAGGCTTGCTGAAAGATTTAGACATAAATCCCTTTAGGACAAGAAATGGCTTTAACAGTGTATCAGACAATTGATTTTAACAAAGAATGTTTAAAAAACATGATTGTATATGGTGGTGAGCAGAAGGCAAATGATGGCTTGATACTCATCCACTTGAATTCATTTTGTATATCTGAGGTATGCTAACAAACTAAAGCTCTAGAAGGAAAACACTGAAAGGGTATGCTTGATCATAGTTTTTCTTATTGGTTTGGGATTTTTTTTTTTGTGATGTCATGGAAAGAAATTGATATAGTACTGTAACTTGATAAAATTTCTTAGATCTGGTCACTTACTCATGCTCGCTCTCCTCAGAGCATCACTTTAACATGACAAGTAAACGCTTGTGTAGAATTTGTGCGTAAAACTGGAATACTTTTGAACTCTAACAGAAGAATGTTGTAACTGGCATAGCACACCACTTCATTAGCTAGAGCAAAATTGCCTTTATTGGGATTTTTGTGTATACAGAAACAACATCTTCCTTGCCTGGAAAGAAGAAAATTACTCTGAAGAAGCTGTGTCATTATACTGTGACAAATATTATGTGTCATTATACACTGACAAATATTATGTGTCATTCAAACATGATAGAGCATCTTCCTCCATTTACCTCCATTACTGCTAGTGGTCTGTTGTTCCCCATGTTCGGCATATATTTCACTGTTGGAAAACTTCAGTGTAGCAGGAAGCCATCATTTTCCTGTTCCTACAGAATAAACAGCATCCATGGGCATTTGGGAGGCTTTGTAAGGAGAGTCTGAAGTTGAGAGTCCCAGCTGTTTATCCCAAACACAGCAAAAACTTTCTTGCATGCTGCTGTATTACTTTTTCCATTTTGTGTTTCACTGGTTTTGTAGCATCATAAATTTGCAGAGTACAGTGTATGAACAATAACAAATAATTATTTTTTCCTTAGTACCAAATAAATTGCTTTGTGTTTTGCAACTCAGTGGTGGGGACAAGGTAGAGAGGGGCACCACACAATTCAAGAGTGCTTTCGGGACCACCAGGAATGAAAGAAAATGCCATTTGAGTATGTCATTGTGACAGGTTTGAATGTAATGATTTATTTTCTGGAAACCTGTGCCAGCTGTTACGGGGTAGGTTTTGGCTTGCATGTATTTTTTGATGTTTTTTTCTGTTGCATTTTTCAGGAGTTATATCCTGCATTTTGCATTCACAATGGAGGATCTGATTTAGACAGACTACCTACTGCCAGTACCTGCATGAACTTGCTGAAGCTTCCTGAGTTTTATGATGAAAATCTTATGCGAAGCAAGCTTCTTTATGCCATTGAATGTGCTGCTGGATTTGAATTAAGCTGAGTCAAGCTGATGCTTATTTGGATGATCTGCAGAGGAACTAACCAGTGCCTACTCTATAAGCAGCACCCATACCCAAGCAGTTTTAAGGGAATTCTATCTAGATTTCTGCAGCTCTTGTGTCTTATCAAATGCCCTCAAATAGGTTTCATTTTTAAACATGATTTCTTAGTTAGCTTTCGTTAATTAATACTACACTGACACTGCTTTATGATTCAAAACAATGAATGCTGTGTGCAGCGTGGCTGTTCTCTGTGTTTATGCGAAGAAAGAGCACGTTTAAAGAACAGTGACATCTCAGTGAAATTAACCAAAGATGAAGCTTTGGCTTTGTGCTGTTCAAACATAAATAATTTCACAAACTGGCAATAAAGTTGTGTACCATGCAGTGCATTGGGATGAGACAGGGCTAACATCCTGTAATTAATCTTTTAGATGGAAGTGAACAGATGTTTGCAGATATCCCAGAACTGAGAGGATGAAAATGCTTGTTACTGATAACCTAACATCCTTACTTACGTTGTAGAATTGTTTACAAATCATAGTTGTTGCAGAACTGATTTTGTTTTATACTACCTTCCCTCAAGACGGTAGGCACTGAGATAAAACTTTTCTAATATTCCATTTGTGCTTTCTGAAATACCTTGGAGAAATTGGATTCACATTATTTTAAGTTCAACCTTCGGCTGTGTCATTATCACTTGAACACTGTCCTGAGTGGATGTGATCATCCATGTTTTCTCTGTTCTGTTTCTATCTTTTGTGCCTGTACAGATTTTTTTCAAAATGTATCAGACTCCTGTTGCATACACAGTACATACAACAGTCATCACTTTGGAAAAATATACATGTAACAACTATTAAAATTATTTGAACCAAAGTTTCCAGGCTTTATCTTTTATATTTGAAGCCTGTGGTGTTCACATTCCTTTTCCCTATCATTTCTTTCCATCTTAAATACCATATCTGTGCCGCAGACACTAGTCAATTTAATTATTTTTTTGTGATTAAACAGCTTTTATATCCATCTGCCTGCAGTATTTTTGCTAAGAAAAGTGGGTGGGAATATGCTGCTTAATATAATTTGATATCTGGGAAAAAAATTGCTTTCATATGGAAGGAACTGATCCTCTGGTAGTAGGCACATTGTTGGGTATTAGTATGCAAACTGCAGTCAATTTAAAAAAGGAATTATAGTTCAAACTGTAAGATTCATAAGAGCATCCCTCTGAACTTTAGTTTTATATTTTAAATCATCAAAATTTACAATCAAATTTGTATTCATCTCTTATGCAAAAAACCACTTTGCTGTTACTGGAAGCCTCTGTTTGATTTCATATTTAATAAGCAGTAACCAGCAATATCCTTTTACATGTGGGGAAACTGAGTGATTTTAAGATGTTTACTAGTAACCATATAAAAATGTATAATTTCTTAATTTGGGTAAGAAATGAAGTGTTAAAATACTATTTGTAGTCTTGATGTACAGAAATAAAACGATTGGGGTTTTTTTTTGGTTTTGCTTTAGTTTTTTTATTTATATTAAATGTTACATACCCAACCTATTCTTTATCCCCAAATTCTTTTCTTGTATATTTTTCTACATAAATTATGGAACTTGTAAAGAAGTTGAAAAAGAGATCAGTAATAGCGGAACTGCCTCCTCCTAATCACAAAACCTGAACACTTCTTTTAGATGGCATTATTTATTTTAGAACTTAATGCTTTAAATATTTTGAAATTATTTTTCAATTCCATTATTTTGCTACAGTGGGTAGTGTTGTGTCTGTATTTTGTAAAATTAAATTTTCTATTAAATGCTCATATTTTGTAGATTTTGTTGGAATCATGCCAAGTAGTCATGACTGGTAATGTACACTTTCTGCTTCTGTAAAAGGAGACAGTGCACACTATTCCTGTCTGTTACCAGGAGTGCAAGTTCAACAGAGAGGGTAGGCTGGGGGGAAGTGTGAGTTACAGATAGGTGTGGTCATGTAAGTGCAAGACTCACACCCTTGCAGAAGACTTCAGTAGAGAAGTTGAGTTTGCTAAAAATACTCTGACTTTTTATTTCTTCAGTATGTAGTACTCGGTGATCTTGTTTTGTATATTCTGTACATTAAGTATGAAATTCGGACATACTCAAGTCAGTGGAATTATAGCCTAGTTTTCAGCCTGCAGGTAGTCAGTTGAAAATCTGTGCTGCAACAGCTTACACTTTCAGTATCCAGACTGCAATAAGAAGAGGGTAGGGCTTTCCTTTGGCAATGCCTGCTTTCAATTCTGACTCAACTGTTTTTGTATAGTCAGGATGAAGCACAAGTTCCTACTTTTCAGTGATCTATTGCTGGATATTTTAAGGAACAGGAGATAAAGATACGAGAAATAATACAGGTATAGTTAGTCATGTCCTGAGGAGCTAGGTGGTCTAAATGCTCTCTTGTAGCTCTTCCCTAGCAAGAATTGCTTATATATGAAAATGGGTTTTCTGTTTTTTTAAAGAGTGAACTCTCTCCCAGTTGTGATGCTGCCAGAGTTTAGGTAGGCAGAGGCAGGAAGCACTTGCATGGAAGTAACCTGAAATATTATTGTAGATTTTGATCATCAGAATTATAGCAGTAATAATTACGGGTTTGGAGTTGTTTTCTGTGCAAGACAACCCTTCCATAAAGTCAGTTTCTCTATTTCAGTGTTTTGTCCTCCTACTTCAGTACTTGCATTTTGGAAAATGACAGTATTTTCTGTTTGTTTTTTGTTTGCAAATGATTTTTGTTTTATAATTTTGTAACCTGTTTTAAAAACATTTTTGTCAAGGCTTATCTTTATAATGGAAGAGGTTGCAAATTCTTCATCTCTCCAAAGTTAAAAGGCATAAAAGTGTAATAAAAAAATAAAATTAGGACTTGGTCTGTTTAACTCTTGAGAGTTTTTCTGGATGTGTGTTTAGTCCTACTAGCTGGAAATAAAAAACAACACCAACAAAACAAACCAAAACAGAAATGATTGGCCTTGTTCCTTAATCTCAGCTGTCTTCTGTCATGGTCCTGAAAGCCAGGCTTGTATAAATTTCACAAAACTCACTTGTGATTGCTAGGGAGAATGTATGTCTACAGAAGGGGAAAGATTTGGCTCCAGTTTCATGTGTAAACACTGAGCTGACAGAAGTTTGATTTGAACAACAAGGATTTCTTCAGTTATTTTTGTGTGTGGTGCTCCATAACTAAAAAAAAAAAAAAAAAAAAAAAAGAGCTTCCTGATGCTATTAGTAGCTATGTGGAAAGTTTTTTTTTTTTTTGCATTACTTGAGTAATCTAGTACAAACATCCTAATTTGATCTGTGAAGGGCTTTGGAATTCAAAAAAACTCTTTAAGGAATGCAGTGAGCTCATGCTAAATTTCAGTTTAAACCAAAACCTATTTGTTAAATGCCAGTGAGACAGCACATACTCTTTTCACCATTGAAAAATAGTACAGCACAGAAACAAAAAGGAAAAAACACGAGAGCTATTTTTCTTGGAATGTTTTGTTGGAGCTGTAATTTTTTTTGTATTTATAATTATATGCAAAAACTTTAAAACATTTGCTCATATACATGAATCTGTGTTAATAATGTTTTGTGATGTAAATGCTTGTTACTATTTTTTTTCATGATGCTTTGCCTGTCAGTGAAGGAGAGAAGAAATGAACGTGGTCTGTAAAACTGATCAGGATATCTATATTTTTATTGACTTCTGCTTTTGTGAATAAAATAATTTGAGTTTTCTTGAAACTTTGCAGAAACACTCTTTTCTTTCGGGTCATGTCTGTGTCCTGTCCTGTCCCGCCCACCACCCCC
>JANZLQ010000078.1:35273091-35300452 GCA_026212715.1 Elanus axillaris | reverse complement strand
TGGCTGCTTCTGTGAATTGCATGAATCGGGAATTTGGAACTCCCATCTCCCTGTACCCAGGTGACTGTACTGGTCACCAAGCTTGAGCTATTCTGGCACCTTTCAGGACTCTCTGTGCTGCCCCATTGCTCCACAGCCAGAAATAGATAACTTTTTATAGATAGGTAACTAAGATAACTAAGCTTCTAGCAGCTTCTCACAGGAGCCACCCCCCAGCTACCAAAACCTTGCCGTGCAAACCCAATACACAGCTACATTGTCATCCTTCTGCATCTGCAACAAGGGCATTCAGCTTGTATGTCATGTTTTGACAGACGATAGTGTAGCTCTGATTGCAAAGAGTAAAGGAAGCAAAATTCATTGGTTGCGAGAGTAGTCCATTGAGCGGCAACAGAGCAGTGTTCCTGTTCTTACAGGATAATGTTCCTTTGCGTACTGTTTCTATAAGATTATCAATATCTCTGGCTGTAGCAGTGCGTGCATATAAGAACATTTGCTGACAGTGCACAATTTATTTCACACTTCTGATTTTCTGGATGTGAATGATGGCATTGCACTGGAATGTGCTCAACACTATCATCGGGGATAGCATTGTTCTGTGGCTGAAAGCACCTTCCTGCGCTGCTTTTGACCCTTGGGCACTTCTTCCTGCTGTCTTCCTTCTAACCTGCACAGTTGCTTTTACAGTCATGCTGTGAACTGTAGGGAAGGATTGATGTGGCTGAACTTCCTTTCATCTGGCGATGCTCTTTTTAGCTGATCAGTTCCTGATCTGGTTCCCCAAGCAGCTGCCAGGGTACAAGTGTCATGGTAGAAGTGACTGCCATAGGAAATGTGACACCTTTAGTGTATAGTGTATTGTGATTTCAGCTAATGCCTTAGATTGATCTAATGAATTTCATGAAGTTTAACTGAATTGTGAACTGCTTCAAATATAGATATTCTGGGTTTTGCCTTCTTTTCTCCGTTGTATGGTGCTTTCCTGCCCATTTTCTTTCAGATACACCAGTCTTGACAATACAGAGTCAGATTAACTTGTGGATGCAACAGAAAGCTAACAATGCAAGCACTCAGTGTTTTCCTTTGGATCAATGAATTAATGCAACTTGTCATTTGGTTCCATGATTACAAGGCAGGAAAGGAGGGCAATCTCATCTTTTAAGTAGTATTCTGCAATTGGCTTTACTGCTGAAAGGGAGAAAATCCTGTTTCTGTGTTGCAGCTGAGGATTCCTGAGAGTGGGGGGGGATCATGACCTACCTTATTTTGAACTGCAGTGAGATATTTATTATAGTTGTTATTTTACTTGTTTAGAGGTGAAATTCTTCTCCTGTGAGTACAGAAAAGCAAGGTAGGATTCCATGGTTTGCAGTGAGCAGGTTTAATGTTTTACGCAGGGGAACAAGACAGTTGCTGCATTTGAACTAGCAAAGATTTTTCCAATAAAGTAAATTCTTTTGGAAACATGACCTCTAGTGTAAGTATTTTCAGATGAGTTTGTTAGTGTACAATCTTTTGTGTTGCTGGGGTTTTTGTGTTCCAACCTTTGCATTAACTTTTTGGCTTCTTGAAACTGCAGTCTTCCTATCTAGTAACAGCAAGAGTATTTAAGTCCTTAATTTTTTTTTTTTTTCTTTTTGGCAACTGGCTAGTGTGAGTTCTTTGCTTCAGCTTTTGCTTTTCCCCCAAAAAGCTTCATGTCATCTGCTGTTTTTGATACATTAGAAGTCTGTCTCACTGGTTTCCTTGAAATTTCTCACCTTTTGTTCTCTCTTGATCTTTGCTGTTTTGACACCACAACTTCTGTCAGAAGTGTACTCCAACACTTTGGTTGAAACTCAATCTGATAGTCTGTCCTCCCATAAACTTCTGGTAATACCCAGATTAGAATAAACTGTGAATTTATCTCCAAACAGTATTTAGTAATACTCTGAGGTGACACTCGTCTAGCGTTTCAGGTTTTTCAAGCTTTAAAATTGTATAGTATTTGTTTTCCCTGTTTTTTAGAAAGGCCTTCACTTACTGGTTTTTTACTGCTTTTTTTTTTGTTAATCTGATGTGCTTCTAACATTCAATAAGAAAATTACATGGATTGTAAACACTAAAATGGCTATCATAAGAGGAGTCATTAGAAAAACGCAACACCCTGATCCTGTCATTTGAAATGTTTGGAAAAAGCCATCTATGTGAAAAGGTTATCGTGCATGGAAAGGTTCGGCTAAATCACAAAGAAGACCTGCCAGGCTGAAATGTTATTATTTTTCCGAGTGGTACTATTAATCATCCTAATTTAGGGACTAAAATCATAAACAGGGTCTGATTAATTATGAGGTTGCTATATTAATGTGTATTTGGTGGTGGATACAACAAAAGATAGTGTGGAA
The DNA here is from genome assembly GCA_026212715.1 of Elanus axillaris. Taxonomy (NCBI): domain Eukaryota; kingdom Metazoa; phylum Chordata; class Aves; order Accipitriformes; family Accipitridae; genus Elanus; species Elanus axillaris. Next base: position 35,298,068 of record JANZLQ010000078.1, on the reverse strand, counting down.
GCCTACTTCTCTCCTCAGTGGTTTTGGCAATTTTTTTTTTCCTGCATGCTGTACCTGGATTGCTGTCAGGATAGTAAGAAATATTTCCTCAAGGAAGTCCTATCCATTGTCTTGTCTCTGCATAATCCATTTTGCTGAGCATTCTGCAGTCCATTGGGGAAGAATGGTTAAATATCTTCTTACTGGAGAGAATTACTGGAAGAGCACTGGAGGATTATTAGCAGGGCCGCTAACAGAAATCACCTGAGGCTAGAACATTTGCTAATATGGAGTGCTGACCTATTTCTTTGGTGTGTAGGGTTGCCAAAGGCTTATAAGGCATGTCCACGTCTCCGCTAGGTTTTTGTGTGGCTAGGAGTAGGTAATAAACCATTTAGAAGTTGGGTTGATAGCAGGGATCTTTGGGAGATTCTGTGATCCTCCCTTAAAAACCTTTGTGCTTCTGCTGCTGTTGTGCCAAGGAGGAGAGGTTCACTTGCAGAATAGGCTGATGTACTGTGGGGGATTAAAAACTCAAAGCTTACATGGTGGGTTGTTTTGTTTTTATTCAAACTCCAGGTAACAAGAAAAATTGGACTATAAATAGAAAGCTTAACAGTGGGGAGTAATATAATATAGATCACTTGTACACGTGAGTGAATGACCTTCATAACCAACTTATGAGTCACTAGCAAAATTGGTCACTCCACAAATTGGACAAAACAATTGCAGTGGTTTTACTTGCTACCTGATAAAGTAGTCTGACAAAAAAAATTGCCTTTTTTTGGATGGGCATAGTGCTTGTTTTGGAAACAGTAATTTTGGTGGTAGGTTCCCATATTTCCATGCCCTAACATTGGTTTAATTTCTGTTGTTTTAAAGGTAATAACAGGTCATCTTTATATTGAAGATAACTTGTTCTACATGAGAAAAAAAAGCACATAACAAAAAAACACCTGAGGTAGAAAAAATTCTTACCACTTGCTTGTCTAGTGTGTGTAAGAGAAAAGTTTGGTCTCCTGCCTTGTTTTATTCAATAACTGTGGAAGCTAGGGGAAGGATGGGGTTATTTTTTTGTTGTTCTTGGCATTTAATGGGAGTATGTGTCTGAACCTGAGCGGCTGCCTTTGTTCAACATAAATACATTGTGACATTTCACTTTTGTTAAGTAATTGCATGTAAACCAGATGGTAACTAATATCTTTTTATTATCATATTGATTGCTGTAGTATTGTCGCTATTGCATTAACTCGGTGATTTATCATAAATCAGCTTGGATTTTTGTGGGGGTACCAGAGGTGGTATAAATACTGTGTTTCTGACCTTCGATTTGTCAATTTGTAGTTCTGAAGCAGTTATGCAGTTATAAGAGTCTTTCCTTGCTTTCATACTTCTATTGCTGCTATCGCCAATTTCTGCATTTTTCAGTAAGAGCTTATCCTGAGCAGTTTTTCAGACTGTTCTCTTTCAATATTGAGTCCCCAATTGTAAAAATTGGTGAAATAGTTGGTACTGTACAACACTGATTTTGGGAGAGTTGTGATTGACGGAGAGAGTAGTTGAAGTTCCTAAACACTTCTGATTTTAATGCAAATGTTATGATTATTGAGTATCTGTTATGACTGCAATTTTATATGTCATTCTTTGTTTTAAGAGCACTAGTAAAAAGCAGTTTTCAGATAATTCTAGCAATAACTATTTTTTAGGAAAATGTGTTCAAGTAAATAAGGATTGCTTGTACAGGTGTCCGCTTCCCCCCTCCCCCTTTTAATTTTTTTTCTTTTGAAAGAGACTATTGTCTTCCTGCTGTGGATGGAACAATAGCTAGCTGTTCTCAGTGACCTAACAGTTGTACTTGAATTTGAAATAGCATTTTAACCATGACCCCTTTTCTCTATTTCTCCCTTCTTCCTCCAGCTTGGTAGGGACCAAATGCCTCTTTGGGACATTGTGTGTAAACCTCCATACTTTGATGCCTAAATGTGCATCAGAATATGTGTTTGAAGTACCTAATGTGGCAAGTGCTAAAACAAACACTCTGAACACTTTGAGTCATCAATCCCTGGCTGCTGTTTTTATATTTCAGTAATTGATATAACCTGTCTGGAAGTTACTTGTCAGAGACCTCATCATGGTGATCCACAATAAATCTTGAATAAAAATAAGCTAGGAAGTTCATGTACCTGTGTACAATATTTTAAGATTTGTTAAATTCAAATTCTAAGAGCCTGACTGTAGCCTGACAACAGTGAGTTCTGTAGAACAGCTGAAGGATTTGCCTTATGGTGACTTGGTGTGTAGAGATCATGATTATACATCTGAAGAGTGTTAAAACTGTCAAATGCTAACTGACTGGACATAGTTAGCTTCAACTAAATACTGATTTCATTTTTTTATCATACGTCCAGTGATTTATGCTATATGAGCATGTGGTAGAATTAATAATGTTTCTGTACCTCTTGCCACTTCTATTATACTGAAAAATGTAAGAGCATTTACATAAGCTTTACTGGGTTTTAATACTAAAAAGCTAAAATAAGAAAATCAACTACTTTTTATAATTATTTTCAACTAACCAAAACTGAGACAGAGTTTAGTCCAGAAGGAGCATAGGAATTGCCTTCCTTTTTGGTGGACTGTTGACTTCAGGAGCATCTAGTATTTCAAAGGAAAAATTTTATCTCTAACAGGAAATTTCTTTTTTTAATGAAAAATCCCTAATGATTAAATACAGAATCACTCAGTAATATTGACCTCTTAAATGTTGTCTTCTGTTTTGTAGAAGAACCTTTTGAGGACTTCTTTGGGGGCAGGCGGGGTCCAAGGGGAAGCAGAAGCAGAGGTGGTGGATCATTTTTCTCTGCGTTTGGTGGATTCCCTGCTTTTGGCAGTGGTTTTTCTTCATTTGACACAGGTAAATATCACAACATTTAACAAGGTTTTGGTTCACAAAGGATCTCAGTATAATAAGCAGATAAATACTTTTTAAAAAGTTGTCTCCTTAATTCAGGAAATTGAGGCTGCTTTTTTTTTTTTTTAAATTAAGCTGTTCTCTGTAAAGTCTGAATGTAAAGCTATGGATACTGTATTTGGTATACGTTGAAATTGATGAAAAGTAAACAGACCTCTAGGAGGTAGAACTTACCGTGTTCTTAATTTTGGTGCTACAGGTTTTTTTTTACAGCTTTAAAATTGTTGGGTTTTTTTTCCTGTTTGCTTTTAGGTGTTGAGGGTATGATGGCTTTTATTTAAGGTCCTGAAAATACACTGGAAAAATGTGTGCCTAAAACCCATGGTACTACTTAGTATCAGTTCTGGGGTAGTCAGTTTGAATGCTGATGTCTGTATCTCACAGGTTGCTGAGAGTTGCTGTTAGTCAGCATCCTTTCAAGTGTTAAGATTCTGGGTATTAGTTGGGATGTTATTGATACAGAACTACTTGTGTCTGCTAAATCAGGGCATCCCAACATCTACATTAAAGCAAAAATATTCATTAAATTTCTAGCTTTACCTCGAGTGGAGAGACATTGTCAAACATTGGAATAGGTTGCCCAGGGAAGTGGTTGAGTCACCATCCCTGGAGGTATTCAAAAGTGCGTAGACAAGGCGCTCCAAGACATGGTCTAGTGGGCATGGACGATGGTTGGACTCGATTGTGAAGGTCTTTTCCAACCTAAATGATTCTATGATTCTGTGGAAAGAATTATATAATGGTTAAGTTTAGTACACAGGCCTGAATGCCTTTTCTTCAGGGAAGGAGAAGACGAATGGTTTTTGGACAATGCTGTGCATTTGGGATTTGAACTATGGGTCCATATGGCAGAAATTGATGGGTCTGGAGCTGTGTTTTTATTCTCACCCTGGTGTTTAATGCCATTTGGTCACTGATGCTGTGTTGATGCAACCAACTAAGGGCATTGTGAAGCTACGATGTAGTCTGAGTGAATGATAAACTTGGATCCCATGGTCACGCAAAAAGACATTTTTAGTCACATACCTTCTTTCCCAATAGGTTTTACTTCGTTTGGTTCACTGGGACACGGAGGCCTTACTTCATTCTCCTCTACGTCATTTGGTGGCAGTGGGATGGGTAACTTCAAATCAGTATCAACCTCAACTAAAATAGTTAATGGCAGAAAAATTACTACAAAGAGGTAAGTGATATAAATATATTTGTATGAAACTACATGTAGAGACATGTATAGCTGTAAATACATGCATTTAAACATACTATATACACACACAAATACAGTGATATGTGTATATATATATATTTACTGTTGCTGTTGTGGTCATCACATTACTTGGATTTATCTGAATGCTTAAAAAAATTTGAAAAGTTTTGTTGGATTCTCTGACTCTTCTTGGCATCGCTGAGTTACTTAAAGTGTAGCATGGGAAGATGATAAACACCTGATAGTCGAGGAGGGTTCAGATGTGTAAGACCTGCTTTCAGAACTGCCCTGATGAAAAATGAAGGTTGCAACTTGTTTGCTGTTTGAAAGGGACCTGGCAACGGAGCTCTTGCAAGGCCTCCAGAACCTTCAGTGTAGTGATGCATCTTTTATTATGGTCTTTGACTACTGCCTGCCAAGTCAGCTTGAGCTCGTGGAAGGGAAAAGTGTGCTTGGTTTCTGTTGATTGTGAAGCTTTCAGCTGGGGATTGGGAGGACTTTTAATTTTGCAGACACTATGAAACTTGAAACAGTTTTCCCTAACATCTGCTCTAGTTTGCTTTTCTTGGCAGTTTTTGTGTGAAGTAACTTTCCTTTATCTGTTAAGTGAGATAAGCAACTGAAACTTGCTTTGGAGAAAATATTGCCTGTTTGTTGGAAAGTGAATTTTCAAGTACTTCACACATTGTACCTTCTCACTATTTCATGCTTGTAATAGGGAAATCACTGCATTTGGGAAGCCCAAATATTAGCTATAGAGTAACCTACATGGAACATTATGATCAGTAAGTTACAGCAGTACTGAACAAGTAGTTAAATGTAATTTCAGTACTTAATAAAAATTTACAGAACAGCAAAGGGAAGCCAGTTTTTTTGTTTGGTAACTTGTGTCCCATACCTTGAAATGCAAGGTTCTTCTGTGTCCTGTTATACTGGAGAGATCCTGTCATCTTGACCACTTAAAAGCAGCCTTTGTCATCACATGCTGTTGTGGTCATGATGTTTTTCTGTAAGTGTATTCCAGAAAAATCTGAGAACTGCCCACTTTTGTGGGAATTGTACCAGGTGAGAGACACCAAAGAAAGTATTTACGCAAAATAAGATAAAGCACCATGTTTGTTTTAATATTAAAAAATAGACTGAATTAGGTATCCTGCTGTAATATCTTATGTTAACATATTTAAAAACCAGGAGGAGAAGCAAGAAATGTGGTTAGCCACACGAAGGAAGACATGTTTGCTGTCTCTGAGAAGTCCTGTTGTTTTGTAGAATGTTTGCCAGCAAGGTGGCTAAGTCTAAAGAAAATTAATATCCCAGCATACCCAGTGAAAATCTTCTCTGAGTAATACTTTGCTTCAGGCAAGAAGCCATTTACTCTGTTTTTAACACGGGTGTATTCTCTTCAGTAAGTCTGATCTCCAGAAAAATTCATAGTCATCCATGTGGTTTCCTCATTTGAATCATGAGGGGAGAATTCCCAGATAGTTAAAATTTAGGCATAAATTTAATGTTCTAAAAATAATTTAAACATTCCTTATCTTCCCATTTCTAAAACAAAAAAAGCCCAAAGCCACAGAGATCTTTAATAATCTCTTCTTCCAGTCAGGGATACTTAAATTTTGCAACACACATGCTGGCCATAAATTTGGTATACAGTAGGTCTCCAAACTAATTGCTCTGATCAAATAGAAGTGGATTAAAGACTGTCTTGTGTGCCTTACATCATGCAAAATTGTCACTGGGTTTAGAATATGATGCATTTACCAAATGGGTAGGTACTAAATGCAATGTCAAGATTGTACAGTTGATCTGTCAAAAGACATTAGTTCCAGATAATAGTCTGTAGTGTCGGTACAACTGTGACAACGTATGAGGTGACAGCTGTAACTGTGAACTCTACAAACTGGAGGATTCAAACTTTCAGAAAGCAATTTTCCTCCTGTAAATAAGCAGTTATCAGTGGGGGAATGCAGATGGTTACTAGTTACAGCTTCTCCGCTGTTAAATACAAAAGCTTGCCAACTACAGTTGCATTAAGCAGGCAGTGCTCCATTATAGTTCATTATCTAAAATCCTAGGTCTGGTGTGTATTTTCAAACTGCTTACAGTGCTTTAAAATGGCTGTGTTTTTTGTCCTACAGAATTGTTGAGAACGGACAAGAGAGAGTAGAAGTTGAAGAAGATGGCCAGTTAAGGTCGCTAACAATAAATGGTAAGGAGCAGCTGCTACGCTTGGATAACAAGTAATTCAACGCACGCATTTAACAGAAATTTTAAGCTATAACAGCCACCATTTGAGGATTGACAGGAACATTTTTTGAAGATTTCAGACGAACTCAACTTTCTGTATATCCGTACTTAAGTAGTATAAATAGCTCACTGAAGCTCATATTTGTCATAGACTTTTGAGTTAATTGTTGGGACCACATCAATTGGACCATTTTTTGTCCTTAAAATTGTTGTAAATTTCTGTATGCACTTTTCTTTTTATTATATATGATCAAGGTGAACCATGATCCTTCAGTAGTGCTAGGGCGAGATGTACACTAACACTAGCATGAATCTTGCTTTTTACAATTTGAAATGTGAGCCAAGTAGTAGTTTAAGTCTGCTGTGAAGTTAACATTTCCAGGATAACCTTTTTAATAATTTCAAGTTTTTTTTAAATGTTTAGTAGTGAACAATGTTAATACATTTCTGGTAATGCATTTCTGGTTTAAATAAATTAAGGTTGTTTTCTAGTTGTGCATGAATGCAGACAACTTAGTAAGTTTTGACAAATGTTTAAATGTGTAATGTAAGCAAAAGGTAAACAAAAGTGAAGCCAGTGAGCTGAGTCTTTTGTCATTTGCTAAAAAAAAAAAAAAAAATTTCAAAATGAATAAATGCTGATGTTTGTGGTGCATTCTTTCATGAATGGCATTTGTAACCTTCTTGTGTCTGTGTGTGATTTGGGCAACTTGGGAAAACATTGCTTCCCCCCCTTCCAACTTTTTCTTCAGTCTTAAGGATGAGGGCCTTTTTTCTTTGCAGATGTTTTCTTCAGTGTGTCTGAAAACATATTTAATTTCTTTTCTAAGCCTGTATTTGAAGCACCTATTTTTAAGAAGCAGTCAGAGGCTGACTCTCTAACTCCATCTTTTGCCTAGTACATTATTTTTTTGGTCTAGGCCTAAAGTAACTCTTTCTATTTAAAAAAAAAAAGTTTTCTAAAGTTCTAAGTTCAGAGATTGCTTCAAAAAATAATCTGTAGTGAACATAAATATACAGGAAAATATTTAATAATTAAAAGGCTTTCTGAATGATAAGAATTTTTTGCTTGTTTTGAGAACAAACATAATTGCTTTGAAGAGTTGTACAAAAGTATTAGCATTAAAATATCTCACTTTTAGTCATCAACCAAAAACTTTTGTAAAGTTAATGGAGTGAAGCAAAGTGTTAATTTGTAGCTAAGACTGGATTTTCAAAGTTTAGTGAAAGATCACTTGATTTCTGTATGTCATAGAGAAAGCATGCAAATGACTACTGGCATGTGTTAACACCTGCCAGGCTCTGGGTGATTTCATGCATTTATCATGGATGTGCAGTTTTTATCTGTGCACCAGCTTTGAACATCTGGCCTTCCCAAAATTCTTCAGGGTGGCTTAGTGGTTTGTTTTTTTTTTTTTTAAAAAAAAAAAGCATGGTGTTTTCATTTGATCACTTACTGCCTTCTTGCTGAACACCACCTGCTTTGTACTAACAAATGTGTTGATAAATACATCAAAAAGATTTGGTCTTCTTTATCATGCAGGAAAACCAATTCGACTCAACCCAAACCAACAGTCTAACAAACTGCAAAAACAGAATTTGTATTTGTAGCAAAGTTAATATTTCTTATATTTGTCCCTCTACTGTTAATGCTAATTTCATAGAACCAGGCAAAAGAACAGGTAGAGGAAGAAATAAATATATACTTTGCTTTTGGGACTACAGAAGTTATGTACCTTTTCAAGTTCTTTGCGGAGTTCTTGTTATGTCAGTGTTGTGTTTTTGGTGTAGAAGCACAAACTCAGTTTAAAACTAAACAGTGTTATCTTGTTAATGCTGGTTTTTCCTTCCCCATGTATGTTCCTTTTTGATCCAGGTAACTAAACAGACAATTTATTTAAAAATCTGGCTCTGTTGTGATGTCTTAAGTTATTAAAAATGTTAGTTTATAGGACACAGTGTGCTCCTTTAAGTTTTATGTAAACTGTAAAAAGTGCTTCAGAATTGGTTAACCAAGTCAAATAAAATTAGGACAATCTGGAGTTGAGTTTGAATTCCTTCCTGTGGATACCCATAGGTTTTACATTGAGCTGCCCAACTTCACCTTCAGTTTTAGTCCCAGGTAATCTTCTTTAACATTTAAATTACCTAGCTCAAGTTAAGAACACAATTATCGTAGCATAGCTGCTAGTGGCAAATCTGTACCCACATGCTTGCCTTAGATCTTCTTACCCAGAAAAGTGTGCTCCTTCTCACAGTATTATATACAAACAGTTAACTCCAGTTAACTATAATGAAATATTTTTACACTGTAAATTTGGTGAAGAACCAGTGTTTTTGCATAGTTTCTCTTCTGCCTTCAGATCACTGAGGCTGGATATTTTCAGAGCTGGACAAAATGCAGCATTAAATGGCAGTGCTGCGCTTTCTTGGTGGAAGGAGAAACTGGCAAAACACAAAGAGAAGAAGAAATGAGTCAACAGAAGACAGAATTAATTACTAAAGATTTCTACAGTAGTAAGCAGATACCCATACACCAGTATTTGAACAGCCTGATTGTTGAACTGGATGGTTACATGGTCTTAGTCCAAGTATACAATTGGACTGGCAGTTCCAGTTCCAGATGTAAAAAATTGCCATCTCCTTACACTTGACCTAAGCCTAATAGTCTCCCTCTGTTTCATTATGTAGAATGCAGGGTTGGGTTTTTTTTGTTGTTTTTTAAACACCACCACATCAACTTTTTTTAATGCAACTTCTTGCATCTGACTTGATTTTTAGTACACAAAATGAATCCTCGTTCTGTTTACTGTGGGTCCAATTAAAATTCTTCTTGTTATGTATTATATATTCAGAATTTCATCTTATTTGTGCTGCTGAAATGAGTTTCTTTTCTCTTGAAAACCCACTTATTAGGTTCCTGTGAAAAATGTTGTCGTTCCTTACTAATATGTGATTTGCATAGATGTACAAAACCTACTCACTGGAAGTAATGGATCATCAAAGGCAGCAAATTTCCTTAAACTTCAGTTTTGGCCAGAGTAGCGCAAAATGTTTAATAACAGAAAAGGTTCTTATTTCTAGCTAATGCTAGGCATCAAATGTGCAGTGGGATGAGGTGGCTTTCAAAAAGAGGTGCTCTTTGAAAAGTGCTGTTTCTTCATACAGGAGGGATTAATTTTGAATGTTTAGGGACACAATCCTGTTTAAATTAAGCTTCCTCCAGTGGTTTGGAAAAACTAAGATGGAGTTTTTGAACCTGCTAAGTAACTTACTCTTTCATACTCTGCTTCAAAGTTCATTGGTAGAATACAATAACTTTGTAATGCTTTTTCTTGGTGCAGCCTCTTTTTGGTCTCTGGTGCATGGCAGTAATTTCAGTGCAATACACTGTAACACAAGTTTCTCTTTTGATTGCATGGCACCTACCCCTTTCACTTGGCTTTACTGGAAAAGTTTGGGATTTTGCCTTAGAATGCTTCACGTTTTAAAATTGCTGCAGCTATTGTAATTCTTGTTTCTTACAACACCTTCTCGGTTGAGAATGACAGGCACTGTTTTGTGGTATAAGTGACAAAGCTGCTCTGCAGAGTAAGTGTACATAGCATTTGTAAGATGCGTACTCTATCAGCGTGTGATTAATTGATGGACTGAGTCTTAGAATGCCAAAAACAAGATTGTAAAAGACTTAAACCCATCATCTCTTAGTCCAAGGGTTTTATATCTCTCTGTCAGTGTTTGTGTTCAGCTGTCCTGTTTGCTTGCTTCCTTCAGTGTACTGGTGTTAGGTGTAAGTGGAGGTCTGTCTTTTGTATTTAGCTGTGCTTCTGTGTTTCAGACCATCTCTGGGATGGTCCAGTGATAAAGAAAGTTAGATTTTACTTTTTATTTTTGGAAATGTGAGTTCTGTTCCTGAATCTAATTTTGTTCTATTTACGAAGCGAGCTTGTTTCCTACTTTGCCTTAATTGAATCTGTGATTGTAACAGGATAGTGCTCTACTTTTAAAGATGGTTGCATTGCAAAATGAATGCTACAGCTGTACAACGCTTACTTTTCAAAAGGACTCAGTGTTAGTGCAAGGTTTAGCTTAGTATTAGAATACTTGTTAACCTTTTTGTGGCATCATTTCATAGTATTTTTGGAAAACCTGTCTCTTTTGGTTGTGATTTTTGGATATCTTACTTAGTATTTAGGCTTTTTCTTAAGTAATGATGTTCTCACAAGGTAGTTGCAATACAGACCCCAGTAGTCTGCCAATCAGCAGTAACCCAAACTTTGAAACTTTACTTTTTCTAACATAAAAAGAAGCTTGTTTGCACTCTCTGTTCCCTCTGGTCTTGTTTATTTTGGGACTGAGTTGTGATCATAGACTTGCTTTGCCTTGTACTGAACATAGATGGTTTGGGTTTTCTTCTTGTTATTGCTTGTCTTCAAGTTGTTGTCTTAAGTAAAAAGCTTTTTATCTTCCACCTGAAACGGTCCTTACATTGCAGTAGTGTTGGAATGAATCGTATTTACTTCGTTAATGTTACAAACTATACCTTTTGAATTTATAATTTTAGTTGGGCTTACTGCTTGATCTGCTTTGGTTTTGGAAAAAATGACTAGAGTTGGTTGTTGAGTGAAATGCAGTACTTAGAAGTTAGAGCAGAAGATGGTTGGTAGAAGTTAGAGCAGAAGATGGTTGGTTTATACTCTGCTACATAGGTCATGCATTCACAAACCAGTAAGCCTCACTTCTGAGATGCTGCTGTCAGATTAAAAAAAAAAAAAAATTTAAAATGCTGTGACCATCTGAGCGGTAACTGTGAACCTATGCAAGCTGACTGCTGATTCAACCTCATCGAAACTTCTCTGAAAACTATGTTCTGGCAGACTTAGTGTTGGGTTAGGTGTTATCTTGCTTACAGCAGCTGGTAGAAAGTTAATTGAAAACCCATATGAGTACTATATCCCTTGTCATGCTTACCATGTCTAAAATACATGCGGTAGTTTGGATGTGATAGTACCCAAATCTGAAAGCTATGAAGTCCTGGTGTGAGGTAGATTGTGCTGGTGGCCTCAGTGCTACTTATCTGCCAAATAAAGGAAGCTGAGGACATCTGCCTGAGAAGATGTCAGCTTTGAAATGTAATGGTGGGGATTAAAGTATATTTAATTCAGAAGATAAGTAAAAAGTTTATTAAAAGGTTGCTATTAAGTAGAATTGTCTCTTTAGTTCTCTGGCTTTTTAAATAATGCTAGCTTTTGCAGGATAGTGGGTTCATTTTAAAATAACTAAAAATATATAATTTTTGAGCTTGACTTAAAATTGACAATCAAGAAAAATTTTTAGAGGCTTACAGTAATAACTCTTAAAACTTTGCTTTGCCCTGTAACTTACCCTTTATACACAAATGAGAGCTCTTTCAGCCATTCTTTTCAATGCAGCCAACTTCAAATGAACTTCATAAAAATAGAAGAAAACCTCTGTAGCTGCTAGTTTACCAGTGGTCAAAACAAAGCTGAATTGTTCATACACCTGAATTTAATCTCTCTCAGAATTAACATATTAACACCTAGTTTGTAAGGACTACAGTAGGGATGTTAGTCTCTTACGTGATACAACAAATGACATAGTATGTTGAGGCGGCTTCAATTCCTCCTTTTATTCACTGTTAAAAAATGTGAAATCTTCTGCATCATTTCTTATTTGTAAATTTATTTGAATGAATTACTAATAAGGGAGAGGAATCCAGCCTGGGTGACTGGTCATAGAATTCAAATGGTGGAACACATATTCCTGATGGCTAGAAGAGAGAATTATTTTGGCTGCATCTATAACAGAATTGCTTGAAGCTGTTACTAAAACAGCTAAAGATGCAAAGCAGCAGCTTTGGAATAGGATTATTCTCTCAGTTGCAGTCACAAGCTTGAAGGAATTGTGGTCCAGGAGTTTACCTGGAAAAAAAAAAATCATAAGCCTGCAGAGACTTTGACACATCTGGTAGAGAAGCTGGGCAGATCCAGCAGTCTCTCAGTTTCTCTCCAGAACTGTGTCTGTGTTAATCTTTGTAACTGATGTGTAGAGTAATATTAACACACTTATTTATCACACATTTGCATAACTGTCACCATCGCCACCTCTGGCAAACTTTTTTCCTAGGCATGTAGTTGGAGGCTGCCTTTTGCTCTTCACAGAAATGAAACGCGAATTTGTCATCCTGTTGTGATTTTGTCTTACTCGGCAACAGAGTACCGTGTCTTCCTTTTGTGAAAGGACATATTCTATAGTATGAGTCTCCGTCATTCTTCTTCCAAAGGGAGCTAGACCATGGATGTTTTAAAATTGCTTTGGACTTCTCTATGAAAGTATTTCTGGAGGAGAATGGAGAAAGCTCACGTGGCTGAGGCTCTGCCTTTCCTCAAGTCTCTCTTAGCCAGAGTTGGAGGACTAAGCCTTTTGTCTTCAGAGGACTTTGGCCAGGCTTTCTGTAGTAATACTGCCTCTCATCAGAAAGCACTTTGGTACTTTATTTGGACATGCCCTGTGAAGTAGTCACTCAGACACCTCCCAGAATTAGTCTGCTAATCTCGACATATACATTTCTTACTAGTGGGTGCTTAGGGGAAATACAGTCAGGTCCTTATTGCCAAGAATACTGCACTTCAATAACAAAAGGGCATTATTCACCTCTTTTATATACAAACTCGGAGCTGGATGTTCAGGAGAGCATTAGAGAGCTAGAAATTGACTTAAACCGTTTTGGGTGCATCTGGTATGGCCTGCAAGCATGGGTAATGTTCGTAAACTTCCTGCCCTCAGTCTTTGACTGAGCTCCTGAATGAATGTGAAGAGGTGGAAGATTTTTCTCTTGGAGATTCAGTTTCTGAGTTAGGACAGCCACCAAAATGGTTCTTTTATTACATACCTCTAGTGCTACTTCTGTCTTTTCTGGGACTGGATGTTTTAGCCCCAAGAAGAAAGGCAAATCTTAACATCCTTGATGGGTGCGATGCTGCTTCTCAATGTAACTTGCAGGGCATGAAACCAGTAAGGGAGAGGCAGGAGACCAACGCAGCCTATTTTGCTGTTGACATAAATTTCAAGGACTTTTTTCCTCATTTGGCCTTTGTCTTTCTCATCAGGAAAACATGATCACGAGTTATCACAGTGAATGCAGAAGTGGTGGGTGTTTGCCCATTCTCTGCCAGCCCAAGGTCTGTGCTGCTGTGGAGGTTTGTGTTCCTGCCAGCGCAGGCAAGGGAGGTGCTTCTGCAGCCTAAGGATGGTGTGCCAAATTCCAGTTTGATTCTAAAAAAATGCATACACCAGTAAGATAAAACTGTGCATGTTAAAGGCTGCCTTGTTTGGAAGAAGGGTATAAACATTCGTATAAGGCTAGACAAATTCAAACAAGAAGATAAACATGCACACATGGGTGATTAACTGTTGGAAGAACCTGCCAGGAGAAGTAGTTTCTCCAGCTTTCAGTGTCTTAAAAAAACAGCTTTCTGAAAAATGGGTTTTAGTGAGAAGTGAGTGTTTGGGCTTTACAGAGAAGTAACGGAAACTCGGGAGCCTGGGGCACAGATCGAGATGCCACACAGCGCACAGTGTTCCTTCAGGCCTGTCTTCATGGTCTGTATCATAGCTTCTTCCCTCCATCTCCTGATGTGTTAACATTAACGCACCGTGGTTTGGAGACGGGGGGATGCTTTTGCAGTGAAGGAATTTGAGGGATGGTTGGGGCTGTGTGTGGAGGCTGCCTGGCCTGTCGGGAGGTGCTGGGAAGCAGGGTGTAGCTGGAAGAGAGGAGACTGTGCATCTAGGGCACAGACATTACCTGATGACTGTTGCCCTAAAGCATCCAGTTTGGCATGTGTAGTGCATGAGAGTGGACTTCTTGTGGCAGAAGATGTTCTGGATCTGTTAAGGTAAGTAGCTGCTTTACTGTAGTGGACAAATGGAGTGGTTAGTGAGGAGGAAGAACCAGGATGAGGGCTGTGATGACTGTCCCAAGGAATTTGATTTGCAATTTGCATTACAGTCAGCCCTTGTGCATCTCCTGTCTTCTCAAAAACAGGCTGCAGAGTCTGAGCAGCCTAATTCCAGCTCCCGAGATGAAGATTAGAAGGGCTCTTCTTAATGAACATAATGTTACGACAAACTTTTATTTGGCAGAATGAACTACTCATTTTCTTAAATGTGGGCATCGTTTTAATGATGTAAAGGTTTTATTTTTAGTGTGTGTTAAATCTGACATGGATAGCAATATGCGTGTTTTGAATTTTGACGGATGAAAAAAGCTGGCTTTTTGTTAATTTGATTGTCTGTGGTGCTGTGCTAAATGCCTAAGACTGCAATGTCAGAAAAATATTTCTACAGGGAACAGCTGGAGAAGAGTCTCCTGCAGAACTATGTGTGGGAAAAAACTCTCTGTAGATGCTGATTTGGGTTTTGTATATATCCAGAGCTGCATTTGTTAAGCAAGTTTATTTCTAAGAGAAGCTTGAGGAAAGCAAATTCCTGGAATTATAACTCAGCAGCATTTGGGTCATACAGCCACCAAAATGTAAACTCTTGTGTGGCAAAGTCTTGGTATCTCTGAAGTCCTTAATTTTCTGGGCAAGGTATTCCACTTGGAGAGTGCTAGAACTCCAGATAAAAGTCTTAGTTCTTCTGTGGTCAGATTAACCATATTTTGAGAACTAAATATTCAGCCCTTAAAATAGCTTTTGTGCAGTCTCCTTTCTGTACAAATAATAAAAACTGTAAGGCTTTCGCCTTACAGCAGAGTCAAGGAGTACAGCTTCACCTGTATAGACACAGCCAGCCGTAGTGACAAGGAAACTTGTTAATAGAAAAGCAAACAAGTGTACGTGCTGTACTGCTCTATCCTTTTCTAGCTTAAAAGAGGCCTTGACAGAAATCTTTCTGTAGTTGGCAAGGTCTATAGCCAGTGTACACCTTGTATGTGTTGACTGTTCATTAGCAGTAAACCACTTCAAAGCTAGTTATTTTTAAATGTATTAGAGCTGTAACTTGTTAAAGCAAAAGAATTGTATCCATTTTATCCGAGGAGCTTCAAAGTTTTTGAGTAACATCGCATGTGGAACCTATTTCAGAGTTCAGAAATGCAATTCACTTTGCTGTACAGCTTAAGTCCCCTGTTACCACATCACCAGGTGTTCTTAGGCGAAACACAACAATTTCTCTAGAGAATTGGGTAGCAAATGACCAAGTAGATGATCATTTTTACCACTGTTAAGTAAAAAGAAAATTTATGCATACTTTACTGTGCATATTCATGTTTTTGAGATGTTACACCAATGCCAGCTTCTACTGTAAGGTATATAACTTGCAGTATCTGTTGCAAGGAGGGCTCTATAAATAATTTCCAAAGCATTTCTGAAACGCTAGACTTACTTTTGATCCATCTTGAAAGCATTAGCCCAAAAGAATTGGAAGATAGTCCTGTTTGAAAGGTTAAAAGAAAGTTGAGTAATTTGTTCTGAATCCTACCTATAGCAGTTTTGTAGCCATTAGTAATTTCTTTATTAACAAATATAACTATGTCTTGAAAGGTGTCATAGAACTGAAGGTGAATTTTAAGTGCTTTCTAACGCAGTGAATAATCGAGAAGGTGCTTCTTGAAATCACTCCTTAAAACCAGAAGCTCAACTTGGGGAAATAAAACATTTTTCTGAGAAGACACAGGTGTTTGAGCCTCCCTGTTCTTCTTGATAAACAAAAACAAGAACATAAGAGTAATTGATTACTCTTACGTAGTTTCCACTCTTTCCTCTCCTCTAGCACTTGTTCCAAGATCACATGTGTGCTTTGCTCCCAAAATGTTTAGAGGAGGAGATGACTACATCCCTGGTAACTCTTTTTGTAGAATAAATCACGAAGCCCAATGCATGGCCGTGCTGTGTGCTCTCTGTTGCAGGGGAGGTGCTTGTTGCCCTGGACAGAATAGTGTCCGATAATGGAAGGCCTTTTTTTGAGAGCTCTTTGCGGGGTGGGGGTGGTCCTTACGCCTCCCAGCTTCTCCTGAAACAAAAAGCCACCCCATTGTTCACGCTGGGCTCCAGATTGGGCTCAGTCTTGTGTTTTCTGGGTGTGGCTGCAAAATTTCCCAAATTTTCAGTGTCTCTGGTGTTGACAATGGACCTGTAAGTAGCCCAGAGCCAAGCTGGCAACTTGGAAGTGCGGCATTAATGTAGGTTACGTGATGTATTGCTAAGAGAGGTCAGCGCCTCTCCAGTTCTCTACTTTTGTGACAGTTCTGGCTAATCTTCCCTTAAAATGTAGGCCCTCCAGATTTTCAGTTGAAATTGTGATAGAGATGGACACTCTGAGGTCCTAGCTGAACTGTCATCAATGTCCAGTATGTTAGTGCTACCACAGCATGGTTTTATTTATCGGTTTATCTTCTCAATAGAAATTCAGTGCTTTGAAGACTTTTGCAAACAGATTCCACCTCCTGGAAGTTAAATTACTGCCTTGCCTGTTGTAACTTTGTTTCCAGTCTGCTATTCAGTCTTGGGTAAGCAAGTTTTTCTTTAGAAAAAGAGTTGTTAATTCTTTGATTCGGTATTTTTAAAAATTACTGTAAAAGGAGATAATTTCTGCAGAGATACCAGGCAGTATCCAGTATCGGGAGTTCAGGCAAGGTCAGAATTTTAATTGGAAAGTGATGAAATGTTCTCAAAAGTGCAAAGTTTGGGACTTCTTGTGTCAGTCGCTGACTTGCATGAGAACAAATGTAGGTGAACGTCAGTCTTATCTGTTGTGCATCTGTTCTAAGTTTCCTTTCAATATGACAGTGCTGAGTGCAAGACATTTTCAACCCTGCAAAGGGAGCAATAATGATCTTACAAGGCCGAGGAGAAATGCTGTAGCGTAAATGAAGTTTGACATCTTCAAACTTAGTAAAACTCTTGGCAGTGTTTCTGAGAAGATTTTGAGATTGCTGGTGTTCAAGGGGGAGGTGGAGTAGCTTTGCTGGATCCTGCACTTTGGGCTGCTAGTAGTACAAAATTGTCTGTGTAGTTAAATAGTTCTAACCTCTGCAGTTTTGATGATATGTTTCTAAAGTTTTTAAAATATTTATACCATGATATAAAGAGTCCACTGACAAATAGTCACTTAAATATTTGGAAAAGCTTTCACTGGCACTGCAGAACTACAGATGTGGGTACATGCATGTGCCAGGTGATTTTGAGCAGAAGCTCGTTATGGTAACTTCAGGTGTTGAGTTGTTGTCCTGTCGTGCAGTTTTGGTGGGTGCATCCCTTCCGTGGGCACATCCACCTCTCCACCGAGAGCCGGTGGGCATTCAGGTGCACTTTTGTTCCCTTCTGGAATGTGGCACTCTCCACTTTCTGTGCCTTTGTGGTAGCTCTTAAATACTGGTCCCCCCTTCCTTTGCTTTGGCCCCAGAGACTGTGGTTGGAAATGGTGGTTGTTGTCCTCGGTGCTTTGTCCCATCGATCTCGGAGGTGTGTTAAAAGCGGAGAAGGTGGGATGGTGCGGCTGCAGCGACACAATAGGATGGGAAGAGCCATCGCTCCCGGCATGGGCAGCTCTGGGGTGACCTTCCCAGGAGATGCGTGGCTGTATTGGGTACACCAAGCAGGTACTAATGTCACTCCCGTTCTGTTTCCAAAACTTGCAAAGCTCTCTTGGTAAAATGTTCCCTCTTCCTACTGGATCTCCGCAGAAGGGCCATACAAACTGACTGACGATACTGTTCCCAGACACAAAAGGTAATTGTAAGTATTGTTGTTGTTGGATGGTAGTCATGTTTCTGGTTTGGTGTTTGTTGGTTTTTAATGGAGAAAATTTTAATTTCTGTGCTTTCCATTTATTGGTTATTTTGGTCAGAACTTCAGTTTGAGCAGTATACATGGAGCAATTTCTTTTTGTGTGTATAAATATATGTGTGTGTGTATGTGTTTGCATGTATAAACATTTAGTTATTGATAGGTCTTGGATTTGAAAAATAACTTGTTGTATTCCTAAACTATAGTGGGTTTTATGACACAGGCTGAAGAGCTTGGCTACGGGTGGGAAAGAAAGATTGTTCGGAAACTTTCAGAGTTCCCTGGTGGATCAGAGATACCAACAGCAAAAAGTGGTGCAGCTTGGGAGTTACGGCCCCTGTGAGGCCAGTGTATAGGTTCCTAATTAAATACCGTATTCAGTCAAAATTAGTATTGAACATCAACTTGAAACACTTTGTTTAAATTCAGACTTCTCATTAGCGTAGTCAGTATTACCGAACTGAATGCCAGCTAACGGCTTAGTGCTTTTGTCAGGAAGATGTCAAAAATAGCATTGGGTTTTGTGGTGAAGGTTCATCAAACATTTTAAAACCTATTGAACTGTCAGAAGAGATGTCCTGTTACTATGAGCATGTGTCATTTTCAGGGTCAATTAAAAGATGATGGTCTTTGGAGCTCTGTAAATCAGGGATGTGTGCAGGCATTGGGAGCTGGGATTTGCTTGCCCTAGTCCTAGTAACACAGGGACAGATAAGGAATGAATTATGTGTTGGGGGTTATAATTGGAGAGGGTGGGTATCTCTTCTTTTTTTGGTAATTAATATCTGAAACTCTCAGTGTCATATTTAAGGCTCAGGGTAGAAAGGAGAATAGTTTGCAAATGATAAGCCTGAAAAGATGAGAGCTTACAAACTGAGCACAGACAATGCAATATAAAATGTGGAGCTTGCTCTTAATGTCTTGTGTCTGTGAGATTTCAACAGTGCTAATAGCCATTTGATGAAAATACAAACTTGGTGATTTTGTGCTTTTGCCAAATTACTATGGAAGTGTTGACAAAACAGCTGGGGAAGTCATTCATCACATTTTTCTGCAGTCACTCATAAGATTCTTTTCTTTTTAAATTTAACTGCATGGCTTTTTGCTTTATATGTAATCTTTTTCTGTTATGGTAATCTCGATTTGCTGTACATGAAGGTTTTGAAGACTCATTTAAAGCCGATAATCAATGGAAAAATGTGTAACAAAACTATAATTTGCAAATTAGGGCTTGCTCAGAACTGCTCTGAGCTGCTCCTTTTAGTGAGGGCCACTAATGGAAATACAAGGTGACATCTTGATACTTCAACTCATTGGTTTTTGAGAGTTACAAAGATCTGTTGCAAAAGTAGAAGAGCACTTTTCCTCTGCTTGCTGCCTGAAGAGTTTTCTAATTAGAAGAAGCCAGTTTTGCTTGGCCTGGTGGTGGTAACTCCTAGAAGGGTTGAAGGCAAGAAGCAAAGTTTTGTCTTTCGGGCAGCAAAGGGGCTGTTCTGTCTGGCACTGGAAGGTTCTGGAGCACACGTGCGAGAGGTGCAAAGGTCCGCTGGGCTCTGCTCGGGCAAAGGAGAGAGGAGACACTGGTGGAAGGCACCTTGTGTCTGGGTATGCAATGGAGGACCTGGACGGGCTGCATGTAGTTGCACTGTGGATTTTTTGTTTGCTTTCCTCTAGTAGTGAGTATTAAGTTGCATTGTGCTTTTTTTTTTCCTCTAGGATTTTGGTTTGCACTTCAAATTGAATTTCAAAGTGAAACGTGAGCTGTGAGGCTTCCTCATGGTAGAGGTGAAACATGCAGGGATTTTTTGTCAGAGGTTGAAATACAGCTTGAGATGAAAAAAAAAGCTCTGAATATTGAACCCAATTAAATATTTTGATGTTGGTGATACCAATTCTGGAGGAAGAGAGGCCATGTAGGAGGAGGCAGTTACAGTGATCTGAGCTCCATCTCACCTATGTGTTGCGTAGGGAGGGTGTTGGGGAGACAAGCCTCAGGAGCAGGAGCCCCTGGTACAAATTTTAAGGGGGTCTGGCAGGCAGCACTGCAATGTAGTGGCATACAACGTCGCTTGCAGGAAACTATGGTAGAGATGTGACATGACCCTGAAAAGTGGAAAGCATCATCTTTTAAGTAATCTCAACTGCTCTTTAAAAGTTAGGTCCATTTGTTCAAACTCTGAGCTTGAAATTTTGCTAATTTGTATTTATATATGTCAAGCTGTGAAGCTCATTCCTCATTCTTTGCTTCCTTTCAAAATTCATGCAGAAATGAATAAAAGACCCCTGTGTGATAAAGTCTTTTAAAATTAATAAAATTCACTTTGAGCAGCAGCATGCAAATGGGGTCATCTCTCTGCTTGCTGGAAACATGGGGATTTGTGTTACCTCCTGCCATTTACATTTCCCACATCCCAAATCTTTAAGATGAGAGCAGTTGGCATAATCTATACGGATGCCCTGGTGTGCTTCAACAGAAGCAAAATAACTGCAAAAGCCTGGAAGTGCTCAGCCTGCACTTCTCTCTGGCTTCAAATTTAATGTAGGACCATTCATTGGGCTTTCAGAGATCTTTCGATGAGTGAATTTTGGCAGCGAGGAGTAAATCCAGGCTCTCTCAGCAGCTCCCCTATCTATATGTCAGGCTGCAGAGCTTGGTGCCACCTGATGCAGTCAAACAGGAGTGGCTTTAGCCATCGATCCCTGCTAGCCGCTCAGGGGAACAGCATGATGATGCTTCCTTTCAAAGCACCCCTTGGCAGCGCCGCCGCAGTTAGCATATGGTGTGTATTCATTTTAATTTCCCCAATTTGTTGCAGATTGGGGTATCTTGGTGGTGAAACATCATTGTCTTGAGTAGCTTGGTGTTCTGGGAATGCAGGATTCATGTTGGTACATGCTGGGCTGAATACAGGATATAATGGGGTTCTTGGGCGTGTACGGGGGTGGTAGGTAAAATCCAGATGGCTAAAAATAAAAGAAAATCAGAAGGCTGAGCTTTCGAAGGGAGCTGCTGTGGGGTGGGGAGGGTGAGCTGAGCCAGCGTGGGGGTTTCCCTGCCCTGCGCCGCAGGTGTACGGGCTGGGTAGGAACAGTGTGAGCTGGCACCGGAGCAGCTGGATACGAGGGCAAAAATAAAAAGAGCAAGTCCATTGCCAGCTTTTAAAGCCAGAAGGGCAGAGGGTTGCTATATGCGTTGAGCAAAAAGTACTGAGCCCTGCCCTTTACTGGAGAGTGGACGTGCTGCAGCCATGGCTCCCCCAGGACAGAAATAGCACTGCGAGAGTCACTCCATCAGTCTCTGTCCTTTTTCCCAAATCCCACCCCTGTCGTTTTTCCATCACTTCCCAGGACTTTGCCACCACCTCCCTGCTGTCTCCTGCCACTTGTGGAGTTTTCCCCCCCCTTGCAGGAAATGCCCGGCTCCCGCAGCAGAGGAGAGAGCAGTGCTGGCTCTGGCCTGGGAAAGCCCGGCCCAAATCCCCCAAGTTATAAACTTAATACAAGGTTTTGAGTTGGAGCAGGGAGACATGATGCGTGTCTGAGCACGGCAACGTTGGCTGGTGATGGGCGAGCTGTGCGGTCGGAGCCAGCGCGGGGTGTGAGCGGGGAGAGGGTGAGGTGGGACATGGCAGCAGGTTTCCGCAGAGGGAGCGGACTCAGAGCTGGTGCCATCTGTAGTTTCTAACCGCTGAGCACTCCGGGCACCACTTTGACTAAATATTTCCTAGCATTTTGCAGGAGGGACGTCTCAGACATCAGTTTGCTGCACCAGAGGAAACCCTGAATCTCCTCGTGCTCTCACTAGCACTGAGGAGTGTGCAATTGCTCTGGAAGAAGAATGATTGCCAGTAATTGGTGAAAGCCACTGATGTGTGTGAGACGACTCAAAATGTCGTCCTTCATCCTGTGCTTCAGCTGATAAACTTCAGCGTTGACATAAAGTCCCTTTATGGTTTACAAAAGCTCTGCCCATAGAAGCGATGGTGCAGATGGGGCAGCTGCTGCAGCATTCCCCAGATAGTTTCTGAGTGATTTCAGGCTCTTTCAGCTTTCAAGACTACTTGCATTTTTTTTATAAGTAGATTTTAAAATGGCTGCTTTTTCTCATAAGCGTCACATCAAATAAGAAGAGAGAGTTTTTTTTAGAGGCCATTACTGTCAGACAGCGACATTTTCCAAAGAGGACTTGATGCAAATTTTAGTTTCTGTAGAGTCTGACAAATCTGAATGAGCACAGCCTGAAAGTGGTTTTTATAACTCCTGCTGTTATGTGTTGCAGTATTAGTGTTTCCTGGCATTTAGAAACAAGTTTAAGACCAATTAATCAGAAGAACTTGCTCATCATAGCCTCTAGAAATGGTGAGGGAGTATTTTCTTGGCGGAGTATGTTGCCTACAGTTTCAGGAGGGGGGAGGGTGGGTGGTGTGTGCACATGCAGTTTTGGAAAATACGCTGGGCTTCGTATCTTACAATGACCATCCGTCGCTCCCAACAGAAATCAAAAGAAACTGTGATGATTTGGCAACTTTCTGAAAACAGCTTTCAAGTTTGGTCCCCCAGATTACACCACTTTCTTCTATGTTTTAGTAGAGTTACTGAGTCTCCTGATGTTTTCTCTGTGCTATAATACATTAGATATGGAGCTTTTAAGAGAAGAAACAAAACAACCAGTTAATCTCCAGGAATTTTTCAGCCCAGGGTAATCCAGGCCTTTAGACAGGTCATTTCCATTAAGTAAATTCTCAGCTCCAGTGGGCTTCTCTAAAGTAGGAGATTTCCCAGCAAATGTTGGACTTGAGTTTCAGAAGAACCCTGGTATCTTCTGCTAAGGTAAATGTTAATACCAGAGCTGCTGTAACAGCACAGAAGTTTATCAGTACAAAAATCTTACCAACAGATTACAAAGATCATAGTGCTGTTGCCTTCAGATAAGTGTATTTAAATGGAGATTTTTTTTTCTTTCTTTCTTTCTCTTTGGGTTGCTCCTTCAGTCGCAGCTCAGCTCTCCCTGGCAGCAGTGGATGTAGTTGAATCATCAGAAACCCCAATGCCCTCCGTAGGCGCAGGGTAAATTCCAAGCCCTTATAATAGGAGGGGGAAAAAGTCAAGCAAAACTTTTTTCTTTTGCACACTTGTTTTGTTGTCAGTCAGCATTGGTAGCAGCTCAGACTAACACCAGGCTTCCAGCTGAGTCTCTAGAAGCAGCAGTACAGTGTCCTGCTCTGAGCTTCAGAAAATACACCATCTCTTAACTTTAAAGACTTAAAGTATTAGCCACTTTGCTGGCCATCATTCAAGAAAGATTTGAATGGAGTTAAGTTTCCTGCAAGCCGTTCTGGCAGAACCAGTTCGCTGGAGCTTTAGCTCAGAGCCATCTTGTGTTATTAGGTGTCCCTCACCAGTTGCATCTTCTGATGTGGTGTTTGTGGCCTCAGGGAAGTCTTTCTTTGGACTAAGCAAACCAGTGTGCCTGCTTTTTGTTTCTCAATATAGGGGAAAATCCTGATTATATTTTTTCTTTTTTTTTTTTTTCTTCTTGGTTAGGTGTGTAATCAGTAGGGCTGCCATGTGGGAAACACAAAGGCTCCGCTTCCTCTTGCACGGGAAGTGACATGGTAAATGTCACATCAGTGGTTTGATATCTTCAGGATGTTTACCCTGGTTTGTTTGGCATGTTTCTGTTAATTACTACCTTGCCATTAATTACTGCTGGTTCCTGGTAGGATTTCAGTTCAATTCCAGGACATATACTTAAATGTAATGCAAAATAATAATGCTAGCCCCTGCAGGGCTGCTGTTGTGTCAAGTGCCCCATGACTTACCTGTCCCACCTCACCTGGAATATCCCCTGCCTTGGTGGTTTTATTCCTGTATGTTATCTCCATTTTCCATGGACCCTTTCGTGTAGCTGGCAGCTCCCCCAGAGTGCCCACCTAGTCCAAGAATTGTACTCACGGTTTGCCTTAGACATACAAAATCAATGTATTACTGAGTAAACACAAGTTGGCAGTGACTTTCCCCGATAACATTGCCCCTCACGATAGGCAATATTGCCCTCTACTGGTTAATTACAGGTTAAAAGACCCATATTTTCCCCTTTGATACAGCAGCACTTTGCTATGAGAGATTATTTTTCAGCCCTTCTTGCTTGGAGCAGAAGGCAGGGTTTGGTCCTAATGCAACTTGTTAGGATGCTACAGCTTGTGTTTGATTTCTTTTTTCCCCAGAAGCTGTTTTTCATTTGGGAGAACCTGGTGCACCAGAAAACCAAGCTTTAATTATTGTTTCTAAATGTTAGTAGTAATACCGAATCCTTCCTTTTCAGAATTAACCCCTGGAAATGCAACTGCTCCAAACTGGTTTTGCAAGTGAAATAACTGCAAGGTTTTTAATTATTTGCATTAGTAGAATAAGACCTTTTGCTTCACACTGTAATCAGGATGCTGCTTCTAGCAGCCCCCAATCATTGCTCCCTTCCCTGCCCCAACTGGGGTGGCTGCACCATGAGCTGGATCCTGGCACTGAGCTGGGTTAAAAATAAGCTCGCAAAAAGAGTGTTATTTTTAACCCAGGTCAGTCCCCTGCTTGGGTTCACGGCGCGGCTGCCCAGGCTCTCCTGTGGGTGTGCTGGCCTGGAGGTGTGGGAGATGGCAAGAAGGAGCTGTGGGGGGAACCAAGGGCTGTTTAAAGCCAGAGCACCCCTGAAAGTTGCTTCTCAAGTGGATATTCCAGCTCTGAACTCAGCTATGGACCCCTCCCC
>JANZLQ010000078.1:35258147-35272991 GCA_026212715.1 Elanus axillaris | reverse complement strand
TCCCCCCCTCCCTCCCTCCCCAGTCTTCCTAAAAGCCTTTTCCAGGACAAATATCACTGCTGACAAAGCTCCAGTAATGTTGAAATGCTTTTTTGGTGTTGATGCCCTGTGTGGCTGACCTTTCCTGGAGTAAATTCTTTTCAAGTCTCATATTTGCAATTGTTACAGCTAGCTTTATTCAGAGTCTGGCTTGAATGTTGCAAATATGTTTAAATATGTAGAATAAGAGAAAATGGTTGATGCAAATGACACTTTAGTTTTGCTTTGCAAGGTGTATTAAAGATAGATGATCAAAGATTTGGAGGCTCATACTGTGCACAGTGCCATAGACAATTCAATATTTGAACCACAGCTGATGTGATTTTACAGCATTTAACTAATCTGCGGTGTCATCCAACATCCTGCAACTCAGAAAGGGGAAAAATTTTGGACCATTTTTGGGGGTCTGTTTGGTGAAGTAAAACTTGTCTTCATTTCAGGGGGAGATGGAAAACTGAACGACTCTGTTGGGTGATTCAGATGGATTTAATCTTTTCAGTTTTTAAAGGGGACATATAAGAAAGATGGAGACTGACTTTTAGTAGGTCCTATAGTGATAGGAGAAGGGGTAATGGCTTTAAACTAAAAGAAGGTAGATTCAGAGTAGATATAAGGAAGAAACTTTTTACAATGAGGGTGGTGCAACACAGGAATAGGTCGCCCAGAGAGGTGGTAGATGCCCCATCCCTGGAAACATTCAGACTGGATATAAGGAAGAAATTTTTACAGTGAGGGTGGTGAAACACTGGACCAGGTTGCCCAGAGAGGCTGTGGATGCCCCATCCCTGGAAACATTCAAAGTCAGGTGGGAGAGGGATCAGAGCAACCTGATCTTGTTGAAGATGTCCCTGCTCATTGCAGGGGGATTGGACTAGATGACCTTTAAAGGTCCCTTCCGATCCAAACTATTCTGATTCAGCTGCAAAATGTGCTGCTGTGTAGTGATGGGGAGCAGCTCCGCACCCCCCCAGGGCTCTGCCATAGGGGGAAGGACAGATGGGGACAGGCACTGGCAGCTCAGGAGACAAATTATTCTGAAGGAAAACTGGGTAATTTTGTAGTCTAATCAAAGTAAATACAGTATTTTACTTCAGTTGCCACTGTGTTATGTTTTGTGGCATGCAGATGCGGCCCCTCTGATGTGCTGATGCTTTCACCCCAAACAGAAGAGTAATGCTGATGGCAGCTGAAGAGGGAATTTTCTTGCAGTATAACACAGGTTAGCTCAGCTTAGCAAAAATGCTAATTACAAATCCTTGATGACAGAAATTTAGGGACATTACAGGGGAAGGCTGAAGACAAACTTCCAAAGGGACGTTGGTTCCCCGAGTCCAATACTGAGGAGTTGTACTCTAGGTTTTAGCATAGGTTGCCACCTCTTTGGGGCCAAGCGGTGGGTTTGAGCAAGTTTGCAAACAGCCCCTTCAGCATTTCTATCTCAGCGGATGGTCTCTAAGTGTTTCATTCTGATTCCCACCCTCAGCCAGATGCCCTTTCCTTGTGCTTCGGCTGTAGCTGCGTTGCGCAGATAAGACCCAAGCAGGAGCAGCCCAGTCCTGCTCTCAGACTGGTGCCGGCAGCACCAAGCACAGCCAGGGCTCTCCTTGGTTCTCTGGGCTGGTGCAGAACCCTCAGCCAATGCGATGGTGCGGTGCAAGGTCCAGCTTTGGGGTTAGTTTTGGATCGTTTTTGAAGGGATGAGAAATATGCATTACAGGAATTGTCTGTGGTGTGTTTTTTTTTTTTTTTTTTCTTGGTGTATCAACTTTAATGGAGCAATTGAACGATGAACTTCGCTGGAGGAGGGGACAGTCTTTGCTCTGGGCCATTTGCAGAAGAGCTGCAGGTGGAGAACACCGCAGGCAAAGCCTTGGAGAAGGCATGTCGTGACTTTTTGTAGACAAAAAGTGGCATAGTTGTAAGGACTTGTGCCAAAACTCACAGGAGGTGTGTAACAGGCAGGCACCATTGTTTTCCAGAGTTAGAGCTGTGCTCGTACTGTCAGGACTTGAAGGCTAAAACCTGCTCTGGAGAGCAGCTCTCACAGGGTCTGATAAAGCCCAACAAGCTCTCCTGCATCTAGATTGCAGTTGATTTAATTGAAAGTTTGGAGTATGGAATGTCTTTCGCATTTTTATTTTTTTTACTTTAAGTTGGACTCAAGCAGCGAGTGCTTGCTGGAAGATCTTTCTGCGACTTCATTAGTGTCAGTGTTGTGGGGCTGGTGGCTCGGCTCAGCCCCAGCTCAAGGGAGCTCTGCGGGAGCGCTCTCTGCTAACGGCAGATCAGGGATGTGTCAGGGTGCAAGAGGACCAGCACGCAACGGTGCTGCGGGTATGGTGCCAGGGAGGGGCAAGATTATTTTGCATTTTTCCAGTGTTAGAACTGTGCCTTTCACACCAGAGGAATTGGAGTAAAGGTGTCGAGATCGATCTCTAGCGTAGTTTGGAGTTAGTTGTTGGGGTGTGTGTAGAGCATCTGGCTTAATACTTATAAGTGTTAGTGTGTCTCATCAGGGTGTCTCTGCCATGTGCGCGCGCACACACACACAGAGCTTTGAGAACAGCCTCAGCACATTTCTCATTCCTGCATCTGCCTAACAGTATGTATTTTAAACATGCATCAAAGCAAGACTTTGCACATCAAAAAGAAAGCCATGCAGTTTGTGTTTCCATGGGAGGGGAGAGCTCTCCTATTTCTGGTGCACTATAATTTGTTAGGAAGTGAGCTCTCTTGACTGGTTTTTGTATGTGCAGCTGGTGTACATGCGTTTCCTATGCTTTTTTTTTTTTAAACTCCTGGCATTTTATGTGCTTTATCTTCATAGACCTGGTATCATCAGACCGATACATGTTTCAGTGCTGTTTTTGTATAGTGTGTAAAATCCCATGGCCTCTTATGGGAAATGCCACCAATTCTGCATCTGGTGTTTTCTGAGCTTTTCCTTGCCCATCGCCTCTCGTAGCTCAAGCACTGTGCCCCATGCAAGGGGAAAAAAGCCGTCCTACCAGCCTTCTCCTACTGTGAGGAGAACCACACACACAGAGTTTTACATTGGTATGATACAGACAGGCAGTGTTTAAATGCAGAAATCCTTGGTGTTATCACCACTTGTGTTTTTGTCTTGTTTGCTTGTGCCTTCGGAAGTGCAGGAGACTCCAGGGTAAAAAAAGCATGAGTGTGTGGGGGTGGGGGGGGGCAGGGAATGGGCATTTAATCACCCAGGGAAGCGGGTCCTCTGCATAATATTCATGCACATCAGGTGCTGAAACGCACGGCGGGGTGATGTCAGGCACATCTTGGAGTCCTGTTCTAATGCGAGTCCTCAGGTGCCGCATTGCACTGTGAAATGACTTTTTAAACATACCTTGCCTCCTTTTTCTCATGCCCTCAGAAGCATCTCTCTATGTACGATTACAAGGTAAAGACAATGCAACCTGTTTTGTTTGAAAGTGTTGGCGGTTTGGTGCGCACAGTGAAGTGGGTATTACTGCTCTTGTTCCTTACTGCATACGTGGTGCTTTTTCCATCTTCAAAGCATTTTCCAGCCATGAATTAAGAGCACACGCGTTAGCTGAGAGCACACACCCCTCCCTAAGCAGCTGATGCCGGGCACATCCCAGGAAAAACTTCCAGAATGTGACACACCACTTTTGATGCAAATAAAATGACGCTGTATTTCATCAGCTCTATTAAAAGTACTTAAGTAATTGAATTAATGAAACTTTAAAAAGCCTTTGAGAGGTGGTACACACCTTTCTTCTCACTTTTTTTTCTTCTTATTTTCTCTGTTGAATGTCTTTGGCTTTTTTATTTGTTATCTTACTGTTTCCTTTTTGAAGTGTGGTTTTGCTGGGGTTTTTTTTGTGTGTTATGGTAGCTTTCTCTACTTTACCGTGTTGGTACTGTTACAGTTCCTGCAGCAAAGGAAAGTGTCTTCTGCAAAACAGCATGAGTATGACTGGAGTACCTCATCTTTCATATTAGTTTTTGCAAACATTGGGGTTTTATTCCATTGCATTCATTTGTCTTTGCTGCACGTGCCTGTCTTGCCCCCTGGACTGTGTTTACCTCTTACATCTTCAACCCAATTTCCCATCTTCATGTGACCCTTCACACGTCTTTACCATCCTACTAGCTGTGAATGTCCAATGTCCCGACCCTCTGAACCCACGTTAGCTTTGTTTTTCTCTCACCATCCCTATAGCCAGCTTGGGTGTTTCTCCCTCTTTTTCCCTATAGCTGTGCCTTGAGCAGGGCCAATCCTTCCTAGGCAGTCAGTCCAGGTGAGGTGGGATGAAATGACATGCTCTGCACAGGACAGAAGTATCGTCCTGGCCCACGTGCTCAAGCTTGCTTGCCCACCTTTTTGGGAAAAAGGACAGTGGCCCCAGACTTGTCATATTTAGCCGACTTCTTTTTTTGGGTGGCTTCAGTGTGGTGAGAGGCCATTGAAGGAGGTTTCTGCTCCGGACACTCCCGGATTGGCAGATAGGCAGGACTATCTGTGAGCTAACCACAGCCAAGGCAGTAGTTCTGTGACACCCAATTTCCAGCCCAGTTTTGAGGTTTTGGTTTGGTTTTTTTCAGGCTAAACTTATGCATTCTGGATACAGCTCACTTTTCTTGCATTCTTTGCTTTTTCAGGTGAGGCAGATGAAGAAGCCTTTGCCGAGGAGTGCAGACGGAGAGGACAACACGCCCTGCCTTACCAGCCAACTAACCCTCGCCTGCTGAAGTCTCACAAGCCTGCCAGTTCCCCCAAATATGCCTATCATTATAATAGTGATGAGGTGGAAGAACAAGATAGAAGCCGGGTTACAAGCAGCTTGGAGACCCCTTTTTATTTATCAGGTGTGCACAAGCGTGTTGATGAGAAATGTGCAGAAAAGGATCCATCAGCTAGTCAAAAGCCAAAACCAAAAAGCCGAGCAAGAGGTTGTTGCTGTGTGTTGACTTAATGTTAGCTCCCCAGCAGATAATGAACGGCAGCTTGTGTGCCTTCATCCTGTGTTAGCTCTGCTCTTCAATTTAGTCTAGGTTCACAAACGCACTGGGATATTCAAGGATCCAGGGCAAATATTGTTATGCTGCTGAAGTGCCCGTGCTTTTGCTCTTAAAAGTGAAGGCCTTTTAGATGTTAACTAATCACAGTACTTTTGCACATTCATTTACTTAAATTGTGTTTGGCTTCCTTGTCAAAGGAGAAGTTCAGCAACTTGGTATTATTTCTGGAAGCTGCAATTTTAGGCACCTAAATCCTAATAGAGTAGGCTGAGACCATTCAGGTGAACATGGAAGTGCAGCGATTGTCCCGGTTATTTTTGGAAGTAATTAGTTCTTTGATATATTTCCTGTCTGTAGTGTTTCAGCAATATAGTCCAGAGGCTATTCTGGACAACAAAGCCCTCATAACTACTTGATTTAATTTGAACCTGTGGTCAAAGATCATCCAGGACTGCCAGGACAGGTTCTTCTGAAACATGAAAATGCCTTTATATTTGGATGCCCGAACCAAGGGCCCTTCTCAGTAGTGCTGAATTAGGTGAAGTGCTAGGAAGTGTGAGCATTGGAGGCTCCTCGGGGTAAACACAGTGTGTGAAAAACATGCACTGTACCCCAAAACATGTGCTCATGTACTCCTGGTGCTGTACCAACTTCTGCTGCATTTATGAGCCTTCAAATCTAAGAGTCTTCTGTATGGAAGACCTAACGATAACATGTGGCATGACAGCTTAAAAAAATACAAATATTTAGATAAATGTTTTCCTAATCAATTGCTGGAAGTTTTGTCTCTTTAGGGATGGCTGAGTTGAATCTTTTAATTTTTTTTTTTAAAGAAAATTTTTCTACAGAAACCTGAATGTAACCTCTGGGCTGATGTTCTGAAATCTCCCATGCAAGGGTTACAGGTTTTGTTTCCTGTAGCTGGCAAAACAAAACCTTGGCTCTGCATTTGGAGACTTGAGGTTCTCTGTAATCATAACAATACTGTGTAATAGTTTCCAAAGAGCATCTGAGTTTGATGTGCACCTTGCGATTTTTGGAGCAATTTTTAAGATTGCTTAGGACTTTTTGCTGTGAATCTATTTATGCTCCAAGATGCACAAGTTTGCAATTAAAATGAATTTCAAGAAGTATTTGTGCAATCACAAAATCCTCTCTTCTACCAGTAGTTTGAGAGTTGCCAGAAAAGATTCAGGGTAAAACTTGATTGCAGTAAGACTAAGATTTTACTGTTGCTTTAAATATTTTCCCTGCTGTTCCTCTGATGGACAGGGCTGCTGAAGGACTGGTCGAGCCAGTCATAAAACCTACGTGAGTGTCTTAATCCCTCCCTAGGAAGTTTGTGCACGAGCCCTGGACAGTAATGCCGTTCTCCTTCATGGGTGTTCACCTCTGCCGACCGCCTTGCCCAGCAAGCAGGCTTCACCAGCGCGGCTCCGTAATTATATAGACCACTTACTTGCTCCCGCTTGGCTTCTCATTGATCACTGCAACAGCTGCCGTGCTCACACGGGCCAGCGTTGGGAGAGAATAGCATTTTTTACTGTCTTGGTCCAAAGCCCGTTCGATTCAGTGGAAAATAGTTAAGTTCAATGGCCTCCAACCAGGCACAGTTCCACCTCAAATCAGACGGTTTTGCCACCGCTGGTGTGTGGCCCTTGGCAGCAAAGCTGCGCAGCAGTTTTAGATGTTGTCCTGGTTAGAGCACCTCAAGCAAATCCTCAGGTGTTAATGATTCACTTGTGGATGGTTTTCTTTTCCCAGCTCTACGAGTGGGAATGTTTGAGTTTTAATTTGTAAGTCTGTAGCAAATTTAAATGAAGGAAAAAGGGGATAGGTTTCATCTTGACTACGTGGTAGGAATCCCTCTGGAAGCGGCCATCTCTCTAGCACCCAAGGAGAAAGGCAGGCAAACTTGTTTAGATTGGCAACCGATATCCAGAGGTGAGATGAATCCTCTTAGTCAGGATTTCCAGTTGTTACAGTGGGTATTTAATAAAAAATTAGAGTTTAATTTGATTCACCATCTAACATTGGTACTTTGCGTTTTACTAGAAATTGCTCTGGGTTTCATTCTGTTCCTGGTTTCATAATAGCCTTTTAGAATAAAACCTCACCTCTTGTGCTCTGAAGTCATTGCATAACTCAAACAGTTCTCTAGCTCCAAACAAGTAATTTTTTAATAAGAATTCAGATACTGTAAGTAATGTGCTCCCTGATTGTATGATGTATGGCTGACTGGTGGTATCTGAGCTGTGGCAAAGCGGTATTAATGCCAGCAGAGACCTAGGGGTTGCAGCCGTTAATGGTAGGGGTAGTGGTAACTACCCCTAAAACCCCTGCTTTCCTGGATTTGAGAGTTTTGACTTTTATCTAGCAAGAATAGTTGAAACGTTTAATTGTTGAAATACTGAAAAATACATGATATGAAAGACCATTATTTGGAAGATAATATTGCAAGGTTTGCTCTTCCTTTTGAATGAAATAGCTTGCATTAACCGAAAATTTACAACATTAATAATTCATTTATTGCTGCATTTTCATTCGCTGGCATCCCTGAAGAGGAAACCACTTTAAATGAACTAGCTTAACTAATCTTGATCCTTTCCTGGCATGGATTCCTTTGCTGGAAAGTTGAGCTTATTTGTACTTTATTTCGTCTTTAATGCAGTCTCTGTTCTCTTTACTGACATACGGTTTCCTGAATTGCACTTTACTAACTAATAAAATCAATATGCTTGGTTATCCAAACTAATTATAAAATAATTCCCTCACATACTTGTATGTGGGCATGTAATAGAAAGAGAAAGGAAAGCAAAGCTGCTGTGTTCTGTGGAAGTCGAATACGTGAGGAATGCTGGAGGTGCGGAGGTGGGAGGGAGTTCACTCTCCCTTTGCTCCACATTCCCTGGCTGTAACTGCACGTGAGTGGGACGGGTAAGAGCCATAGTCTTCGGCGAACAGAGTGGGGGAAGATTGGCTGGGGGATTTTGAGGTGGGCTGGTTGCTCCCTGGCTTAGCCAGAGCTGCCTTCACGCATGGTTTTTTGGCTCCTAGTACGAGAGCATCCCGATACCCGTTTGCTTCCCATAGAAGGTGGCTGGGTTGCACATGGAGAGGCTTCCAAGGCTGCATAGCCTTGCAAGCTTTTGCTTGCCATGTGGGAGTAAGACCTTGGACTCTATTCAGTAATAGTATTACCTTAATGAATAGCAGGCAAGCAGTTGTATCTGGCTTGGTATGTTCTTGTAGCAATTCTAGGCAGAACTGGTAATGAAAATAGTATGGTGAGCAAGCATGAAGGAAGGCCCCAGGAAGTTGCTAAAGCTTTTCAGTCCCCTAAAACATCAAAGTTGGAATTACATCACTGGGTTGGCCAGTGAAACGGGAGAACTCACCCCTTGGATTTAACAGTACTTATAATTAAATAGTGGAGTGGCATACCTAGACAGGGTGGGATGTTTTGTCACCTCAGGTCTTTACGTAAAGGAAGGTTCTCTCTCCGTGATGCTCTGTGGCATGGGCAGGTGCCTTGGATGCAGTGGGAGAATTAGTAGGTCAACCTGTGGTGTGCATTGAGCAGTGGCTTGGGCTGAAAGGAGA
Organism: Elanus axillaris; assembly: GCA_026212715.1. Taxonomy (NCBI): domain Eukaryota; kingdom Metazoa; phylum Chordata; class Aves; order Accipitriformes; family Accipitridae; genus Elanus; species Elanus axillaris. Next base: position 35,264,342 of record JANZLQ010000078.1, on the reverse strand, counting down.
GAATGTGAAAGTGTAGTGTAAAGCTGTAATTGTAAACTGAGTCACATGCCTGAAATTATACTGAAGCTGTGATCTGGGGTGAATTTTTGTAATGGCATATGCAAGTGTGGTCAGTCTAATATAACAGATGGTGGCTGCAACTCAGAAGTAAGCTAGCTACCTTTGAAATGGCAATTTATTGTTTTGACTTAGAGAGATATTTCTAAGAGCAGAAAATTAGAAGGCGCACTACTGAACCCAAGGTGCATGTGACCTGCTGCCCTGTTAAAGCTCTGTATGCGTTTTGGAGCTGTGACTGCTTTCATGGTTTTAAGGAGGGCAAAAGAATGGCCGTGATCTTAGCAGAAAGTTAGTAGATCTTGAAAACCATTTTCTCTGGGACTTAAGCAGAAAGCATGAATCCCTCCCATACCCAACCTCAGAGCTTCAGAGCCTGAAGGTGGAAGGAGGCTCCTCCACAGTCTTCACCTTTTCAGGAGATCTTTTATAAAAATCAGGCCATGGCCTTTATTACTGAAAGATGTGTGCATAGAAGCAGCAATGCTGTGTTAATTGTCAGTCATGACTGAACACCTTGTTTCCCTCTGCTGACTCCTACACTCTCCTGTGCTGGCAGAAGGAAGGTGGAGCAGGCCTGTGGCTCCTCTCCGCACCCTGGTAGAGCAGGCGGGTGTCAGGCAGGGCAGGAAGAAGAAGGATACCACAGACAGGTTGGGTGGGAGTGTTTTCCCCAGGACACTTGTCCCTTTGGATCGATCATTCCATGTGCCTACTTCCCTTGCAGTTGCTGCCCAAGAATGCGATGAGTTTCATAAGGACTGAACAAACCTGTGTCTTTGGGAGGTGCGGATGGCACAGAAGTAGAAAGCCAGAAGGAAAGTCGGTCTGAGACACAGCAGAGAGGCTTCCCAATTTGTTTTGGTCCTGCTGAGTGGTTGAGGGAGTTGCTACTAAGCGTTGCTGGAAGTTGCTTTCAGCCTTTAGCACTTTTTTGAAAGCTGGAATAGCTTCTGTGCTCTTTATGGTTGCTCTGGAAGTACAAGAGAAGGGGATGAAGTGGGAAGAGCAGGTCAGCAGGTGCTGTTTGTTTTCAACAAGAGTCATCCAGGTTGTAAAGCAGGTGTAATTCCAAATGGTGTAGATTATTGCTTCATCCATCTCTGCTCCTGACAGCTGACAAAAGCAAGAACATACCAAGTTAGGCTTATACTTATCTGCATTTGAGTGAATCTCTTTTCCAAATGTCAAAGTTTGGGGAAGCTCTCAGCAACCTGTCTCCCTCCACCATTCCCTAAGACTCTCTATCTTCATGTAATGCATTTCTACAGGGTAGAAATTTGAAAAGCCCATCTCCAAGGCCAGAACTGTTTGGCTGAAGCCAGTTCAGCCAGGCACTGACTAAGGGAAGTTTCTATGACTGCTTTGTGATGCTGGCTACTCACCAGGACACAGGTTCACTGCAAATTAATCAAATAGTAATGGGATTGCTGCTTTCTAATTCAGATTTTATTCTCTCGTGACTTTGGGCCTAGTCTTGTAACCAAGGCAGCTAAATATGCTTTTAATTAGTGTTGATTTAAGTATTTGAATGAAATAAGCACCAAAGGGTTACATATTTAGTGTGTGATTTTTAATTTTGCTGGGACCTGCTTCACTTGTTTGGGTCAGGTTTTTGGCTGTTATCACCCAGCATAGCATCACTGGAGCTAACAGACTGGCAAAGTTAGACCCATCCTTTTTTCTTTGGTGGGGGTAGAAAAGGAAATGGTTGTGAGTGAAATTATTTATCACAGGAGGCTCAAATCAGAAAAGACCTGGCAGTTTTCTCTTGAGGAATACACTGTATTTGTGTGTTATCTTCTACTTTGGCCAATCTGTTTCTGTGTGTCAATGATAAGACTTGAAAGATTTCCACTTTTCACCCTTATCATTCCAGAGGCTGGTAGGAGACAGTGTTGTCAAATGCCTAAATATCTCCATACTGCATTATTTTAACATTTGAGTTGTTTAATTTAGAAGACAATGAATTATGTGGCATTCATTTCAAGTCATAATTTACATTGACTCACAGTATTTTTAAGGAAGAGTTGCTAAAATTGCTTTCAAAATCTCAAACTTTTGAAGAAAATGGACTATTGCAAAGAAAAAATTATGATATAAAATAACAATATCAAATGCAATCATGCCTAGATGTGGAAGCCTTTTAGAAATACTGACAGTGTTTTAAGAATGAAAAGTAAGAAATTTATGAAGCTAATAACCTGTTAGGATTTAATGATCCTTTCCCAAATATATGTGTTAATGTTTCATAGTTACTACATGAACAAGTTCTGATCAGCTGATATGATGCTGTTTTTCCCTCCAGTAAGGGGAAGAATCCTTTGACTAACACCCCTTAGATGACTGGTTCTCAAGAGTCAGCACGTCTCTTCTGCCTCCATTGGCCTCTGTGGGAAAGCAAAGAGATGCTTGAGCCCTTCTGGGGTGTGTGCCTTACAGCAGTAAATTAAATGCCAAGGGATACTATTTTTGACAATGTATAGGAGACTGAGGAGATGACATTGAAGTAAACTTCACTGATGGAGTCCTTAGTTAGGAGACATTCACGGGCACAGGATTATAGCTCAGGAGGGTGGCAGGGTGTGGGGAAAACAAAGCGTCATCTGCAATTCTGCAAAGCACTGCCAGTTTTTCTCTTCCTTAAACAATAAAACTGGTTTCCACTCTTAACTTTGCGCAGGCTAATCGCTCATGGCAGAATTTCTAAATAAATATCCTGCTTCTTGACTCAGACGATTGCAAAAGATGAAGTCATGCTGTTGATAGAGTGTAGGACCTAGAATGATAATCTAGGAACAGTTTCCCTTTGCTACAAGGGAGTGCGTTTCCTCTTGTACAAGCCGACTCAAGTGATTTTAGCCCAAAGACTATCTCGTGGTTCTCCCCAAGTCTTAAACCGAAGAACTGCTGTTCTGTCATGGGCACAACCCTAATTGCACTTGGGAGAAGCTCCGAGGAGGAGCAAACTTCAGCCACGGTGTGGCTTCATAGTCCTCTGACCTCCCACCACTTCCTTCTCCCATCTTCATTTTGTGATTGGTGCTAAATTGGTGGAGAACCAGGTGCAATGGTGCTGCAGCTTCCTCAGGGTCATCTCTGCCTGCCTGCAGGCAGAATGGGGCAAAGAAAGACATTTCCAGACAGGCAGAGCTGTGCCTTTCCTGGGCCGTTCCTCTGACTCCCAGCCCGGTCTCTCAGCTGGCTCACAGGGGCTCCTCTGCTCCATGCCAGCCCCATTCCCTGCCCCGTGCTGAGTCCCGGTGGCAGAGCACCGCTGAGCTAAAAACCCCCTCCAGCTGTCTCAAAGCATCACAGAATGATTGTCTGAGGGAAACGTTTGCTAGCTTTGAGTTTAGATTTCTAAGTGCGCTTGGGTAGATGTGGTGTTGGTTCTGCACAGTTCGCTGTCCATGCAAGTCTGCTGGCAAGTTGCGTTTCACTGCAGGTTTGGAGGAAAGGGCGTGCTGCAGAGCAAGAGCTGTTTTTCACTCATCTTTGTGGGGGGGAACCCATTAGGATGATGATCACTGGGCTGGAAACTTGTGCCTACTGAACCCGTAGGAAATAATTGTTGCTTGAACTTAATACTTCCATGCACCATTGGAGCTGCACTAGAATGTAACCTCTGGTGCATAGTTAAGCACGAGCAGGCTGATGACGTGCATATGAAATGCAGATTGGTAAACACTGAGCACCTTCTTATTTACTCAGGATTCTCAGCATTCCCTAGTCTTAAAATGGAAATGCAAATATCACGGTAAATCTGACTACTGTAAGCAGGAAACGCCAGTACTTAAATAGCTCCTGCTGTGTAAGTCTTATTTATTGATTCCATTTTGAAAATTATTCTGGTTTTGCATGTGTTCTAATTTTGAAGCTTTTCCTGAATGGCTTTGAAGTCTTTTTGAAAGTTCTCCCGATCTTTTCAGACTTCAAAGATTGATAGTGTTTCCTTCCTGTCCTATGTAACGGATACAGTAGAACTGGGGATACAGTAGAAATGAACATTTTAAAAGCCACATTCGAAAGCCAGACCTTTTCTTTAAGATTCCTTAAACCATTCAGAGAACATGTGCTTTTTTGCTAGAGGGAAAAGTCCATGAATGCTGTGAATAGTGTTTTACAAGCCATGTTTCCTCAGGACACAAAGAAGGCAGCAAGAGGAGGAAGCAGAAGCAGAGAGAGGAACAGAAGAAGAAGAAGTCAACCAAAGGGAGTTACTAAAATGGACTTCTCTGCTATGCCAATACCTTTATAGTAACGACAACTTAATGTTACATTTGAGCACACCTCTTTTGTGTATATTTTTTGATTGTTCACACTGCTAGCAAGGAAGTGAGTCATGTTTAAAACTGTACTAAAATTGCACTATGTTATTCTTTTTAGTTTCACGGAGTGGCTTTCTTGCCAGTCAGGTTAGGGAATTCGAACGAGGCTGATCTTGGTTAGAAGTGTGTTATGTTTGAAGATTGGAAAGCGTTACAGAATTTCTTACCTCTTTCTTCCCTGGGACTAAAATGGCTCTAGTCTAGTGTTTGTTTATTTGTCTTGTAGGATATAAAGGGTTGTGCAAATGCCTGTTTGTTTGGTCACTCTGGCATCAACATCAGGCCTGTTGAAAGAAGAGTCCTGTTTGCTCATGTCATTGGGAATCAGGGATTGAGACATGAGCTCTTACAGGGTACTTTATGCAAGCTTAATAAGTGACTTTTATGGTTGGGGTTTTTTTCCCAAGCTGGGAAGCAAAGCTTTGTCCTTGCTATTAAAATGTTCCTTCATTTTAAATTGTATCATGAAGTTATATCCTCTGATTTTAAGAAACTTAGTGTAATGATGGTCTCCTGTAAGCACTCCTACTGATTTCTTTAAGCATAGTTGACTCCCAATGAATTATTTAGTGAAATCATTCCTTATTTTAAAAGTTTCTTTTCAGAACCTAGAGACAAATGATCTAACTGCTACTTTAAAACTGCTCTTTGTTTCTGCTGAGTAGGTTTTAGATAACAAACATTTTTTTCAGCATCCATATAAGATTTTATCAAATTGTTTCTGCAGAGAACTTACACCTTTATGTATGAAAGCATTTTGCATCGGTTTTTATTGCAGGACTAAATTTTTAGCTTGAAAAGATGTCTTCAATTTAAAAGAAATACATATTTTTCTGGCAAGATTACTTCCTTGCTTCCCATACTTGTCTCATGTGCATGACACATTGCTTCTCTTAACCTTTTAGTTTGTACAGAGCCCTTCCATTGCCTTAAGCATTTACCTGCATGTTTCTTGTCAGTATGTTGCCTCCTTTTTTAACCTCCAGATAGGAGTTAGCAGCTTATGGTTTTGTTTTGTTTCTTCGTCTTTCTCTCGCCAATATGTTGTTGATGTAACAGACTTAAACCTGACAATACTGAAGGTCCACAGTTCCCGGAGGAACTCACTCATCCTAACGTTTAAAAGATGTAGGAATGCACATAATGGTGTAAGGAAGAAGCTAACCAGAAAAATCAAGTCTGCATTCTAGCATGGTTTGATATAACAAATTCTGTTGTCTTTAGTATCTGAATGGTTTAGCTTCAAATGCTTACATTACCCAATGTAACCTTATGCAAACATAGAACCGTACATGAACTCTGTTAGGGGATTGAAATTATGGTTAATATGAAATAAGACTGAGTACTGGTTTTCTGTCACTTAAGTACCACTTTTTTTGTTTTGTGCAGTGTTACTAATATTTAAAAATAAAGAAAATTCTCCTTTATACTTTGTCCTCTTGCACTGTAGACTACAGCTGGCATCAGTTGTTCATGTTTAGTTTCAGTTAAAGCTTAGGCTATAAGCACAAGGGGGAGAGTCCGCATTCACAAACGCCCACAAGCATACCAGGTTATTGCTTTTGCTAAATCCATTAGCAAGTCGATACAGTCCCTGTGTCAAATGGCTGATACTGGAAAATGAGGGTTTGTTCTTGCTGGAAACATCACTGTCAGGAGCGTATACCTCAAACAGAGCTTGCACATCAGCTGTGCAAGGAACATTCATCCTGGATAATACACAACACTTAGAATTGCATCCCATTTAGTATGCTTTCTGTATTCTGGGAGAAATCGTCCGTCATGTCGTGTGTCGTCCCCCCGCCCC
>JANZLQ010000078.1:35234956-35258047 GCA_026212715.1 Elanus axillaris | reverse complement strand
CCCAGTACATATGTCAATTTTAAGTGATTAGTGCTCCTTATTTGTTGGGTAAAGGGTGCATACTTTGGAAAACCAGGAGAGGTGGAGGAAGGGGGAGGTGACACCATCGTAGGGCTGGGCTCTCCCAGGCTGTCCCATGTTCTGAGCAGCCTCACGTCATAGGACAGAGTGGCTCCGGATTGGGAATGTGCCTTGAAGAGTTGGAGCAGACTGGGATTTGGTACACAAATACCTTCTTGACTCTGATCCCTCTGTTAGGCTTGAAGGAGGAAGATCAAGCATTAATTAGGAGACCTGAAGGTAGGCTGTAAATTACTAAGGAAGCCTGTCTTGCCAAGGGCATCCTTATCCTACCGGAAAGGTGCTGGTGTGCTTGTAGCTGGGCTCCTACACCCTGCTCCTCCCACGGGGAAGAACTCCTGGGAAACGCAGAGTCCCCAGAGGAGGGAACCAAGGGCATAATCTTTCCTGTAACTACCTAGAATCTGCACAAGCTTGCCTAGAAATTAAGAAATGTGGGCCTGTGGCCATTGAGCCTAATTCCTTCCTTCTCAGCCTGATGATTAGTGGATTTTAACTGAAGGGTAACTGCTTAAGTGAGCATCGTGAAGCAGGGCTGCCAGCCCGGGTATAGCACTGTACTCACGTGGCTATGCTGCTCGCAGGACAGCCTGGACACGGTGCCACGTGTGTATGAGTGGGCATGTATGTGATGTCTTGTATCCTAGTGCATCCATCTGCCAAAGGTGAAGGCTGCATGATGATATGGTTACTTAAAGTATGTGTTGGAGCAGGAAAAATGCAGGTGGGTGTGAGATACCACAACTGATAACAGATGATGCTGGCCCAAGAGTGGCTGTGAATAAATGTATTGTGAAACTTGGGACAAGATTCCTGACCATGCTACATTTCCATGGAAGAGCTGAGGACAGAAACAGAGCTAGTTTAAATACAGACTTGACATGATTTATAAAATGTATTGCAAAATGATTCTTTACAGAGCAGATACGTGGGCTCAGAGGCCCAAAATGTATCCCATGAGAAAATCAAATTATTAGGATAGAGAACAGTTGAGTAACAGCATAATTAAAATGATACACTGAAAACAAAACAATTTTATCTTAAGATAGGGGTACATGATCACAAACAAAATACTGGCAGATAAGGGTTCCTGCTCCTCACTTGGAAGCTGTCACTATGAAAATGCTTTAAATTCGGTCATTTTTCCACACCTTTTAGAGATGTGTGCAGTCTGCTCTTTGAACTAAGGTTTGGCAAGACTTGGATCTTAAATAAATGATCTCAGAGCATGTAGGTGTCAAAATGATAAAAATGAATTTTTTCAAGTTTTTGCCCAGTCTCTGTTTCGTGCTGCTGCCTACATCTGTGGGCAGCTTGCAGACCTGTAAATCCTACTTCTACAGGTAACACAAAACTGTCTTTTTTTTTTTTTCTTTTTTTTTTTTTCTCTGTCAGCTTGGCTGCCTTTACAGAGACTTGCTTTTTCCCCAGATTTCAAAACCATCTCATGAGCCTTTGTATGTATTTGTTGAAATAAAAGACTGAAAAGATGCTTCTTTTGAAACGAAGAGAGTCAGATACCTAGAAAATGTGCAATAATCATTAGGGAAGCACTAAACTGCCTCTTTTCCCAACCACATCTGAAACGTGTGACTTGTACCCACTTGTTCTTCAGGAGTGTTCCTAGACATGTGCCACCAAACTGGTGCCTATCAAGTGGTGGGATTAGCTTATTACTATATTGAATGTCATTGTTTTATTCTGCCTATCCAGCTATGTACTCATTTCTATTTTTTTCCTTTGTGTGCCAGTGGCACAGGACTGTTTATTCCTGGGATGCACAGGTTAGTCCTTCCCGTGTTTCAAATCTCAGTTACCTTCTTTCATGTGCACTCCTGCTCCTTTATGTCTGAACTTCGCTCACATTTTAGTGCTCTCTCATGTTACCTTGCCGGGGGAGCACCTTACTCCCCTGTAACTCACATATTGATGGCAGGGGTGTGTGGGGGTGTGTGTACTACTAATTGCCCAGGATTAGGTATATTTAATTCTCTTCCCGATGAGCAAGTTGGAATCTGGTCTTGAGAGACTTGTTATCACTATTTGCAAAACTTTTGTTATTGCTACCTGTAGCAGTGAAAACTCTAGGCAAGGCAAGGCCATTTTCCTCTCCACTGATAAGAATTAAAAGAGGGCACTTAAAGCCACGTACAGATCTCAATTTTAATAAATGTTCATATTTGAAACTATGATCGATTCAGCTGCCCTGTGTCAGCACGCTTTGACTTCTCATAAGTTTTTCTAGCCAAAAAGGATTAGGTGGGGTGTTGGGAAGTGTCAGGTTTGTTAGGTACCTTGTTGGTGCCCTCTGAGCCACCAGCTGTTAACTACTGACAGTAAGAGAAGAACTTCCAAAGTGGCTGAGCTGACCTGAGATGACATTTCCAAGCGTGGGGTAGCTTATGTTGCTGCTCTCATCACAATAAGCAGAAACTGCTCATCATTTGGCACACCTTGAACCACAGTGTCAAGAATCCCAGCCTTTCCTTCTGCCTCTTCCAGAAGGCTTCATGTTTTCACTGCAAAACTAACCCAAAAAGCAAGAAGTGACTGCGAGAGGAAGATCAAAACACATGCTCTCTTAAGAGTCTGAATGCTTTGATTTCAGGAACATGCCTCCATGTCTGCCTGGAAGTGATCACAGATTTTCTACGATGGCTCCAAGGAGGTGATGGGACCTCACTGCACTGGCTGGATGTTTAATTGCATCTCTTCAATGTCTGTTTCCATTGGCATGCACATGCACCCTTCTACTTAAAGAGCATACCTAATTTTTTCCATCCCTTGTTTGGAAAGTGCTCATGTTTTGGTCAATGCAGAACAGCTTGCTTGTTCTGCAGGCTGCCGGTGGTTGCAATTTAATGAAGTCTTATGATATGGCAGGTGTTATTTTTACATTATCTCAATATTACAGAGTTGCAGTTGGGAAGATTTCTTGTAACTTAAAATGCAAAATTTACTTTCACGTTTTTAAGATGAAAGCTAACAGTGCAAAATGGTAGATCACCCAAAAGCCAGGATGCAAATACACCTCTTAAATGTATTAGGTTAAAACTTATGAAATATATGTTTCTGCCTGATTTTTGGAGTCCCAGTGTGGGATATCTTCAGATGGTTTAATAGGGTAAGCTGAGCAGTGCTGGTTGCATATTGCTATGTGAGACCAAGAGATAATTTGAAGCTTCTTTAATAGACTGTATGCTCAGAGCTGAGGAAGGGAGGGAGCTCTAAGGAGACATTAAGGAGCACTAAGCAAACACTTCCCACGGCACCTGGAAGGGACACTCACCAAAGGTGCATGACTTGATCCTAGCAGCAGATGCAAGCCATAACCTGCCATACTGGTAGTGTGACAACTTGGGTTTTACCACTTCGGGATTCAAGGCGAGAAGGTAACCAGCGCTAGAGCCTTCCCAGTGCTGTGAGTCATGCTTTATACCCATAAAAATGATTTGTCAGCTACCTGGCCCGCTGTCCTGTCTTTGATAGTCACTAATGGTGGATGCCTAGGGGAGAGCACAGGCTAAGCATGTAATTATACCTCACCAAAATGTTTTCCCAGCTGTGGCACTCCGTGGGTTGGAGGCTCCTGGATCCAGGAATCTTTCTGTTGCCCAGTATTTTTTCCATTGACGTGTTCAATTGCCTCTTAACCTAGAAAACTGCTCAATACCCACTGTCTTATGGCAAGGGATTCCTCATCTGACTCCATTGGCTAAAAAGGTAGCCCCCCTGTGTTTTAAGCCTCTCCTACAGCTTCCTTTGGTTTTTGTCCCCTTCTCCATCCTGACGTTGGAAGAGACACTGAACACCACATCCTCACCCACCTTTTCCATGCCACTCATGATTTTACGCATTTCGCTTATGCCAGCCTTTGGCTAACTCTTTTATGGCTCAAAGGTCCAGCGTATTGAACCATTCCTCACAGAAAAGCCGTTTCCTACCTTTGATCACCTTCTCAGTTAGGTTAGGAAAGCTCATTAAACAGCAGCTGTCGCTCGGCTTCATAAATTGTGATCACCGCTTGGATGAGCATCACTAGCATTTTAGAAACTTGCTAATACCCCATTATCAGTCAGACAGAAAGAGAAAAAGGCCATGCAAAGCCCAGGACACAGGAAGAGCAGACGAATGGTTGAGACCCAGCTTTGATACCTGTCAGTCTCATCAGGCTCTCACGGGTTCTGGAATGAGAATGCATGAGCTCATGGCAATGATGGTATCTCCAGAGCTTGGTTCCACACACCTTCACCCTCCTTCCCACCCCCTGAGATGAAATCGCGTCACGGGGCATTCCTTGGTGGCTGACGGGACACGCACCTCCTGACTCAGGTACATCTCCTGCCGCCACTCATCGTCTCTCAGACTGCAGGTGTTAACTGTCTCTAACTGCTTGGCTGGTGGCACATGGATTGTGGACTAAGTGCTTTATTGTAAGAAGCGCCTGGTGTTGCCACTGCCAGTTTGCCTGCTCCCGCGGAAAACTGGCGTTGGCTGTATGATCCCTGCCAACCAAGGAGACGGGTCCCTTGACCTTGGGAAGACACCTTGCTCCTGGTGTGACACGTCCCTGCAGGCAGAGCCTGGAGACATGGGCACTGTGATGCCATGTGTCTCTGATTTCTGCAGTGCTGCCCATGGTGGGCAAGTTTTCCACTTCCAACCCCTCCTTGTCCAATATGCAGAGATGATATTTCCCATCTGTAGCCAGCTGGGCTGTGACTCTCCCTATTGCCCTCAGCATCTTTTGTGCAAGGACAGCTCCATGCAGGTGTTCACTTTCCGGGTTTTGGGGTCACTGATGTCATCTGGGAAATCTTAAAAGTCTGGGGAGTTAGTTATGAGGAAGCACTGGTGGTGGTAGGGAGGACCCAGAGAGATGGGAGTGTGCAGGAAGCAAACACTCATTCTTAAAGTGCAAAGCCAAAACTGGCCCCTTGATCTGATGCCCCAAAAGGTTGTGTCAGCATCTCTCAAAGCTCAGAGTGTGTTGGGCGTTGCAGTTCTGGCTCAGATCCAGCCCCACTTTAAATATGATTTCACCCAATAGGTTTTTGATCTGAGTGCAGGCACAGGCTCGAGTGACAGGTAACCTCGGCTTGCTGTGCCTCTGCTCCAGCAGACAGCCCTGCTGTGGTTTGCAGGAAGGTTTCTTTTTTTTTTTGGGTGCACCTGAGCCCATGGCCTCTTCTTTCTCAGCAGGATTCAGGTTTGGTGGTGGTGCTTTTTTCATCAACAAAATTACTTCCCTTGGAACCACAGATTTTTCTATCATGAATACTTAGGAAAATATTATTCAGTTCATGTGTAATGCAAGTCTTGGGTTGCATTAGGAGATGGGATGTGATGGAACATGACGGTAATGAGTCACCTCATATCATGTTTTATTGTGATGTGTCAGCTGAGAAAGCTAAAGAGCTATAGGTGTTTCTACCAGCCCAATTATGAAACAACTGCTGGTTCATGCAGAGATTACTAAGTTTTTCCTAGGCTAGTTAGCAGATAGATTTAGGTCTGTGGTTTAGCAATGTTTTGTTTAAGTTGCTAACAATGAGTTGCCTCAGAATCTATTTTCCACCCAGAGAAGTCATCAGTCTCTTGTTAGCAAGGGTTAACCTTGCTCAGAAACTCCAGTCATCAGGATGAGATTGTCTCTCTTGGCAGAGGGGAAAGTTTGTGAGATTGCCTTTGTTTTAGGGCTACTTTCTGCTGGCATGGACTAGAAGAGGGTGATGATGCCATCGCCTGTCGCTGCTGTAGAACTGAGAACATGAAGGCATGATTTGGAAAGTCAGGAGGTTACAGGCTGGCCCTATACTTCTCAATTTAATCCAGAGAGTGACAGATGCCTAGACACAGGCAGAAAAACTCAAAGGGTTTTCAAGGTAGGATTTTTATTTCCATTACTGCTGGCTGCATTACTGGGGGTCATTAAGAAGAAGCACACAGGACCCTTCAGGACGTTGCGGCAGCCCTGGGTATGAAACTGTGTCTACGGGATGCGGGTGATGGAATCAGTGGAGACCAATGGGTCTCAGTCCGTCTCCACCACTGATCTGGTGAGACCTTCAGCGACCTGCTTTGCCTCCTGCTGAAATGCCCATGGATTTCCCAGTGCTGCACAAGCAAACAGCCACTCAGCGGGGCAGTCTGGAAGTATCTGGTGCACATGACCTGCTATGGTGATGGTGGATGAGGGTTTTTTTGTAAAAGTTTAGGTAATTTTTGAGAATAAGGATTTATTTGTTCAACTTCTCTTGCTGTGCTATTTATTTTGACTATGAGTGGACTCAGCGGGGGGAGGGCTGTAGTTTCTAGCCCCTCAGAGAGGGGACAGATTCAGGGCAGGTGTATGTGTCTCCTCTCCCACAGCTCTGGCTTCTCCTGATTGACTGTGACTCTTCGACAGTCCCTGTCCCTTTAGCCCTGTGTCTCTTTGCAGCAGCAGAAGTCAATTCAGTGAAATGCTCTGGGACTTTTGCTGTGTCAGTGAACAGAGATCAGGGTAGGACCTTTCCCTTCATTTTTATACTATGGTTTAAACTCTCCTTCTCCAAGTGTTGGTCTTGCACCATTAACCCCTTGCAGCCCTGGTTTGAGGAGAAGGTTTCCTAGCGGGGTTGTAAATGCTTCAGAGGAGGCATCTGGGGAGGGAAGCTGAATAATGGAAATGTTAACAGACCTTTCATTACACACCCAATACATCATTACTTAATTTCTTTGCTTTTGTCTCCTGTTTTTATAGGTTTTTTTCCACCTGATCAATAGCATTCATCCTACTCAGTGAACAGGCTTGATACTGTTTTTTATGGTGTGAAAATTACTGTTGCTTTGACTGGCTTCTATTACCAGGTGACACTGCTTGGCAGAAAACAATGAATCTTCCTATTATTTGGAAAATAAATGTGATTTATGGGTCCAGCAATCGATAGTGGTCTGTGTCTTCCGTCAGAGTGTTTGCTTTCTTGAAATAAGGCTTTTACCTTTGGAGTGTGAAGGCTGTTTGTCTAGTGCTGCGGAGCAATTTATAATATATATATTTTAATCTCAGCTTTTATTAAGAATTTTTTAAAAGATGATGATAAAGAAAACCTCTGTTGTCTTTTTAAGGGTTTGATGCCTATGTGGAAAGCAGTTGTGTAGGTGTGAATTTAAGCACGCTGGCAGGGAAGGCCACGTTGTGGATGCTGGAGATGATGGAGGGAGGAGAAGGGGAAAGCTGACCATCAAGCACCTGCTATCACTTCCCTTCACTCACTGGAGAGATGATGGTCAGCACTGAGGATTTATTATTATAATCCCACAATACTGATAGGAATAAATGGACCAATTTAACTGCAGGGAAGCAGAACTGCTTCACCTGATAGCTGTGCAAGGCATTACTTAGAGATGTCTGGGGAGGCCTATGAGGCTGTTCCTGTTTTTTCTGTTTATTCTTGCTCTTTTGCAGCAACCTCTCTGCTGCCTACTAGTTGGCCTTAGCTATTGTGGGACAACTCTGCTTCCAGACAACACAACTGTGGGCCCTCTTCACCTGATGCCTGCACTGAAAATGACTTGCTTTTTTTGAAGAACTAGTAAATAAAGAGCTTACCTATTTGGGGACACTTTTTGTGCCTCTCTTAGGGCAAAGGAACTAAAGGAGCTCCTCATCACTTTGGATTTTTTTTTTTTTTGTTAAATTAAAAATAGACACGGTCTCCAAGTCCCCTCAACTCTCTGGCTTATTCCAAGGTTAACAGTGATTTAAACTACAGTTCTGGTGTATTTACACAGAGAGAGGATGTTGTCTGGATAAGCGCATCAATAAGCACCTCTGCAAGCAATTACAGTTGAAGCCAAACCCTGAGCTCTTCCTGGCAACTGCGTCCCCATGCCCAAGACGGGTGCAGCAGAGCTGTGGGTCACCTCAGCTGGACACGGGGACCCCACGCCTCCAAGAATGGATGCTCTGGGAGAGCTGCGATGCCCCAAACCCCCTGATGCTGGAGAGCCACCCAAGTGATTCCAGTCCAGGGTGGAATTTTCCACCTCCTATAGAAATCAAGTTTAACCTCAGCAGATGATTCTGTCCTATGTGTTGCATAAAGGGCCACGCTTTTTGCAAAATTACTGGTGAAAGAAGCCCTATTTCCAAAAAGGTACATCTGCATGTTTGCACAGGAGAAGATGAACACTGAATACACACCTATTGCTGCTGCACAAAGGGCCAAAGACACAGGGCGCAAATTATTTCTCTGTATAGAACTGAGCTGCTCAGAAAAATAGTTAACCAAGAGATTTTCATTAAGGTATTTTGACAAAGATGAATGTTCCCTTAGGAAGAAGGTACATCAGACAGGAAGAAGTTGATCATTAATTTTAAAAAGTCAATTTTCTGTCAGGTAAAGTTTTATTTTGGAGATGTTTTACTATCCCTTCCTGCTAGCCTTCTTGCTGTGCTTTGGGGCTGATTTCTGGTCAAGCTGCAGTGAATACGTGAAAGTTGTTTGTTTCTCCATAGAAATAAATATGCATGCATACATACGCGTATCTATATGTATCTTAACCACCCTTCTAGATATTTTCAACTACTTTTCTTAGGCCAACAGGATGGGTACTGTACTAGCTGTAGGAAGCTGAAGCAAACTGGAATTGCCTTTATCAGTCTTAAAACAGTGGAATCAGCAGCTTTCTGAGTATCTTTGTGCAGAGCCTTTATTTTTCAGGCCTCTGAGTTTATGTTCAGGTAGTGCCAAACACTGGAGTGATGTAAGCCTGATTTGGGTCTCCTCAGTGGAGCTCCTTTGATTTATGGTCAAGAGGAGAATATTATGAAATTCTGACCTGCTACATTACATGGGGCCATATAATTTCACTCAATGATGCTTTCATTGAAGTTATGATCTCATGGCAAACCTGGAGTGTATCTCATAGAGAAACACCCAGCCACAACTGGAATTATTATCTCTTTTAGGCATCATCCCTTACAGAAGGTACTTCTGTTTACTCAGTTCCTCAAACAGCAGCTTCTTCCAAGCAACTGTCTGTCTGGCTGCAATGTCTTTACACAGGTAGGACTGTCTCTGGCCAGGACTAAACATAGGGTTTGTGCTCAGTTAGCTACAAGGAATGGGTTTCAGTGGGAAAAATAGCATAAATACAGCTGCCAAGGTAGCTATAATTATACAGACTTTGATAAATATAACTATACTGTTCTTAAAGGGACTTGGGGGTAGTTTATTTCTTCAACTTGCAAGAGTTGATAGAGAGTTGTCAAAGGAAGCCCACAGTTTTGTTTCCTTATCTGAAATTAGAGCCCCAAGACACAGCTGTATTCTTGTACTTTGAAGATTCATTTAAAAAACATGCCATACTTTTTATATCAGACTCTTTCCTTCTGTCTGGGATTTTTCGCATGTGGATGTACTTATTACAGGTGCAGCTTTTCCTGCTGTCCCACTTTGGAGAGGATGTATTTGTGTTGCGTTCACCTGTTTGTTGGTGCAGGATTCAGCACTGTGTGTTTTAGCACTGTATTTCTAGTGATAAGTACCTAGGGATAATGACACATGAACTTGAAGAGGTGTTTTACATTAATTATACCGGCAGAGATAGTCTGAGGTAAAATTCTGGACTTATTTAAGGCTTCACATAGGTAACATAAATAAGCTGTTGCTATGTGTATCATTACACTGCATCTCACTCTTAAAGGGTATTTTACTTTGATCAGGAAACAGACTAGCCAAGTAACAGAAGTACCTCAGGATGTTGCTACCTCAGGATCTGGTCATAATTTGATGACATTATCAGGATGTGTCCTCTATAAAAGATCCTGAAAAGTTCTCCCTATTTAAATTAAACCTTGTGAAATGCACAATGCTTTTCTGAATAGAACTAACTGTTCCTTAATTTAGCCCTGGCAGTTGCTGTGCTATTTGCACTAATATATACTGATATTCAGTGAATTAAATCAGGATGCATCATTCCAAATGCAGTGGTGAAGAAATCCCATCAATCCATATTACCTTACAGCAGCCTTCGCCAACTAATTTGTATTGCTCCAAACATGGAGCACTTCACTGTGATGAGTTAACTCCAGTTCTTATATAGTAAACCCCCAAATCCTGCTATCATTTATGAGCCTAGAAGGAGCTTTGCTCCACAAAGCTTAATGTACTCCCATCTGGTTCCTGACTTTATTTATAAAGCAGTACTCTGCTTTCCCCCTAGGAAGAAGCTGGTGCTTTCCTGACTCTCTTGTCAAATTGAAACCATTACTAAAACAGCTTTTCAGCATCAGCCAAGTTCTTTCTACTTTGTAAGCTACCTCATCCTCATTTTTGATACAGCTGAATTTCCTAGCACATTAGCCTAATTTATCATCTTTGTAAAAAACAATGTTACGATTTCTACTTTAGAGTCCTTCTGGTTTTCTGCAATTCCTGAGCGTTTGGGGCTGCAAAGCGTATTAATCTGGAAGCCCACTTTTTGCTGGTGGAATCAGCCCTTACAGATATGAAGTTCAAAGTTGGAAATCTGCTGGAGTGAGGGTGGGCTGGAGGCAGAAAGTGGTTTGCTGTATGATGCATGGCCACACTACAAATATAACTCTGTACTTGAGAGGGTGGCTTTCATGGATAAGAGAGTAGCCTGGGACTTAGAGGATCTGCATGCAGTTCTGGACTTTGCTCCTGCCTTCTTGAGTCAATCTTAAAGTGGTTACCAGTCAGCCTATCTCTCTGTTCCCCGTGTATAAAATAAGGTAATTTTATCCCTTTCTCTTGCACTTCATTCAATCCATTTAGCTCATTAATTCTTTAGACCAGGAACTCAATCATGCTGTTTCACAAGGCAAGCACACAGGGAAATAATGTGGAGCAATACAGATTAAACAGTCTTGTAGCTTATAAAAATGAAATTCAACCCTACAGAGTACTCCCCCTTACTATCAATACTGAGACAGCATATTTCTCCCTCTCCCTGATATCTAACACATCAGAGATGGAGTTGGGTGAGGTCTGCTAAGTGCCCCACTCCACCCTTCTGCCAGTGGCTTCAATTGCATCCCCAGTCATTCTGCCTAATTGTATTTGCAGTGCAAGTATTTGTACAACCAGAGCCATATCCAAGGGCTTTCCCAGAGATAAGGGGTTTTATTTCATTTCCATCCACAGCTATCTGCAAAACAATGTAATTAGTTTATCCCATGTTTGTCAAGAGAAAACAAAACTGAACAGCTTAAACTGTATTTGGAGGAACAACACATTCCTGCCCTTTGGCATAATTCAGCCTGTAACTCTTTATCCAGCTGTTCCTGTGCTATGATGTCCACCACTCTGGGATGTGACACAGAGCAGGGCTATCGGATGACACCTAGTTGTTTTAGAGGAAAATTTCAGCACATCCACCACTGGAAAAGGTATTAAACTCCTTCAGTTATTTATCTTCTGCATTTGTAACCTTCCCTTTTGCAGGTACTCACATTTTTGGGGTGTGGGTTAGTGCAGAAGCAATGTAACTGGTTCTTTTCTGGCTTTCCTCCAGGTCTGTCCCCAGCATACTGGACACGAGTCCCACTGGTGCGGAACAGACCCTGTAACTGTCCTCTGTGAGGGGTTTAAACATATTTTTCCGCTTGTTAGACAAACCTAATGTAACCCTAACTATCCAAGCCAACTAGTGTGGTAAAAAGATGCCGTAAGATCTTGTGAATCCAGAGCAAAAGGAGAAATGTTCAAAAAGGCCCCCAAACAAGCTACATTGAATGGAATTAGATAGCTTAGCTAAATAAATAAGAAGCTATTGCTTGTGGAAAAAAATCTCAGTGACTTCCCCCGAGGTAAAATCAGTAGAGCAAAAGAAAAAAAAAGTCTAAAAAAATCCGTTGCCATAAACCCAAAGGGACTTGTCAGCTCTACGGCAGGAATTGGAGAGACCACTCAAGCAAGAAGAGGATTAGGCTATCTCCTATCAAAGCATGCATAGACTGGATTTTTACAGCAACTTAAACAGAAAGTGGTAGGGTTTGGGGTTTTTTTTCCCATTTCCAGCTGTGGCAAAGATTGGAAGAAAAAATATACATAACACAGTCCCTAAGGTAATGTCTTTCCAGCGGGACCAGTGCCTACATCGTCCTTGTAGGTCCATCAACTTTAACAATTTTAAAACTGCTCCACTTTGCACAGTGGCCCCAAAGGCAATGTGAAGCATTTATACCTTTGGTTAAATCTGTGAAGACCCATGGTACTGAACATGAGAGTGAGCTGGCCTGGCTGTGAGAAGGAAAGGACATAGTTGGTGATGGAGGGTCCTGGATGCTCCCTGATGCAGGAGAGCTGGAAGCAGTTACACTACCACAAATACTGCCTCCTAATCCCCTTTGACCTGGGCTCCTGATCCCAGACACATCAGCACTCAGCTATTTTGAATCTGCTCAGGCTTCCAAAAATACCAGGCATGCCCCGAGCATACTCGCATTAGCACAGCCTCCGCCATGAGAATGTGGTACAAGCTTGTTTGCTCCGTACTTGGAGCACTGCGCTCGCAAGACAATGTGACTGTATTTACAAGTAGCAAAAAATGGGTAAATTATTAAATTATGGTGTGTGATTAAATGATTCCTTATTAAAACTCGAAATTTTTTCACTGAGCCTTCAGCTTTTCAGACCGTGCCTTTGCTCATGTGTGTAGTTGACTCTAAGCATTGAGGGGAGGGGACTGATTACATTACTACTGTATAGTCCTCAGCTCTGGCACAAGTCACCTTGTCGCTCTGGTCCTCTTCTTCTTTATGAGGTCCTTCCAGGTACTGTCTCCTCTAGGCTCAGTCCAGCTCCAGCCCTCTCTTCTTCATTCCTGCAGCTCCTCAGGTTGGGCTGGTGGCAGCTTTCAGGGGGCACAGACAGCTCACCTCCATTTGGTGCATCCCTTGCCTTTCCTATTGTATGGCTCCTGCAGTCATTTTATAGTCAACTATGCCAGGGCAGCATAACTGGGCAGCTTCACTTGCCCATCTTCAGACCTGCTGGTGGACTGTGTGTTCCATGACTGGTCCTTCACTGTCACACTAATTCAGCCCTGCTCCCACCATCTGCTTTGTGTCTTTAACCACTTTTCCCCTAAAGAGAGAACAGATATGGCTTTAATTTGGAGTCTACTTCTGGGCTTTCAACTCAGTCTTCTAAAAGTTATTAATTCCAGGACAGACACAATTTTCTCTCTCTTTTTCAGCCTCAGATTCTGGTGCTGTTGAGGTAATGTGTCTCTGTCTGTCTAGCTTTTAGTTATAAAGCCTTTGCCACTGTATAACTGTCTCCTTTTTCTTTCTTTTTTTTTTTTTTTTTTTTTAGTTTTCCTTGCCACTCTATCACCAGCTGGGAAAAAATCTGTTATATCTCCTTTGTATGGACAGGGCATGGAGAGATAAAAAAGCAATTCCATTGCCAAAGCTCAAAGTCTACCTGCCCAGCCTTCAGCCATCACCCTTCCTTGGCTAAACATGATGGTGTCCTAAGCCTGCACTCTCCTCAGGTTCTCCTTGGAGATTTCCCTAAACATTCCTGTATGTTCTGTATTCAGAGACATACAACCACCAAGTCCATCAGCAGCCTGTGCTCCTGCTGGCAGTTACCAACGAGGTGCTCTGTGTCCATTTTCACCTTCAGAGCCTATCCTGAAAAGGGCCATGTGCCTAAAGATGATCTCACTTTATGCTCAGCAGATGAGACCTTCTGCTGGAATGGAGTAGTTGCAGGTTCACAACCCTCAGCTGCCTGAAGTTTCACAGCATTATCTTCTGCCCACCAGACTCTTCTCTTGGATGGAGAAGAGTAACTGGGCATCTTTGAAGCAGGTATTCATGAATTTCATACAGCATGGAAAAGCTTCAGATGAAGAATATACTCTATGCCAGACATGGTGAGCAAGAGTCGTACAGCGCATGAGCACTGTGAGCACCATGTAATGGGCCCTATAGGTCTGCAGCAGTAACCTTGCCTCCGAGGTGTCAAATTTTGTAAAAAACAGTAGACTTGACCTTAATGTCTACCATCTGTAGAGTACTCTCCACAGGACAGCGTCATATGGAAGTGGGTTTTCTTAGCCCCTTCCCCTACAACACTTTGTGAGGTCAGTTTACCTTATCTTAATGCCGTTCCCTAAGGTGTCTGACTTGCAACAGGTTTCAAGGTATTTAGGTATTAGAGTACTCAAGATTTTGCTTATAAATCTATTTCTAAGTAACTCACCCAAGTTAAAATGGATACTTTATTCTGAAGCTAAGACATCAATCCAGTTTGAATTTACATCACCCCCTTTTTAACCTCAAGACCTGTAAATACAGTTGCTTCAGTATATGAATATTATGTTATCAAATACTATTCAAGCATGCTGTCGATCTACATATGGCTGTATCAAGGTTACCTGTAGTAAAGAATTCATTGCTCAGTATGTGGTTAAAATGGATTCCATATATTTACAAATTTATACATTTAGCTTCAGGCATTTTATTATGACTAGCGCTAATGATAAGCTTTCAAAAGAAACATATGTGTATTGTTCTGTATTGTTAGTAAAGTCACCATAATCCCGACTCTGCCTAGTTTTCCTGTTTTAAAAATTCTGAGATTTTGTAGACCAGTAATGCTTTCCTTGAATTACTTCAGATGAATAATTCTGATGCCAGGGAAATATGTTACTGGTACCTCCCTCACCCCCCCGGAAAATCTATTCATACTTTAAATACTTAGAAGAAAACCAGAAATTTGCTAGTTCCCAACTGTCATTTTCTCCTTATAGCCTACTTTTGGAGCGTTGCCAGAAGCTCTCATCAGTCTGCTCGTGATGTATACATGGCTCTTTCAGCATAACGTATGGCTGTGGACAAGACATAGGCACATGAAAATAACGGCTGCTGATTTTGCTATCAATATGCTCTTTGACCTTGACCCCTGGCTGGAAACCACTATATAATTCAAGTCTCATGTTGTCTCGTTGCTTTACTTGTAATACTGTTCTGTGTAGGCTTTATTACTAAGTACAGGTTACAGATTTCACAAACTGGGAATAAAATCACATTGTTAGCAAGACACCCCCAAATACCAATCTGTCTGCAAGGTTTCTCATGGGAGCTAGTTACTCTTTGCATGATCTCAGCACCTTCCTACTGACCCAGCGCAGGAGCAGAACTGGTATTAGAAAGTGCTAAACTGAGTGTAGAATAATTTTATTTAAAACCACTAGCCTAAATCCCAATTGAATTTATTTGCTGAAACACAGGCTCTTGATGTAGCACAGATACTATTTTTTTTGTGTGAAAGCATAGATTCTTGCTTAGAAAGATTTATCTGATATTAATGACATAGCTGCATTTAGACTGCATGAATCAGTACATGCCATAAACTGCTTGAACACTCGTTAAACCTGATGAATTAAATAACCCTCCTGGGCTGGAGAGAGATGTTGCTGTTATAGTTTATGATATATCATATATCACATCTGTTTGTTATTGTTCTACCCATGTTATTTTATGTGTAAAAGGGATAACGCCAGCGGGAGTAAGTCCTGCTTATTTTGGAAGAAACAGATGCTGCACAAACAGGAGACAGTGCAAAAAGCCTGGAAATCAGGAAATCTGCTGGAAATCTCTCTGATGGCCTGAGGAAGCATTGGAGGACTTGTCTATACGGAGAAAGGGCCTGAAGAATATTATTATGGAGTAATTATTAAACTGTGTCTTGTGGGTTTTTTTACAGTAAACCAACTTGCATTCTGATTTTATTTCCTTTCATTTTCCCTGCTCCCCCTTTGGAAGTGTTGCCATGGGGGCTGCTTATCTGCTGCTTGGGTCTCTTAGGTTGGAGTCTGGTACTCGATGATACTGATACGTGTCTCTTCTTCTGTTCCCAGGGAGCACTGGACTGTGGCCCAGATCTGCATTTCAGTGGCTCTCTAAACCATTTAAGGATTGGGCAAAGGTAAATCCTCTTAAAATTACAGGCCCAATATCGTTTGCTTTGTGTTACCTATATAAGCTCTTTTTTTTTTTATTATTAGCTGGTAGCATAATTCCTCCAGTTCTCAGGTTTACACTTTCGGTCGGTCATGTATGTGTTGGCTGGCTAAGAGCAGCTCCTATCAGCCTGAGCCAATTCCTGATGGAGTCAATGAGTTCTGAGCCAGGCCAGCTGCCCTTGGCTGTGAACTGTAAAATAAATATTTCTCTTAAACAAGGAGCATCTTGACTATTCCAAGAATGTCTCAAAAGCCAGTCTAGGCTATGTCAGCTCTTCTTCATATGCAAAGGGGAAAAATCCTTTCAGAACTGAGGCATGGGAAGTATGTAACGCTGAGATGTGTCATTGTCTAAACTTTGGGCAGGGTGGGATGTTAGGGAAGGTTTCCAGGGAACCAGAAAAACTTTCACAAACTTATTGGCTGACATCCATGGCAAATGTCATTCCAGATATGGCAGAGAATTAAGCAGCTCAATAGCAAAGTAAAACCACATCCAAAAATAAAGATCATAATGCTTGTATTTTAATGTTAAATGCTACAAATTCAAGTGCTGTAAAAGTTAGTGAGACTGGTGAAGAGACTTATGATCCCTGGTAGTATTTAAATGAGTAATTTTCCATGAGTCTGGTTAAAAACAAGTTAAGTGTTTAGATGCATTTAAGTGTGTGAATTGTTTCCTGGCTTTAGGAGGCACTAATGTTTAAGTTACATGCAATGTGTTTTGCTAAACTGTGGATGATATTTGTCTTATCTGGCCACTGATGGGTCATGCTGTGAAGAGAACATAGTGTCTCCAGCTTAAAGTGTCTGTTTTAAATCTAATGCATAGATAAAGAAAAAAGCTACCTAGGACTCCAAACATCCTCACTCAGGCTACATAAAATTACAAAAGTAAACAAATATTCAATAACTCTGATAGCCAAAGCTCTGCTGACCTAGAACTAAATATCTAAATATTAAATCAGTCCTGCTCCATGCAACACATTGCCCTCTACTGATTATCCTCTTATATGTCTACTTGCTCCTTTCTCAGCTCTCTTTCCATCCCTCTCTGGGGCATCGTTGGCCTTGATCCCTGGGTCCAGTATTCTCTCAGTGCTGTCAGCTCTCTGACTTTCGGGATTCCTTGGGTGGCAAGCACCCGTAGAGAGCTGTCTCCATGAAGCCTGCTGTCTAAGCACCTACTTACTGCAGACAGTGGAGCTCTAGCCAATGCAAGCCATTGGCTCTCAGGAATAGTTGAGCTCATCCTAAAGTATTGACCTAACTTTGGCCTGCTGTCTTGCCCTCTGGGCTCCAGTGGTCAGACTGACACTGACTGTAACGGGGCCCTACAGACCAGCCATTGTGGCAGACACCTTGACTTCTGTGTCCTAAGCAGGAGCTGAATCCCACCTTTGCTATCCAGACTAAAATCCGGGCACGTCTTTGTGAGTGCCCAGTTGGATTTGGTTCAGTCTTTAATCTTTCCTCCTTTCTATGTCCTTTCCTAATCATGGCAAGTGATAACACTCTTCTGCCTGTCACTTAGGCTCCCAACCTGGCCATCATATTAGCTGGGATTTAGCTAAGCTGTGATTACTGAAATCTCTGTGGTATGTGATTTCTGACTTAGTCTAACAGCCAATCCTTCCCAGCAATGCACAGGTAAATCTCTCCTCCAGACACTCAGTGTTTCATACCTAGATCCTTGCAGGTTCCTTTCCGTTTCCCTTGAGAAATTCAGTCCCACCCTGCTCTTACCCACGGGCTATCAAAGGTCATTCTCTAGACTGGATTGCCTTTCACCTTTGTTTTTCCGCACTGACACCTTTTTCTCAAATACTTTGAACATGAGCTCCCTGCCTTGGCTCTCTGGGAGCAGCTTGGCCAGTTCCCTACCTTGTGCATCAGCTTTCATTGCCTGTCAAGGCGGTTACTCCCTGCCGGGGTGCCATCATCCCCTTGTTAAATTTTCCAATAAGAACCTGTACACTTTCTTCCATCAGGCCCTCAGGCTTGGGCGAGACATCTTGCAAACAGCCACAAAGGTGCATCATTACCTGCCTTCAAAGCTCTTATTTAAATTCTCCTTCGCCATAAGGCTTAAGAAAAAAACCACCTTTGACATTACACAGACTACAAGAGTATATTATACTCAATAATATATTTGTTCATGATTTCCCATACTTCCTGTATATTTTTTCTTACACTTTGATTATAAGCTCTTTGGGGTAAGAATCACATTCAGGGGTTTGTTATTACAGAAGACATAAATACATCATAAGGCTAAATAAAGGAGGGTAATAACTGTTTTTCATTCAAGAGAAGGACATGCCTAAATTTCCTGTCGGTCGGATGCTGTGAGCTCCATTAGGAGCCATGAGTGTTGACATCAGTTTGCCTAATTCGTTGCCATTTTTTTCCAAGGTAATAAGGCATGTTGTTAGCTTTGGGAGACGTGAGAGCACCTCATTTCAGTCAGCAGTATAAAATACCATCTTCTTCTTCAATCCTGCATTTTTTGGAGAAACCACTGGAGGGACACCTCCACTACAAAACTAAAACCAGCCGCAACCTGCTCCAGCGCTTCCAGCCTCATCTGCTCCCGCTCCCTCTTGGGTGGAAGACTTCAAACATGGGCGTTATTTTGCTGTTTGCAAATTATTTCTGGTTTCAAATCAAAGACCTAATATGACCTAAAGTTATTAGTTTTACAGACATAGGAGGAAAAGAAAGAAAGGAAAAAAAGCTTGTGGCACTTCGGACCAGCGTTAAAACTCAAAACTTCACGAGGAGGACTTCAGAAGACCTGCTCCTGCAAAGCCCAACTTGCAGAGTGCCCTGTGCTGAAGTGGGGCCGGCTCACACAAGCAAAGGCTGCAAGACCGGGCCAGGAACAGCTGTAGCACAAGCCTGCAGCCACTGGTCACATTTAAGCAGCCAAATATCTCTGATGGCCAGGCTGTTCCTCTTGCTGCTATGGGTTTTGGGGAATGATGGCCATAGCAAAGCTGAAATTGTCTCATATGGGGGTCCCTGGGAGCTGCAGAATTTCTCCTTTCCACATCAGCTCTATTCCTGTTGTTGCAAGCTGACTCTTGCCAAACCACAATTTTTTTCTAAGCTAAATAAACTAATATTTATGGCTATCCACTACTTCTCCATAAAAAATAACTGTCACTGAGAAAGTGGCAATCTGGGGAAGACATGCCAAATGTGTCTAAAACATATCTCTGAAAATACAATTCTATTTTTGTCTGAAACAGAAAACAGGAAACATTTATGTTCCTGAGTATCTAAATTTACCTTGAAAAGAGTATTTATTAAAGTCACCATAGAAACAGAAATTTAGAAGTATTAGACTTATTCCAGTTGTTACAATTACTATTTCCTCCACAGCATGATCTGTTTTATAGCAAATAATGAACAGCTCAAGACCTGTTATAATCTTATTCCAGAGATTTTTGCTTTTTGATGGAAAAAAACCCAAGTTTTGCAGCATGTAAAACTGCCCTTTCACATCCCTGGTTTAATTTGCTGAACAAAAAGAGAGAAAAACCTGGAATATTTACCTGGAAGTAAGATGCAAGGAAAAAGTTTGAACTTGCAGTGCAAAATTTTAGGGCAGTATCCAGGAGTGTTTGTCAGATCTAAAAATGCTTTTTTATTTGCTGATTAATAAGCAAGCTCCATGGCTCACTGTACACTGTTAATGAAGAGTCTGCTCTGCCTGGAAGTCCAGTGGTCTCTCTAAATCACGTCAACAGTTATCACAGCTACTGCATATAAAGCCATTTTAAAAATGAACCCATCACTGATTTGCAGAACATTTTTGTAGTGTGACTTTTTTAACCACAGCATCCCCTGGTCGACCCAGCGATGAGCTGCAGCCCACGCTCTGTCCTTGCCTGGGATGGTTCTCTGGTTTATGAAGGGGATTACACATGCCACATTCCTGTCGGATTGCCTCGCATTGACTGCTGCCTGCTGCCGTGCGGATGTGCTCCATACGGGAACTATTTTGGTTAGCAAACTTTTTATAAACAAGCATCCTACAAATGCCAAACTCTGAAATAACTGTTTTCACATGCTAAAACACAACTTTTACCATGAAAAATGTTCTGTAAAGTATTAAGCAGTCTATGCTCCCACCCTTACTTGGCCTTTCACACTAGCTATTTAGTACAGTAGCTACTCCAGCTTAACAATAAGAGTTTCACTGTTTACAATATGGTCGACGTAAATGTCCTATCATGAAAGCTTCACCCTTTCTTATTGGATGTATTTTCTAAAAGCGACAATGTAATCCTGTAGGCACAGGTTAAATTTATCACAGCTGGCTTAGGCAGAGACAGAATTAATTAGGAAGTGTCTCAAATGTCAGATCATTAAATGAAATTGTAAAAAGGTAAACTGTAGTCTTCGGCGAGCAGATATCTCACAAAATGATCGTTGAAACAAATTGCAATTGCTGTAAAATATTCATTTCTTCTTCACAATTACTTATAGGGACAATGTATATGGTTCCACATAAACACTAAAACTTTCTAATTTGATGTGAAGGTTAGCATAGAGGTCATATTGAAGAATTTCTTTTAGTCTCTGAGGAATGACTAAACACTGAACAAATATTTAATTTGCATTTTACTTTACTATTGAATAGACTTTTCTTCTTCAAAAAATCCCCCTAGAGTTTATTTCAGTTCTTGTAAAAAAATTTACAGGAAGAAAATGGAAAAAACAAGATATACATAACAAACAGCTAACATTTAATAAATTCTTCCCTTTTTACAATTTTGATACCAAAAAAGGTAGTGTAATAGTGAAAAAAGGGAAAATGCAGCATATTTCTCTCTTTCCATCCTAAAGTGCCAACTCTTGTAGCCTGAAATCAATATTTAGACTCAGTAGTAGAAATGCATTTTGGTTGGAGAAACTCTTGTAATATAGTTTAAAATCATGAATGCGAGGCCTGTTATTTTAATGCACTATTTGCTTCCAGGGACTCACAGGAGTTTCTGTAAGCTAACTCTTACCCGCGTTACAAGAGGTAACAAATTAAGACAGAAAGCAGCATGTGGGGGACAGCTTATTATTTTCCTCCCTTCTCCCTCTTTCCTCCCTGAGTCAATCTGTTTAGACTGAACCAGTTTTAGCTGCAGCGTCAAGGCAACACTTTATGAAAAGGGATGCTTTCAAGGGGCTCCCATGCATTTACCGGGGTATTTTGTAGGCCATTTGGGGCACATACGGACCCTTGTTGCTTACTGACTTTGCAGTACTGACACAGAATGTGCCAGAGTATGTGTGCAAACACAGGCGGGTAAACAAGCCCTTCTTGCTGCAAAAGCTAGTGTTACTGAGCTGCAGTGAGGAGGAAAGTTGTATTAAAACCAAGTACACTCTTCCCACTGCTTCTAGCATACAGACGATGTATCAGATCCAGAGGCAAGGCTATGAGGGGAGAGTAGCAGAGGTAGTTAGTATGTCAGCACAGTGTTAAGGCTGTATTATATTAATGTTAAACATAACTTCTACAA
This sequence comes from Elanus axillaris, assembly GCA_026212715.1. NCBI lineage: Eukaryota > Metazoa > Chordata > Aves > Accipitriformes > Accipitridae > Elanus > Elanus axillaris. The sequence continues at coordinate 35,236,448 of JANZLQ010000078.1, read as the reverse complement.
AGCAGTGGTCCCAAACACATCAGAATTTATTTAAGGGACTTGTTTCTTCTTAAAATTCCCCCCAAATCTGCAGCTTTTCTGTGGGCACCCAAGCTACCTGGCCTTAAAATCTGTGGCTCCTACACTTCCCACACCAATAACTGGTAAGAGGGGCTTGGGGTTGCCGATCCTCACAGGGACACTTCCCTGGGATTTCTCCTCCGTCGTAGGATCATAGAGATGGTCTCTGCCCTCTCTCCTCTGCAGAACAGATTGTAGAAACTGTACCTGGACTCAGTGAGTGCCTGGAAAGCAAAGCTACCCATGTGGAAGTCCTCCAATGTTTTTTCCCTATAAAACGTTTTTGACAGCACCATTGCTGGTCCACAGACCCAGTAGACTTTGGAAGAAGGGGGTTTTCAGCAGAAAAGTGAACACAGATTCCTGTGTGGCTGTCTCTGTCTCCTTTGCGCAGTGCTGGAGAGGGGGACTAGGCTCTGTCCTATCTGCTTTCCTAGTGGTAAATTCACTAAGCGTGGCTTGGAGTGCAGATGTGCCTCTGCATTTGGTTCGTCACTCCCTGGGGCTGTCCTGGAGATGGGAAAGGACAAAAGCAGCCAGTCTGCTGTAGGTGGCTCTGAACTGATGCTCTGCAGTTGTAGATATGAAGCTGGATAGCTTTGAAATTCAGGTTTCAACCCTGCCCTTGTGACTCATCTTTGTTAGACTGTGTCAGCACATATTGGTACCCACAAGCATATATACAGTACATCACCTAAGGCATGAGATGATACTCGCTATGTTCATAACCTGCTGTAACAGAGAAAGTGTTTCCACCTAGAACTTGACAATTCTCCACCACGCCATTAGCCTCACAGCATTCAGTGAGACCGGCAGTATATGCCAGTAAAAATGTCTGTGTGCTTAAAGGAATCCAAAAGGGACTGACCATCATCCTCTAATCTTCCACCAATCTTGCTGAATTACTTTCATTGAATCTTTGTGTTCTTACCTGATATCACACTTATCCCTTCATGCACGTTCCTCCTATTGAAAGCGCAAGCCTTAGTCATCTGTTAAGAGGGTACAGTGAATGTTACATGAGTGTATTCTTGGATTTTTTTTTTCCTTTGTGAACTGTCAAAATTGCTTCTTGAGGACACGGAATGCCTTTTCTGGCTGTCTCCACTCCATCGTCTTCATCTTTGATGCTGAGGACATTTGAGAAGTACAGGTCATGTTGCATGGGAGCATGGAATGTAGGAAGCTTAATACATGAATCACAGATGTTCTGTTTTATTCATGAAGAAGAAATAATTGGGGATTTTGTTTTCTCTTAAATGAATCTTTTGATTAACGGGCTGATGCTGGGCATTTTTTCAAAAGGAGTATTTTTTTTGAGACAGCAGTAATAATAAAAAGGTCTGCCTGCTTTTTGTTTCATATTATACAATGATTAGCCCGAAAGAGATATCAATTATATTTGTATAAGGAGATTTTTCCTCACTGTTTT
>JANZLQ010000078.1:35223110-35234856 GCA_026212715.1 Elanus axillaris | reverse complement strand
GATTTTTCCTCACTGTTTTTAGCCCTGTGTTTTGCACTGATTAAGGGGCACTGATCTTTGCTGCCATACAAAAATGGGTAAACAAACATGAGCTCAGTGATTGTATCAAATGTGCTCGGGGCCATAATTTGAGCCAAGAGGAACGTTTTGTGGCTTAGTCAGACCGTGCAGACAAGTCTATCAAATGTACAACGTGTCATATACAGATTTCTGTTTAGTGGACCTTTCTGTCCCAGCTTCCACATTTATCATTGTCTCTCTGACAGGAGCTCTGCCCTGTTATCCTGACTTGTATGTCATTTATCAGTGTTAAGTACAACAAAAGAGTATCTCTTTAAACCCCCTTTACCCTTTCACATGCTTCTACCCTTGAATAATGATATCTGTCTCTACAGCCACAAATATTCCATTTCATCCTTTCCTTTGTATTATGTTAGTTGTTCAATAAATGATTAAAATGGCATTAGTGTACTTTAAAATGAAAATTATTTTATTATTGTTCAAGTCATGTGTAAGAGAAGAGATAAAAGCATTTGGGTGCTTTTGCCCCCTTTTTAGGCCTGTCAAGTCAAATGAATCTTGTATAAAAAAACCCCATCCACAAAGTCAAAACATGGCAATGCCAACTCAGCCCAAATCACACAGGCCCAAGCCAAAATCTGAATTTTCAGCCGTGAGTATAAATCACTGTCTCCAAAGAAAAAAGTGTGAATGACACAAACACAGACATTAAAATAGCATTAGTGGTCTTTGAACATACTTTCACATATGACTATTGCATTTATTTTACTCAAAAACAAAAGGGAAGGTGGGGGAAATGGGCCACAGAAATCTTAAAAAGGTTACACAAAAAATGAAAACAGTTGCTGGAAAATATGTTTCCAAGCAGCATTTCATGGCCATGTCTGCTGTCGTGTTTTATAACAATGGACCATCTTTATACAAAGTTGTTAACAGGCTGAAAATCATAAGCTTCACAGAATTTATGTCTAGCTACTGCCTTGCAAGACATTTTATAGAGAAGTGTTAGCAACTCTGTATAACAGGTATGGTCCAGGCTCAGGTTATTAATTATAGCTTGGAGTTTCAATTTATAATCAATAAAAACCCCAAACCAATTGCCAATTTGAAACTTTGCTTCTCATTCTCTCATGTGTACATACACATAAATCATCTGATTCTCATACCTCTCCTTTTACATCTCCCGCTCTATTTTCCAGACCTATTTCCCTGTTCTCTTTCTGAAAGACAGAAAACAACTCATCCTTCATGTTTCGCCCAGCCTCCTCATGCTCCTCCTCTCCGGAGCACTGCACTGGTCAGACCTGGTCCCTGGCACTCCTCATCACTGCTGTATCCCTTCAGGTACCTGCAGACTTGGGCACAGCAGTAAAGGAGTATCTGGAGGGGAGAGAGCATTGTATGGCATGGCTGCTGCGAAGTGATTACATGGGAAAGGATGATAGGATCCCTCTCACTACTCCAGATTTGGGTCCTGAGAGAGTCATCGAGATTGTTTACATTTGCATAACATCTGCCAAAGCCCCTCTGACAAAGATGGGTAAGTAGCTGTACAGTGAAAGATCTTGATGCTGAAGGGGTGCCCAGGAAAGGATTATTGGATGAAAACCAGGTCACCAGCTCCTGAAGCTGGCACAACACCAGCAGTATGAGTAGAAATGGAAACGGGAGTCATTTGGAAGGCAGAGTGTCTCCAGGAGCTCTTGATTCCCAGGTCTGGCAACTGAAAAGGCTTTTGGGAAGTCTAGTGCTGGTGGTTGGTTGTCATCCCTGATTTGCCTCTTAAATTTGTTTCCCTGTGACCATTTGTTTTCAATGTGGTAACTAAGAGCTTGGCCATATATCTTGCTAATTGTCTCCTCTCTTGTTTTGCCATTGAGTTTACTTGATCCCCTGTGTACACTAGTCTTAAATACACTTAACTGAAAATCAGTAGATTTTTACCGAGTGGAGGAATCAGGTTCTGGACCAGGTTTTCAATAGAGGGAAAAAAAAAAACCAACCCTAAGATGTTTACAAAAAGGACCATATAATGCTGTTTGCAGCACTTGTGTGCTGGCTTGCCAGACTCTGGGGAGTTTGAGACTTCCCTGGAGGTCGGGCATTGTCTGCTTCTTGTTGACGAGTTTCTATCACAGACTAGAGATCTAGGAGTAAGTCTCTCACCGAGGCAGCCACCTGGCAGTACACGTTTTTCAACTGGCAAGCAAGTCTCAATCTCTGACTTCAGCAGCATCTCTGGAGGGCAGCAAGACAGCCTGAACACCCTTCCTCTGGCTAGTCTGCAAAGATACCACCAAAAGATCCATCCCTGTGTGACCATCACAGTGTAAGCAATGCTTCAGACAAAGCCTTACTCAAAGATGCTACGGCAGCAGTTTTCCCAAAATGAGATGCACGGACCTAACAGCCACTTCCCAGCAGAAGAAGGACCTACTCCTTTCCCTTTCCCCCATCTCTGCTGTCTGCTACACACTCTTGTCATTTACCGTGTGGCACTCTGGGTCTCTCTGGATCCCTCTACAAATGGATGCAGCTCATTAACACTGCAAAACCCATTTTTTTCCCCTTGGTTCCCAAAAATTACAGGAGACTGGACTGACAGGCAGCAGAAGACTGTGAGAAGGGTCTGAGGAAACTAGAGATGGTGCACAGGAGACAGTGAGAGCATGCGGCTGGGTGTAGGGAAAAGGCACAAGACTCATGTCTCCATTTTTAAGGCAGTAGTGAGCCATTAGAACAGCCCACCAGATCATGGTACTTAGCTTAATACATCCCTAGCTCTCCTAGAAATACTAGTCCTGGTATAACTGAGGACAGCCTTCTTGCAAGTGCCCCAGGCTGGTGGCTCACAACTGCCCTAAGATCAACTCATGACCTTTCAGTCATTTCCCAATGATGAGCTCCCATCTTACAGGAGGTGTTTTGGGTGTTAGTTCCACATGTATCAGTTAATATTTTGCACCCTGAATGAATTTCATGCTGTTTCCATTATTTTAGTCCAAAATGCCATGCAATTCCTTCTGTACAACATACCAGTTCTTCTGTTTGGTAACACCTCCCAGCTTTGTGCCATCCACACGCATCATCAACATGCTCCTGACATTTGTGCTAATTTAGCTTTTGCATTTAGGCTACATTTTCAACAAACCACATGCTACTTCACATACCCTGACAGAGGATGACTTAACCCCATGTCGTCACTTAGTACAGCATTTGATGCTAAACACCCTCCTGGCAAGATTGTTGTAACTCTCGTTGAAATCAAAAGGGATCTTTGCACTGATGTTAGTGTGCCAGGCCATGACACCGAATAGGCTGAAAAGTTTAAGATCAATAAGCGTAAGCTGTGAAGCAAATGGTTTGAATATGCCAGTGGTTTTTTTAGGGTATATTTTGTAGCTTTATACTGATCAATACAATGGGAAAAAACCCACCCTGTGTTTAAACAAAATTACAGTGAATTGCTCAAAGGCAAAACAAAATTCTCTGCTCAGCTGTTTGGCTCACATTCATCTCCCTTTACTCCTATAGAAGTGACATTTTAATTAACTGTGTCAGGTGGATGTGTAGCATCTCTGCTGAAAAGCCTGTATCTGCTCAGCTGTGTGTCATAGTTTCTATACCACTAACATCTACAAGAGGTCACACTTTTGAGGCAGGAGGATCCAAATTCTGAACAAATACTTTACGATACATAATCTGTCTCAGCTTTCTTCTGCTTGCACAATTCTATGGAAAGTAGTGATTTCCTTGGATTATTTAAATACACAGTTTTTTCCTATGAGCAGGCAAAAGAATTTCTATAGCAGGATCAAAAAACGGTTCTTTGTGGGTAATAAACAGTTTTGCATGGGACTGGCTGGCTAAATGGTAGCAATTTTGTTCCTTGAGTGAGTGTTTTTCGCTATGAATACCTAAGCGTGCAAATGTAAACCACTGCTTCTGCAAATATATGTGCAGCTCTGAGGTTCACTTTCTGTGAATGTTAATGGACACAGAATTCAATCACATGAATATTCAAAGAAAGTGAACACAAAAGCAGCACAAGCGTGGCTGAAGCAAACAGATGTAAAAACGTAAGCCCAGAATTATGGCTTTCCCCTGCCCTGCCAGTGTGAGTGCCTTAAACTTTGACAGCTTTACAGTATTGACCAGACTCTGAATTTTTCAGGTAAATATAATGTGATACAAACCATGAGACTCCACAGAGTCTTATGAGGAACATATCAGTTATGTCACAAAGTCTGATTTGGATCTGAAACTTTCCTAGTCAACTGTCAGCTTAGACCTAGATGGGAACGCTGTGGTGCGGGAAATACTTCTGCTGGGATGACGGTCAAAGAAGAGGATCACTAGCTTTATGAGAGTCCTTTGTCAAACCAGGAATGAGGGTGAGCAAGCAGAGAAATAATGTGTGAAGTTCTGTGAAAGGGGCGGGATGAAGGTGAGCAATACTTTTATTTTTTCAAAATAACAATGTATGTTGGGGTTTAAATTGCAAGTGTGTGATTTTAACATCAGTAAGCAGGACAGAGAAAGAAAGGAGGAATGGAAACCTATATATACACTTATATTTGTACTTGAACATACATTCTCAATCTGTCACCTTAAGACATGCCCACTTAGCTGCAGCTGTGAGTGGGAACCTCTGAAAGAGTCACTGAAGCAGGAGTGGGCATACAAATATAATTAAACTCCAGGAGGCTGGAGTGCTGCATTTTGTTGTTCAGGAACTTTCCTGATGCATTTTAATTTTACCAATAAAGAAATCATGCACAGACGCAATCTACAGGGAAAGAACATTGGAGGCTATGAACAAAACCAGTTAAAATTAAAGAGGGGCAATTCAGACCTTTGGAAAAGCTAATGGTGTTTTTCCAAGCACATCATGAGCATACAATCAGTGGGAGGTCACCGCACAACAGTAATGTGAATAAATGGCAACTCCCCCAGTGATAATGGGGAAACTGAGGCACACAGGTGATTGGGACTCTGCTTCTCTAAAGCACTTAAATATCTGCTTCAAACACAGACCATTCTCACTGAGGGCAAATGCTGCTTTCCTGAACTTAGTAACTGTTTGTCTCAAATCCCTCCTCCTTAAAATGGGGATAATGTGATGGCTACACTTAGAATTATTCTATGGTTAGAAATATGCGTATGTTTGCTTTGCTGAGACAAAAGCTACATGTATGGCTGAAGACCACAACAGGACATAGTCAGAGGTGGGCTTGAGATAGGAGTACTGTTGAGAATATCAGGCACAACTATCACTGGTCTGATGGCAGTAGCATGTGAGGAAGAGCCAAGAACTGAGGCTAGTAGGTGATGGACAAGATGCAAAGGTATGTGGGAAGCCTCAGAGAGATGCACTGTTGAATATGTGTTGCTGTTTCAATGGAAATTAAGTGTAGCATGCTTACCATGCAGAATACGCAGTAACAAGCTTGAGGCTTCCTAGATGCCCTTATACTACATCAATGTAAGCTGGGGATACTAGGGAAAGGCTCATTTTCTCCCCTCATTCACTTTGCAAGATAGGCAAGACATGGCAGGGCAGAAAGTGGCCCATTTTTTTCAGTATATTCCTTTCTAATCCTCTTCTTAAAACCTAAGGCAAAGCTGCAGTAATTAGTGCAAGCTCTATGGTCAGAATCTTCATTTCTTCATGCCACCTTCATTTCTGCCACACAGCGACTTGCTTCTTCAATAGCTTCAATGGAATACGAATTAGATTTATTTATTTATTTAACTAGTATGAAGGTTTTGGGTAATGTAGTCATTCTATTAGGTCTTGATGCCTGTTCTAGTGGCTTAACAGCTGATGACAGACCCTCAATAATCAAATCCAAATGCATTTTCAAGGAAATTAAATACTACCTTTCATTATACTATCTTATTGGCACTATGTCAACTGCCATTTTACTGATACTCCTTCAGAAAAGTGAGATCTGATAAAAATTTGTGTTTCAGTTTACATTATTTATCAGAACTTTAGTTTTAGTATTCTGTGGCTGACTTCATAAATGTCTCACAATGGTAGTAACTGCAATTCTATGCATGGCTGCATTAAGACCTACCAAAACTCAAGCACACAAGGTCACTTGCTCTCTGTGTTGTTCCACCACAGTGTCAGCACCTCCTGCCTCTTCTGGAAATGCCACCAAATGACTTGGAGATGGTATAAACATGTTGAAATCAATTTACTTAAAGGATTGTGAACCTTGATATATGGGGAGATTTGTTTTGATAACTTACGGAAAATTGTTGGAAAGGCCAGTACTGCCTGGCTGCTTTTCCATTTTTATTCAATGAGAGGATTTGGTGAAAAAGCAGAATTTGAGTAGGTTTTGCCTCCCCTAACTTGAGTCATGTAGGAAGCAGGCACATGGTCTACACCAGCCACGTGGGGTCCCTCTAAATTCAGTGGAGTGACACCTTCATCCCTCTTATTGTGGGCTGTCAGAGGTTATGCTGAGGGGCCACTGTGATTTTGGACAGTCCCTTCTCAGGAAGACTTACTTTTCCTTGGCTGTGGTTTGCCAAAAATGTTGCCTTAAAAAAAAAAAAATACTGACAAAAAGATTCTCTTTAAGTGTCTTTTCACAAAAAACTGTGCTCTTTGAAAATTTTCTTACCCTTCACTTTGAACAGTATCTAAACACTAAAATAAAACCTAAACAATACCCTGTTGCTAATTTTCTTTTTCCATATTCCAATGCTCCCTTCTTTCTCTCAATTTTTCTCTTTCTTTTCCTTTGTTTTTTCCAACAGAGGGAAAACAGAACAGAAAATACAGAGACAGAGGAAAATTAAGCCTATTTAACTACACTGCTAAAGACTCCCTGTACACACAGCCAGGAATCCAGTCAGGACTCTCAGGGCTTCACCCATAGGATATTCTCTGCAAAGGTGTATGGGATTAGGTGAGCAGCATTACCTCTTCAGTTTCTACTCAGCCATTAACCCCAAGCAATCTGCTCTTCATGCTCCTGGGCTTCTCTGCGTTGAAGGGATAAGAGAGAATTTATGGTAATGGTTCATTTCTGCCAGATCTGGGCCCTGGTAGCAGATAGTCTGTTCCCTTCATCGACCTGGTGACTCAAAGCAGGCAGGATGCTGCAAGTCCAACAGAGCAGCATGGATGATTATTCTGCAAATATTTTGCTTTTTCAAATTTGCTTACAATCAAAATATGGGTTTAGCTGATAAAAGCCAACAGCTCCATCAGAGTCCATTACAATCTATCAGGCAAATACTCAGTAATTTCCAAATTAGTCCATGGACTACAATACATTCAAGGGATCTTTACAATCTCTATTGTAAAAAAAATCCACCATTCTAAGAATTACCTAAACATGGATTTACCAGGCAGATAGCTTGCAATGTAAATGACTCGTGTTTGGATAGTTAGAATGCATATCAAAATGCATGCTCAAATGAGAGACCATATTGACTCTTTCTGAGCTGTTATGGTCTATTAGATAAATATTATCTTGGTTCAGGATTGTGGTAGTTTTCTATATGCACAGTTTCCTGATAAGCCATATGGACTCTCAGATAAAATTGTGTCTTCAGATTTAGAAAGTGATATGGCTGAATAGCTGTAATGAGTATGAGGAAGCTCCTGTTAACCAATTAATCAAAATGTGTCACTGAATGCCCCCTCCCCTTTTTGTGTTAGTATTTGCTATAATATATACCCAGCAAACATGTATTGCTCAGTGGTATTTTGACAAAAAACACATGCCAAGGGCATGGCAACCAATTCTTGTACAACAGTGGTGGTTGTATTTGTATCCCTACACTACTGTGATTTCAGTCATCTTTCTGATTATTTTCGATCTTGTTCACACAAATGCACATATGCTTACAATCACAGCTCACCAATATTAACAGAAAGAAGTTCACTGATTTCAAAGGCATGGATTTCGGTCACACATTGCCTTTTCTCACTTAATAATAATGCACTAAACACATTTTTCAACCGTCGATGGCAAAACCTCAGTGGATTTACATTACATCTACATGGAATGTGAGCTCCAGGGATCCCTGCATAACTCGTAAAGAGTTCACATGAACCAACCAAGGCTGGGACACAAACCAAGAGGAGAACCATCAGCTAAAGCCAGGTCCTAGCTTTGTAAATGACGCGCCAAGCAACCTCACCATCCTTAATAAACATGGGCATTTGTCCAGCGCATTTGTACACCATGGTGAAGTGAGAAATTAGGTGGTGAATTCCAGTTTATTTAAAGTGGCTGTATCTTAGAGCTGACTATATTTTCCTTCTTTGTACACCTTGCAAAAGAGGTCCCTGGCTACTACCTGAACTGCTACATGAAGAGGACAAAAAAAGACATTATTTCTGGATAAATCAAATTTTGTCCAGCTTCTTCTCGTGGTTAAAGGAATAGATTTTCTCCTGAAGAGCAACACAAGGGTGTACCTACACAGCATGGTTCAAGATTATGCAGAGATAACCAAGGTACCACAGGCCTTGTATAAATGACACTTTGGGTGTTTTAACTATGACTCAGAACGGGCAGTGTATCAATGTGTAAGTTTTTTGAAAGGATCTAATATTTTCTTCCAGCAGAAAAAGTGCCACATGTCTGCTGGGTAGGATGCTCCCAGATAGCTGGGGAGGGTGAGTCTCACTTTGGGAAAGTGATGGTCCGGATACAGGCAAGACCATGAGTGCCTTTACATTATTCCTCACAAAGGGGTGAAGCAGCTTAATTTAGACCATTGCTTATTTTACCTCCAGACCTTAGAAGCTAAAGCGACAGATGGCATATTAAGAAAGTAATTTTAGCAGGTGAGGAATCTAACTTTATTTGGTCCTATGTTCCATGACTTTCTTATTATCTTAATATTATTTAAAAGTAGCTCTGCTTTGAATGGCTAAATTTGTTCTCTGAAGCACGCTGCTGAAGTGTAAACATCATACAACTTTGATTTCCTATGAATAGAGAACACATGCTGTTACTGAAAAGAACATACAAGATTGCCATGCTTTTAGAAATCAAAAGTTAATTATGATTCGGGATTGGAGGACACAATAAGCTTTTGCCATTCATTGTGGCCAAAGATAATTTCCAGGCTTCTACAAAAATCGTACTTTGCAGGTCTATTTGGATTCTTGCATTTTATCAGGAGAGACGTATTTCCAGCTCCTATTCCTTGCAGAGGAAGCTGTGGCTGCAGGCATTGTCTAATGCTGTTGACTACCTTTGTAAAGAGGACATCACCATCTTGCCTGTGCTCATATTCACAGCCATCCTCCATGAATCAGTGTTAAGGTGTTCAGCTTTAAACAGCTCTGCCATGTTGTAAATGTGCTGTTGATGCCTTTATAGCCCAAATTACACAGTGGTTTGGGTTTTTTTCTTCATGAAAACATACCTCTTTCTGTGTACATGAGTCTGTATGTCAAGCTTGGAATGTGAATATAATGCAGTCATGAGCCTGAAGCATCAGGAGGTGTCAAAATAAAACCAACCACAAACAGTGGCTTTACCCTCCCAAAAATTTGGCAAGAGTCAAATGAAGTTGAGGCCTGGTTTTCAGCAGTGACTGGATCCACTGAAACATGTAACTTGCTGTCATGATTTAACCCCAGCCAGCAACCAAGCACCACACAGCCGCTTACTCATCACCCTCACAGTGGGATGGGAGAGAGAATCAGAAGAGCAAAAGTGAGAAAACCTGTGGGCTGAGATAAAGACAGTTTAACAGGTAAAGCAAAAGCCGTGCACACAAGCAAAGCAAACCAAGGAATTCATTCCCCGCTTCCCATGGGCAGGCAGGTGTTCAGCCATCTCCAGGACAGCAGGGCTCCATCACACCTAGCGGTGACTTGGGAAGACAAACGCAATCACTGCAAATGTCCCCCCTTCCTTCTTCTTCCCCCAGCTTTATATGCTGAGCATGACGTCCTATGGTCTGGGATATCCCTTGGGTCAGTGGGGGTCAGCTCTCCCGGCTGTGTCCCCTCCCAAATCCTTGTACCCCCCCAGCCTCCTCGCTGGTGGGGTGAGGAGAGAAGCAGAAAAGCCCTTGGCTCTGGGTAAGCACTGCTTAGCAGGAATGAAAACATCCCTGTGTTATCAACGCTGTTTTCAGCACAAATCTATCCAAAGCATATCATCATATTAGCTACTGTGAAGAAAATTAACTCTATGCCAGCCAAAACCAGCACACTTACCAAACTAAAGTTGTACACTTAGTAGAAGTTTTGGCTTTCCTTTGCTTTTCCAGGCTCTAATAATTTATGCAGCTTATTTTAAATAATAAAAAAAAAAAAAAAAGGGTGGGGGGAAAACAGCTGTGCATTGATAATAACGTTTCAAATTTCTCCTAAAAACACTGTGACTAAGAATGTTGTCCCACAAAACCCTAGGTAAGGGCACAGCCTCCCCCATTTCCACCATGTAAGTTACCTGGGAGGAACTCTCAGTGCTGGGCAGAGCATAAGTGGCAGGATATAATGCACACATTATTCTTGCTGCCCCAATGCAGGTTATTAGAACTCGAGCTCGCTTTATTCAAATAAGCATTTTGGAAACAGGCTGCATTTGTGCACCTTGTATTTCAGTGCACCTTTGGCAATTTCAGACTCTATAAAACCAGCAGAGCACTCTGTGGCTGGTTGTTCTGAAGTTGGCTATCTCTTCCATTCTCCAGGAAACTGTTCTCATGAGATTTCCAGCACAGCCCATGTTCTGTTCAAAAGGCTTGGGTAGGCTTGAATAAACATCTGACCTTCTTGAGGAAGAAAATGTAAACCTCCCTCCCCTCCCACCCCAGCTGTGATTCTTTTGAGCTTCTTTTCTACTATTTGTCTTTATCAAGCAAAGACAATATGTTTGACCCTATATAAGAACAGAAGACTTTCAGACTTAAAGAAGCTTTCAGCTATAATAGAAACAAGTGAAGAAGGTCAAAATTGTGAATAAATATGAAGTTTGTAGGAAGGAAGTTTTTATAAGTTTTTTACACTGTGAAGAACACACAGAATAAATAAAACCCTCATGCTTCTAGATACACAGCATATGATGAGCCCCATCCCCAGCTCAGTGTGACAACTGCTCCTATAATTACATTGCAGGTTTTGTGGATGAAGTGCAGAACTGTGTGGCTTGATCAGCCCCATTTTGGAAGGTCTTTTATGTTTTCATTTAACTAAAGCATTGCTATTTTCAGCCAATTTTAATGTGTGCCATCAAAACCCAGAAGTAACTTAAATAGACGTGGGTTTTCTTTTTTATTAAATGCATGCTTTTTCAATTGCCTTTTTTTCACTGAACATTTCATGTCCTCCTTCAAGTTGTTCTAGGTTCAGCCTCCAAGAGAACAGCGAGGGAAAATCAGGCCATTTAAAAATAAAATAGATTACTTCTGCACAGCTTTCTTTAATCAAAACCATTACAACTGATGGCTCAGAGCCTTGATTACACCTCTTCAGAGGGCACCCCTTGATTTTGTGCGACATCCCTGATTATTTTATTTACTTATTTATTTATTTATTTATTAGCTTTTACTTTCTGCCTTGATTTCTAGGTCACTGAGTTGAGGCTCCTTCTTGCTTTAAATGGACTTGCTTGTTTCTCAGTGGCAGGTTATTTTTCTTACAGGGGCTGTGAAGTAAATATGCCCCTTTTTCAGAAGACAAAAATTCCCGTGATCACATATTCCTGGAGTTCTTTCTTCCCCCCCC
>JANZLQ010000078.1:35192823-35223084 GCA_026212715.1 Elanus axillaris | reverse complement strand
CAGCCCCTGTGGAGAGCAAGATTGGACCAAGAGTCATTCCTCCCGACCTCTCCCGAGCCCCTGCAGAGCTAAGGGCCAAAAGGTCATTTTCTCAGGTTCCCTCTGGAGGGAGAATCCAAAGGTCATTCCCTCCCTTCCCAACTCACCCCAAGTGCATCTGAGAGACATTTAAAACTCCTTTGAAGAGGGAGGGGAGAGACCAAGTCCATGTGCTTTACCTACTGCCCCTCAACAGCCAAGGGATGTGAACCAGGGCTGTGCATGAAATGTTTACCTTGACGCTCAAACCTGCTCAGGCCTGGCCTCGGGTTCAAGGTTTGTGAACTTCAGCAGGGACGGGCAGAGATTTCTCACATAGCTAACTGGGCCTAACTGTTTCTGCTTCCTTTTCTTTTCCCCCCAAATCAGCCTTCTCCTTCCCACAGTCCCCAGGATCCTCCTTCTCCTCCCAGATCTGTCTTTCACCAGGAATTAACCAGATGCCATTAGGGAGTGGTGTTGAACAGCCCTGAACCTCCTATGTTCCTGGTTCTTGGGAATGGAGCTGCAGGGATCATTTTATGAGTCCCCTTAGAAAACAAACCCAGATAGACTCACACAGCCTCACCCGGAGCTCCTGCTGCTGCTGTCTGCTGCCCTGTCATCCATGAACCCTGTGGACTGGTTTTGGAACCACTCTGCATTTCCCAAGAGAGCAGTAAATAGTCAAGGTTAGCACCTCTATACTTCCTCCTCATCCCTTTCAAGAAAAAAAGACTCTTTTTTTCTTGCTCTCCAAATGACGAAGCAAAAGACAGAGATTTCTCATCGTTAATTTCTTTGACCTGTCCAAGGAAGGAAGGAAGAGAAGAGCAACAGTTATTTCACAAGGTCTCCTGCAGAAGGGGGGCACCAAGGGTCACTTCCTCTCAATCTGTCCCCTCCGAAGGAGAGCAGTTTGGCTGTGTCAATGCCATGGTCCCTTTGTGGTGGATAGGCAGCCGGAGGTCATCCCCTGCCCCAGCCCTGCTTTCACTGCAGATGCACACACTCTCCTGTGCACTCGCTTTCTCTTGCACATGGGGGGCAGGGGAGATTAGTTCTTTTTTCCTCTCTCCGCTTTGTATAGAGGGAACTCACAAGTCACTACCTGGGCCCCTTTCAGAAAGAGACAATAACAAAAGGGCAGTTCCTAGGGTTTTTTTCTGAGGATTTTTCAGGCTGCTGGGGCATAGCAGAATTAGCTGAGCAAAGCCTTAAAATCCAAATAAAAGTGAAATGCTGAAGTCTAGGTTTTGAGCCACTTGGAGGTTTTGGTGACACTGCCCAGCGCAGCTGCAAATCCATGGTAAAATTTCTACTGACCTCTGGGTACACACCAGTCATAAATTTGAGAAAACACTAAGCTCCTGTGAAGCACTCTAAGAAAGCAAGGATCATGTGAAACACACTGGAAAATTCAGGTTCTGTGTTACCAGACAGGAAACAATAAATAAAAACACCTATCCTGCTTGTTGTTGGTGTTTGAACTGTTGCAGGTAACTCCTTTAGGGCCTGTTCTGAATCCTCTGAAATAATGCAAGTGTTCTGGCTGAATTTCATGTATTTCCATCTTTACATTAGCCTCCAGGAAGACCTTTAAGGAGCTAACGTGGAATTAAGAGTTCTTGTCAAGAGCTACCTTTTCACAGATGGTCTTCTGATTCTTTCAAGTCTTGGGGCCAGATTTTGTTAAGAGAGTGGGGGTTGCAGTTCCCATTGAAGTCTTTGCAGTCTTTGCCACCTCCAAAGCAAAGCCAAGGGAAATAAGCATTGTGTAGCTGCTGACCTTGGAAAAAGAATTTGGCCCTAAGATTAAAGTAGAAAACACACTTTTACATCAAGGCATCCTACAATTTCAGCCTTCAATATTTTAAATGACAGGCACAGCAAGCTGCTCAGAAAAGATGTGCAGACTTTCTAAGTACTCGTAAGACTGGCTGAGTAGAGAAACTAATTCAGCAGCATAAACTAACATGTACCCAGAACTTTCACGTGAACTCCTTAACAAGATTCAAAGTTCCTTTTGACACACTCCAAGACCATTTACAGGAGAACACATTGTAGTCAAGACTTCTTTCTTTTCTCTCCTCCCCACTTCCTCTGCAAAGTCAGAATGACTTCTCTTAAGGCAGACGTTGACCCCTGGTACTGTGATTGCTGTCTGCACATTGCAGTGCACTGATATGATTCAGGACTTTCCCATCCAGCTCTCGAGATAACACATTGTTTCTACAGAAGCTGTAGCACTTAAATGTGGAACAAGGTAAGTTTTCATGCCCTAGGTGAAATGTATCTCTGTGATGCTGTGAGGCTTGGGTGGTACATGGCTACAAAAGGCTTTGAGATCCCTGTGTAAGTGTGCAATATTGTTATTCTACAGCACCTCACCAGTGTGCAGTTTAGGACTGAGGCTGTTCATCAGTGCTTCAGATGACCGCCCCCCTCCCCCGTTACAAATGAAGGATTTAGCCTTTGCCAATGGAAGTGACATACTATTCTACATACTGGGTTGCACATAGGAGGGACGCTGGTCCCCTGGACAGCACTGAGCCTTTCTGTCCATGCCCCAAGTCATTCAAGATTGTGAGGGGCAACAGGGTCTGCTCTCCTGCACAGACTCTCTTGACTCATTCAAGTGTGAGCTCCTACTTCCACCTGTGCCTGTGGATCTGTGTCTCTGCCTTGGAGTGTTCCACCGTTCAAACTGAGCATGTGAGGATTCTTTGTTAAGTATGATGATTTTGTTATTGCCACACAGTGCTGCTTGTTAAGGACACAATGAATTTCAGTCATTATAGTATCCTTTCCTCCCCTCCTCCCCAAATGCAAACGACAAATCCACTTAAAAAGCAGAGATCTTTTGACTTCTAACAGAAACTTTTATCTGCATAAGAGGATAAGAAATTCATTAGCTTAAGTTGTGTGATTGTAACAGCTCATTAGAGAGCACTGTGCCTTTCAGAGTGCGCACGCCTCCAGCCCTATGTGGAATCTGTCAAAGTTAAGGATAAAGGTATGGGACAACTTAACCATCTTGGAAGGCAATTTCTTATCTTTAACTATGCAGACCATGGGGTTCATTAAATGATTTTAATGAACAGTCATAGGCCTGATGTTCAAATCTTCATTTGTGTCTAACTGCAAGCAAAATATGAAATTGCTAAATTGATCTTTCTTGCCAAGAAAAAAAATATACAATTTTTAATTTATACAATTTTTAATCAGTAATTATGTCTCCAGATTAATTTTGACTAATTTTTTTTAAGGTAAAATAAACACTTTGATTTCAGGTTTAACTGCTGCAAAATACTGCTGTAAAGATCTTAACATGGCTTCTCTTCAGACAAGGGAAAAACTGCCACTTCTACACAGAAAACATAGTAATTAGTCCTACTAATTTGTTGAAAAAATGAATGATAAAGCAGAGTTCTCAGCCATTTGTCAGCTCAAGAAAGTTAGCAATATGGTATTTTTTCATCTGTGGAATCTCAGAAGGCATGGCCTTGACAAAGCAGGATGTTTGTAACATTTTATAAAATATATGAGGGGAGATTGGAATGTATTTTTCAATCTTCTGCTGGCAGCCTTCACGGCTTTAGTCAATTTATGCATCATCTGTTAAAGTTCAATATGGGGCACTGGGTCCCAAAATGTACTTTGAAGCATCCATAGCAAATCTTCTAATCTCCGCTTTCACTATCTGAGTAACATATGCATTAGAGTGGAATTTGGGATCAGCTTTTAGGTTGAGGGGTGAAATGCTTACTTAGATAACCTACAGTATCTTGGCTTCAAGTGTAATGTTCAGGTTCGGATAAATGATTGCTTTTCATTTTCCCCAAAGAAAAATGATAAAAGATACAGTTTTATACTAGGATTTATAGACCTCTGTACCCGCATATACATGGACATCAAGTATTTCTTTTTAAATGTACATTAAATATGAATATTGCAAAAGCTACTATTTCCTTATGCCATTCTGAGAAAAAACTATACTGTTTTACAGAACATGATGGTTGCAGTAAGCCACCATCATGTGCCTTTAGTGATCAACGAGCTTTTCTGGCTTCACTATCCTTATTTAATCTAAACAAAGCTCAAACCTTTCCTCCCTCTCGAAGAAAGGAAATTACACATTTTTTTGTGCTTGTAGCAGTACTATGACTTTTTAATACTTAACAAAACTTCACAAAAGAATTGCAAGTGGGAAGGTTCAACACTTTCTGCGCTCGTCTCCAAGTACAGCTTCTACTACAGCAGATTTTTTGGTTGTTTTTGCAACTATTCTGTTTCCACACTTCCTGCATTTTTGCTTTGTTCTCCCGTATGTCATTTGAGAACAATGACCGTGTCATATGAGGCAAGACAAGCTATTGGCATGGAAGGGCAAAGTCACAAAACAAGATTTATTGCTGTAGGATGCAACTGAGGAAAAAACCCACCAGATTTTAAAGCCAATTCTTTCAAAAGTAATCTCTTAGTCTCTTAGAGTATTGCAGTGAGTTGTAGCTAACTGTTTCTCCTTCATAAAGACAAACAGAATACAAAATCATGTTTTT
Source organism: Elanus axillaris (assembly GCA_026212715.1). NCBI lineage: Eukaryota > Metazoa > Chordata > Aves > Accipitriformes > Accipitridae > Elanus > Elanus axillaris. The sequence goes on along the minus strand of JANZLQ010000078.1, from coordinate 35,218,504 downwards.
TTTGAATCATGCAGCTACTTGCAGTTAAGAATCCTTATTAGGAAAAAAAGAGATTTACGCAGGTTTTGTGCTAGGCAAGTATGAGGCATTTTTTCTCAGAAAAGTCCCCCTCGAAGTACAAGTGTTTTAAAATACACGTGCCCGTCTGCCGCAAAAAATAAATCAATCATTTTTCCACTTCCTACTGATCAACCCCCCCCCGCCTCTTTTAGCGTCAACACACATTGTTAAGGTTTGGCTGGACAGACTTTCAAAATTAACCTAATCCCCACAAAACAAATTCCACCGCCCGCCAGCCCTCCCGCCGCCGGCCCAGCCGTCAATGGCGCCGCCTCGCGCAGTCTCCCAACCGGCTCCGCGCCGGGCAGCGCTGCCGGCGCCTCGGTCTCTACCGCTCCGCCGGATTGGCTAAGCGGCGTCAGAAAGACGGTCGCCGATTGGCTTGGGCGGGCTGCTGTTGCTATGACTCTGTTGCTAGGGCCTAGGCCGTATCCAGGCCCTGCAGGAAACATGTAATGAATTATGGATGGTTGATTTTCTCAAAGAGGGCTGATCTGTAATGCAGATGAGATGCAGGGCCCCCCTTTTCTTCTGGGTTCTTAAAAAAAAATATTAAAAAAATAAAAAAGAAAAAAATCCGAGTTTTAAATCAGAACCTGGCATTTGCCTCGTCCCCAGTCACAGCAGTGACTCCTGAATACTGATGTTAATTCTTATGCAAAGACAGGGCCAGAGGTCACTATCTGTTATTTGTTCAGGAAAAGCTTGTAGGATTTTCACTGAACTCTGTGACCCGTTGGGGTATTATTTTCCCCCCCCTGTTTAGTTCAGAGGCAAAATAGGATACAAACACCAGAAGTGGTATTTTCTAACAGTTGGAGAGGAAATTGTCTCCTTGGAGCGTGATGGAGCAGGAGGAATCCAGCAGCTAGGCTGGCCAGACTACTGGCTTTTCTTGCCTCGTAAAAGATGTCTTTGCCCAAATGTGACCTAAGACCTTCTGTTGGCATAGTTTGTGTGGCTCAGGCCTTCATTAATGGTTTCTATAGCCTTTGGCTGAAGAGAGGTTCCCTGTGAGTGCCACATCTATAACATGCCCGCTTCACACAAGTGCAGAACTGGATGTTGATACTCACAGATAACTCCCCCAGCTGGAACTCCCCACATGAACAAAGCCTCTGATGCTTCATACCTGAATAAACAGAATCAGGCTGCTACAATTAATTTAATTTTCCTAATCTTCATTTATCAAGAAGTATGGTGGATGTTATGCTACAGAAATTATAATATTTTCTTATACCTAATGAATACTGATGTCAGAAGAGACACCTCTCGTGCTCATGCAGAGTTTAGTTTTGTGGTTTTTTTCATACTGGTGAAAAATTATTTCAATCCTTTCTGTGTCAAGCCTCTGTGGACAAATGTGAATTGAAAAATTATTAATTTTTGAGAAAATAATGAGCCTGATCCTTATTTAGAGTCATATTGTGTAATTTTGGCCAGACTCAGTCAAGTGTGGGCATCCTCAGCTGTCCAAATATTGACCTCAGTGCAGGTCTCTTGGTACCTTGAAGGCTCATGACTGATGTGAGGGAAGAGGCATCTCTGCTCCTCTTCAAAGCCCTGTTTTTAAGGCAACTGCGCACTAAGCGATTTACTCAGCAAGGAAACGACTGAGCAATTAGATGAATTTCTACTGATTTTGCATTGTGTAATTTATACTTTTTACACCTCAAATCCTGACTGGTTCATGGCTTTTCCTCGGGGAGAAGTAAATGACTTAAGAGAAGAGCTCTGAGATGAAGATGAAATATATCCAACCCTCCTGTGATTCAGAGTAGAATGATACTTTATTTCTAGGATTATTAACCAAAATGTTCTGTTGTGTAAAAACCAATGAGCACTGAAAAAAAAAAATAATTAAGAAAGTCTGTGAAACACTGCATCCAGGAGTATAAAACACACTCAACTCTGGCCGTCAGGCAGTCTCTAAGAACTTCAGCTGAAGTGGCCCTTTTGTTTTATTATTTTCTCTTATTAAAATGTTTTCTTTTGAAGAAAATGGTTAAGGTGAAACTGTATTGCCTATACCACCCATTCCTGACAGAGCATTCATCAAACTCCAGTAAAAAAATATCTAGGCTATAGATGTGTCATTAGCAACCCAATGATGCTTAAAGCTCAGAAATGTCCGAGATGCAGTTTGCTGAAAACACAGTATTAACATTTGTGTATATGGATGTGTTAAATTTGTTATTTTTGTGACAGTGGTTCTGTGCAGCTTACATTAAAACGAAAAATATGTTAACAGTTTGTACTTGCAGGAAATGTAGGTCATATTTTTTGAACCAAATAATTATCTTCTAAACTTTTCATTTAGTGATCTTTATTTTTGTACATAATACTCTATGCCTAATCCATTGGAAAATGATTATTCCCACACCTATATAAATACAGCATGTACCATGAGATTTGGAATAGCTTAAATAGTCAGCAGAGAGCCAGAAAATGACTCCTTAAGCACATATGCAATTTAAACAAATACATATTTCCAGTGCTATAAATGGCCTTAGTATCTCTCCATGCTTCTATTGAGGAGGCACAAGAAATTCAACCAGCAGCAGCCAAGCTCTTTCTGTAGCTATGCTGTCAGCTTGTGGAAAAGTCTTAGTAGAGCTGGGCATCATAATGATGTCTGCAGCACAGCTTTTGCCTTCATGCATTGGTCCTAACTTCACTAGAAGAGTACTTGAACCTGCAGAGCAGAGAGACCTCAACTCCAGTGAGCCTTGCATCTCCCCCAGGACATTTTGTAGGCAGCTCCTCAAGAGGAACCTTGCTGAGTTTTCCTGATTAAGATTTTATAATTCCCTTTGCTGTGTTTGTGTGCTGAGGGGTGAAGGAGGGACTGGAGGCCTTTATGATATGGACCTAACAACCTGACTCAAATGGATACAATACATACTGGATAATAGTTCAAGTGTGAGAAGTTCTGGAGTCATCAACAAGGGAGAAAAATGATGCAGGAAGCTTTCACAAAAGAAGCAGTTCTTAAGGAAAGAGCTGAATGAGGAAAAGGAACTTTTTGGTGCATGATGAGTGGGAGGTTGGTGTGTGGCCAGGGTGGAGCAGAATGCAATCTTCAGAAAGCAGGAGTGGTTATGAGAAAGGAAGGAGAGGAAGTAAATGGCATTATATTTTTCTTTGTATCTGTAGCATCTGATTGAAAAAAAATCAAATCTATTTCCATGGAAAATATCAAAGTTATTTCCCCCCCAAATTTTCAGTGTTATTGTTTCAATAGAAGTTTCTTTTAGAAACAAAGGACTTCTTTCAATTTACTTATAAAGAATGAAAACTTTCTAAGGCTTCTTTTGTATTAAGGACTGTATAAACAAAAAAAGCTTTGCATTTTTAACAATAAATTTTTAAAATAGTAGCACAAACATATTCTTCACAAAGATTCTTCTATAAATTAAAATATTTTCTGCTGAAGTAATTTCAACCAGTTTATGCTATCAGTAATCTTCATAGAGTTTACATTAATCCACAAACATTATATAGTGTGATGAAGCTGATGAGAATCAACAAAGGATAAAGTAGAGTATGGCAGCCCAGATAAAGAAACCCACTGTTTAATGCCAGCTGCTCAGGAAATGTCAAAAGTAAAGTGAGTTTCAGGTCAAGGGCACTGGGAACACTCTGTTAGCAAACCATAAGACTGGCAGCTCTTGTTATTAGTATGAACAAGGATATGGTGAGTCCTTTTTAATCTATCCCTGGGCCTCCTTCTAGCTTCCCAGACATGAATCCGTCCCATTTGGGCTCACCTCTGTGAGATTGCTGTGGGTTTTTCAAAACATGCTGTCTTTGGCCTTTCTAATGTTCCCCATCAGGTTCGCTAAAGGCCAGGATTTCAGTGAAAATCCTGCTCTTAGGAGACATGTGGGCTCAGTGCCAGGCCTTGAAAGTGCAGAAAATAGTGGGCAACTGCTCTTTTTTTAACTTTCCATGACAGCAAGGATCTTTCTTTACCCCTTGTTTTTCTACCACAGCATTTAATAGTTCCTGTGTCAAGCCCATTTCCATCTTGCACACCTTTGCCTTCAAGCACTTTGGTGTGCTATTCTGGAGCAGTTAGGTGGTGGGTGGTGAGTGTACCTTGTTTATCACCAGTTGAGGGAGTTGTACCTCTTGCTACAATACTAAATAGGCAGGCAAAGCTTCTGAAGAAAGAGGACCAGATTGTGGGCAGATTAGTAACTTGGTGAACCTTTCTATAAGTAGCCCTTTCATGGAGGATGGGGCACTATTTCATGTGACTAGGAAGCAGAGGATCTGGTTAGGGGAACTATCATGATACATGCTGATACTGCATGACAAAATGTCCCCAGCAAGGTGCTGCAAAATTAGAAGAGTGTTGACATCCACTCTGGATGAACAGCAAAGCAGCTTGGCCCTGAAACTTCAGAGCCATAATAGACACTTTCTGTACCTGAATGTAGATATGCACCAAGTCTGCTATGAAATACAAGGAATTTTGCAGTGATTATTCAGAAATTTGCAGGTTAACAGCATGGTTTGACTTTTTCCTTACTCATGTTTTTACCATCTCTTTGAATTTTCAGAGATGCCCTAAATGCATATTTAGTCCTCGAGTGCTATGTTTTGTACCAGAGGAAAAATCCTAATATGACACTGCACAATGTACTTCCCAACATGCATGCTGTTAACATGCTGTGGCATATGGCTTATACATTTTTAAGATACAGGAAACAAACTTCCTCAGTACAAAGTCTGTAAACTCAGCCAGGGGATTTGTCAAACTGATCAGGCCTACTCATTTAAAAGTTGTCTTAACATACAAGTATGTTGTCATATTTGTATTGTTTGAAAAATGCATATTGGGAGATACAGATTAGGAAGAGAGACCTGAATGACTCAGACCCTACTGGTGCCGCAGAGCTTTTTGGTTATTAGAGCAAGGCAGTGTTTCAGATTTGGTCCTGTTTGCAAAGTAATTGTCCTGTGTGTTGGCAACAGGATGAAGAAAGAACAGCCAATATAATGCCATCTATTATGGATCCAAATCTTCCTCTTCACAGTGATGGGATTTATCTCATCATATGTGTCCTGGTTTTGGCTGGGGTAAAGTTAATTGTCTTCCTGGTAGCTGGTATAGTGCTATGTTTGGGTTCAGTATGAGAGGAATGTTGATAATACACTGATGTTTTCAGTTGTTGCTAAGTAGTGTTTAGACTACAACAAGGATTTTTCAGCTTCTCATGCCCAGCCAGCGAGAAGCTGGAGGGGCACAAGAAGTTGGGAGGGGACAGAACCAGGGCAGCTGACCCACACTGGCCAATAGGGTATTTCGTACCATGAGACATCATGACCAGTATGTAAACTGGGGGGAGTGGGAGTGGGAGGAATTGCCACTCTGGAACTAACTCGGCTTTGGTCAGCAGGTGCTGAGCAATTACATTGTGCATCACTTGTATATTCCAATCCTATTATTATTATTATTATTTTTTTCTTCTTCTTTTCTCTTCTATTAAACTGTTCTTATCTCAAGTCACAAGTTTTACTTTTTTTTCCCGATCCTCTCCCTCATCCCACTGGGTTGGGGGGACTTGAGTGAGCAGCTGCATGGTGCTTAGTTGCTGGCTGGGGTTAAACCGTGACAATATGTTAGACCTTTACAGAAAAGACATCTATAGCAGATCTAGTAAGCCCAGGCATTGGAGATAAACAGGCCCTTTTGCATATAATTCAGTTGATCTATTTAGTTCTGTCTTCCTTAGGTTGAGACAAAACCATGTCCTGGAAGTATGTGTGTTAGGATCACAAGACCCGAAACAATATGCTGTCACAGCAGGTTGTGGTGACCCTGGCTCTTCAGGAAACTCACTTCATATGTCCTTCAAAAGAGCTCTCTACAGGACAACCAGGCAATCAGGTGCAGTCAGCATGGGCTTATGAAAGGCAGGTCCTGTCTGACTAACCTGATCTTCTTCTGTGACAAGGTGACCTGCTTAGTGGATGAGGAAAAGGCTGTGGATGTTGTCTACGTAGACTTTAGTAAAGCCTTTGATACCATTTTCCACAGCATTCCCCTGGAGAAACTGGCTGCTCATGGCTCGAATGGGCATATGCTTCTCCGTGAAAAAAACTGGCTGGATGGCCAAGCCTGAAGAGTTGTGGTGAACGGAGTTAAATCCAGTTGGCAGCTGGTCGCAAGTGGTGTTCCCTGGGGCTTAGTATCGGGGCTAGTTCAGTTTAATATCTTTATCAATCATCTGGACGAGGGGATCGAGCGCACCCTCAGTAAGTTGATAGATGACACCAAGTTGGGCAGGAGTGTTGATCTGCTCAAGGGTAGGAGGGCTCTACAGAGGGATCTCAACAGGCTGGATCGATGGGCTGAGGCCAATTGTATGAGGTTCAACAACGCCAAGTGCTGGGTCCTGCACTTGGGTCACAACAACCCCATAAAATGCTACAGGCTTGGGGAAGAGCAGCTGGAAAGCCCTGGGGATGTTTGTCAACAGCTGACTGAATATGAGCCCACAGTGTGCCCAGGTGGCCAAGAAGGCCAACAGCATCCTGGCCTGTATCAGAAGTAGTGTGGCCAGCAGGAGCAGGGAAGTGATTGTTCCCCTGTACTGGTGAGGCTGCATCTCAAACGCTGTGTTCAGTTTTGGGCCCCTCAGTACAAGAAAGACACTGAGGTGCTGGAGCAACGAAGCTGTTGAAGGGTCTAGAGCACAAGCATTATGAAGAGCAACTGAGGGACCTGGGGTTGCTTAGCCTGGAAAAAGAGGCTGAAGAAGACCATATTGCTCTCTACAACTACCTGAAAGGAGGTTGTAGTGAGGTGGGTGCTGGTCTCTTCTGTCAAGTAACTAGTGATAGGACGAGAGGAAATGGCCTCAAGTTGTGGCAGGGGAGGTTTAGATTGGATATTAGGAAAAATTTCTTCACTGAAAGGGTTGTCAAACATTAGAACACACTGCCCAGGGAAGTGCTGGAGTCACCATCCCTGGAGCTATTTAAAAGATGTGTAGATGTGGTACTTAGGGAAATGGTTTAGTGGTGGACTTGGCAGTGTTAGGTTAGTGGTTGGACTCAGTGTTCTTAAAGGTCCTTTCCAACCTGAATGATTCTATGATTCTATGATTCTATGAAATGTCTCAGACATGCTGGTCTTTGCTATCTGCCACACAATCCTCTTCCACACAATTTCTGAGCCTGGAAAGACCCTTTTTCTGAACGAGACAAGAACAGTTACTCCAAAGCAACTGGTTACTGGCCTTCCCTTCCACTCCTCATGCAGCAGCTGTTGGTAGGATCACTGCAAGTGCAGCCACAGAAGTTGCTTTAGAAGCAGCTTGGTAGCTGCTTAAGCTTCCCAAGTCAGCTGGAAGCCAGCCAGCAGTGAGACCTCTAATACATCTCCAGAAACTACTGAATTTGCAGTGATTACCATAGTGACACACCACACTGTTTTGTGCAAGTTCCGTGGTCAAATAGAAATGGTCAAAAAGTTACCATTTATCCAAAACTGCGATAAACCAATGTCATAAAAGGAATAATGGGACTTTGATTGTGGATCCCATATGCCATAATTCTACTGGATTACAAATAGCTTCTATTATGCATGGCCTGGGAAGAAAAAGTACCATGATGGATAGGATCTTTCTGGAGAAAGGACCACGATACCAGAATTATGGATGTTTCATAAGGAGTAAGTGCCCATGTTGCAGAAACTTTGATATGGTAAGCTGGTTGTGTGAATAAAAGTCGCATAGATTATTAGCATGTAATAGTTAATAATACTCAGTTTATTTGCAAGCAAAAGCTCCAATTCGCCTTCAGCAAACCCGGCATAATGCAGTGAGCTGCTGCATTGTGTATTGTTTGAGCTTTTCAAGAAGGTCTTGAACTCACAGCTATTAGCAGAGTTGGCATGTTTGAATCTGCCTATGCTAGCTTTGAATTTATAGGAATTTTGTTGGCATTGGTATCAAAACTCATGTTGTGACCAATGGAAATAGTATTTGAGCCTTGATTTCTTAACAGTAATTTCCTCTAAGGTGAGAAAGCACCATAAGATCACCTAGTTTGATCTGTATAACGCACTGTATTCAGTTTCACACGATTCATGTATATTTTCAGCATGATGATTTTAGTTAGATTAAAGAATTTATCTCTTCAGGGGTAACAATTACATGCCACAGGCATAGAACAGAAAGAACAAGCTATAGTGCCAAGTATGTGTGAGGCCCCAGCTATGATGGAGTTTATTAAATGGGACATGCCTAATTTACCACAATTAGTGAAAGAAATACCTTCTCCTATCTTTTAACTAATTTCTTTCCAATTTGACCTGAGAAATTCTTTCCAGTCTTAAATCTGGCAATCAATATATTTCTGTGCACATAAGCCAGACATACAAATGTAGTACCTAGGAACATTTGTCTCTGTTCAGAACACATAGTTTGTTTGGTGCCTTCTTGTCAGTTATGGCAAGTCTGTAATTTTGAAAAAAGACCACCACAAAACCAAAACCCAAACCACTCAAAAGGCAAATAAACAAATAAATCCCATCTCCAAACTCCCAGTCATTTCTATCTGGGCAGTTGCATATGAGAGGGAGAGGGAATCCTTCCTACCCTGCCTTGTTCTGAAGTTGTATTAAACCACATCTTTTAGGAAGGTATGTGGCATTGCCTTGAAACCTCCAGCCAATAGTGAGACCCTCTCCTTCACTGATAATCTTTTAGTGTTTAATTACCTTGTCTGCAAGAAAATTACATCTTGCTTCAAGGTTGAATTTGTCTAACTTCAACTTTCAGCCATTCAATCTTGTTCAAGCTTTTGTCAACAAGATTGAAAGCCCTTCATTAGGTGTCTTTTCCACCAGGAAATACTATATAAGCTGATAGAGTCATTCTTTAACTTACCTGAAGTTCTGCCTCTAAGAAGCACTTCCCAACACTTGCTTCCCCCACATCTCCCTGACAGAGCTTCCTTTCTTCTATAAGCTGCATGCAAGTGGTGAGGAAAGAGGAAGAAATTATCTAAGAAAGAAATAGGAGCGATTCAAAAGGAATTGCTTGATGATTGATCACTGTTCATCTATTTGGAAGAGGCATTTTCTCTTGAAAAGCAAATCTCTGCTAAACATTCCCAGCCTCCACCCAAACAGCCTGTCAGCTCATTTCTGCAATACTGATACTAAATATTTGCAGAGCAATGCTCTGTCCTGGACCACACCTGATGTAAATCAGCCAGCCTCCAGTGAGGTCAATTCCTGCCAGTGGAGCTGTCACTCTTTCTATCATTTGAGGATGTACAAAGTGCTTTCCGAAGAGGCATATGGATGTTAAGGAACACTGGTTAAAACAGTGATAACCTCTGGCATCCTGTATGGTGCTCTGTATCCTTAATTCTCCTACTTTCAGTAAAAATATAGGGCCCTCCAAAGCTTGGGTGGGGAGCGGAGTCACAGTGAAATCACAGAAAACCCCAACCACTTAACTTAGCAAGTCCATATTAAACATAAAGGAACAGTAAAAATTTCACTACCAATCTTCTGTCAAGAAGTCTAGTTTCTCACCCTACTCACCCAGTTATCTGTATATTTAATTAGCACTTAACTTTTACATTATGAAAACATCAGGATAGACCTGCCAGTCTAGGACATCACTAGATTAGGACAAAAATGTAATGCTGTCCCCATTCCAGCAAGCTTGTGGGACTGTAAAATAAGCTATTTATAGCTGACCACATCAAAGCATTTAGCGTAGAAGAAACAAGGGATCCAAAATAAGAAGGTGAGTACAGCTTTTCCCCAAGGAGGAACCATGATCAGAATTCAACATTTGCTGGTGGTATAGTTTCTATGTGTACCCTATGGGGGTAAGTTCTGCAGCAGCGATTTATTTCAGATGTCTTCTTTTTTTTTCTCTCAGGATGAAACAAATGTTTTAAATTACAGCTATAGCATGGAAGAGAGAATTTAACTAAAGCACAAATATGAGTCATGAAAATGTTCGTGCCTTGTATTCAGGGTAATAACTAAACACCTGCTAAATTACATTTTAAAAAAATTACCCAGTATTTCACAGTGGGTTTTATCCTTTTGTTTGTTATTTTCTCTCTTAAGCCCCACTCTCAATCTTTGATCTGCGTGGGAAGATTGTCTCATCCATGCAGAGATCCCCAAACTCAGCAGAGCTCTGCATGCACCGATGCTCTGCCTATGCAGGGCTGATTACAGGACAAGGACTGAGGTCTGTGCAACAGGGACAGCACTTCTCAGAGCATTTAGGTGGAGTCCTGGAATAGCACTGGGTGCACCAACACAACATGAGAGAAGAGATCATTACCCAGAAAAAAACCCAGACTTTTTTTTGAGAGCTTGTGCAACAGAAATGAGAAATTAAAAGTGACTAATCTGAGTTGATTCCATCTAACCTTTACTTTCCCACATGTTGCTGTTTTCTTCTGTTAGCAACTTCAGTGTAGTAAAAGTGTCTTGCTGAGGAGGAGAATGCAGTAGATGGGCATTATCTCCCCTGAGAGGTGGAGTGTATATTTGGTTACTGAGCCTCTTGGGAACATGGTGGAGGGCTCATGCTCAGTTGTCTGTTTTGCTTTTTATGTTTTCTTTAGTTGTTTTTAATTCTGGCACTGAGTGGGCAGACAAGACTCTTGAACAATCTGTAATTATATAGTGTCACAGTTGATGAGGTTACAAAGGAGTAAATATGTAGTCGGTATTAGAGAGGATATTTTTAACAATACTTACTCTACATCTAATAGAGTGCATCTGTGTCCTCTGTGGGCACTTTGCCTTAGATAATATAAAAGGAGAGCAATAGGGAAGAGAGAAGCATAATTATATCTGCATAGTCTTCAGTGGAATCAGTTTCTGCAAATACACACTTGACATTTGAACTTTCATACCAGTGCTGCTCCTATTGATGCCAGTGGCATCTTTGCCCTTGAATAGGAATAGGATTGAATTTTGACTGTTGAATCTCTTATGACAAGAGAGGTGGAAGTTTCCCAGCATGATCTGATTGCTGTAGTCAAAGAGAAGAGTTTTATTAGACCATCATGTCAGTAGTTCTTGACCTGGGGTCATGACTGTGTCTCAGAGAGGCACGACAACGATCCCTTCTTTTTGGCTCACAAGGAGAGAACAACAATCTGATATGTTTTTCTGTTGTAATATGGGTCACAGAGCAGAATGGAATAAAATAGTTTCATCAGCTTGCCTCTGCTAGGTTGTTACCTGCTGTGTTTCCACTTCTGCTAGCCATATTTTGGCATCTCAGTGATACAGAACAGCCTGCTTTGGACAGTACCACATGTCTAAAGTCATGAAATCGTATTGCATTTATACAATCAGAGCTGAGGGAAATAACTTTTTAAATAGTCCAGGGCCAGTTTTATTTTATGATGGCAATGTGAAAAGATTTGTTTAAAAAGCTATTGCATACTGATGCTTGATGTTGCTTGGCTGAAGCAGTTACTAGACACACTTTTAGTCATCTTTATTAACTATTTTTACTCCAACAGCACCTATGAATTTGTGTATCTTGTCCAAACATATAGAGTGACATTACTTGAGAGTCCGTCATTTCCAGCTTTCAGGATAGGTGTGGGATCAAGACTGACTTCTATGAAACAGTGCCAGTTCACCTCCACTGTTGCTCTACTTGTGCAACCTTTTGGGACAACCTTGTGCAGGCTGTAGGGAACATCCCCCACCTCTCAGCTTCAATGTTCAAGGTATTGCAAGCATACTGATCTTCAGCAATGACATACCTCCCCCTACACATTGCAATGAAATGGCAGGACTCCCCTGTGTATGGGGATATTATTCCCTGGCTTAGAGCACAGCAGTAAATGAAAAAGCACTTTAAAAAATACCTTTAGGACAATAAGACAAACTTAAGAAAAGGCAACAAACACTCAGTTTGCCAAAACCTGGATGGAAGTGCAGACTTGCAATGTTTTCTAGAGCTATTTGCTGAATTCCCGAAGAAATTACTAATAATTTGTTTTTGTTTTCCTTGCCTTGCTTTCTTTCTTCCTCAAATCCCAATGGCTGTCAGCATCTGACAATAGCACCTACACAATACAGCAGAAATGATCAAGAAATAAGGGGAGTGATTAGATGATCTGCTTCTTGAGCTAAGGGGAGTGATTAGATGATCTGCTTCTTGAGCAGCTGCTAAGAGCCATCTTCTGTATGAATGAGAGAAGTCAGATGCAGTGTAGAAGAAATCCAGCAGAGCTTGCTTGCTTCTTCCCTCCTCTCCTCTCTAGCCACAGGAGTGGAGCAAAGCAATCTCTGTCCCCTGGGCCTGTTGTGGAGTGGAGGGATTATCCCTTCTGCCAGCATGAAAGGTTATTTGTAACTTCTTTTTGTCTGCCTTTTACTCTATTTGCTATCTTGAGGTTTTTCCCCTCTCTCATCAGAACAGTGTTGCTGGTTTTGGCAGCAAGGTGTGCAGGACACAGCAGAGCCAGGCCTGCCTTCATCTAAAAGGCAGAAAGAAAACAGTCCTTTTCCCTTTGGCTTTGGCATATTTTGTGGGATCTCTGCCTGACCCACACCATTCTCTTTCTCCGCCTCTGCTCCTCCTTTGGGCTGCTCATTCAAACGTTCCATTTGCTACTCTTTCCCCCCCTTGTCATGTAAAACCTCAACATCCAGGTAATGAATGCCATCTCACCTCTTTCTCTTTACTCATATTTCTGCGAGGTGAATGAACCCACTGACAATGGAAGGAGGAGATAAGAAATCCTCCACGGAAATATCACAGATACTTAAAATAGTTTGGAGCAAAAATCCCTGCAGGTTTATTGAAAACAGCCCCCCTCCTCGACACACAGAGATTTATTTATCTGCTTTACTGCATTTTGCTTACGTCAAGAGCTGGATTGCTCCTGTACAGCCCCCTCGCCAGGCAGATAATTGCTACATATTCTTTTGTATTGCTGCCACCACCTCCACCATCGGGCGCTTTCTCAAACAATTGCCTGCGCAGCCTCAGAGCAATCCATCTCTCTGCAGACAGTAGGATAACAGTGCTTTGATATTAGGGGTCTCCCAGGAGCAGGTGAGAGTCTTGCCTCTTTTCTTGAAAATCAAATGAAGTAAATACTGTGCATTTCTCCTTCCTTTTCCAGATCATTAGCAAAGATGTTAAATAAAACCAGGCTAGCTCTCTGACAGCTCCAGCCTCTTCTCGATGGTATCTCGCTGGCCGTCACTTCCATGCAGACACACCAACGTGATGCAGTGTCATTTATCATTACCTTTTGTTTACAGCCACTCAGCCAGTTGTCACTCTGTGTGACAATGCTCGTATTCAAGCCAATATGAATTTATTTTTCAAGAAAGACTTTCTGAGAGTAAAGCTTATGCCTCACTAAGGATCCAGGTATACTGTGTTACTGGGAAGACCTATTCCTTCACTGTCACCCATTATATTTCTGATTAAACAAATCATAGCATAACCTGGCCTTTCTGTTCTTTTTATTTAGTGCTCAGGGTTTATTCCACATGTTCATGCTTATCTTTTCAGCTGGATATTCATTAAATTCTATTGCTATGCATTTAGGCAATAACAATTTTTAGGCTTTCTTTGATTTCCTCCACCTGTCTCCAGCTCCTGAAGGCTGGTTTCTCACTCAGCTCCCTGAACACGGGACTGTCAGACTCCATTGCCTGCAGGCAGCTGGAGATCCCAGCAGTGCCAGGACTAATCATGGGCCCCAATATTTGTCCTAGGAGAAGGTTGCCTCTGACAAACATGACACCAGTACGTGTGAGGCAGGAGATAAACAGCTTTTTGTAGGTCGTGGTAGCCACAGCAGTGGATCTTGGGTTTTGAGCTTCTTCCTTTTCTGCCCTTCCCTTTTCCCTTGCTGGTCAGTGAAGGTGGGAGGAGAAGAGCCAGTTGCAGGGGCAGCATCCCAGGGAGAGCTGGGCCACATCTGGGTATCCCTCCCTGCCCTGCACTGGCGTGGCAGCGTGCAGGTAACAGCCTCTTTGCCAGGGCCCTGGATGGAGGCAGGGGGATGTGCTCACCCGCTGGATCTGCTGAGTTTTCTTCTGGATGAAGGCAAAGCTAGATGGAGAAAACATGCAGGGACTTGTTGGCCATGATGCATGTCAGAAGCACATTCAGCAAAATAGTTTGCTATGCTGTGGACAAGTAACGACTGTCCTCCCACTTTTTTTCTATTGTTAATACATTCATTGCCAAAATAAATATTTCATTTCCCAGTACTAATGCAGCCCAAGTACCATTATTACATGTGTATTCCCTCTCCTATTGTGTCCTACCCCAAAAGCACAAAATATATAATTGCACAAGACTGGGTGAGTAGGGAAATATTTTATACTTCTTCCAATCTGTCTGCAACTTAAGAATTACAATAGGAACCAGATGCTGGGCCCAAAAGACAGAACTGGATGAACTATTTCATGTAAATTTTGGGCAAACCAGGAAGATTCCATGATACTAAATATTTATTTCAAAACAAATTTTATCTCACTGAGAATTTTTTCCCTAATTTTATAGGAAGTATGCTTCTTTTTAATAATATCAGGGTAGTTTATTCCATTTTCTTATTGTAAAGTACAATTCAGCTAGAGATGACATAAAAATTTATTTTAAAAAAATTAAATTCTTAACATCAAAAGGAAAATCAATTATTTTGGTACATGAATCATTTTGTTTTACCTGATACAAGGATTTTAAAAATATTTCTCTATTTGCTCATAACTAACAAACCAGTCTGGAATGAGACACAATTATTTCAATGACATTTTTCCAAAGCTACTAGTGAGATATAAATCCATTATCTATAAAGCTCAGAGTAGACAGTCTAAATCATGAATGTTATGCTGAAAGCATCGTATGAGCTTTAGGTGGTAGATGCTGTGCACTTATATATATATATCATATATATGTACGTGTGCGTGTTTATATATACACATATATGAATGTGTGAGTGTATATCCGTAAACAACAAAGACATTGTGCCATAGCAGTTTTTCCCTCAAATATAGTAGCTTAATATAGCTTATGGAGAGGCATGCAGTATGTGTTATTACGGATATTATTTCTTTACAGCTTTGGACCCAGTCCAAGATTTAAGCACATACTTATGTTTGAGTGTATCAGTAATTGCACTGAGTTTTGCTTGAAAGTTTTCCCTAAGTCTTTCCCCAGAGTGAATATATGGTGTGGGAATTTGTTACTAACCCTTTTAATAGTCCCCAATATCCCTCATTTTCCTCTGTTTTGGAAACCACTACGATGTGACGTGTGCATATGCAATTTAGGCTTGTGTGCTCTATGTGCTAAGCATTTGGATCCCAGCTTTTCTTTGGTTCCCTGAAAGAGGGCCACTTCTAAGAGCAGACATAATAAGCAGGGCTGTAGCATGCTGTATGAGAGTCACGGTCCAGATGCCTTGGAGAGCAGAACTGCCGACAGCGTATAAGGCATTGAGGTCAGTAGCTACTATTCAGGGTGAGAAAGACAAGCTCTTGTAGAAGGTGTGCTTGCTGCCATCCCTGGCAACATCAGGATTGGTAAATTCAGCTCCATAGCCTTCTATGGTGGGCACGGATTTGGCAGCCTGGCCCTGATCCTTCGTCCTCAAGGCCAAAGCTCTGTTTTGCCTGCCCTCTACGTCAGATTGAGCTGCCTTTGCCTTTATATATGGATAGCATGTGTCGAGTAAGAGGTGCAGTAAGAGCAGCTCAGCCTGCTCAGCAGTGCTTAACGTGAGCGCTCCATCGGGGCACAGGTGCTACCTCATTCTGTAGGTGACTGAAAAGCAAGCTGATCAGCCTTTGGCTGCACAGAGCTATAGATCAGGTCCCCAGTGCCCAGCTCCCCACTGATGGACAGAAACGCATTGTGGAGGCAGTGTAGCGTAGCTTGTTTAATGCTGCATTATGTTAATGCATACCGGAGAGCCATTAACATGGGAATCTTAGATTTAAAATATAACGAACCACACAATTCAATGTTTTGTAGCAGTGCATACTCTGGAGTCATAAGCACATAATTTTTTTGATCAAGTTTCACCCCAAAGCAAATTTTCTTAGCTAAGTAGCTCTCTAATCTATCTACCCACAAATATATATATTTGGTTTTAATAAAATTTGTTAATATTTACTAGACACATAATGGCACTGTTATTTTTTACCCAGGGTGCATACTTTACCTATTAAATGTTATACAACCTTCCTAAAACCAAATTAAGCAAAAACATTAGCATCAAACCATTGAATGCAGGCGCTATTTAAAAATGTAGATGTTTTCAAACACTAGAATGAATGGAAAAATATTGCTGCCTTGACTGTCAGATTACATTTCTTTCCTATTGAAGCTAAGTGGGTTAAATTAAGTGATTAATTAACTATGCATCTGCACAATTAGGTGGGCATTTTTATGCCATTTAACTTATATATTTATTTCGAGCTTGGGAAGAAAGGAACTATAACAAGACAAAGGGAAGAACGTCTACCAGAATTAGACATTCCCAATAGCACTATTGTAGTATGGATTTTACTATCATTTCCATTGTAGCATTGTTAATTCATTTGGTTTATAACTCAGGCATGAAAATTTGCTCCATGGTGGAAATTTCTCAGTTAAAGGAAATTTTGATAGATTTTATTTACTGTTGGTTTTAGACTAGAAAATCTGTAACAACATCTAAGAAAAATAACCGCCTTCATTGCAGGTTTTCTGAGTTTCTTCTTGTCATGAGCTGACTTGGCCCAGTCTGTCACTGAGGTGCCAAAACCAGTTCCTGAGCTGCTACCTGGACTTTTGTCTGCAGTGAGCATGAGAGGGAATAAAGGTGGGTGGAACTAAGGAACTGCTCAGATCCCCAAGCCAGGCTGGGGCAAAAGCAGCAATGACAAGTTCGGTTTCCGCAATCCCCCTTCCAAAGTGCATGTGGATGTCCATAAACCTGCCGCTAACGTTAAGCGGAAGAAGAGCACCTATGGCCTCTCCTCTCAGGGTAGAACTCTCTCCTTCCACCCCTTGCCCTGCCCCCCCATAACTGCAGCTGGCTGCAGACTTGTGCTGGATTTTTCGTCGGATTCCCCCCACATGGTGAAAACAGAAGTGCTTTCAGTGCTGCCATTTGCCAAACCTCCTTTCTGAGATGGTTTTTATCTCGGTCCCTGCCAGAATCCCGGTCACTGGCTGGTACAAATGCTGTAAATGGACTAATGTGGGCCCAGCAAGAGCTGGGCCTACTGCTTTGAGCTGCGCCTTTGAAAATAATGAGCTGGATTGTCAGAGCCCTCGGTCAGCAAGGCGAGAGAATGAGAACCCTGCTGCTCCCCTGCTCAGTTTGCAACTCCAGCTGCCAGCAGTGGCAACTATTCAACTGAAATTCCCTCCAGTGAGAAAGGTCTTTGGCAACATGGAAATGTTGGGATTTTTTTTTCCCTTCCCCTGTAACTTCTGTTTTTTGGCATCAGCTGCCTTGTGTCCTCATACAAAAGTTCTTTTCTTTTCTTTTTCTTTTTCTTTTTTAAGCTGACATTTTGATTCTGCTTTAATTAAACCACTTTGGAAGCAGCATGACTCTGTTTTGGAATGAGTTGCTCTGGTACAAGTTTTGTGCGGAGGCATCTCTATTTCAGAGTGACTACATCCCTTCTGACAGTCCTCCCACAGCTAGCCCACCTTGACTTGCTTCAGGCCTCCATCAGTCTGGGTTTTTTTACCTGCATGAACCCTACTGCTCTACAAGCATCCTGACCAGATGTCACAGGGCAGTTTTCATGCTGAGAGGCTTTCACTCCTTTGCTTTTCTGCTTGCCTGTCACCCCTCTTGCTCCTTTCCCCCTCCTCTCTTCTTCCACTCAATTACTGACCCAGTGGGGATGCCATGCCCCAGGATTTCTCAAGGGCTTTTTTCTCTGCCAGGAGAAGAGCCTGTCCAGTCCTCACTGAATTAGTCAGTGCTTTGCCATGACCTACCGATGTCTGGGGCAGAGCATGTGGGAGGAAAGAACTTGTGGGGACAAGGGCCAACACCCTACTACATCCAAGGGGTGGTATTACTGCAGTACAAAGGTGCTCTCTTACTGCTCCCTCTACCTAAGTTCTGCACCTGATTTTGCAAAGTTTTAAGTAGGTATAAATAGTGGTTGTCGTAAGATCAGTGATTCTTTTTTTTGCTGTTTCCCTTCAAACCCACTCCCATCCTGCCCTGCTCATATGATGCTCCTACAGCTTTATACTTTTAACAGCTTTGTTTTGTTCAAAGTGTCTAATTTTGCAATAATTGGCCAAATGTCCCACCCTTTCCACATGTATATGTGCTTTATCTCTCTCTGTATTGTCTGTTTAACCAGTCTTCTCCTTTTACTCTCTCTCCCTCCCCTCTCCACAGAGCACAGTAGACATTAAAGTATCGGTGTTTTGCACAGCATGTTTACCAGGGTAGGAAAAACATGGTTCGAAAAACCATGGTTCAGAAAAGCATGAGTGAATGCTGTCTTAGTGTTTTTAACTACATTTATAGCAGAGGAAGTAAATTGCCAAAATTAAACTGTGACAACATTAGAAAAATCTGTGGAGATGATAAGGCAGAAATTCCCAGACATCCTCTCTTGCAACTCTACTTCCAAGCCCATGAGCTCATCCCCACCAGCATTTCCTGCTTGGGGTGCATGCCTCAGTCTGGGAAGCACCATTACAGGGAATTCTTGGCTATTTTTGGTCAAATCCTTGGAATTTTTAACAATTCAGATTCAAATTTATTATTATAAGGTCTAGTTATTTGGAAGTGCTCTTTTATGATTGGAAAGCATATGGGAGAGGATTTAAACAAAGAGAATTAGGGCTCAGTTTCAGTGCCTGGAGTATAGAATAATACACAACCTCCTTACAGAGCCATGTTCATTCAGTGTTTCCTTCCTATTTCAGCAAGGCCTTTCCAAGTACTAGTCTGGTACATGAGCATTGCTCCATTTTCCACGTCTTTTAGACTTTTAAAGCAATATCCATTTCTGTTTTGCAGCCCAACATTTCCAGAAAGCATCCACTTACAGAAACGAAATCTGTAGAGGTTAATAAATAATTAAAAATCTGAGCAGAACTATTATAATTAAAAATATTTTTACCCTGTGCTGTTGGTTAGTGGATTGAAAATTGAGCCCACTTGGATGAATTAAATGAAATGCAGGAGGAAGACTATTGGGAAGTGATTAGCTGGTCCTTGTGTCCTGGACCTCCTGTAGTGCACTACTAGGAAATTCATAGCATTCCTGAGGTCAAATGGCTGAATGCTGGATCACAGGATATCTTCCTGGGACACTGCACAGTTATTTTGAAAAAAATCCAACATTGCAATAAATATGAGAATCCTCTTGAAGTGGCATTAAAAACCTCACTGAATATGGTTAATAAAAATCCTATATCATCAAGTACATTTTCTTAGGGATGGAGATGAACTGGATAAGAAGATGGCAGGCAGAATTAGGTAACTTGTGGAGTCCTGGGTCCGTGATCCCTCTCTTATAGGAGAGTGGGAAAAGAAGCAGTTTAATTCCAGGAAAAGAAGCACAGCAAATGTTTCTCCCTTGAGCAAGCAAAGAGAGGAGGGAAACTGTGACCATTCCCTGTTCTGCCCCTGCTGCAAGGCAGCCACAGGCCATTGCCTGTTCAGGGCAGACAGTGAAATTGCAACCTAGCATAGCCTAGTGGGCTTGCTCCCTGCCATAACAGCTATGTTTAGCAGTGGGTATTTTCAGAATCAGGATTTTGTGTTGTAATCCACGTCACACAGCACCTGACTGGCAGATGTCTGGATACACAGCGAGGCCTGGAGGAATCGTTAGCTTGGAAGCCCAGCAGATTTTTTGGACATGACAATTTTGATCATATTGTCTGTTTTCCAAAAGTGAATTTCTAATTACACCCACAGTTCTAGGTCAGCCAGAAGCCAGAACACACATAAAAACAATCTGATTTTTAAAGTTGTCAAAATGGTAAGATCTTTGAAAATCTGTCACCTCATTAATATGTAATAATCCCATGCCAACTTGCCTTCAAATAATTTAATAGATAAGATCTCATTTTTTCTGATAACTAAATTAATTTTAGAATATACAAAGTGTTTTTTTTTTAAAATCTTGTTTTCATTTATGATTGCTTGTAACTGTTTATATCCATTTAATAACTAAGAAAGCATGTCCACAATCTGTCCCTGGCTGAATTCCTCTGAATAGTTCACTTGTTCAGAGCAGTATTGGCTTAGCTTGTTGGTTCAGTGATCAGCGTGATTTTTGAATCAATGTAACACAGGAGAGGGTTTACATTACTGCTGCCACAAAATGTAATCAACTGCCTAGCATATTTGTCTGAAGAACTATTAAAGCATAGAATGCAAAGTGGCAGAAATAGAAGTATAATTCTGGTAAAATCATCAAAGGATGCAATAACCGAGTTAGAAAATGCAGTGACAGATCTAATTAACGAACTAAATTACAATTCAGTCCAAAAATAATTGTCATTAGAAGTAAAATCACATTTCTGTCTGAAGCGTCTCAGCATGTTTGCCATCGTGATTGGTAAAACTAGAAAGAAACCCACTCTCATTATTTTTTTAATGCAATTATTACACACAAAAATCAGTCATGAAATCGAATATGCCAGTTTAGCAAACCGTTCTCAGCTCAGAGCCTTCCCTCTCACACTGTAACGTAGAGGTTTAGGCTAGGGCTGCTGGCTTATAACACTTTCCTTTTGTGCTCATGTTGGAGTCAACATTATTTTTGGACTGACTCCTTCCTCCCAAAGATCTCTTCATTTTCTGAATTAAAAACCCAGACCATTTAATTTTACTATTGACCTAATTGCACATCTGAATCAGTTGGAAGCTGTCTAACAAAAGGAAAATACTAATAGGACATGTGCCAACTGCAGTTTAAGTTGGGGTGCTTTTAATATAAGCTGAAGAGCTTTTGTATTAAGCTCTAACAATGGGTAATACAGCCGCCGAGCTGATTACTTAAGCAACTTTGGGATATATTCATGCAACAAATTTGAATTCTAAGTATTTTGCATACTGTTTCCACCTATATAATTGTCCGCTGGCCCTTATCATTATTTATTATGCAAAACTGAATTTTTTTTGAAGCATGAAGAATGAAGTAATTTAGTATGCAAACAGTTAAAACTCTCATGTGGATTCCGATTTCGTATGTGTTGATAAATTCACTTACGGTGACTGACAGTGTGAGATTTTTTGGGGTCATATCGGTCACTCTTTCCATGACACTGATGAAAATGATAAACTAAATGCCAGAAGTGTCCCTGGCGCATCATAGGATGAAATGTGTAAAATGTCAGTGTCTAGCCGGTGTCTATTAATAACTAAATATGATTGCGTGTAATGAGCAGAGATTTTCATGTTGATTGAAGTATGATTTCTTTTGATCTTCCAGATGTTGCTGCTTAGAAATTCATATTGCTCTTTTGCTGCTAAATGCATAATGACCTTTTAAAACCTTTTAACTGTTAAAAACCCTATTATTTTCAACAACGAAGTCAAGCTTCCAGCTTTTTTAATGTTGATTGGAAGTTCCTCTCTCTTCCTGTCCTCACCTTCCTTTCTTGCTTTCCTCATTCTCCTCTTCTCTCTCCCTTCTCTACCCTTCTTTTCCTCCAATACATTTCTCTAGCAAAGCTCCTAACACAACACTGACTGCTGTGCTCAGAGCGGCAGACGGCATAAGACAGCTGGACCCCATTGCCACTTGTGTCACTGCTACTCCCTTAAAGTCCCCGGGGAGTTACCCAGCATTGCTGGGAAATTTGGCCCAAGCAAACATTTCATGTAAATACCCAGGTCACCTCGCTTCCGAGGTAGAAAAGAAACAAAGGCAGGTGTCAGAAATAAAGAATCATGTAGCTGATGCTGATAGCGGAGTGATCTGCTCTGAAGAAAGGAATCGCGGGGCATTATAAGCTTTTGGCATGAATAATGCATTTGTGTCGCTCATTTTTGGGCTTAGTCACACCCTGCCTTCCACATTTGGCCCCTTTATGGTTGCACCTGTGCATGAATGGTGACTGCCTGAGAGCTTGAGAGAACAAAACGAGTCCCGGAGTAAAGGCAGCAGCAGCAGCGTAAGCTTCTCTTCATTATTCAGCTTTTGTGCCAGTCCCGCGTTAGCGGAAGGCTGTCTCCGGCCTGTGTGACTCAGCCATGTTAATGCAGGAAGCTGCTTCTGCACCACGAAGCTGTTTTAAGCTCTTAACCGATTTGGTTCATGGCCACTGTATGAAGATGGTGAAGAAGGGTGTCTCTACTCCTGGCACTTCCGGCAATATGAGCTTTAGGATGCTTAAGACCTTTGAACAGTCTTCACAGTGCCCAGGTTTCTTCCTCATCACTGCACCGTCCCAGCATCATTTGCACTGAAAAGGGCCTTGGGAGACCACCTAGGCCAAACCCCCTCTCCAAGCAGGGCCAGCATTGGCTTCAGACCTATTTTGCCAACCCATTTAAAGTATTTTGGATGGGTCTGGAAGGAGAACTGCATCTGGCATGTTATGTTTGGTACGGTGTATACTCATGGGTTAAGGGCCAAGTCCTCTTCATAGTCTCATTCTGAGCAAATGAAATGTCTTCAAGCAGTATTTATTCCTGTAAATTAGCACGAGGACAAATCAGCTTCGAGCAGTTTGACCAATTCACTGTAAAAGGCTTGTCCTATCTAGTTACTTCCCAACTGTTCTTTGGGCCCACTGACATCCAGCTTAGGAATCAGTTCAATGCTTCTTATCGCCTGGATGCTGGTAAACTATGGGAGGTTGCCAAGGGCAGGGCTGAACCATGGGCCATCCTGAGGTGTTTTGTGGCCTTAGAAATGAGGACAGGGCTCATGGGTCTGTTCTAGTTGTTGTGTAACAGCAGGAATATGTACCATTTCTGCACAGGTAGTGTGTAGATGGAAAAGAATAAAGACTATAAAGCAAAATAAAGCACCTAGCAAAACAAACCCCATCTCAAAGTTTTTTATACCTAGATCTGTTCCTGGAAATGTTCAACATAAGCCAAACGATTCTGGTTTTAATTGCGGATTCTGTGGCAAATATGCCACACAAAGCCAAACTCAAGAAGACCCTAGACCCTTGGAGGGCCAGACCAAGCTACCATGGCACCAGTGAAGAGTGGCTCCAGTGGTTGCTGTACCAGATAATGCCAGATTTTTGTGCTTGCAGGTAAAAAATGCTATCCACTGTATGGCATCTTTGCAATGTCTTTGTGAAAATGGCTGTGTCTTTTACATACTTCCCTGTGGATCTCTTTGTCATAATGCAATAGTGACAGTCCTCGGGCTTCAGCTACTTCCGGTTCTTGGGCAATGTACTGTGTCATTCATTACATATGGTGGTCCCATCTGGTCTGACAAGCCTTCTTCATCCTCAGAAGGGATTACAAATAATAATGATGAAAAAACTCAGAGAATTTTTGCTTTATTTTGAAAATTATTGCTTTGTGTTGCATGAGGGCGCTTCCTGCCTATCTCCGGGGTCACCTCGCAACTATTGCCTAGCCTCCTGCCATCAGATCCATATCAAGCAAGGGCATCTGGAAGATCATTTGGGATGGGAATGCTCCCTTTCACCATCCCTGCTGGCCTTCTATCGGCAGAGGTGAGGCTACTATGCATGCGATGGACTCATGACCATTGCCCTGATAGAGGCTATATAAACATATTGTAGCAGTTTCATTTGTGTGCTGCCAAAATATTAAAAGAAAAGCTGATGCTAATACAGTATCAACCACCAACACTGCATAATTAAACATGCATTATTTGCAGCTGATGTTTGCCTGTTTAATAGAATTAAGGATAATTAAGAGAAAACAGTGAGAAGATATCACTGCACAATATAAAAATCTAACAAAGCAAGTGAAACAGTGAAAGCAATGCCTCTGAGTAGGATTGTTCACCCTGTGTGTTGTTTGCTCCTTTGTTTCTTTAATGGATCAGTTAACAATAAAAATAGTATATAGTTATGTATGTATATACATATGTACATATATGTGTGTGTGTGTATATATACATAGGGATTAAGTGAAAAAGTGAGAAAGCATAGTTGGGGCACATTATGCTTTTAAAATCTCTGTTTAAAGGGGGCACTCAAATTCCGAGAGAGTAGAAGCATTTGCCACACAAGGCTAAGATGGACACATCCCAAATTTTTCTCATCCAGCATCCTTTCCTTTTGTTTACAGTGAACTGTGACTGTTCCTGTCTGATCGCATTCCCCACTCTCCTCACCCTGAAGCTAACATCTCTGAATTGACTGGAGTAAGTCCAAAGGACGTTAAACACTGGTTTGGCCACTGGGTTTTGCTACAGGAGTGAAAGTGGATGAATGGCTTGTGCCAATCCATACCTTGGTAAAAGCATCTTTTGATGTCCCACCTTGGTGCTAAGCTTCCTCCCTGGCTGTGGTGTTTCAGATAGAAATCACCTTTCTATTGGTGGGTATCTTTTTGCTTCAAGGCTCTGTTCCTTTAATCAAAATCAGTAGGGACAGCAGAGGGAGTGCGGCTAAGGATGTATTTACTTGAAACATCCAGAGCTCTGAATATATCACCAACATAGGCCAGAATGGCCTGGGGAACATCTGTGCATCAGCTTTGCTCAACAAAGACAAATATGTCTCACTCAGTGCTTCACTCTTATATAAGTTTCCATATTGGTAGAAATAATTCAATGTATCTTGGTAATTCTGTTAAGGCAGGCTCACCAGTTCCCCCACTTCAGATTCAATAGTAATTGGGTTGATATTACCTGCAGGTATCTTTGTAAGAAGATGCTGTTAATGTCACTACTCCAGAAGCTTTATCAATACATTAATTGGTGCTAGAAAGTTGACAGCCTGTCCTTATGAGTATCTGGCTTTAAGCAACCTGAAACTTTATTATTTGAAATTATTTTGTTTTGGAAGATAATGCACTACAGAGGGACAGTAAGAAGCAGCATCCTTGGATGGCACCTGGTTTTGATGAATGGATACCTAATGCAATCAGTATTTTTGTTTGTTCCTGTAGTGAAGGCACACCCAGGGGCTTTGGTGAGGATTACGTCCTCTGTGCTTAGTACCATGTACAAACAGCTTGCAATCAAATGTGGATTCATATATTAGAAAATGAAACCAGCCATTCCCTTTCAGAAAAAATGGAATTCCCTTCCCAATAGGTTGATAACGTGAGGTCAGACAGTGGTGGCTGAAAAGGACAGCTGCCATGGTGCACAGTGGAGCTTCCTTAGGGAGGTCCCATATCTCCATAAGGCTCCAGCAAGATGAATCTCTGCACCAACACAGAGCTTTTGGGAAAAAACATGCTCCAAGGTAGAAACTTACCCCTCTGTCTTCATTCCTCCAGGGCCGCCTTTACAGACAGGCACAGTTGGTGGTTCCCTGCAGTAGCAAGGGCTGGCAGATACTTCACTTGGAGAAGGTATGTGGCATAGCACTGCCCCAGTCCCCAGTCTGGCCAGTCTCTTATTTGCACAGCTGCTGGCAGAGACTGTAGGAGACAACAATTACCATTCTGGGGGGCAGCCCACCCCCCCACC
>JANZLQ010000078.1:35086084-35175072 GCA_026212715.1 Elanus axillaris | reverse complement strand
TTCTTTTTAATAATGGCTGTTATTTCTTTCCAAGTGCTGGAAAGAGGAGTCCAATAAACCCCTCCTTGGGTTCCTTCCAGAAATAAAAAAACCATTTAGGCTGTCATTCAGGCCTGCCTTTTCATTAATTCTATTTCAATGTATTTTATAAGACCGTGCATCTGCCTTTGCAACAGCAAGGAATCTCAGTGGGACAGAGCAGCTTAATCGATCAGCAATCCTGGTCACCCAGAAAGAGTGTTAATTGGCCTCAGTACTTGAAGCATGTGACACCACCTGACCTAATCATCAGAACTGGAGAAGTCAATAAATTAGAGGAGAAATGCAGATGGAGAAAATAAGGACCCAATTCTATACAACCCACTGTGAACATAATTCCTGAAACCAGTAGTGCTATATGGAAAAGCCAAGTCAAGCATTTGCTGGATAAGGCCCAGGGGAGCTGAGAGCAAGAATAATTTAATGTTTTCAGAGTTTCACCTTTTAGTCTTCTATCATGTACATTTGATATGTCTTAGCAATTTGTCTGAAAGCTCCTAACTAAATTTGTGAAAATTATTCATTCTCCCACTCTAATAACCCAGCGGTGCAGCTTGCCTTCCCCCTGTGCTCCCCAGGGATGGACTGAGGCTGGTGATGCCAACGTGACCTGGTGAGGGAACTGGCAGGGACGTGCCAAGGCTCATCTCCCTCTGAGAGAGGAGTGGCGTTCACACAAAATTCGGCATCCCAGTTAAATGCCGCAGGTGAGATCTCAGCTCCCTCTGCGTCAATGAGAGCAGGTTTGCTTAGCCACAGGTTCCAGCATTTACCTCCAACCACTGATGAGCTAATAACTTCGGGCTGCTAATTTAGGCCTGTAATTTAGACACATGAAGAAGCTGGTGCGAATACCTCCCACGGTGTCTGCAGTATTAGCCAACAGCAATGGCTGGGTGAGGGCTGACGGAGAGTGGATTGCCTTCAGAGGCAGGGCAGTGTCCTTTTAGCCTTATTAAAAGTGCTCCTGTCCCTGTGCTGCAGATGAAGGACTTCAGTCCCTGGAGCTGACAGGGGCGACTTTCCAAGCGTTGACTGCAAAGGAATTAACATGTGCAGGCACACGCTGTCCTGATGAGCGCAGGGAAGGATTAGCCTACATAACACAGCCAGGGTTTGAGCACATGGGCTTTCGGCAGGCAGCTGGGTCAGGCAGAGGCTCGCGAGACAAAAGAGTCCAATATCCCAAATCTGCACCGGGGCAGAGGCCAACCCTCTTGTTCAGTATGGCCAGGTAGGAATACAACACTTAATGCCCTCTGTGGAACAAGGTGGGGTCAGCATTGGATCTGGAGTAATAAAGCTCTTCATCCTGCTGGCTCTGAAGGCAGCGAGTACTCTAGTGAAACCTAAACCTTTGCTTAAGCATTCAGAAAAAGGAGGAAATAAACAGTAAATGCATCTGATAGGCAACGTGTTAAATGGAGGATGGTGTAAAGAGTATTCCCTGCTGCCTGTTGTGTTCCTGGTGAAGCATTAGCTCACCAGCAGCGCTGGGCTGCACAAGCCCCTTCAGAGAGGGACGTCTGGAGGGACAGACACAGACCTGGCCTCTTCTGTTGTGTCTGCTGGCAGGGCCAACAACCCTAGGAGTCTTCTGGGGAGGATGCAATGAGAAAAACTCATGCAGACCCTGCCTGGGGTATGGTCCTCCTGGCAGCCAGCTACGGATGTGAGCGACTCATCCATGTGTTTCATGCCCACTGCAGTCCTCTCCTGTTGGGATATGGCAGGTGACACAAGATTCTCAGATGTGGGACAGGAA
Organism: Elanus axillaris; assembly: GCA_026212715.1. Lineage (NCBI taxonomy): Eukaryota > Metazoa > Chordata > Aves > Accipitriformes > Accipitridae > Elanus > Elanus axillaris. Next base: position 35,173,268 of record JANZLQ010000078.1, on the reverse strand, counting down.
ATGAGGGGACATTTGTCAACCCTCAGGCATGGAACCTTTAGGACTAAAGCCCCAAGGATAGGGATGCTTACAGTGATATCTATCACAACCTTTTGAACACCTATTTGAGTTCTGAATTACCTTCTATGTTTTGTCTTTAAGGCCAATAATAGGCAAAGTATTCGTGACTACCTCTGCAGGTGTGAAGCTCCTCAAAGTCTGAGGTGATTTTGTTATTAAATATTTCTGGACAAGATAGGTGGTAATTTTCTTCCCTGAGAACCCAGCAGGTAGCAAATGCACAGAATCCAGCCTGAATATTTATGCAATGAAAAACAAAAGTGGAGAGTTTCTTACTCAACCGGAAGCTGTGGGGACTGGGCTAAAGTCTCAGTCTGGGGCAGCCAAACCTTGGGAAAAAGTCCTTTGAAGCAGAGGATCCTGAAGAGCAAACTTTCAGTGAATTTTTTTCCATCAAATTTTTCACCAAATATTGGATTTTTTTCAATAGAAATCTGTCAGTTTTGCAGCTGACTCTCCCGCTAGTTGGAAAGTGGACATTTTAATTTTTTTCCAAAAAAATCCAATTTAGAATTTTCCGGTATCTTAAATTGGCTCCAGGAATCCTTACAGCAAGTCAGTTATCTTGACTTTGTATTTTGCACCCTGACTCACTCTGTATAGCCACACAAGGGAGAGACAAGAATCAACTGCAGATTGTGCCACTATCTACACGCACATTCGAGTACTCAACAAAAATGAACATCACTATCCCTATTTCATATGTGGCACAATGAAACTATTTGTTTATCCTTGAAGTTCCATTAGGAAACCAAATTTACTGACTTCTTCTTTAGAACTTTGCCCCTAATCACCTCCCTTTTATTAAACACATCAAAAATCACAGCTACAATGAGAAAGAACTTACTGGGAGGCTACCAGCTTTGCAGTTTCCTACCAGTTAGAACCACCTTGTATTGGTGGCATCAGTGGAGGGAACTGGTGGGAGAGGCACTGCTGCCAGCCAGGCGCAGGGACACCAGGACATGCAAAATGACTCCCAGAGCCAAGATGGTAGTGAAGGGGTGGCCATCTCCTACACCAAAAGCTATAGATGCCCAACCATGAGTAAGTGAACATGTGCCTGGTAGGAGTGCTGTGGTGCTGTTTTATCCAGCACAAATGTCTGGAGGTACACTCACCCATCTGCTGGCAATCCACATAGCTGTGCTCTTATTTTTTCTTTTTTTTTTCCTTCTGTTGTTGTTTTTTATGTATATATAGTTCTGTGATATATATATATGTGACAGCTCCAGAGATGGTTGCACAGGTAAACATATATAGGCAACTATGGTCCGCAGTGGGAAAAACCCTACTGTGTTAGCAGACAAGTTAACGTAAATTTGCAGTCAAAAGTCACAGGCACAGTCCTATTAGTTGCAACTGTCCAATGAAATGCATTTTCACAAATAAGCAAAGCTTAAAAAAAAATATAAATGAGGAAGAAAGTTAACAAGGCACTACAAACTCATTTTGTTGCCCTTCAAGTGCCAGAAGGTGTTTAGAGACAGTGGAGATATTGATGTTAAGTCAAATATGGAAGAAAAGCAGACCAGATTATAGTAGCCTGGCAGACAGGAAGGAGAAAAGACATAAGAAATAGGAGCAATAAAGTCTCCAGACCAGCCAGGTGAAAAGTGCAAACCTGTCTTGTCCCCTTCTTTCCATAGCTCACTTTTTCCCAGAGCCAACAAAAGTGATGTCTATCACATCCTTTATCTGCTGGCCTTTCAGTGGGGAAGACAGGGTTTTTCAATAACAATAATAAAGCTTTCCATTTGTATTTTAATAAGGAAACATTTCTTTTTATCAGATTACCAGGCCTGTCATGATTCACCTCTGAGCCCTTCATTTGGCTAATGAATTTATGCCCCTCTCTCTAGGGGCAGAAGAAATTGTCATTCAAAAAATGATGCCATTATCAGCATATCTCATGCCAAGGCAAGGCAGGGAAAGAAATCCCTGCTCGGCTTCCTTGGTGCTGGTCTCTCCTTTCTCCTGTGCTTGGTGCTGTAAGAGGGCAGGTCATCGCTTAGCTCTGACGCTGTTCTGCTCAAGGGCTGCTGCCCTGTTTCAGAGCCTTTGAGGTCAGGAGGGACCACGGTGTACTATGAAAAAATCCCACACCTTTGTACTTTCTCAGATGAGAGCTGCTTTCCCTGTTACAGTGCAAAAAGCTCCTTCATTGATTCAACTTGGGCACAAGCAAAGTTGAATAGGCTCCCCCATCCTTTACCTAAATGTTGAACAAGGGTGAAATTTTGGCTGAAATCCAAAAGAAGGCTGGACTTTGGTTGCAGTTGAGCCAGGAGGTGATTATGCATCTCTGGTGTGGACAGGATACTAACCCATATGGCTGCAACATCACTCAGGTGGCTTCAAACTTTGTTAAAGACAGGATGCCTTCCATCCCCATCTATTTCTGAGCCATTTCACACCATGCCAGGGCAGCTTCTCAGCTCTGGTTCAGGACCCCAGAGGTACTGCCCACCACCTGCACTCCCATCATGAATATCTGGCAAACTTAAGTTTGAAGATGGTAGAAGAGCAAACCTGTGTCACAGCACATGGGGCAGCTCTAAGAGCTGGAACACCGTCCAGTATTGGGTTTTTTGGGCTAAAAAAAAAAAAACAGAAGTCATGTTTTTTTTCTATGCAACTTCAAAATGTCTATTATTCATAATCTTCACACAAACTTAGCCTATACATAGGCAATCCTCACTCTCAGCTGTGTGCTCAGTCCTCCTGGCACATCGGGGAAGGTCTGTGGGAGCTGGGTCTAGCAGTTGCCTGTTGGCAGTGCAACATTCCTGTAAGGGATGCAGTTTCTCTGATGAGAGCCCTGGGCATGCTGGAGAGTGGCAACTTTCAGGGGATGCCCAAAGCCCATAGCCAGGTGGGAGTCCTTCCACATTTTGTGGTGTTTTCCTTCAGCGAGAGAGGCCATTTCAGTAATGTCCTGCCTACCTAACACCAGCCTGTATTTTCCACTGGGAACAGTATTTTTCCACTTTCAGCCCCTAAATGATTCTGGGCTAAATAACTCACTACTGCTTATCTCTCTCTGCTGGTTTGGGAGGAAGCAGAAAGGGTTAGTGGAGACTACCACTTAATTTTTAGCTTGTTGGATTAGGGGAAGCAAGTCCCTCTATGCCTACGTTACAGACTGAAGGGTTGAAGGATCAGATGGGATGGGGAGAGGAAAGTGTGTGTGTGTGTAAGTGAATATTTATGAGGATTTATAAAAATATCTGTTAGTGGTACACTGCTGTGCTGTTATCTGTCATGTCCTGTGTGCTCTAACTTGCACAGAGGTACCAGCCATTCCCCTATCCTGGGTACAGGCAGGAGGAGTTTATCAAGATCCTGGTGCTTCCTTCCTCTCTTGCCCAACCCTCCATATCTCACCGTACATTCAACTAATTAAATTACTTTTCCCTGAGTTAAAAAACTTAATAATATTAAATGAGCTTCTACAGATGCCAAAAGTAAAAGCTATAATGGCATTTTCAGCCAGCATTGAATTGTTAATTATTTGACATACATTAGAAATAGTGTAACACATGCAGCATCAGCCATCTATTCAGAACAAATCTGTAAAATGTGATGGTCTCAGTGACTCATGCTGGTCAGACCCAGCTAGACTTGCATATATAGTGGCAGGAGTCTGCTTTAGGATGGGGGAATACCATTGATTATGTATGGCAGGGCTGTTTGTGCCTTCTATTTACGTAAGTCCTGCCTTTACAGGACTGGAATTCACCAAGAAAAATTACAAAAGCTGTTACAAGTCTGCATTCTGCTAAAAAGGGGATTTGTGGACATTTATGTGGGTTTGTGCACATTAGATGTTGTGTTAGCAACTTACAGAAAAGCAAGTTTAGGTGGATGCAGAATGGGAAGAGCTGTGAAGGTCTCTCAGGGTAAATACCTACAGCACTGACAAAAGCTGTGTTCTTTTCCTTACTGAGAACAACAACATTGTTAGAGACTGGAACATGCCCATGCAGTGGGATGCTAACACTGGCAGATCACTACAAAGGTGTCCATCCATTCCATTCCTTGGCAAATGTCATGGTATGAGGTTACTGCTGTAACCTCTCTGCTACAGGGCAAGGACCCACAGTTTTCCTGCAGAGAGCATGTTAACACCAATCTTACCTTCAAGATTTCTATTCTTATGCCTTACACTCTCATGTCAGAGGGGCACTAGCCTACAAACCATGTCCATCTCCATTTGGCATCTTGGTCACGGGGGATAAGGGAAGTGGAAGTCAAGCAGCGCAGGAATCTGGCACAACTGAGATTCCAAGCAAGACATGGTCTAAAGCCTGGTTCAGCAAACACAGCTATAACAAAGTCTTTCAGAACAAAATACCCGAAAGTGTACGGGCCAGCAGTGCATCAAGAATGTTTTCTTTCCCAAGTCTTCGCATTATCTCATCATGTTGTTTTAGTGTTTTTACTCCCTCAACCTCAGAGAAAAATAAAGAACGCCATTTAACATAATAGATGTAACCTAAGGGTTTCTCCAAAAGGCTCAGCATTTAGTGCTGAAACTATAAGGAAGGCCAAGTCCTACCTAACTGCTTAGGAACACAGTTTGGCTTGATTGCGTGTCTTGTGGGTCTTTGCAATGGAGGTAATATGGGATGGGCAGATCTGTAACGCATTTCAGATAAATCCTAGTAGATCCTTTGATCTGATTGTTACTTCAGCTTCTCTAATACCCTATTAAAAAAAAATAAATAAAACTGTGCTCTCTACTTAGAATGAACAGGAGAACAGATAAGGTCAATGCTAAAGACCTTCTGTTCTGTAAGGAACGTCTCACTGAGTCGGGTCACTTACCTAACTCCCTCAACCATGCATGGCTAGACACACCAGACCATAAATTAATCTCCCTTTTCAAAAAGAGATGTGTGTTCCTGCTCATGGAAACTAATCTATAAATAATCAAAAGGCAATTCTGGAATAAGTGGTGGGTTCTTTCCCCCCCTTCAGCCACTTGCAGTAGCACTGGCTTCCTTTCAGCCTTGGCAATGCTTTTATCAGGATTGCAAAGCTGTGGGTCTACTTTGGCTTCTGCCCAACAGATTAGGTGTAACATCAGTAATACTGCAAGAACTGGTCTTGCTCACGCTCACTCTCTATCATAATATCCGTATGTAGGAACAAACATTTCTAACTTGGACAACACAAATGAAATCTGCTGGAAAATGGAGCAGATTTCCGGCGTGAAGGAAATGGATGCCACATTTAGAAACAAGTGCTGCGAGAACACTGCTGTTCACTAGTTTTTTTTACATGAACTCAAAAGTCTAAATACCATGTTTTTGGCCACTTTTCCTTTTTTTCCCCTCTTGTGCTGGAAAGCAACAGAGCCTATGCTCCCACATGATGCTGTCACTGGCTGTGAGGTACACAAAGCTATTAAACACTACACAGCATAAAGGCTACTCTCCAGTGGTGCCCTGCTGGGATCAACACAGCACCTCATGCCCAGTCTTGGCATATGCTCAAGCAATGCTGTCTGCTGCTGAAGTCATAGTCCTACCTTAAATCCAGTACTGATGGATGTTCAAGCAGGCATAATGAGGGTTTTTGAAAGGTGCTGCCAGTTTGGGAGTAGTGAGTTATATCTGGGCAACTACTGCCCTGTGAAATTCCTTCCCATACCCTGAATTTCAGTAGAAGCTACAGAATCCAACTGGTAGACACATGATGTAGGACTGAGTTCCCTGAATGTAGGCATTCAACATCATTTGAGGCACCTCAGGAGATGTAAGCCACCAGCACAGGGCTGGCAAACAAAAGACTTCAGACTCTCAGCCATTTGGCATGAGTGCTGGAGGCTACGCAGGATACCCACAGCATCTGCAGTGACATCGAACACTTACAAACACGCGCTGAATCCTGCCCAGAGGGTGGGATTGAGCTCATGGATTAAGACACTTAAATATAAATGCTTCCATGTGTGCTACATGCCTGAGTGTCCACTACAGTAAATGACAACCTTGTTGGTGGAGCCTAGGGAGGGGTTTGTCTGTCCAAGCGTAGGCGTCTCCTTTTGGGGAGCTGATTTGCAATCAATCTGCATCGAGGGAAATTTCAATTAGGTCTTGAAATGATATTTTTGACAAAGAGGACCCAGAGGGATCTGCACCTCTGGAGATACTCAAAACTTGTCTGGAAATGACCCTGAGCAATGTGCTCCAAGTGCTGCATTGAGTGGGGGGTTGCACTAGTTGAGCTGCAGAGCTCCATTTTAAAGTCCATTCACTAGTTCTCCACCGACCTCAAAAGGATACCGAAGTTATTTCAGTATGTCTTACTCTATAAGCTGCATCCATGCCTTTTTGTGTCTAGATCCTACATAACTGATGACATAAAGGGGAGGGAGAAGCAACATGGCTTTTGCAGGAGGAAGTTGTGTCTCAAAAGCCTACCAAGAGGCTTTGAAAGAATCAGTGAGCACATTGATGTGGGTGATTTACTTGATATTGTGTATTTGGCTTTCCTAAAAGCCTTTGACAAACACTGTCTCATGAAAGGTTCTGCTTACAAAAACTGAGCTGCCATTGGATTAGGGGGGGAGTTTTTTGTGGGTTAATGAATAACTAAAAGTTAAGAAACAGGTTGTGAAGAAAGGGACAATTTTTGCAGTGATGGTGATTCCCCAATATAAACAATGTGAAAAAGGAGGAGGTGGCAAAGTGTAAATGACACATATTATCTAACATCATAAAACCAAAAGTAACTGTGAAGTGTTATGGAGAAACTGTGTCATAACGCAGGACTGTAAAGATGGCAGATGAAATCACTGATGATAAAGTAATGCACATCATGAAATACACATCCATAACAATAAAGACATAATGATCACCTCTGGGCAATCTATTGCCCTGAATAAAAGGATTTGTTATTGCTGCAAATGAAGGTGGTCTGTGACCACCAGCTCAGTGCGAAGCAGTGGAGAAAGGTAATGAAGTGTTAGAAATTTCAAAGAAAAGGAAAAAATATAAAAACATCACTATGTGACAGCGGACCACAGCCTGGGCCCTGTGCACCTCGGAGCAAGCATGGTAGAAACAGAACTGGACAAGGAAAGGTGAGGTGTAGCAAAGGTGATCAAAAGCACGGGACAACTTCTGTACGAGGAGCCATGATTCTTCAGTGTGGAAGAGAAAAACTGAGGAGGAATAGGATAAAGATGTCTATAAATTCATGGTCTATAAAATCAGAACTTACTTCCCTTTTTTCTCACAAGTGATCCAATGCAGTTATGAGGGAATAGGTTTACAATATCAAAATAAAATACTTTTCTGCCTAAGACATAGTTAAATTTTGAAACTCCCTGTTTCAGGCTATGGGGTGAATAGGTTGAATCACCTTATGGTAAAGTAGACATCCAAAGCAGTTCAAATAAATCACACCCTAAAAATGCTTATTTTCCTTCATTGACTGTATAGGAAGCTTTTGATGAGTTGCTTGTCTGTAGAAGTCCATGCAAAAGCTACTTGGAGGTAGGTTAAGATGAATCCCACCTCTAGCATCTGCTGGAAATGATGGAGTAACACATTCCTGTATCTTTGAGAAATGTGGACAAAGCTCCTGCAGGGAAAAAGCTGGTGCAGGGCAATACATCAGTCATATAGCCCAAAACTTAAGTTTGAGTTTGTATCTCCCAGGACAGTCATCTACGTAGAGTCTTTTTTCTGTATTGCTGATTTACCTCTGTGTGGGGGCAATTGGTGCATTCTCAAGGGGAGAAATCAATTTTTGGCTTAACTCCACTGCAGTAAGAAGAATTTCACCAAGGATTCAGTTGTTTCAAGCACACAGTGTTTTGCTCCTATCACTAAACAAAGAATAAACCCAGCCTACTGCTTACTCCTCCCTGCGGGCGCGTAGTTCTTTGTGTTTGTTCAGCATGCAAAACAGAAATACGAATCCCATCAGCACTGAAGTTTTACAACAAGTTCTAAAAATAAAACCCGAAGGAACTTTGGGCAACTTGTAAAGTTCCTGGTTTTTATACTGTATGAGGGGCTGCAGTAGTTTATCTAGCAGCAGAAGCAAGTCTCTCCCTTTCATGCTGGCACCAAGCAGGGCAGCAGATGGGCAGCTCTTTCCTCCTCTCCCCCAGTTCACCGAGTGGTGTGTCCTCCTGGTTCCCCAAAAGCATGAACAGCTCAGTCTCACAGGAGGTGTGTTATCACAGCCCAGGCTGTGCGACGAGAATATTCAGGTGTGCTCGGGATGCTCCAGGCATCAGATCAAATCCAGCTCTTTCCTGAGCACTACCAGAAGCTGATACCCAGTCTGATAATTGGCTAGAGCCATAAATACAAACCCAAGAGTAACAGCAACAGTTATACCCCTTAGCAGCAGCTCAGACACTATCCTATAGTCAGAGCACCAGAAAGCAAGAAGCTGCATCTATCTGGGTAGCATGAAGCAAAAGCAAGTGCTGGCTGCACGAATCAATATATGTGCAACTGATAGCTTTTGTGTTTGCCTAGAAGATACATAATGCTCCAGTAGTTATACAGTTAAATGTATTTCTCTTTTTGTCCTCCATCTGATGTTACCAGAGGCTTCAGAAAGCTATCTTGGAGATGAAAGACCTCCTAAATTACACCACCAGAAAAATAGCTATAATGGTGCATGTATTTTGCTTCCAAGATGAAAGTCACCTTCTTACACTGAAAAAGGCATAGATATTAAAACACACAACTACATAAACAAGGTTAAAGAATGTAAGATGTGATTCTTCTGATGGGAAGGGAGTGAGCTGCACCAGGACGCTTTCTACCTTTCTATTTTTCTAGTTATGTCCAGGTAAGCCGCAAACTATTTTAAGTCTTCTTCAAAACACAAGTGAAATTTTAACACACAATACAGGACCATAAAAATTGCCATACCAGGGCTGTCTAATCCTAAAGACTGCCTCTGATAACAGCCAACAATAGATATCTCATGGGAAGATACAAACCTTCATATAATGGACAGTGCTTATGGGAAAATTACTTCCTATCCCCTGAGGAGAAGACTGGTTATTCTATGCTGTGCTTATGCTGGAACCTTAGACTTTATTCCTCTTAACCTTGTTTAATTTAAGAGTGCGTATCTTCCATTACCCTTTCAAATCCTTCTGTGAATCCTGCTACTATTTTAAAACTATAAATCCTTGGGCAGCCTGTACCACCCATTATGTCATGCTCTGATCCACCAGCCTTCCCTCCCCAAAAACATTTTCCTGCCTTTAATTTTCCTGAAAGAAGGTATCATTTATTCCATTTGTTAACTTATGTACACTCTGTGACACACACTATAGGCCAAATATTTTCACTTCCTGGTTGTATAAGGAGGGTCGCTATAATTTGGCCATTTTTTTTGTGCTTCACTTTCTGGTCTGACCACAGGAGAGTGCCTTGATCAAAATGCTGGAAGCTGCCGTATCACAGGCCACACTCCCAAGCCAGAGGTGGCTGCAATCTCTTCTGCCCAGAGCAGCTTAAATGTGCACCCTAAGCCATCAGCAGGATGTTTGTACCCCTCTCTGTCAGCCCTGCGTGCCCACCTTGGATATTCAGAATCCAGCTCTCTAGCAATGCACGGAGATACCGCTCCCACCCTCCAAATAAAAGCACCAGCTGTGAATGCTGCATTCACAATACCATACTCCACAGACAATGTGACTTTATTCACAAATATGATTTTTACAGAGGTAGAACAAAATACTTTGTATAATCTTTTTTTTTTAACTATATACATATAAAGAATATAATAGAATGACAAGAAAGAAAAGGTGTAAACAAAACAATATTATGCCATCAAATACAGTACAAACAGCATGCAAGAACAGCTTCAAATGAAACCTTGCTGGTGTAACTTTATTTCTAATGTGGTAAATGAAGAGTAGTAGAGTCATGCTCTAATTGGATCGAGTATGCCACAGCTCTGCAATTTTAATTATTTTTTTTCTTTTACAATAAACCAACAGGATAGCTTTCTTTTCACTGTGGTGGGGAATGCTTTTGTAATGCCCAATGTAATCTTAACAGAAAAATATAATAATCGAATCTACAAAGTGTACTCTCGTTTAAAAAGCAAAACCATAGAAACTGTACAGTTTTAAAAAGCGAATTATCTCAACTGCTTCTTAAGAGAATTTTCTAAACAAAGAATAAAATATGCAGAATAAAAATTAGGAGAGCTATTGTTCTGTAACAAACCTAATCAAATACTTGTTTTCTATTCCAATAAACAGGTTTTTTTAATTAATGACTATTCTGGAAATTATGAGGTGGGCTGGGTTTTATTAATGTTCCACTTGACTAACAAAGCATGAACTCCTTACAGGTACTATAGCTGTCATTCCCCTGGGGATGGACGGAGATTGGTTCTGCAAGCATGCTAGAGACAGGAACAAGGTTTAATCACTGCTGTAGATTTAAAAAATATTTTAAAATGTTTTAAATGTTTAGTAGCATCTATAAAAATAATCTTGCTTGTTTTACTACTGGATTGAGATTAGGATATGGGATTTTCTGCTGAAATTCATTCTTGGCCCTCACAATTGCCAAGGACTTCCACTGGATGTTACCTGGGCTGCACCAGGTCCCACAGACAATGGCCAGGAGCAGTGGTTAGAGCTCACACCTGATACATGTGAAGCCAACAGCAAACCCCATGCTGTTTTCCCTGTAGCTAAGGCTGAACCTCAGGGATCTGGTCTTTGGGGAATGGTGCTGTCCTGCCCCTCCATCCCTCTAAATCTCAGCCCATGTCATGGGAAGGGCGAAGGCTGGAGAAAGCAACTGTGCTGTTGTTACTCCTACAAACCATCAGCCCTGGTGACAACCACCTCTCCAACCCTCCTATCTGCACACACTGTCACTACATGAGCGTGGGGTCTGGTCAGGTCACTGCCCTGCTTGGTGCCAGCAGCCGTGCTTGCTGCTGCGCCTGTGGGAAAACAGGGTGTTCTGCCTCTGCCACAGGCTTTGACCAGTGAGGAAGGAAACTGTGAACACTGCGGTTAAATCGCCCGCCTGCAGCTGTCCCACTTAAATGTCATTTAAAGATTCAACCACAGAAACAGCACCTGTAGATTCAATTTGTCTTTATCAAAAACACAAGGATGGTCAATATTAAATACATGCTGTTTATAGCTACGTGTCAGGCACCAGCCCAACCTTCAATCGCAATGAGTTTACTCAAGATAAAGCAGAATATTGAACAGGGAAGGACGGTGGCTCTCATTTGACTCTGAGCTCTCAGGTGATGCTGGCTTCCAGGAAGAAGCTCAACTCAAGCTGCCAGTGAACATGGGGCAGGACCCACATCCAGTGCAAGTGGCCAGCGGTGGCCTGAACAACATCCTTTGCCAAATCACAAGGACTAAGTTAACTGCAGTGAAAAGGGTAAAGAAATACCTGCCCTGCATGAGAAATCCATCTCTGTGGCTTCATCCATGGCTTTGGCATCTTCCCAGGAAATGGATTGTCAAACCCCTCTGGATTGCTCTGGTGCAACTGAAACCCGCATTTCACCGACAGACCCCGCATCAGGTTATCACCCCCAGAAGCAGGGTGTTTATCAAGAGGTGTGAACAGTATGCTACCTGCAGACAAAATACTCTGTGTGATAGTTTACAGTCAACAGAATAAGCCTGACACCTCTTTGTGGAAGAACTGTACAAAACATGGCTGAAAGAACAGGATTGTCAATGACATTCAGTGGGACAGACTCTAACCCTCTGAGTAAGACTGCATCTTTCTATTGTGTAAACTGGTCTACAAGTATGAATAAAACAATAGACCCCTGCCCCATTAGCCTTGGGGAAGATTAATGCCTTCTAATCTACGCTAAATAAACTGCAAAGCACGAAGAGCAATATTTAAGTCCTACACTCAGCTGCTTGTGAATTAATAGGGATCACCCTGAAATTGCTATTATGAAATGCAAATATTTGCAAAAGAACAATTAAAAAATATTCCTGAAGTGCAAACAAAAAGCTTGTCAGCCATGTTTGCGGTATGCACAGGGACAGTCAGAAGGCGAACGCTAATGAATCCCACGGCAGAGATCTGTGCTAAGAACACATTAGCCCACTGGCAGTAGGTAATGGTGCAGCATCTTGCTCTGGGAAATAATTCTACCCAATAATCGGAGGGCTTGGCTTAGGATGCCCTAATTTTGATTCTTTGGATAGTTTGTTTGGATATAACTACCTGTATTTTCAGAAAGCTGCAGTACATGGCTCACAGTAAATTTACTTCAAACACTTGCTGATACTGCTCAAACTGATCTCATCTGCCCTGATCTGCAATTTTGTGTTAGCTAAAGTAATAAAAGAATCCTGTTAAACCTAAATTATCAAATGAAAAAGGCAATTTTCTCATTCATACTCCATTAGTTTTTTTAGTTATTGCTAGGAAAGCTCTAAAATGCTTAGGCTATAAAATAAACATGTGGCTTAATGTACAGTATGTGTACTTAAGAGGATGATGGCATCTGCAGTAACTGCTCTGTACTGCTATAGTAATGGAACGCACAAATTAAGCAACAGCACATACCAAGCAAAGCATACAAAAATGTATGGCAAAAAGTAACAAGCCTTCTGCTTTTTTTTTTTTTAAATAACTCTTTAATTGCTAAAAAGAAGAAATCACCAATATCCACACCTACAACACAAAATTGCAACATGGTTGATTTCAACAGATGCCTGTTACCTCTGTGCCAGCAAAACTCTGTGATATTGTCATCTTTAACATTTCACTGATTAGAAGTTCGTAACAGCTTTCCCTTCCCAAATGAAATTCAGTGATATATTTTCCAGTGCTGAAATTAAACAATTAGCTTAATATGGTTTCAAGCACACAACACTGCTAAGATTTTGGAAAAAAAGCACCCCAGATTCTTAAACCATGGAGATGTAGGATAACATATGAAAAAGCATCGAAGTATTCACTTTTGAAAATGCAATTAACAGCCTAGATCACATAGATACCTTTGATAATTTTACTCAGGCCCTTCATTCAAACATATCAGAGTACTTTTGATCAATAACTTAAATTCCTTCAGAAGAGTACCACAACTAAAGCTATGAATTCACATAAGCAAGATTGCATAACCAAACCATTTACAAACGTATTTTAGCATTACTTTGCAAGAGTAGCTATTAGGACTTTGAGAACATAAGTATCTCTGAAATTCAACCTGTGTGCTTCTTTATCCCTCAATGGTTAGTTAAAATAGGTATCATTCAGAACAAGGAGCAAGCAGAGCCTCTGCAGAAAGGTGCAATGAATGTCTGGATCAGACAGACTCGATAAGAATCATAAAATGCAGACTGGAGATTTCTCTCTCAGCCAGGCTTTTACAGAAATATATTTTTCCTGGCTAAAAAGGATGGCACAGCACAGTTTTACAGAGGAAAATGCAAAAATATAAAGAGGAGAGTCCCATTTGCTTCCTCAGTAATCCCATAAAATTAACAATCTGTTTCCACAACAGCTCCGAACATTTACCTGACTGCTGACAGGGCCTTTCCCCATCACCTGAGGTGAGTCTACACTCTCCTTTTCCACACTGTCAGTGGTAGGTACATGGTCAGAGTTGTTGTGCTCGTCATCCCTTGGCTTCCCATTAATGTGACCAACTTGTTCTACCCAGTTGCAACGAATGTGCAGGCCTATTTATTTATAGTTCAGATTTTCTTCCGTTCATGGCACAAAGCTGAAAAGTAAACAACAGTTAAGAAAACATTTGCTTGCCAAAGCCCAGCATGAGAAGGTGCAAGCTCTCTTTGCCAGAGCCTGGACCTGTGTTTACTCACACCCTCGGCACTGTTTCATGCTCTAGCTTGGCATTGTATAGGAACAATCACCATCCTCTTCAGGCCCCCCCTCTTATTCAGCCTTTGAGAAGTTACAGAATATAACAGAACACTGTTTTCTGAGACTATATTGACTGCACTAATTACCCACAATACTGTATATTTGCTATTAAGAACATAAATGTGTGCTTTCAAAGTGTGACATTCAGGGCTTTGAGGATGTGAAAGAAGTTAGATGGATTGTTCCGTCACTTAATCCGAGGCTTCAATGTACTTTTAAAAACTTGTTTAAAACCCCAAAAAACAGAATACACATTTTAACTGTTGAACTTTTACCAGCTAAAGGAGTTTGTAAGGACCCTATCACTACGTGGTTACAACAGAAGATACACAGTTAAGGTCAGGTCACGGTTTCCAAGAACATTCACAGGGACTGAGGATGAGGAAAACGAGGGATGGATCCTGCAGGAACCTTTGGGAGACTGAGCTGCTCACTGGGGAAGCGCCTTGAGTATTGCATTCACTTCCTCTGCAACCGCTGTCAAAGCAAACTCAAACTGCTCCTGTGGAGAGAACAAACGCATACTCTGAATAATAAAACACTTTCCAAAAGCCTGGTGCACTATTCTGCAGCCGAGCATCCTCAAGACGTTGTTAAAAATATGAATATGCAGGATGAACTGTAGACTGCAACGGAAAGGAACAAAATGTTCTGGGATTATTGATGCCATATAACATGTTTGACAGCATCTTGAAGTTGGAGTCATTTTAATGGAGAAAAATGTTGGTAGCAGAAACTAGAGCTATTGGGACACAATGATATATTGCAATTGCGTGGTCAGAAGGGTTTGGGAGTAGTTGATCACCAGCCATTTCCTTCTGACACAGAGATGAAAACTCGTTAACATAATTGAGATATGAAATAGTTGAGATGCTGCAAAGCAGAGCCTTTGGCTTTTCTCAAGACTGTTTCTAGGTGAAATCACCTGGAATAAATACCTCCTCCCCATACATCTATTACATAGAACAGCATCTGCTTTTTGGTTTACTTGTTATTCTTCTTTTTCAGCCTCCCTTTCTAATGGCATTTCTGCACCCACAAATTACCTAATGATGTTTAGACCACTCTTATTTAAGAAATACTTGGGAAGGCTTTTTTCTGCTATTAATTTACTGTAAGCATAAAACCAAAATTACTAACAGGCTTCTGGGCTGGGTTGGCAGAGGTGTGAAGGACACAGCCACGAACGGCCACCTCCTCTAAGTGCAACCCTAACATACGCCTGAACTGTGTAGTTCTACAGAAGGACAAAGGAGTTTTACTTCCTCAAGGTTAAGAGGTATTATATTTTCTAAGCAAGTAATTTTTCTCAGAAATTTACCTTTCTGAAATATCTGACAGGATGATCTGGCATTTGCAGCTTTTCAGATGAAAAAAAGAAAAGGGGGAAGTTTACTCAGAATCTAGGCAAATCAAGGACACCAGACAAGGACTATGGAGAAGTTACTGGATTTTCTAGAAGTACTCCAGTGGTTTAAGCCAGCTGGGGTCAAGAGCTGCTGAAGAACTGACTTCAAGAATGGAGGTCTGAGATGCACCCAGCAAAGCATCCTGAGATCACTGCTGGGATACTATCTGTGCCTCCAATTAGAAAATTGGTGGTCTGGTAGACACCTCCAGCCCCTCAGTTTGCCCTGCCAGGGGCTGTGCAGGATGGCTGCAGGTATGTACGCAGCAGTGGTGGATGGCTACAGTACACAGCCAGCCCCCAGAGGTGATTCCTGGACTAACAGCATTCATTTTCCACAGTGTTTCACTTTACTGTGGAAATCTGCTGGAAGGATGAAAGAACAAAGTACAGATGTGCAACTTGTAGTTCAGAAAGGCAGCTGACGTCTAATTCCTGCGATTCAGTGCCAATCTTCTCTGCCTTGTCTTACCCCACTGCAGAGTCATCTCCCATGTGGAGATGCCTCAGAGAGAAGCAATGATGGGCACAGTTCCTGAGCAGGAAAAGAAGAACAAAACTCAGAATAATTTCTCAGAGACACTGAGATTCAACAATTTTGCTGACTGCTGGGTGCTGTCAAAGTGGCGTCCTTGTACCTTTGCTGGACTTCAGCTGATAGTTTTTAATCAGACATCAGTTCACCCTAAAGAGTAGGAATCACCCTCAGGAGGTATAGAAAAAGGTGTATATGCCTGCCCATGCCTCCCGCACTCCCCAGGGTCTCTGCAATTAAAGAAAAGACTGGAAGTGCTGATGGCCACCCAGGAGCATCAGTTGTATTTTAACCAGAGTACACTGCGTGTGTGAGAGGAACTGGAGGGCAGCAGGGGCAGAAAGGCCGTTCACCTGGACATGCCGTGCCAGAACCAAACTGGGTGCTTGTACCAGCTCAAAAAGCTTTGGCAAATTTGGGCTGATGCAGGAGAAGTGCTCGCCTCTGGGAAAAAGAGCCATGGCAGGAGGAGCCAGCAGCTGCTGGACCCCATCAGTGCGGCCCTGCGAGGCGAGAGACCGGTGGAGCAGGCTGGGCAGGGTGGGAGACCCTTGTGCTGGGTCCGAGGGAGAGGGGCAAAGCAGGTGCTCCTGGGATGCCAGTGCTCAGATGTGAGCGGGACAGCTGGTCCCCGTCGCTGCCAGTCCTTGGAGCACAACAACAGAAGAGGCTGATCCGAGCACGATGGGGTTGATGTGGTGATGCAGCCAAGTTTCAGAGATGTGCAGATGCCTCTTCCAAGATGTGGGCGTCAGTTCGGAAGAAGGGAAGCTGCCCATGGTAATGAGGCTACCCTAATGTGCTCTTCATCTGAGTATTTTACAGTCAGGAAAAGCTTGTAAGATCAGGGGCTACAATACTTTAAAATGAGCCCCATTGCTGAAAATAACTTACATTACTCTAAAGTTATTTTCTGAGCAAATCTGCCCTTTAACCTTGTTGGTCCAAGATGTGTTCACCTTATTGTAAAGATCTGTCAGGCTGGAGACCATCTGACCTGCGAGTGCCTTTACCCCTCAGGGAGGGGGTACCCCTCGCGGGAGCACAGGGCACCACTGCACCACCGGAGGAAAAGTGTCTGTCTCGCCCAAGGACCGTGGGCTGATCAACACGAACTCCCAAGTTCAGTATGGATTTTGGAGACAAGTTCAGTGGAGACTACCAGCTAACATTAGATGTGACCTTAAATTACTGAGGCAAAACAACTTACAAAGCATAATCTTTACAGCCAGAGCTCAAAACTGACTGTGAAACACTGCAGTAAAAGGGACAGTAGAGCAAGCACAGGCACATGAGATGTGTGAGGACGTGGTCTTTCTAGGATGGCACAGCTGAGCTCTTCCCCCTCCTTCCTTTTGCGTATATGCACAGGCGAAATGCAGATACCCCGGCTTCCATTGACGGGTATCACCACCCTCCAAAGCAAAGCCTTTACACACCTTCTGTGCCTTTCCACAAGAACAACCACAGTTAGAGCAAATTAATTTCAGTAATTTTTAAAGGAGATCAGTTTGTTGTTTTGTACAGCTACACTATCATTCACATATGCTATTCACATGTACAAGACTGACTGGAGATGAATTTTAACATCTAGTTTTGCCTAGAAAACAGAGCCAGACAGGCATTTTGTGGTGTCAGTCCACCTATAATGCAGAGGTGACAAGAATATATTTAGTAAAAAATAATAAGCTATGTTTCATTAAGTCTACAAATAAAAATTCCCAGGAAAACAAACTGAGTACAGGTAGCATATATGACACAATAAAGAACCTTAGCTAAATATTACAGATTGCAAGAGGAAGGATATAGGAGAGAGAAAAAAAGGAAATATATATTTTTCCCATCACAGAGAATACAATTCCTCCTTCATTACTTTTTCCTCTCACATGTGGCATATCAATTCTATTTTATGATTCCCCTGCAAAAAAAATAACAAACCCACAAACCCTCTATTATGCTTCTCAGAAATGCAGAATGTCGTTATGATAATTTCATTACCATTTATTATATACAGTGCTTTTGAATTAAAGATCCCTTCCAGAAGACAAAATGTTGCAAACAAATCTTTCACATGCTTATTGAAAATGTGGAGCGCTGCCTGCTGGAAACACAATAACATTGCTGAAGTAAGTTGGTGTTTATTTTGCCTGGGGATATTCTGTAATTGGCATTTCTAACCTGACTTTTAATCCATCGTTTTAAATTACTCCAAGAGTCTAATATTCCTCATTTGTATTCAGTTGGGAAAGCACAGGGGTTTGTTTAAATCCATCAGAAAAATTCTCTAGGGATCATGCATTGCTAGCATGTAACCAGATATTTATAATTTGCAAGACATTAGCTTGAATAAGTGATTTGGGTGGTTTTGAGAAAATGACAATGATGGAAGAAGGAGCAAAAGGAGAGATAAGCAATATCCTGAGAAAATTTTTCATCCTGAATGAAAACACAGGATACGTTTCTTTTCTGGAGCTCTTCCAGATAAATGTTCGGAGGGGAAAAACACATCTCAAGTGAGATTTTCATTGGACTCGGGTAACTACTTCTGAGCTAAGTAAGAGAAGTTGTTCACATAACCTCATTCTTTCGTCCTGGAGCTATGTTTTTTTCTTTTGTTGAAGGCAACAAGCTGTAACTTCTCTGCTCTGAGAGGGAAACTGAAATCTGAGTTCCATATTTGAACAGAGCTGCTATATATTTTGGATGTATTTACAGGGTAGTTCAAAACTTGCATCTTCCCTCAGAGTAAATATATGTGACACTGGATAAGTGTACTTTATGCATTTTTTTTCCATTCTGAATAATCAAAGCAGAAGAAAGATTTGTGCAATTTTATGTCTTACTTGCAGATAAAGGTTAGTTAGCTTTGATTGGCTCATCTTCATTTTTCATGCACTTACTTAATTGGTAAATAATAATTAATGTCCCCCCAACTGTTCTGCAGCACCACTTCTAGTATTAGTGGGAAGATAAAATGATTAGGAAGAGATTCAAGAAAAGTTATGAACCAATGATTCCTGCAACACACATTTATTTCACCTTTGTCCCTCAGCAATTTCAACTCCCTAAATGCTGCAGACTTTCCTATCAGTTCCAGCCTGGCCAAGATGGAGTGCTGTCACATTGCTCTTGTTACTCAGTTTGGGGCTATAACTCTCATTCGATATTTTACAATGTCATACACAATTTATTTGGTCTCCATGCCATGAATGAATTTCTTTATTGTCATATTTGTAGCTCTTAACTTGCAGCAAATACCACAAACTATCATTCCATACATGACTGAAATTGTTACTAATAGAAAGTTTAATTTCTAATTTAAGGGACCATAATCACACCATCAGCTATCTTTAAAAGTTTTACATTGTGGAAAAATGTCAAAACTATTACAACTGACAGTAATTATAGAGCAAGATGTTCACCTCACCAAAGGGTACAAATATAGTTACCATGCTACATCCATAAAGGACATGGCTTTAGGCACGATATAAGCTCTTCCATTAAAAAATACTAAAAATTACTTGATTTCCTACAAAACTGTATTTCCTTTAATTCAAAACTTCTTTTTTTTTTCAGGAAAAAATCAAATGCAGCAGTTACATTTTCTTTAATGAGTTGAAGCTTTTGAAAAAATATTACATGCACAGTTAAGCACAGACACTCTAAGAAAATAATCCATATTTCAGGATGAAAGCAAGAACATTCTTTCAAATGCACATTTTCTTTAGTAGGCTATAGATTGTTGTCTTGACTGCCCTTCATATATGGTAATCAAGATAGATGTTGGAGATGTTACAAGAAAGAGCAGTAAACACCAAAGAAAGTAGCCTAGATAAATCTTCAGCATAAATAAACCTCAGTTGGTAGGGAGCCAAACACAGTAATCAGCAAGCGACCTGCGTTAAATTAGGTCATACTCTCTCTCTTCTGTCATGAAAACAACTACTGTGAAAGACCTTTAATGTATTTAAAATCCCAGTGGATTTATTGACAGTACCTTTGTCTGGACCATGCCTGGTCTCTGGTCCCTCAAGTGCTCCAGGGTAGCAGCAATATCAATCTCTTTAGCACCTGCAACAAACCACAAATTGGGCTGAGTTCAGAGCACAAGATAATCCATGCTGCATCTGTCAATCTCTTGCTATCGGGTTCCCTTTGGGCTAACAGTCCAATTGAAAATTATTACATCCATCTCTCAGCAGACTTGGCAGGCAGCTGCAATTTTTGTGTTCATATAGAAAAATAAGAGGTTGGGGCAGCTTTTATTAACATTAATTCAAGAAAAGCCAGAGAAAACCAAATTCTTAAAAATGCATCTGCACCTAGAGCAGAATATATTTTGCAGAACCTAAGGGTCTGTTGTGGCAATGTAACCAAGTGCCCTTTGTCATTTCTAAGAGTATGCACTGAATTAGGGCCCAAAACCACACAAAGATTTATGCTGTTGAAACAAGATTTAGGTGAACTTTTGTCACCTGCAGCTGAGATCCAGAAAACCTGTTTGTGGCTTCTTAGTTCAAGACCTTCCAGACCATCTTACTGCATGATCACTGTTTCAGCCAGCAAACCTATGGCATTTTCTTTAGGTTATACTTTGGATGTTGGGATACTGCTGCTGTATAGTGATTGGCAGCACCAGGATGCAGAAAATAATAGGCACATGCAGCCTAACTGCTGTGCGACTGGCTCTCTTCCTCAGTGCACATGGAGGTGATCTGTGGAGACCAAAGCAAGTCCTTGTGCTTCTCACCCTTCTTATAATAACCCAGAGCCTGGAGAGCCCAAGGGGTCAGGGAGATGCTGATTTCCTTCTCAGTTTCCTCCAGTTTAAGAAGTTTTAAGACCACCTTCCTCATTTGCCTTAAATGCCTAACCTGACACATGTTTTTTCAAGGGATTGAGAAGAAATAAGGATTTTGGTCCCTCCTGTATGAAATCCAAGAGTAGAAGCCTGGCTGGAAATCCTTCGAGCTGAGAAGTTCGCCTATGGAGTTTGGCTTTCTCACATCCATCCCCTTCTGCATCTTGCAAGAACATCACACAGTGCCAAAGCATCAGGCAGATGGGCAGAGGGTCATCCTAGCTGAAGTGTAACTGCCCCATCTCTGCTCCCCTGTCCCCTACTACCCTGGTAGTCCGTGCATTCTCCTAGGGCAGATGTGGGTCCACAACTTTTGAAGCTTATAAAGAGGCTGACCTCAGTCTCTCCTCTTTTGTACATACAGTTTCATCATTAGATGGTTTATCAAGGACAGGGATCAGCTAGAATTCTGATATCTGCTCTATTTTAAAGGGTACTCAGTGGTGTGCTCTGAAGAAGACCGTGGCCTTTCGCTGTGCAATTTGACAACCATTTCCTATTGCCTGGGCCTAGGAATCTCCCAGCCCAGTCTGTGTCAATTTGGGACTTCCTTCTGGAGGCACTTAAACCTGCCCAACTATTCACAGGGGTCTCGGTGCCTAACTTGTGGGCTATGCCCCTGAAGCATTGCTGCTGCAATAGCTAACTTGTACACATCTAGAACATATACTTGTTTAGTTCCCAGGAGGGGATTAGGAGGATTTGGCCCAATTCTTACCACTCCTCCTATAACTCCTGTAATTTAAGGGCTTAATTCTAACTGTAATTAGGTTCATGTCAATGTAAAAATCATGCACCTCTTCATTTACCCAACTCAACTTTATAACTCAGCACCATCTTTTAAAAAATTCAGAAAAACAACTAATAGTGAATGGTTTCATTTGGTTTCCTTTGATAAAAGATATGAGAAGATTATTTTAAAATAACATCAGCTCTGTAAGAATAATCGATTTGCAATATGTTCTTCATATCACTGAAGATATATATTTTCAGCTGTATCAGAAATGGAATGAATTCATTCAGTAAATATAACAGTCACAACTTAGAAAAGGTATCTGAAAGATATTTTTGCTAATTACCATGGGTTGTGCACTGTGTGGCTTTTGCTTCCTCCACAACCCCCCACACTGTACAGGAATTTACAGGGATGAGCTTTGAAAAAAATACTAAGTTTTATTTTAAAATAAAAACCCCCATACTCCTTACAATGGAGCAAAGCAATACATACTTACATATATTGTAAAGTCTGATAACAGTGACAGTAATTATACCTTAAGTCTGTTGCAGGTTTTGCAGTGGCAGTTCATCTGGAAAGCATCAGTAAAGGTACACTCTTTGTAAATCCTAGCACTGGTGTAACATGGTAGCTTATTTCACCATTTAGTCTCACACATGCACATACAATTAGGTGCGATTTTCCTATTCCATCACAGATGTCCATAGGAGCAGAGTTGTGTGAGCACCACACATGCTTTACAGCCTTACTTGTGGCCTCATGAGATAACCAGGACTTAAAATGTCCCAGTAGCATCTTGGCTCAACGCAAGAGGAATTCTCTCTTTCAGAAATTAAGCCATGAGAAAAATTTAAGACACCGACATCCATGGATGAGGTTAACCCAGTCCTGAGCTGGCCTCTGAGGTGTGCTGCAAGGATGAACCTGGAGATCCTCCCAGTGGAGCTGGCAGGCTCGAGTGCCACGTGGGCTTTCCCATGGCTGCAAACATGTACATCCCCCCTTCAGTGAGGGATGGTCTTTATTTGAAATTACTCTAGCCTCAGGACAAAATGGGAAAAGGTTCATGACAAGACCTAATAACACTCTTTAATGGCCAGATGGGCTTCTGAGCTTACCTTTGAAAGAGTTAATTCCTCCATTTCTGTGATGCAGGTTGCAGGCATTTACTAGCGAACGAATCCTTCCTTTTTTATCATCATTAACAGAATGACATGCCTAATAGTATGAACAACGCCTGATTATAAAATCCTGATTTAGCAAAACACCAAAGCATATGCTTGCACTGGAACATAAGAATAGTCCTAGTGGGCCGGTGTGCTTAATGGGAAGCTCGTTTTGAAGTGTTTTGTCAGTAGAAGTCCCTGATACATCAGTTTTTACTGATTAGTGTCCCCCAGTCCATGGGTTGTGATCAGCATGTCACCCACAAGCACTCCTGATGTCCTCAGCCATAGGTTAATTAAAAGGAAAAGGAAAGCAAGGTATGATTTTGCGCAAATCACGTGTCTTGTTGAGAGGCTGGGGGGGTAGAGGCAAGGTGAAGCAGAGGCAGAGGATAGGTTTGCTACCCCCTTTTTTCAATTTCTGAATGCCTCTGATACTCTGGTGATGGGAACTACCTCAGTGCCTAGAGAGGCTGATCAACAAACTTAGTGCTGCAAAGATGGGCAGCTGTTTTGGATGAAAAATATCTTGGAACAAGAAAATTCATGGAAAAAAGGATGAAATCAATGGCATAGGATAAAGCTAGCATGACTTGTTTTCTCTCTACATGAGCAAACCTCTCCCACCCCCGCATCTACCATCACACGTTCTGCATCTATTCCCTTATTGTGCCTAAACTAAACTAGTTTAAAGATATATTGCTAGTACACTATTAAATCTCATTTTGTGATGAGGGCTTTTTTTCTATTCAAACTTACACTATATTGCTGTTATATTATGTAAATTCAGCTCACTTCCACTGATGTGTGTGATGGTCGTCTGTAGAAAATTCTCCAGTGACACAGATGGACAAAGAAAAAAATTTTCAAGGCAGAAAGGGAGGTCTGAACCCAACCTGCATTCACAGGTAAGAGGAGCTCAGAGTTTCACTGCAGGGGGAGCTTTCAACTCTCTTTGGAATTATTTTGTTGAAATCTGACACAAATTCAACATCATCTTCGCCACGCTAATACTTTCTCTTTAATCTGAGAGTACAACAGTACGGCATAACATTCTACAGTACCCAGTAACACTTTATTTATGCTTTTGAGCCATTTCAGGTGACAAAAAATACAGCATATGCTACACGGCATTGGGAGAGAGGGATATTGCATCTAAGGACATTAGGGTCAAATCATGCTCTTACTGAGATGGCTGCAAAATATCCACACACTGCTAAGGTATTTTAAACATTGCTTATCTGGAAAGCCCACAAACTAAATTTGATGCAGTGGTTTAAAGTAAAAGATGGAAGAACCTGATCCACTGATTCCAAGGATATCCCATTATGGGAAGTGTTTTGCTCAGGCTACTAAACTATGAAGTGCAGTAATAGATAGAGATGTCAACTTATTGTCATACAACAAATAATCTAGAGGAAGGCTTAAAAATACTACACTGGAGAGCACTGACAGTTGGAAAAGAGAACACAAGATATGCCAAAAAGGCAATATTTTCTATCTTTTCTCCCCACCAATACATATCTGTCTGCTTAACAGTGCTACTGGTTTCAGAAAATAAAGAGGGGGATAAAAGAGGAAGCCTTTAAAGAATAAAGAACTGCCTTTTCACCTTTTGACTGTATTTTACTCTGCAGGGAATAAATTTGGTTTGGGCTTGTGACAGGTTCCTTTTTCACAATGGATTTCATTGCTTGTTTTAAATGAACATACAAATGGAACTTAGTGTGAGACTGAGCTAATGTTGTACTAGCAGCATTGTGAAAAATGACTGTGCAATGTGCAATGCGTTTTTTTTTAACAGAACATGCAGTTGCAGTAATTCAGTGTGCCAGATACTACTACCTTCCTCCTGCCCTTAGCAGCTCAGTGAGCTAGCTGAGTAAATACCTCTGAAAGCACTTCCAAACCAGTGCAAGCCAGATTTTAAATTCAGTAATTAACTATCATCTTCCTAAAGGCTTAGAGCATTCACAGTGAGTGCACAACAACCCACATCAGGAACATTAACTGGATAAACTAAAAGAAAACAAGAGAAGATGCAAGCTGCATGATATTTTGCCCCCAAGGAGAGAAGTGGTTTCTGAAGTTTAGGGTCATATCCTTTGCAACCCTTTCTCTCCCCGCAGGCACCAATGCAGGATGCATGCTGGCACTTAACAGCTGGTGCTCCTGATTAGCAGATCTCAAGGGGTTAAAGTGTTTGCCCTTAGATAGTCATATAAGTGGAGTATCCAGCATGTCATAAAAACATGGGTAAAAGTTGAATTCCCTTTTCCTCCTGCAATAAATAACAAGCTAGCCAAATTTTGCTGCAGTAGGCTCCACGAGGTGACCAGCAGCAGCTCGCAGTATTTAAGATCATCATGAATTACCTAATGTTAGTTTTATGACTATAATAATGAACTCTTCCCCCTCTTCTCTTCCTCCTAAACATGGCAGGGGACCCATTTTGATAAGCACAAGAAACATGAGAAACAGTCTGTGGAGGATAATCCCTTCCCCATTGTAGCAGCATTGCTGTCACTGTGATGGTACAGGAATATGACAAAGTTTGTCGAGAGGGGTAACATCTTTTAATATATCAGCTGGAAAGAAAAAATGAAGGCATATCATTAAAAAGTGGTTTTCAGGTTCAGCAAACTACAGAGCTTGTGCACCTGAAAATGTGCTGGTTCGGTTTTTGTTTTTTTTTTCCAGTTATAAAAACATTCAGCATTTGTTACATAAATGTATGAAAATTTTGGCTTAATTAAGGTAAGCTTTGAGTATTTTATGTAATAGGCTTGAACATGCATTGAAAGCAAAGGCAAAAGTCCTATTTTATTCATTACTAATGAAAAGTGCTGCGTAGATTGTGAGACTGATAGAATTTTACATTAAAGCACTATATTAAAAGGAATATTTTAGATTCTAGATGCTCTGAATTTTCTGTATATTTATAAAAATAAAATAATCCTTAAATACTTCATCAAAGCAGTTATTTGTGGGGGGTTTCTTTTTAAATAACCCAAACTGAAGAGTTTTCTTTGTGAATGTTTCACAAATACATATCACTCATAAATATTAAATTAAAAAAGATTTTTCTAGCGAGGAACAACTTTCAGATCTACTGGCATATATCTCAAAAAGATACGATTATAACTCTGCAGAATGGCTATAAATTTGTTACTGAGTCCTAAAGGATGGCTTGGTCATTAGTTTGCTATGTTTAGATACATTTGAATTCTCTTCCAGACTGAGACTCTGACTTCCTGCACCACTTCGGTTAAATCATTAAATTCACCCTATGTTTCACACCATCATTGATAAAATGAACCATCTTTTTCCTACCTAATAAGTTGTTATGAAGGCAAATCCATTAATGATTACAAGGTACTTGGACACTAGAGAGGTGAGGACCTAGATAGATACTCTAATTTTTTTTCCCAATACCCTTTGCATCTTTCTCAGCCCTCTTTCTGTTCCCCTTGATCATAAAGTGATCACAAAGCTGAATATAACATGTAGGAGTCATGCCGAGCAGTTGTAAATGTGGGATTATTAGCATTGTTACCATTTCTCCTTAAGGAGATGATGATGAGCTGCATGGGAATAAACATTTATCCCAACAGAAAAAACCAGGGTACTAAAGGGACTACAGAAATGACCTGTCAAGTGCCCTTCTTTTTGCAGCAGTAAGTATTCAGTTTCATTCTAGTCAGACATTACCTGCTTAATGCATCTTTTTATATTTATTATATTGTATAGGTTTTGAATTAGGCCTTGAAGGTAAAAGGGATTTGTGAGGTCAGATTAAAAACTGGCTTGTTAAAATCTTGAACGAAGAGTCCCTAATGCAATTCTTTCCACTGCTGTTGCTAGATGCTGAAAAAGATCCAATTAATATTTGCAAGATGCTGCAGATCGGCAGCCTTTTAGCCTCAGAGTCACGCATGATGCAGCATTCGCAGGCAGTTGGGAGCGCCATGGAAGAATCACTTGTAATATTATAAAATAGCAAAAATATATGTGAGAAAGAAAATAAGGGCAGAAATACAGTGTCAGCAAGGACAATGAGCTGTCTCATCACAGCGTGTCTGTGTTTAGGAAGAATACAAGTGTTTTTCATGTTTGGGTGATGACTGCATGACTCATGCCTAGAAGTGATGCTTCATGGTCAAAGTAAACTCGTGCACAGCTGCTTTATGCTGCCTTTCTTCCCTCCCCGTGTGAGGATTCTGACAAATAGGCTTGGGTTTAGTACAACATTTTCTGGCCCTTTTCTGTGTTCAGCTTTGCCTTAGCAAGGAGGTAGAAAGTCAACTGTGGAGACCCAAAGACAGGAACCTCCTAAAGAAGGACAGACAATAACTAGATCCAGGTCTGCCAGGGGCCTAATACCCAAAAAGGGCCCACCTGTACTGCTGGCTGTGATAGCATACAGGACCAACAGTGGGGTCTCTGGGGAGTTAAGAGTGGTATATCTGTCCCCATGGACTATTACACTGTCAAAGCTATAGCGTTTCCAATACCCAAGCTAGTTGGACATAGCACAGGTATGCTATAGATTTGCAATGCCCTCAAAGTTCTAGATGCCTCCAGCTTCCCACTGACAACTTCTAAAGGACAGCTCGTGTAGCTGCTCCAGAGAGTGTTTGCCCCATTGAGTACTTAATGTTGCAGCGAAACATTTAATCACACCATATGAGGGGCAAACTCAATCTGATTAAAGAAGAAAGGGTCATAACTGGGGGGAGTGTAACACCACTTCTTCACTGACCATTAGTTTTAATGGCATACCGGTAATATTTACTAACTAGCTTAGTCTCAAAGGCCCAGCCTCATCTCCTCTACTCCAGCCATCCTTGAAGTTCGAATCAGAGTTAGTCATCTCCTCTCCCAACAGCTAAGAGAGAGAGGGGAAGCTCTGATGGGCAATTCATTTGCCTGAGAATTATCCTCCAGAGGTGCGTATCATTCTCCATTGATGACTGAGGAGACCTAGACAACTAGGTTAGGCAAGATGCTTAATGCTAGATGCTTTATATGGCTAAAGTTAGCCAGAATGAACCTGGATTGAAAAGAGTTGGTTTTGCTCTGCAGTTTTGGGCTCAAAAATGCTAGAATCTGCCAAATCTAACAGTGTTTGAGATATGTTTTGTATCTATTGCCTTCCCCTCTTTCCTCAACTCTCCAGTCTTGCAATTTTGATGGAAATGACAAAGTAAAAAGCCACATGAACCACAATGAAAAGATAAACTGGTTGCAGTATGGTGTAGGGAAAGCCACGGAAGTGAAAAGTGTGTTGTAAGAGTAACTGCTGCTTGTATAGTGCTCTGCTGCAAAGAAACGAGAGGTTTTTCTTCCTTCAACTTGCATTGTCTGAGTGCCCACTAAATAAAAACAATTGTAAATATTAAAGTTCAAAAAGGGAGCTGAACAACAGCTAGAAACTACAAAAATAAAACTGATTTTCATTTGTAGTTATCCATATTGCTGCTGCTGTAGCTGCTGGAATTCTGCTATTGGCCAGGAGGACCATTTGATGCTTTTCATGGAAAGAGAAAAGCATCAGCAAAAACCTAGTGAGGGACAGACTTTTAAAGATAACAAAAAAGATAAGTGTATTCAGGCTTGCATTTTCATTAAAAGCTTATTCTCTCTCAGAGATGAACAAAATCTGTGTAAATGAGTGTATGCAGTTAGGGATGGACCCAGCGTACATCTGAATCAGAAACTGTCTGTAATTTCAGACAAAATACATTAAGTGCTTCTATACACCTAACAATGACCCAAATTAAAATCTCACTACCTTTATTAAAAAAAACCAAACCAAACCAACCACAACAGAAGAACCCAACAGGCAAAGCAAGCATACAAATGGAGAAAAGAAGTGAAGAAAATGATTTTGACAGTCATATACACATGGAGTATACATTACATAATGTGTTAGTGTTCACACATTTTATATTAATACTTGAAAACAGCATGTTATAAATGTATAAATGTAAGCGATACGGCTTTGTCAATACACAATCCAAAGGAAGGCGATACTGAAGATGGAACACCTAGGAATAGCCTAATATTTTTAAAACTGCTACAGGAAAATAATGCTTCTAAGCTTACACTGATTTTAACAGTTTTGCAGCGATAGAAATCCACTACTGACATGTCAGCTTTTAAGCTAATATCCTTTGTCAATGCAGAAAAAACATGCAGAAACTACTCACTGTAACTGAATGCAAATGGATGCTAATTTGAGGACCAATCCTTCCTCACTTCCACCGTGCATGAGAATATGTCACATCACATTCTATACCATACAGGAATTGTTCCTCTTTCACATCTAGATTTTCTCCACCCCCTCCAGAAGTTACAAGTAAAAGGAATATGCCTAAATTACTACATGCAAGAAATAGAAGTTGATGAGTTATATTCCATATGAGGTAAGATATCCCATAATCACCTATGGCCACTCTAGAAAATACCAGTGCACACATCTAAATTCAACTTACACAGACATGCACGTGCACACACACACATGCACGCGTACAAAGTGTATATACAGCTAGAATTGCGGGTGTGCTGTTACTGCCTACTTCAAGGTGTTCCCCAGTATCAGCCTCCATACAGTTCTACACAATTTGCTTCTTTTAGTACCTCTTCCAGAAACTACTGTCGAATTACCTGAGATGCAGTTCATCTCCACATGCTGAATCAAAGTTAAGATGCTGATTGCAAAAATGACATTTCTGAAAGTGTGCCTCAGTTGGCTCTAAAAAATCTTGGAGTTCCCTTTGGAAAATGTGAATTTTCTTTACAGGGGACACAGAAGTAGCTCTCCCACATGAATCTATTAAATTGTAACAACTACATTTGACATTACTTTCATTTTATGTTGCACGTAGGTGGCAATGCTTTCACAAGACAGTACATGGAGTGACCTGGGTAAAAGATTCAACTATTATGGATTCATTCTTCAATGAAGTTTACCCTTAAAAGTGACTAAACTGGTCCAGCTGTAGAAGTTGTGGAATAATTACACTTTATTTAGGTAATATACATTGTATGTACCCTTTACAGCCAGAAGACTACCATCTGGTCAATTAAACATTTGTCTTCAAATCATTCTATGAACTGCTGCATGAGATTAGCTACAGAAAAAGTAGTTCTTCGCTCTGTATATAAACCTCTTTTTCCAAACATTTGCCCAGCTGCTTCTCAAACTGATACCACAGTATTTCTATGACCAGCTTTTTCACTTCTCCATATTCTAACCTACCCATTGTATGAAAAAATGCCGCCCAAATTCCTTATCTGCTTGTCTCCTCCTTAGTTTCAGTCAATGACCTCTTGTTTTCAAATTAGTCACTATCTCAAGCTGCTTACTGACATCAATACATTCCTTTCAGGGTCTTCTAACGCTCTATGGGGACCCCCCTTCGTGCTCCCTTTCCCAAGGAATAGCCCATGTCTGATCAGTCTTTCTTCACAACTCATTTGCCCCAAACCCTGAATAATTAGGATTGCTTTCTACCACACTTCTCTAGTCCCAATTCTTTTCCAATAAAATCTCAAGAGCAAATAACTCAAGAAATATGGCTTTTTTTGAGTAACACCTGACCACTAAACTATATAAAAAAGAAAAAAGCCAAAGAAATTACATCAAGAACTTGTTTGCTTTTTGTTTGAAATCTCTATATGCCATAAAGAAAACCATTAAAAATTCAGTCCATACAACTTACACTAGGAAACATCAACCAACACCACCTTCCCTATGGTCACTAATTCATTTTACAACAGAAGCTTGGAGAACATGCTACATTTTTATCTTCGTTTTATGAACTGTTGATCAAGGACTCTATAGTGTCAATAATGTGTCAAAAGCTTTAAAGCTTTATACGTCAAAATGTGTTTTGCCAAGGAAATAAGCACTGTTCTAAACAGCTTATTCTAAATAGCAAGACTTTGCTGAGCATCATAGGCTGGACCGTAAAAAACTGTCCTATACATTGCCTATACAGTTTTGCATGTAGCTGGGGGCCCAGCTCTCATTGTGATTAATTATCTGCTGAGAAAGGCTGCAAGAATGAGCACTATTTGCTAATTGTGTTTCCAGGGTAACTCATTACATAAAAGTTACAATACATAAATGCAGCTCATTTGAAAAAAACAGCCTTACAACATATGATATGTTTACATGGATAGTAAGAACTTCCTTCAGAAACTGAAATAGCAACATTTCAGATTTACATGGTTAGCATTATTGCTGCTGAGAACTGAAGCAGTCTTGTGAATAGCACGATAGCTCACAAAGCAAAACTTAATTTTTTGGCTTTACCGGCCTGAATTTTTTTCCTTTTTCCTAGAGATAATAATCTACCTCACCCAAATCTCAAAGACCAGCAATGTGATAATTTCAAACTTAAAACATGAAAACAATTAAATTTTTAAGTCCTGAATGTTTCTGCTGTAATTTTTTCTCCAATATATCACCTATTTTTAATCCACTTCTTGCCCTCTTACCATTAAATACCATTTTAAAACTCCCTCTTTTCTGCACTATATATTCTCTCAACTACTGTATGACATGTAGGATGTTAAGTTTTATTTTCATGGGAGAAGCTGGATCCTGGGCTGAAGAAATATTATCTCATTCACCAGAAGCATGTCAGAAATAAGTCTGCTCTAGACTTGTATCAGCACAACTGAACAACAGAATTTTCTCAGACTTTGCATAAGCAAAAATAAGCAGATTGAATCCATTTCAACATGAATATGGGCAAGCATTCTCTTTCATAAAATCCTTTCAGAGAGGAGCTAACCCCACAACTTCATTATGATTGTTAAATCCACACAGCAGATAAGCAAAACCTCAGCAAGGGTTCAGATTAGCCAAAATCATTTGATCACGATGAGTCAGAAGGCGAATTAAGGAATCTTTTGTTTTGCCTTAAAATGTCATGGTATAAACTGCATCTGCTCAGGAGCTGACTCACAAGACCCTCAGACAATAGGGTAGCCGGGGCAAGGAAAGGACTTCGGGAGATAACCTCCGCAGCCAGCCCAGGCCAAAGCATGTGTGCTCATCAATTATAATCCAAGCTTTTGAATGTGAGAGAATAAACCGTTGGTTCGGCTTTGCTAAATCAAATCTTTTTGTGGGGTTTTAGAATTCAGAAATCAATACTTTAAAAGGATTTTAAAATTCATATTCGCCTTCCCTTTGAATCATCTTGTTCCAGCTAGTTCAAACACAAGAAAATGGACAGTCAGCAAACTCTAAGCAGTTGCTGGCTGGATTAATATCTAAAAATCAAAGTATTATCTACACTATCCAAGCCTCTCAGTTCAGAAAAATGAAAGTGGGAAGACTCATAATCTCTTTTTTTTTTCTTGTTCGTGCCAGTAACACTCAATAAAAATGTCTTGCAATATATCAGACTTTTAGTCACTACAATAAGCCTGCAGGAAAGACAAGAAATGAGAAAATTCTCAACTTTTCTCTAGATGACACAAAAAGAAAAAAATCTGATCAGCTCAGAGTTACTGTGAGTTTGGGGTGAGGAAGGAGTATCAAGTAGACTAAATCTAAATCATTTTATCTTCCCTATTAACAAAGGATAAAACTCATAAATACATCAAGAACAGTGAAACTCTCAGCAGAAATCAGCCTCAGAAAAAGTTTGTAAAAAATTCAGCAAGCATTGTTACCTACAAAAACAATCCATTGTAATTTTCTGTATTTATTTAAATGATGGAAGCACGCATGGAGTTGAAATATATTGTTTCTCAACTTCTTACTCAAAACTAAAGCTTGTCCTAAACTGCCAATGAAATGAGAGGTGACTTGGTAACTGTCTTAAAATTGTAACATCCATGTAAAAATAGTATCATAGTTAAATAGTTATCCTAGTTAAATCACGTTAAATAGTATTTAAACATGTTACTGTAAGGCCAGATTCAACACTCTTTCCTTTTTGTTATTACTTTGATGGGTATAGGATCAGGGTCTTGTAACTACTCTGCATATGAATCTAGATAGAAAAATAATTATAGTAATAAGCTACATGATAAATAGCAGCACTGGAACAACTAAACAAAAGGATACACTTGCATTTAAAACTTTCTGCTGATACGACACAGGAATGATAGCACTGAATAGACCCCGTTGTTCTCTGACTGTTCCAGTATCTAATAAGATTATTTAATGTGGCTGTCTGGAGTGAATGCACAGATGCAGTCATTCCATTTGCTGCTCAGAGGATAGGGAAATTCATTAAAAACCTGAACCAACAGGAAATCCTTCCCAATGCTGTGCAGAGCCGGCAGGACTCCCGCGGGCCAGCGCTGCCTGGCTCTCAAAGGCAGCTGGAGGCTGGGAAGGTGTTTGCCGAGCGAGGGCTCCTGCCAGCTCAAACCACCCCTCAAGTACACATTTCTACCCTCGGGACTAACTTTTACCATCTTGCAGGTGCACTAAAATAGCATGCTTTGCCCTTGTTTAAATTTCACTCCTGCTTCCTCGAAGCGGTCAGAGCTGTCAGACTGACGTGGTGGGTGTCAAGCACAAAATCCTCCCCAATTTGGTTTCTTTTCCCCTGCTTTAGGCTTTAGGAACAGGTCCCGTGCTGGTGGTTTTCAGCATCTAAAGTAATATGAGGGATGGCAACAGGCAAGATAGTTGAAGATATGAATTTGTAACGTGTTTAATAGGCTAAGTATTAGCACTAATTCAATGAGCAGTAGGAGAAGAAATTGTAAATGACAAAGGCATTTACAGTTAACTGTCTAAGAGAATGCAGGGAAGTAAATCATTACATGAAAAAGGAGCTCCTTTTCTCAACTTACCCTATTAAAAACCCCACTAAAGAGCCAAGGCATTTATTGATTGCTTTCTACTTTCCCACTGCCGAAACTAAGTACTCCTCTATTTACTTTGATTTAAAAATGCATTATTGTCTACTTTCTAATAAACCAGACAGTGGAACAAGAAACTCAAATTATTCTAAGTTTATTCTTAAAAGTCCGTTTTCTTTTTTTTTCTTTTTTTTTTTTTTTTTTGAAAGACTGAGGGCCTGAATCCTTAAAAGCCTTTTTGAAAGAAATGTTACTAGATGCTGGCCTTGCAGCTGGGCCCAGATTGAAAGTGCACTTACATTTTTATGTTTAGTGCTGAAGGACTCTGAAGTTAGCCCTCGCACTCCACATAAAAGCTTTGGAAAGGGCATTCTTTGCCACTCGTGCAATTCATTCTCTAAGAAAAGGAAATGGAAAGAAAGATTTCATGTCCAGGGCTTCAGGCCTTTGATCATTTGATGAACATTGGATCCTCAACCTGGGCCTCCAGCTTCTCAGGCCAGACAAAGAGGGCCCCGGCCGCACAGGCTGGGCCTTGGTTCCCGCCCGAACAAAACCTTTGGCGGCCGCACAGTGTGACAGCCTGGGAAAGGCCCACCTCAGCAGGGCTGAGATGCCCGCTCTGCCCTTTGATCTTTCATTTAAACCCCAGCCAAAGCACCAGGTCAGGGGATTTCGCGTCGCACACCCCCATGGGCAGAGGGGAGCAGGTCAAGAACAAAATGGGGGTGACCGATCTCCAAAAAGCCCTGTGACGCCTTTCTCTGGCCAGTTTCACATGACTTGTCTGGTATTGTGAAGCGCTAAGCCCACACTTAAAATGGAATTTGACATTACATGGTACAATGGAGTCAATAAATGGCATTCTTCAGTGCTTTTACAACAAAGTCAACCCTCCCTTAAGTGGCTGAAAGCCCCAAGCTAGAAAATACTTCTCATTTACTTCTTTATGCAAGTAAATTGCATATACTTTAAATCTAGTTTTCATTATGGCTTCTCGTTGCTGATGACTGAAATGAGCCGAACAAATACCTAACAAAGGTCTACATTAATTTTACGACATACCATTGCTTCGATTTTTAAAGACTAGGCTGTCACGTGTCACGTAACAAGCATTGGAAGTATCTCCATATTTCCTCACAGAGTGAAAATCCCTTTTCCAACAAGCATGAAAAACTAATCTCATCCCACTGAAAAATTTATTTGCAGTACAGTGCTAAGGAGAAGGCAAACACACAACTTCTAACATCAGCAGCAAGTTCCACATGATGCTCATGGGCAGAAAATTCAGTCCATATTTGACAAGACATGTTAACAGAATTTGGAGAGAAAAAAAAAGCTGAAACCTTCTTTCTAAAGGGACAGGATGCCACTATGTCCCACAGGACTGAGATATGCAGGATGAGATAGCAGATGACTGCAAAGCATGGAGTGTATTTTTAGACTACGTTTAAAAATATGTCTATGTTAGAAGATGTTAAACAAAAACTGTGAAGTGATCAGAACTCAAAGAACTAAATATTGTTGCTTTATATAAATTAATATACATTTTTAAATTATTATTTTTTCTTTAAATACACATCTGTGCATAATGCCAGATCAAGGTGGCTCAACTCGGGTTAAGAACTGAGAAAGGCAAATGACTATTTTTTTGTTTATTTTCAAACTCACAAGATTTCTCTTCCTCTTGAAATGCAGTTCTATGACAGTGTGATACGAACATGGCCAAAGGCATGAGGAAGAGGTACAGTATATAAAAAAAGTTGACCATTATATCTTTTTAACGTATGGTCAGGTTTACATGCCCACTTTTACCCTCCTTGCTTTTGAAGACAGTATCAATATTGGAAATTTGGTTTAGTTCTAACATACAAAGGTTATTTCAGGGTATCTCAAGTACTTCCCACCATGAACCATTTACCAATCAATAAAAAGTAAAGGAATGGTCCCAATCTCTAGAGAATCTATAGACTTCATTTTAAACAAACAACGGTACATATTTATCTTGACAGATGATTTCCCATTTAATAAAATTACATCTCACAGATAAGGAAACTAAGGAACACAGAAGTGAAATAAATTGTTGGATATTGAACAAATGAATGGAGCATTAGCTGATTTATTTTCAGCCCTCTGTCCTGTTCACTACAGTCTTTTTCCTTCTAAGAGACAAATTTGTGCAGCACATGAGGCCCTGTCAGGTACCAGCTCTTCTTGGTGCTTTGGTGGCAGTGGACAGCTAAAAAAAGGTAATCGCGTTTGACCATCGTGGCTGGGGAGTTGGCAGAGGACTAGGCAACAGCCATGAAGGAGCCCAGGACCTAACTCACTTAACCACTAAATAAAGATTGTACAGCCCCAAGGTATCTTCTAAAAACTGTAATAACTATTTAAAATGATAAATTTAAAAATTCAAATACTTCTCAACAGCACAAGAACACCTGCTCTTTCGCAAAGCATTTGCATTTGGGTTTGTTGTTTGAAATATTGCTATGAAAATAAAACTTAAGAACATTCAGGAAAGAGTACAATTTGCCTCTAATTTATTCTCCGATTTTCTGTGAATATTGCTCCCCGCGTTGTCATGGCAACATAAGCACATCTTTCAGTACTAAGGAAGTAACAAGCCTTTTGATTCTCACCTTTGGCCATTTTATTGAGAACCATGTCAATTAGAATGTAGGTTCCACTTCTTCCTGCACCATCGCTGCCAACAGAAAGGGAAAAAGAAAAAATAAAGCCTATCAATGTGCATCTAGACTCAACATGAAGGTACCTGCCCTTAATGTTATACTGTTACATGTCGGGGGAGAGGAGAGAACGAGAAGCTAAAGTAGGGTACTGAGAGAGGAGAGAAAGTTTGCACTGAATTAGCACAGTCTGTTCATGGAAGATTAAGTATTAGTCTGCATGGATAACAGGGCTTTGTTTTGATTTTTTAAGCCAAGTCATGTTTACGCAAGAAAAGCATTTTAAACAACAGTGGAAAAGTCACTAACCCTAAAACAGGATACCATTTCTGTTCAAAAAGTGTACGTGTAATGATCTTACATAGTCACTTGTATATAAGATCAAGAACCACAGAATAAGCTAGACCAGAACGTTATCCAGAACAGTCCCAAAATGTCGCAGATTGCATTTGAACACAGCGGTCAGAGGGAATGCATACAGAGACCTGTTCAAGAACCAAAATCTTGATTACTGAGGGACAGCAATCTTACTTCACTATACATCACAAGTGGTTTGCTTTTTCTTTTTACCTTTCCCTTTAATTCTCCCTTAGTTGCAATGACCATAAAAAATATTATCATAAAATTCCTAAGAAGCAGCTTTAACTTTTGTGTATCATCAGCCCTTCCTCAGAGATGCAAGACCAAGCCTTTGGAGGGGGGAAAGCTCCCTAATCTGAATGCAGCTTGTGTCCCTTTCAGAGAGCAACGTGTAATTGCCAGCGTGATGCTCTTTTAGAGCTGCTGTTAGCAAACATAATTAAGACTTTAAGTAAAAGCTTTTTTTCTTTCCCTCCCCAAAATTTTTACAAAGGTGCATGTGTGACCAATTAGACTGGTATGTAGTTTTATTAATTAAGCCATTATTTTTATTGATAGCTCAATTTGTGTACAAGAATTAATGAAAGGAAAAATAATAGAACAGCGTGAAGCACGTTATTACATTCTGTTTACAGGCAGGCTATGAAACTTAATTTTTGTTAAGTCTCTGTAGAGAGAGTTTTTTTCTTTCAGTTACTAGATCACTGCTTAGAGAAAAGAAGGTAAAGGTAATAATTTTTTTTTCTGTGTCTATGAAGGGAACAAAGACACAATCTTATTAGTTAAGCTGAATAATGAGAGACAAGGCAGCAATCAGTCCCAATGAAAACAAAAACTACTGAGCCAACAGTAGACATTTCCATCTACCACAGTAAGGAAAGCAGGAAACTTGAAGGCTTTCCATTCTGCATCAAATGTTTCTTTTCTCAGGCCTCCTGAAGGCAAGGCAAACAAGCCTCCTCCAGAGCATTCACCTCTGCAGAGGGCCTCTTGCATCCAGTGGAAGGTGACTCTGCTGAGCCACATGGAAGAAACTGTTCCCTTTCCTCCTCACTACCACCCAAAGTGGAGTGCCACATGTCAAACCACCTGCCTCTTAGCAGGGCTGTTTTTCTATCTTCCTTATCTACAAGAATATCTTCAATAAATAAATGCAACGTTCTCCTTATAATTGAGAACCTCTAAAGGCAAACCCAAACATTAACATTATTATGGTATAGTTTTCCATTGACCTGCCTGATAGCTTTTGCATGCATCTATCAGACTGTCAGGACTACAGAAAATCTGTGCTTAAAGAATTACTCAGTCTCTGGGTAGGTTTCCACTCCCTGACATTGCCCTCTTCTTACCATGATCACTAAAAATAAGCAAAGAAGAAATAAAACATAACTGAGTGTTAATAAAATAAAGAAGACTGAATTGGGAGGGAACGCAAGGAACCACTATCATTTTGAAGGAGATTTATGAAATTGAAGTGCTACTTATATTGGAAAGGGTGGCCATACATTGTTAAGTCATGGCACAACATCTACAAAATCACAGGAAAGGACTATTTGATTACGAAAACAGAACCTAAGTATTAATTAGCATTAAAACCCAATTGATTATTTAATACCTTCACCCTACCTCACTGTCTATTTTGTGAT
This sequence comes from Elanus axillaris, assembly GCA_026212715.1. Taxonomy (NCBI): domain Eukaryota; kingdom Metazoa; phylum Chordata; class Aves; order Accipitriformes; family Accipitridae; genus Elanus; species Elanus axillaris. Next base: position 35,135,075 of record JANZLQ010000078.1, on the reverse strand, counting down.
TCATCTAAAGCTTTAATTTGCCCATTTTGTTTATATCTATCTATATTAAATTCTTACACATACAAACCCCTCTAAAGCTATTTCAGAAATGGTACTTGCCTGCAATGAACAACTACTGGACAAGAGCGACCCCTGTAGCACTTGTTTACTTTTCTGAAATAAAACAGACACAAAAAATTAATTAAGCATATTACATACTGTTTCCTTAGCCAACTGTCAAAAACAAGCAATAAGAAAAAGCAAATATTGCAATATTTAAAGAAACAGTCAGGTTGATAGTTTCCTAATATAACAAGCAGTTGTTGCATACATAATCTTGCTTGCTTCTGCTTTACTGCAGTAGAAATCCCAGAAAACATCCCGTTATTGCTGTTGGCTAGGCAAAATAAACGATCCCTTTTCTCAAATGTCTCATATCTTAGCTCCAAAACTAAGATTATCTTAAGATGCTTCAATTTTAAAGCCAGCTTTGAGTTCATGAGCTTGCTCAAAGAAATATCGAGGGGCATCAAACTGAATCCAGAATTAAAAATGGCTATTCTGGTATACTTTGTACAATGTGTGCTGATTTGTAAAACCAGTTCTCCCCAGAAAGCCAAATACCAAATCTCCTGAAAAACTTCTTGCAAAATTCTTAAATGTAATCTATTGTGGTAAAAAATAACTAAAACCATCAGTAAGCTTTACTATTTTGGTTCTAGTGCATAAGTCCTATATATTTAATATTTACACATTATTGTCTGCTGCTACAGCTTCCTGGTTAAACATTCTCAGTGGAAAGAGAATATATGTGAAGTCAATCAATAAAAGTACAGCTACAGAACAGGTCTGCTGATATGTAAACTCAATGAAGGAATTAACTAGTGCTGAAGCAAACCAAGATACTCAGTCTAAGAATAGAGCCCACAAAATTGGTTTAAATCTATTTAAAATTGCCTTACAAAATCCCAAATCCCAACCCCTTTCTTCTGCTCTAGGATATATTTTGCATGTCAAGTATGTTACAGGCCCCAAACCCCATAAAATATGCACACATATGTTAACAAGGCAAGCTGAATAAAGGCTAAAATGGGAAAGCATTGCTTTACGAAATCAAAACCTTTCATTCAATTTACTTGATAAGATGTTTGAGTTTACTGGAGCTACACGGTCTCCTATAAAACCATTTCATAGGGTTCCAAGGGGTGCCCCTAATAGTCCCCAGCTCAGCACAAGTGTTACACTGGATCCCAACTGCTAAACTGAAGCGAGCTGCTGGTATTTGGCAATGGTGGTATGATGTTGTTATGAATTTTAAAGCATAACTAACCTACTGAATCATTTAGTTCTTGGCTGTTCATCTATTCACTAACATCTGTGCTGTGAAAACATGCATATATCTTTAAACATTCCTTACAGTGTAGCCTGAAGATGCCTAAACTTCTAAATCTGACAGGGAGTCAGGATACCTGGAACTCAACCCAAACAGGCTACAGAAATGTTGGTGATCTCTCATGGAACCGTGTTTTCACATTGTCCTTTTTATTATTTAAGATTCTAACTGAACTTGATAATAATACTAAGTTCTTGTAATGACTCCCTTGAAACAATAGAATTCAGGCATTTTTCACAATTCTTACTCTTTTGCTTACTGATATAATCATACTTGCAGAGACATTCTGTCTTTATATTCCTTGGATGTAGGTAATTAACACAGTAGAACAATGTTCTATGAAATAAGTTGTAAGTCCTTGAGAAACACCTGACATTAGAAGTTAAATGGCCCATTTATACATTCATAAATGCATACATACACAGGCACTACCAAGCAAAACTTCAATGACTTAAGCTGCAGTAGAGTTTTCATATGAATGAACCATTCAGTTCTTGATGGTCATATCTGAGGATCAACTCCTTCTATACAATATAAAGCCCAATATTTATTTTTTGTATTGTACAGTAAATTAGATTTGAAATGTCTGTAACAACATCTGATACAGGCAGTCTGCATTCCCCTATGTGCAGCTGGTCATCCTCCCCCCAACCCCAATCACGTGCATTAGTAAAGAGCCATTTCTGCACTTAAAGTATTAAATGAAATCTAATAACTACAGAGGGGTATTTACCATTTGTTTTTCTGCTTGTGTGGTTCCTTTGTTCCTTGTATGGCACCACTAATATGATATTTTCAAGTTGTGACTAGCTATCTACCAAAGTCCTAATATAATTTCAATGACAAATTCGATCTAAATCTATCAGTAAATCAGACCTCCCAGTAAATCAGACAGTCAGAGACACATGTTAGTGAAAGACACCTTATGTTTGTCAGTTTTATTGAAGGCGTTTCAAACATTGTCATTATCACACATTTCAGAAAACACATTAAAACAAAGGATTTCCATCCAGCTGGTTCATAGCTTTGTCTATATATAGTTTATGAAAATATTTAGAAGTGCAGCAACATCTCATTTCATTCTTAGTTCTGGCTAATGAGAGTGAGCTGAAAATTCATCAGTAAGCAAAGTTCTTGAATGTTGAAGAAAAAATATATTTTATATATATACACATATACAGGAAGAATTAACTTAGAAAGAATGATTAGTAATACAAACCAACCCTTGGCTCATTGAGTGAAAAGAAATCATCATGCAAACCATCAGCAAGCAAAGGTCAGAGGTCGTTAGAGGCTCAGAAAAGGGGTTTCCCACATTGTCCCTGCAGCAGAGTCACAGTTTCCAATGATCACTTTTGTGACTATGCAACTGGGCTCATATTACTAGCTGCAACATCACAAAAATGACACTGGCAACCGCTAATTAGCTGGCAAAATAAGAATTTGTCCATTTTTAAAGTGAGCAGTGTTAGTAAATGCCATTGCACACAGCGAGAAGTGATAGCATAATAGATATATATTTTAAGCAAAGCCCTCACATGTGATGCTAATTATCTTTTAGCTTAGCAGTCCCTCTTTAAAGTGTAAATGTGCTCCCTCTGGGCTCAAGAAATATTTAATTACACATATCAGTGCATGACTAACAAGCTAGTCCAGAGCAATAATGATTGGTCTATTGTTCAAAATGAAATTAGGACTCCAGAAGCATTTAAACTGACCAGTGGTTTCTGTAGTAGCCTCACCTCTCAGGGACTGTCTTTTGTACAGATTTTTAAAATATATAGAATAATTTCTTTTTGGCAATTTATACCTACATTATGAAAGTATGATAGATTATTCTGCAAGGGTTAATGTATCTGCTAGATGCAAAATCATCTAAACCACTGTCTGATACACAGTAAGAGAAATGTAAGCTTTCAGTTTTCAAAGAGACTTGCAAAATTTACTCAATAAAAATTTTAAGGTCCATATTTCCACAGACTCTGGGCAAGGTAATTTGGGGAATCCAATTTTTCTTGGTGATTAATTATAAAAAATAGAGGGTTGGTTATGTATATGCTTAATTTCATATATGTATGTGAATATATAAATATACACACATATCCATATATATATATACAAACACACTGAATGCACATAAAAACATAGATAAGATTAAAAGAAATGAGAGCAGCCCCTTCCTAGCACTACCCTACTACAAGTATGGTAGCACTGTCAGACATTTATTTGGGGGGCTTTATGACTCAGCTGTCATAATCCAGCAGAGTTTGTACTTTAAATAGGTAGGTTCAGGTGCAAAACATGTATTGTATAAATTAATTCAAATACATTATTTTTAGCAATAGTGCATTAGTTTTTTTGTCATTAAAAAAACAGCAACATCAGATGACCAAGAAAACTGAGATTCATAGACCTGCTATTGTGCATGCCAAAATTCCTTTTCAGGCGGAATTTTACTATGCATTCAGTATTATGAGTTCATTGTACAAAATCTGCACGTAGCAAATGATTACAGTACCCTACACTGGACTGTGAATACATATGAAATGAACACTCAGAATTCAATTAAAACTTAACAGGTTCGTTCCCATACTGGCTTTAAATACAAAGCATGGGAGCTCCGCTACTTTTCTCATCTAGTTATAATTTTTCTTTTTCAAAGTATTGCACAACACTTCTTCAAGATGGCTATTTAACCCTTACACAACGTCACTCTAAGAAGTGCTTGCTTGGCGATGTGAACTGTGATTTACTGTAGATCTAATCCTGCAGTTCGTGCAGGGACCTCAATTCTTACTGGACCATGTTGGAGTTGAGGTGCTCCGAACTTCAGATGTCCTGGCTGTACAGGCTCATTTATAGTCTAGTTAGAATTGCTAGCAGATTTCCCACTAACTTCAAAAAGAGCAAAATCAGGCACTGTGTTAGCTCCGTGCTGCAGCCTTGGACAGCTTAATGGAACCAATTCAGAATTTTCACTACAGAAATTCACTACAGGCAACTTCCTCAGTACCGCAAGCAAAGGGAAATCGACCTATAAAAATCACATAAAAGTTTGAACCCAGAGAAGATAACCTTGTAAATCTGATTACAATTTCAACTCCATCCTATGGCCGTGCTTCCTTCCTCCGGTACTGCTTTTGCATTGCGACTCTGTAGCATATCCTTATATTCTTACCTAGCCATAGCTCCTAGCGACTCAGTACAGCTGTATTCCGTTACTTGACCTGCACCATGTGAGATGACCCTCTGCTTTGAAAAGCCTTGCAATATGTACAAGAGTACTGATGGACGAAGGGTGGCATTTAGTCCTACATTTTTAAGGGTAAAATTTTGCCAACAGGCAACTGTGCAAGCAGCTCCTGCTGGATATACGCCAGCTTCTCCCCTCAGGTGCAGATGTGTAACTCCAACTGGCATCAGTCAGAGCTCCCGGCACTTATTGAAAGAAACAAGTTTGGACCTTTTGAGCACTGAGCCCCTTATAATCACTTTGGGGGGTTGTAGATAATATTGTAGTACAGAGAGGAAAACATGCGATCCCACAAGCCGCTTGTGGATTGAGAACCAACTCCCCAAACCTCCGGGAGATTCTTTTCATTAATCATAAGCGCATCGCTGTGGATTAGCTGATACATGCTAACACCTACACATGATGCACTGGGCACGGTTTGCAATCAAATGAAGATTATTTCGCTCCAGTATTTATCATGCATGGCTTTAATTTTCAAATTAAAATTTAGATAGACACAGCAAACATTAGAGAAGGTGGCAAGGACTTTGAAAGGTTTTGCCTTTGTATATTTGTAATTTAAAGCCACATTGACTTTCTTTAAAAGTCCAGAGGGTATGCTTTGTCAACATTTTCATCTGTTTTCTCAAATTTCCACCTTCCTGCAGCCAAAGAAGGTCTAGAGACCTCACTGTTTGATCCTTATGAGCAAACGCTCCCACAGGAATGCCGTTATTGCCATATGACTCCATCGTGATTTTTTTTTTTTCAAGCGTGCTCATGCTACATAATTTATTCGTGAGATTCCTGCAATAAAGATCATAGGGGAGCCACACAAAAAGCCTGGAAGTTGCAGAATTGATAAATACTTGGAAAACAAAGAAGTACAGAAGCACTGAGGAGCTGTACAAAGGGAGGAAAGGTATCGATCTCTAAATGGGAAATGAGTATGTCTTAAAACCGGGCAACATCTATGTGCGAGATAACACTACACATTAACCTACTGCAGATTTTTGTGTTAGTTTAGCACTGTGGCACCACAGGCTGAGGAACCCCCTTTCAAACCAGAAATATTTCAAGGACAATTAAAAGGACTAGTTTAGTTCCTCAGATCTGCACAGTCTTACACGAACTGTCATATTTTGTGCTTTACCTGCGGAAATCCAGAAGTGATCTTGTGGAAGCAGGAACCCTCTGATCGTTCCAGCTGAGGAAGTGGAACTGTGTCACTGTGCGGGTCTCGTTCGTCTGCAGGTTCTTCAGGTAGAAGCTCCTCACGAGGAAATCCTCGCACCAGATGTGCTCAGAGACAAGGTTTACCTACACCCCACAGGGAGGAACAAACGGAGATCAGCAATTCTGGTTGCAAGCCGTATCTTCAGGACTGGAGGTGTAAGATGTCTGGGATGGAGGAACTGCATTAAAGTTTTATTTTTATTAGCAAATTGGCCATTGCTGGGCATTTTGGTTTTTTTCTTTAATTTGGCAATCAGTGTGGTTGTCAGGAAGGGGTTAGCTGCCACTGCTATTTTACTGAAAACATAAAAAATACTCTTGACAGTTTTAATGCAAAAGAAAAACATCACTAAATTGAAACTTTGTATCGTTATGTGAATACAAAAGACACTGACTGAAAATATGTTAGGCTGCCAGTCTCTTTCTACTTGGAAGTGCCCACAATGCATTCCCAGGCCATTCTCAGAGGTCTTAAAAATCTGAGCTGAATTCACATGAGAAGTGAAAAGTCAGTTTCTTCTGCTAGGTAGAAAAATAAGTATTAAAAATGCAGCTTCTTTGCAGAGTTCATCTTTTCAGAAAATGAGTTTGTTCACATTTTAGTTTAAATAACAATATTTCTTCACATTTTCCTGTTCTTCATATCTGGCACTGTGGTATTATTTTCTTCCTCTACTCAGCTGGACAACTGGCAAAATCTGACAGCCATTGTCAATGTTACATTGCAACAAAACTGGTGATATGATATTTTGGGCTAGAAATGTAAAGCAGAAAATGAAAATATGTATTTGTCATTGTGACTGAGGCGAGAGGCAAAAATAGATAGCATTAATTACTAAAGCTATATAGAGGCTTTTCTACAAAGACATACATATGGCTTTCCTTAGGCAAAATTCACTAGTTCTAAAAATACTCATTTCCTATAAAATATAAATACACGCTTCCATATTTCAACCACTTGCAAAACCATTTGAAAAACAAAATTATTGTCCTTTTTTATTGTAATACTCAGCTCATTATTTACTAGATTTTCTTCAGCAGAAACCACCTTGCTATTAAAACTGCACTTGAATTTTTTGCAAATCTAAAACTACTCGAAGGCACATGAAGAGTACTTAAGAGCCCTGAGCTCAGCCTCCAGGTTAGATCGGTTTAACCACCATTTTGCCCGGTATGAAATCAAGCCATACACTTACTGTCACGTTTACAAGCAGATATTTTGTTTAGGTACCTCATAGATGTGGTAGAGGTTTGACCCTTCGTCTGGCCAATAGTGGTAGCACTGTTTGACTCCGTTTTCCGCGAGGGGTGTCAGCATGACAATAACGACACAGCCGTTCTCCCAGACCATCTGCAGACAAAGAAAGACACCGTGGCCACATTGTGACTGCCTAATTACTGCGTGACATGTATAATTACTGCACTCAGACACACAATCAAAATTTATTCCATTCACAGGAAATTTATTTCATTTTCATTAGACACTTTTACTCTGCAGCTGCTTTCAAATCCCTGAATAAACTGGCAGCATATTTTGCAGGCGTCCATGAAATATTAAAGAATTTCCAGTGATTTCAATTGGGGTCTTCCACAAAATCTTTCCTCATTCCTGGTACCGTGTTCAGCTGCTTTTCTGTCAAACTTTTAGATCCGCAAAGCGAACACTGAACAATGCTTGCAGAACACACAGCTATTTCAGATTTGATGTTTAATACTAAAGCAGCATGGACCTACTAAAGTCGCATGTACTGAAACCTGTTTGTGTACTCAACCCTGTGTTTTTTTACAGTTTGCCACGTAGCAAAAGGTATTAAAGTGCTGCATTACTGAAACAATCATAAAAGTTGCATCTGAACAACAGCAGTGAGGATAAGGCAGGAAAAACCCAAACCAAATCTGTTCTTCCTGAAACATTTCAGTCAGAAAAATCGTCCCTCCAAAAGCACACTTATAAAAGATTTGTTGCAAATGTGCATTGCTTTCTCTTTCTTCTTCCTTCCTTTCTTCCTTTTTTCTTTCATTTTTCCTTTACCGCTTTCTTTTTCTTTTCTTTTTTCTTTCCTTAACTTCTTCATTCTTTCCCTCTGCCCACTCCCCCCTCCCTCTCTTCTCTCTCTCTTCCCCCCTTTTACTTTCCTTTTTTTTCCCCTGGAGTTAGAAGGAAAGTCCAACTCCTGCTGTAGACTGTGCACTCACAGAGCACAGGTACAGCAGAAACAGAGAAAAGAGTGTACCTTCACTACCAGCATGATCGCTTAATAATTTAGACCAGCTACATAGCAGGCTACAGGAATCCAGAGCATCCTCAAGTAAAGGATTTGTGGATGTCTCCCACAAACAGCAGAACAAGCAAAGATGCTCTGGTCTGGCATAGCTCTGTTCCAAACACAGCCCATAGCTGAACAAAAAGGCTCCTATGAATTAATACCAAGCAGCATAATCACTAAAACCTGTTATTATTATGCTGTACATTGATGTTATATTTGCATACAACTTTCATTGTCTTTTTGCTAGCATATAAAATTACTGAATGAAGAGTAAACTGCTCTTTTTGTGAAGGGTTATGTTTATTTCACAGAAATATTTATAAGCAACTGTATTGACATGTAAATTTTGTAAACAAAAAAGGCCTTTGTCTAAACTGTGCAAAGATGAGATGATACATTCAATTCAAGGATTATTTTTTTTTAATTACATATCAAATAAAAAGGTTTCCCATTCATGGATAATGATGTTGTCTTCTCTTTTAAGAACAGCTTGCATATAGAGAAACAAAAAACATTTTTCTTCCTCTTATTTTTTCATTTTGCAACATAATTAAAACAACTTTTAAAACCAGCTTAGAATTATTTAGAGAAATGAATCTAGGGTTTGTACAGAATAGGGTAATTTATAATTTTGAACAGAAGTGGGGAAAAAATTACAGCTGAATGTAATGAATAAAAATAATCTTTCTTATCTTCTTTTTTTCCCCTTAAAAAGATTTTTTAACTAAAAATATCTGTAATCCACTCACCATCCTGTTAAAAACTCACGATGCCACAAAACCAGCAATACTTCTTTAAGTTGATAGAGAATTTCTTTTAGAGACAGATGTAGATTTATCATTTGTATCTTTCTTGCATTGCATTTCTTTTAGGCCACAGCTGGGAACCTTCTTTGTATGTAAGGAAGATGATACAGATTTCATTCATTCTAATGTAGTTTCACCTTTTTTAGTCAGCAATCAGACTAAGATAAGGATTCAAAACATGTATCTTACTTTGAAACTAGCCCCACTAAATCAGTACTTTCATCACATAACGATTTAATGTGTCTCTAGAAGGTATAGAAGCTCATTGAAACCATTACGAAAATGAGGAGAAACACAGTTTTTATGAGTGTAATAAAAATACAATGATCTAGACCATAAACTAATCATCTAGCACTCTGCTTGTGCCACCCAAGTGTAACATTATAAAAGCCCACTCGTTTAGAGAGGAATCCTTACAGTTTGGCAACCCTGTTCATTGGTTCAAAGATACAGCATTTCATTAGAGAAGGGCTGTCTGCATCTCTGAAGATTTCATTAAGCATAAATCCAAATGAAAGTTAATTTAAACAAACAATTTCAAAGTTACTCTGGGGTATAATATTTCTTTTAGGTCATTGTGTGAAAATGTAGAAGTCAAATCTACTAAATCAAGAAAGCAATACAACCTAGTGCTGTCAACCCTGTCACAAGCAATTGTCACTGCATCTCCTGTGCTTACCATTGAGAAGGGATTTTCACTAAGACTCACAGCCTGTGACTGGACTACAGCATTTTCTTTGTTTCCTTGATAACTTAAATAGTACACCATCAGGTTGTTATCCAGATTTCTTTGCAAATGGCACAGAAGCTGGATGAGTCAAAGGCAGTTCACAGAGTTTTATACTGTTGCCTGTTCACCACCCCATCTTTAATTTGGTGATGGGTTTTTCAGAAGCCACATCTCTCAACACCTAATACTTTCCTGTGCTCAGAGTGTCCATACATGGCCACATGCTAGAAAGTGGCCCTAAAGAGTGTGTCTTTGAAATTAATGAAGGAACAGGTAGCACAGATCTGGTCTGCACAACCCCGGTACACCCCTTGGAGAAGCACTTCTGGTTACCACAGACATTTCAATTGAGCTTGGAGGAGGTTCAGCTGCAAATTCACAGTAATTCCTGTAGTTCTGAACTTGGTATGCTTGCACAATCGAAAGTAAGTAATTTTGTGTGATACACAAATAAAGAGACTACAAGGTCCTCAGGGCCGAGGTTTTTCTTTTTAGGTAGAGCCCAGCAAAATTAAGCCTTAGACTCTAAGTGTCTATAAAAACTAAATATATAGAAAATATTTTATAAATAATAAACAATAAATATTAAATAATAAATGATAAATAATAAAGATATAATATATAATTATATAATAACATATACTTTATAATATATAATAATACTACTATACTTATTCAGATCACTTTGCACAAGCAGTTTCAAGTTTGTAATTTATGGTAATACTTCCAGGAGAAGAAAAAATGTTGAATGGAGTCTTCTGAATGGAGGTAATAAAGTCTCAGTTACGTATAGAAGCTCACTACAGAGCTCTTCAGTGCATGCTTTGCTGAAAAAGGAAGACAGTGTATAATTTTGTGTGACATGTCTACCTTCAGCCTATATGCCTAGAGAGTAAGATGTTAATAATCTTTAATGAGGTTCTTCTCTATGCATCATTCTCAAAACATTTCTTAGACAAGAATAACACCATCCCATTCCATTTGTTGCAAATTAAAGGCTGAATCCTGCAACCCAAAGATGAGCAGTGTGTTTGACATCTGCAGGATTCCCTGTTGATGAAATCCACCACGTGTAGAGACCTCATGCTGTGGTTATCCAGCATGCCAGTCCCATACAAAGGACTTCCACACTGGGATGAATTATATTTAGTATGAATTACTTGCAAAGGAGCACAGAATTGGTTTTCAAGTAAGGAGAAAAATAAAGTCACAAAGAGAAGAATCAGTGTTACAACACTGCCACAAATCTGATAAAACACCAATTTTTGAAAGCTTATATTTTAAGATGTCCTTATTTACTAGCTTGTAAATAAAATGGTTAATATGAATCCCTTTATTTTTTTTCAGACACTTCATCATTTTGAAGCTTCTTTTTATAATGAATGATCCTCCCTAAACTCCTTTTTCAATCATTTTCTTCTTTATTTTAGTGATGGGGAGATGACAAGATATGTGCTCCAACCAGACACTCTTCTTTTGACAGGGACTGGTGGAGAAGTTTCTAAAATGTGATGATTTAAAAGTAGAAAATAGATGGGATATCAGTTAAATCCAGTCTGTTCACTGAAAATAACAGGCTAATCACACCAGCTGCTTTCTAGGAGAGATCTCCAGCAAACTAAAGAATTCACCTTTCCAGTCTTTTAGGCTTCCCAAATAGTTGGTAAATACAACTATTTGGAAAAGCAGACAAAACTCAAGTAATTTCTAATGATAATCAAAACTCAACATGAATAAACACTATTCCTAAAACAACAACAAAGCAAGGGACTAACCCTTGCTGGATCAGATAATATTCGTCCCATTACATATCTTGAAAGTAATTAGTTCAACTAAGATTTCTTTCTAGTTCTCCACTGGAAACAGGAAACACTGTATTGAATGGAGACAGTCAGAATTTTTTTTCCCCTGGAATATTTTAAAACCAAACCCCAATGTTTTAATAAGTTAAAAAAAAAAGGGGGGGGGGGCTACTTTAATTGAAAAAAAAATAATTGGGGGGGAATTTAGATTTTTGTATCAACTAGAACTTCACAATATACGCCAGTCAAAAAGCAACCTTTTTTGCAAAACATTTTTGTTGAAAATTACTTATCATTTGATATGAAATGGGTCAAATCTGGCAAGGTCAGAATTGCCATTTGCAGTCATAGCTGTGCCAGACAACTAAGCAAACCTGTAGGTTGAAAACTTTATGAACAACAATCTATATTTAATTTTAAAAAATCTGATTCTTGCAGCTGGAAAAAAAGGCTTCAGAGAGGACTATATATAAATACATGGTCATCAGACTGGCTCCATGTGTTACATCCCTGCTGTTGCAGCAACGCTTGCTTTGAAGTCAATGGGACAGGCAAACTCATGTGTTGCAGTAACTTCTGCTTTCTCAGAGACACATAAACTGCTCTTATTCTTCTCAGTAGACTCCTAACTTAAGCCTTATTATTAAATAATTTAAATATGAGTGCTATTTAGTATTGCAGTGCTGACAAAACCACATTAAGGAGGGGAAGACCACAAAAATCACCAGTAAATAGGTTCTCACTTTAGTATCGGAAAGGTGGAAACTAAAAAATAAAGGGATAGAAATTTTAAAAGGACCACTTCTAAGTACCTTCTCCAACTGCAGCCATAATTAGAAGTGAGCATGGTAAACGCACACTCCTTTACCGAACGACTATGGAATTCCTAATGCTATATTTATTTCACGTGGCTTGACAAGTTACTAGAGCTCTAGGGGCTGCTATTCTGTGCCTCTCTCTCCCTTGCTGTTTTTCTTTTATTAAATTAAAATATGCATATTTTACACATTGAATTGCTTTGTGTCGCTTTTCATCTGCTCTTCTTTCTGAAGGTGAGAAATTATTAGACATGCAGGAAGTCCCATTCCAGGCAAGGAAAATAAAACTTGGGAATCAAGACTGCTTGAAAGTGCTGTGTTCTGCACAGAAGAACAAAATGCAGAAAAATAATTTAACCTGTAAATTAATTTCAGCACTCATAAAACAGGCTGAACTGGGAGTACAGAAACCAGCAATTAGAGCAGGGGAGGGTTTGGTAAAGTTGTTCTTACTCAGCCCATGGGCTTGGAACACCGATTTTGCAGGGAGACTCATTCAGCTACAGGGATGTGGTCTTCTGCCCACTGGGATTTGCCCTTGGAGATCACTGATGACTAATCCTTTTTACACAGGAAACAATCAACTGACAGTATTTTGTATTTCTTTTGTTGAATTCAAAAACTGGAAGAGAAAAGCAAGTGCTGCCAAACAGTCACGCAAAGATTTATCACATCCTGAAGACTGCAACTCAGGAACCGGGTTCTTAACATGCTGGTGTGATCTTGGGAGGAAAACAATAGTCAGATTTTGAACTGAGTCTGACAATATACTCCTGAATATGGGTAGAGAAAAATTATTCTAAAAATAGTTTTAGATTAAGAACTGCAGGACTGAGGGCAATGAAAAGCAAATGGCAACCGAACTCCTTGGCTCAGATTAGGGCTCTGGTCTTTATTCTTGGGACTCTTTCTGACCTTTACACTTAATACTCTTGCAATAAAAATAGAAAATAATCAAAGGAGCAGAGATGAGGCCTCCCCACTCCCTGTAATCACATTAGTGTAAACCTCCACTCCAGTGAGCTTTCTTTTTGTTTGTTAGCAATAGATGCCTGGCTTTAACAAGAAGGGTGAAGAGCATTCCCAATTTCAAGAGTATTTCATGTATTGGCAAATAGTGGAGGAAAGATGGGGTAATGAAAAGCATCGGTTTGCTTCAGAGCATGTAGGATGAAGCTCTTTCTTGCTTCCTGGAGGAGCATCCTAACCACAAAGGGGCAGCACCTGAAGCCTGCCTTCCTGGTCCTGTGCCCGACTCAGTGCTGTTCATGAGTAGTATCTGCTCTGTCATCCCTGCCAGACTGGAGCCCTTCAGGGACTAAGGCATCTGGGGAAGTAGCTAGTCTGACCTACAGATCTATTCAGGCAAAAGCCAGGGAATTTTCTGGTCCAAACTACAAGTGTTAACTGTATTTAATCTCATGACTTACTCTTGCAGGTGCTCTGAACTTTATTGAACATCTGCAAAATGAGGAAAATCATATTTCTCTACTCCTTCTATGGAAGTTATAGAATGTTCATATACTTATTAATTATGTCAGACATGGAGGGATGACATCACAGAAACACAACAAATACTTACAAAAATATATATCACACATGGTTTCATTCTCTAAGGCAACTAAAGCACATCCTCTTAAGTCACTGGGCAGAAACTGCCTGATCCTTCCCTCTGTTTCACTTAATATGGTAAAATAAAAAACGCATGAAGAAGCAATTTCCTCCAAGAAGGGGGCGGGGAAAGAAGGGCAAATGTGGGTAGATTTATGAAAGCAAGGCATAATGTGGGGTATTTTCTGGAGGGAAAAATTATGGCCTCCTACAGAAATGTCCATTTGGAGACAATGAACCTTAGTGGACATTCAATTTATAAAACTAGCATAATTAAGAACAATTTTTCAGTGCAAGGACAGTTAGTTCTAAGTATCCTAACTACTAGGAATAGTTCTTGCATATTATCATCCCTTGCTTCTTAGAATACTTTGCAAGTTAAGACATGTAGTTCATGTCAAATACTTCATGGAATTATAACCCAGCACATACAGAAAATAATAAAATTTTATGCCTCCAGAATTATTCACAACATGGAACTCCTGCTGCGAAAACTTGTTATAGATCAGAAATGTTCTACATCCTCTTTCTTTTGAATTATGTTCAAAGTGATGTTGAATTTTAATAGCGTTATGTGAAAGAGCTGAGTGAAATCTCACTGAAGCTGCTGGACAAAATCATCACCTTTCATTCAAGATAAATGTAAGAAACAAGCAAACTCTTTTATAGAGCCTGATAACTGAAATTACAGAAGCTATCATCAAAAACAAGAGAAACGTGAGGCATACGGACCCATGAGTTTCTCTAGAAACCGATATGCTTAATGCAGAGAGAGAGGCACTAATCAAGGCAAGATGATTAATCCAGATAAGCAGCAAAAATGTGTAAAAGGAATAAAGAAACCACCAGCACAGCTCAACAAACTAGCATTGTGATCCTGGTAGAAGAAAAGCTGAAAGAGAGGTTGGGGGTAAAACACTGGTTTGGAAATGAGGTTCAGAAAAAAAGAAGTTATTGCCTGTTATTTGATTCTGCTTTTGTTCAAGGAAATAAAACACTGTACGTTCTTTATAAATAAAATGGAACTATATCAAAGCAAAACCCTATCCTGAGGATGAATTCTCTTTCCAGCTAAGAAGAAAACAACCCACAGACATGGCAAATTGTTTAACCACTCAGGTAAAAATGGATTAATACCATGTGAGGAGAGGCATCCGGTTTTCAAGAAAGGGAATCGTGAGGAGGAATTCCCACTGAACCGAAATAGAATCAATGAAGGCGGTATCTCTCAGAAAAAGTAATTGGTAAAAAGAGACGAAAACAAGACGAGATGAAATTAAAAGAAGACTTAAATCAGCTGGAGGCTTTTCAAAATTAATTAAAGTAGTAGCTGGAAAATTTCCAGACCGGTCTAAGAGATGACACGCAGGCAGAGATGAAATCTCTGCTTGAGCCACAAACACAGAGTATCCAGACAGATTAGGAAGCCCTGTGGCAAAACAGATCAATGAGATGACTGACAACACAACTCCTGCAGGCTAGAAAGTTTTCAAAGAAATAGGTAAGCCAGGAAAGTTGGAACTAACTTGGCACTTGCTGACTTAGAGGAGCTATGCCAAGAATATAAGGAGCTGGAGAAGTAAACTGGAGGGACACAGACAACCATGGAAGTCTGATGCCTGGAAGTGTCATGCCATTAGAAAAGCCAGAGTAAGTCTTTTGCCTTTTGTATCATTATTATTTTTACAACATATACAAATTTGAACACCATTTGAAAATGACCAATATACAGGAGTTTGGACTATCTCCAGGTCAGACTGCGTCTTTGAAAGAAAAGCTTCCATCAAGCTGATCTCTCTCAGGTCAACATGAAAACCCAAATTAATAGAAAGGTGTACAGAAAATGCAGAGTCTAATAGCCAGCTCTAGTGGCTCAAGTTAGGTGGTACTGAAGAACAATACCTGCTCTTCTTCCTCACCTTACCAAAAAGGATATAATCTTCCAAGAAGTGGTCACTAGAGAGATGACTGAAACTGGTGCCCCTCCAGTCCCATAGTGGTACTAGGCATGGATCTTCTAAAGAAGATGAGCCTGGACGAAGCATCATCAATGTTTTATGAAAAAGCTCTGCCTAGTTTGAGAAAGAGAAGACACTGAGCTGACCATGATCTTTGTTAAGATCTGGGCAACCTGAAAACAGTAAATGGGAATTTGATTGCCAAGTGTCTAATAGCACTTGCACAAAAATACTGGGCATTGGATCAACACAACAGGTTTTAGAGGGGCCTGCCAATAAAACTAGGAAAAAAGATTATTCCAGACCAAATCGTCTGTTTGGTCTTAAAGAGAGTTAATGGATGTGACCACATGATCATGTAGATGACAGATATGCCCTGCAGAGCAGCATTAAAGCTCAGGAACTGAGTTCCTTTTGGAAGAAGCTTCCTCCAGATGCATCTGCAGTCTTCTACCCCACCAACAGGCATTTGGTCTGTTGGAGAACAGTTAGTGTGAAGTAAAACCTACAAAGTAAGTACTGTGACACTCTACAAATCCACTCCTAGTGGGCCACACTGCTCGCTAATGTAGACATAGTCACTGATGGGTGGAAGAATCTAATGCAAGTTTAAGGGAAACTAGGTTTAGAAACTGTGTCTCTGGAATTTGAGCATGAAATCTAGACAGTCAGGACAAATCAGGAGCAGTTTGGATTTCACTATGGATATCAGCTGTGATGCAAATGCCAAGGAAGTTGTCTTACACTTTCAAGTAAAAAAAATTCTTTGTAGACGAGTGTTTTCTAGAAATCAGCTTGAAATGCCTATAGGAGTGGAAACAATTATAACTGTTCCTTGCTGGCACAGCCTTTCACCCAAGATAAAATGGAGTGGCTGATGCTCACCATGCAACTAGGCTCTTGGGAGTCTTAGCAGCTAAGTCTCTGCAAAAATAGGAAGCAATACATCTAGTAAATATTGCCTTAGAAGGTGATGCCAAGCTCCAAGAATTTCTGTTGGACTTGCTAAAGCATGACATTGTGCATTTAGACAAGGAACAGCAGAATAGTCCCAGGTCTCTCTGGAGTCAGTCACTCTTCTCACTATCAGTCAGAAAACTGCTTCACTGAGCACACAAACAGGGAAAGAAGCAACACGGCTCAGCAACAGCTGGTATTAAGTGGAGGAGGGAGAGGGAGGAGAACCACTGAGAAGATGTATCAGGAATGAATAATTGAATCTTTAAACAATCCCTCGTGGCAGCCCTATGGTCTGTATAAACTACAGAAAAATTGTATTCAAGTAAACATCAAAGGATTCTGCCCTGACAAGAGTTAATACTCTATTTTCCATAGCAAGCTCAGGTTTCCCATGCTTTACCTTAAAATAGGTACTATTAGGTGAAAAATGGATATAAACTTTGCTCCTGCATCTGAGCATAAACTGCAACAAATTCAAGCCATGGCTTTTGACTTGTACAACAGACCTACTACATTTCAGTGGTTACGGATGCAGTGTTCTGTAAGGATTTAATCTTTCTTGGTCTGTTTATTACACCTGGTTGATACCCTGGGCCATGTAAAAAGCTTGCAACAGGAACTGGCACATTGACATGTGATCTGTAGGAAGTTCAAGTTTAAGAAAAGTGGGTGATGGACCAATCTGACATAGGTGGATTGTTATGCTGAAGTGACAGACATCATCAAAATAAATGTGAGAAACAAACTTTTCTGTGGAACCTAACAGAAGAAACAATAAAAGAATATCACATAAAAAATGGACACAGAGCCACACTCGAGCAGAAGCTGAACCACGGTTGCCAAATGGTTTCTGTAGAGATGTTTACAGCAAATCTGGTGGGGAGATAGAGTGAGCTTTCACTGATGGTTAACTGGGAGGAGAAATAGCTAAAAAGAGCAGAGGGAAAGTGAAGGGAAGACTCTCTACTCACAAAAAGCATGAAGAAAGAAAGTCAAGACAGAAACCTTATGTGTACAAAGCTGGAATGAAGAAGATTGGATCACAGAACAAAGAAATGATGTTTCAGTTCTAGTCTCTGTGTCTATACAAACAGGTTGCCTAATTGCTCTAATTGTAATTGAAGAAGAACAAAATATACCCTTCATACTACGTTTGTATGATAAATTCTGATTTCTGTGTCAGCAGCAATGCTTATACAAAGCATTAAAGTGTTCTTTAAATGCCTCCTTTAAAAATGAGAACCTACATTTTTTCAACATGTGAAGGTGCAGTTACAGGTGAAAATACACAAAATATAAATATACAAATATGCAAAAATATACAATTAAAAAACCTGGGCCTTAGGAATCATAAAGTATCATTACAGAATAGCTAACATGGTTTTGCACGGTTAACTTAAGGAACACATTTTCAAGTATCATGCCTGTTATAAGGAATCCACCTGCCGAGGGAAAAAAGATCAGTATTGTCAACTGTGTCTAATTACCAAACAGCAAAGACAAAAATCACAAGTTTCTTGAAAATTTAAGCCAGACCAACAGCTCAACTGACTTCAAGCAGAAAGCATTTGCTCTGCAATTCTAAAAACCAGCCCCAAAATATCTTAGACTGAGCACTTAAATATCCAGGCAACTAAAATCAAACAAATGTTTTGAAAATGTCCTGATTCCTCATCAGAAACAGTAGGAAATTGTGATATGAGAAGCATCTTCAATAGCGATCAGTTAACACTTTCTAATCATAAACCAAGTGATGCAGATGAAGAGAGATGATGATTTCAACTGATGCAAGCTCCTAAAATACAATGGCACTTCTGAAATTTTTACATAGATACCCTTTATCTTTAGAACAAATGTTTGTAAATTGATAATGCAAACAAAAAAATAAAAACATGCTGGTGTTGATAATAAGCCCCAGTCGACCTCCTCCCCAAACAGCTTCAGTAAGCTTTCAGGCACACTTTTACACTTACAAAGGAATATCTAAAGCAGCATATCCATCACACAATTGCACATACCTAGCCTGGCAGTGTGTGTATGTCCAAATCTCAGAGCTGCACTAGCGTATAAAAAAACTGCATGCAAACTAAGCTCATATTTGTGCATCAGTAACTACTGCCTTTAGCCCTAATCCTGGAAAAAATTATGCACCTACTTAACTTTATGCAGCAGGGTCTTAACTCAGCCTTCAACTCAGCTACCTGTGGTAGGGAAAATACATAAGAATTTAAGCATTTTGGGGAACTGGGACATGTGAGAAGTAGATTTCAATGGAAAAATTCATGGCACATAGCGTTAGGTCCTTTTTGATCTGGAAAGTGACAATGAATTCTGGCTACACTCTTAAGAAGGTCAGGCCCTCTGAAAATCATCCAGTCCTTGGCAGTAGTTTAATTACAGAGACCTGGCACTAAAATATGCATACTTTGGCCTGAGGTTTTCAACATGATTTCCAGATCAACTGTTCTTTAGGAGGGCTTGTCATATACATAAATCGCTTGAATATCCATGTACTAGATTCTAAAAAGACATTTGAACGAAGGTTTTTCCACCTACTGTGACTCAACCACAACATATTTTTATACACCTTACATTTCTAGAAGCACAGGAAAACATTTGACTTTTAACATAAATTCAGTTTTCAAACAGATGTTTAACCTACCTGCCAGAAGTCAGCAACAGTAGCAGGGAGAGGGCCCTGGGTGGCAATATACGCAGGGTTTCGGGGGTCATGGTCCATCTGGAATAAGGAAAAAGAACACAGACTGGATTTATTTAAAAGAAAATCCCTTGCTGTGTTAGAGACAGAAAGTATATGAGGGCAGAAACAAGGGACTTCCTCAAGAACTGTCATGTCCCTCCATCCTTTATTGGCAAGCAAAGAATTTTATTTCTATTTTTAAGCTCAGAGGAGAACTTTTTCCACAAAAGGCTGATGCTACCAGATGAGTATCAGCACACACGATGAGCAATGTCCTATATCCTCAATATGCAGCATAAGATCATTTATGGTGGTTGACAAAGGCATTTATTTGAGATCAGTACTTGTGGTTTCATAGCAACCTAGGAGCCGTTTGAAACATTTTTCTACACTGAGTGTTAAGAATGCTCCACACATCTAAATATGTTCTCCATTTCCACCATGCCAGTCAAGGGCACATGTAACCAAAATACAGCAAAAATGGGTAACAAATTCAGTTTCTGGCTTTTTCTGGTTAGCTGATTTATCTAAATGCATGGATTTGGCCTCAAAAGAGGAAGTTCTGCTTAAAGACCTTAATTATTACATTTAATTCAAGGAGCAGAAAATTCACTGAGCAGAAAAAATAAAGAATCTAAGAAACAAAGCCATCAAGAGTAAATAGGATTAGTGTGTTACAATGAATGTTTTCGAACTGATGGGTGGTTTTCTTGGTTCTAAATCTTAGGACCCATTCTGCTGAAAAAGAAGATCTGCTGATAGGATTAAAAAACAAACAAACTCATTCTAACCCTGAACTGGGCAAGACAAAAGTTTGAACATAAAGAAAAGAGACCCAGTTCAGCTCTCAGATGTGTGGGTGTGACTCAGTGACACTGAAGTTGGCAAGAGTTAACTTATACCCATGTAGCTGAAGGCAGAATTTGTCCCAATACATGATTTTGTTCTATAAGTAAAGATCTGAATAAGAATGAATGTGAGTCACATTTGCATTAACAGGCATCTACTGAATTTATTCATAGCCTAGCAAAATTTTCAGTGATGGTACATGTCAGCGTAAAAGAAGGCACCTCATAATTATGTGCAACATAAAAGAGGGAAGAACCATAAAAGAACAGATGTAAGTTATTCTAACAGAACAACAATATGATGAATGTTGCAAAAAGGAGAACACTTTTATGTTTCTAATTTTCTGATGTATAATTAAGCTGGACTTAATATTAAAACTCTCCATGACAACACAACACAGGTAAAATGAAGTCACTGAATCCATTTAGAATAAAAGCTTACTTCTGATTCACCACCCACGGTTATAAAAAACCTTGACCAGGATGTCTATAATACCATCATTTTATTCTGAGCTTCATTGAGATGCTTCTCTTATCAGCAAATAACTCTTTACAACAAGCAATTGCTCATAACAAATTTCAGTGTTGCTTTCTTTGCCTTTTGACAAAAGCAAGTCTGATAGCAGGACATTTACTACTGTGAGTACTTTGAGATCAGGGAAACACTAGCTTTCTTCAGAAAGCAGTATTATCAAAAAACCCTTAGGAACCATTTCAAAACGGGCAACTTGTTTTTGTAAGAACTTAGACATTGAGCTAAACACAGCTGAAAGCAACAGCAAATGTGATTAAGTAAAGTCAGGCTTAAAGGGTTTTTTTGCTCCATTATGATTGAAATAATTTCTGTTGCTTTGTTTTCAATCCCACAGAGATCTATACGATGTAATCATGTGCTTCAATGTTTTCCTATGCTGGAACTAAAAATCTTAGCTTAGAAAAATTGACCTGCAGTGAGGAGGACTTGCTACTCCCAGTGGAAACTGTTGTAGGCTGCATCCACCTGAAAATGATATCACTTTTCTAACAGCCAAGAGCCTGACTTGGAAATGTATTTGATAATGAATACACCAAACTTTAGAAAAATAATAATTTAGTTTGAATTTCTTCTTAAACCAAATTCTTTCATATGTAGACATCCCAGAAAACAAAGGCAGAAAAAAATCAAGGATGATGCAAATAGCACTGTCATGGAGGAAATGCTTCTCAACATTCAGCTGATAAATCAGGAATAGGCCAATCTTGGCATTTCAGCATTAATCAACCTCTGTCACAAAGGTGCTGTTGGGACGTGGCAAACATAACAATAAGCACAGAGTAGTGAAGTGTATCAGCAGTTTAACAATAATTCAAAAGACAATTACAATTATTACATTCCAAGCACATTGTGTTGCACAGAAAACAATTATGAGCAGAAACTCTTCTTGCTTAGAGCAAATAGAAGATGGCAGAAAGCCCTATCACACTATTAAATGATCTTTAACTGAACAAAAATAAGAGCAAAGATTAAACTAATTAAAAAAAATCCTGGTTTCATCAATTTTCTATTATATCTACTGCTTTAAAGGCCACATATTTCAAGAAAAGTGAAAAATCACTACTCTGGTCACATTCAATTTAATGTGAGTAGGTGATTGCAAGGGACGGTTCTCGAATGTTTTTGTTACGTTCCTTTTTATTTTCTCAAGGTCACCAAGAACACCAAGGGCATCTTAAGCTATCAAAGTTAACAAAAGTTTGAATAAAGAAATAAAGTCAGTAATGGGTTTTAAACTAACTAATCAAGAATCAAGTAAAAGGCTTTTTTTTACGTCAGTAGTCATTATCTTCTTTCAAGGATCCCTTAGATTTCTCACTTCACGAAAATAAAACAGAAAATGTATTCTCCAGAGAACAATGGAGAGCAGCAGGCTCCATACTATCAAGTATTAAACCAAAAATTGACTGCTTGCTAACATTTTACATCAGAACAACTTTCAGAAATCACCCTAATAGTAATTGTTCAAAACCACCAAGATTTTTCCCTCTATGTCCCCATCAAAGCACAAAGTTCACAAGGCTTACATCAGAACTGGATCGAACAGCCATTTTTGGAAAGAAAAAGCTGCAATTACTACAACTGTTCTGCTATGGCGGAATTCTCGTTTTCTGCTGCAGCACAACAAAGGCCCGTCTGCTGATAATGTTTCAATCTATTTTTCCCGTGATTTTGTATTAGGGAAAGAAAGGGATCAAGGACTACTATAACTGACCATGCAATTGACTGTGGTGATTTCCATCACTACCAATATCAAAAGCAAATGGAAACAAAAAGGAGGAGCATTCAGATTTCTTGTTGGAAAAGAAAAACTACAGAAAACTTTAGTGGCACAACTTGTGTTTTTCTACAGGGCTTTATAATATAAGTTGACTTACAGTATCTTAGAGTAGGAACATATATATATATAAAGAACACAATATCACAATTAGTTGCACCTTTGTTAAATTACTATCAGACCACAATTCCACCCTTACTTTACTACAGAATAAAAGCTACTCCTTTAGTTTTTCAAGAGTTCTACCATCCAGTTTCCTTATCCTTGCACTTTGCAAGGATTCCCTGAAGAACTCTGAACATTGTTGAGTTTTTAGATGGAGATCGTGCAGCTGTTTGATGTCACTGATAATGCTGATGAAATACAGCAAAATCAATACTTTCTGGGAATAAATCCTCAAATTTATTTATTTGGACTTGAGAGTGGTACATATGGATTCTTGTTAAGTAGTCTTCTGAAACTGTAAACTGATGTAAAAGTGTCAATAGGCATCAATGACCATTTTGAAATCTTATGTAAGTGACACACCAATTCATTCCTGCCCTTTACCTTCCCTCTCAGCTTGTCAGATCCTTACTTTCCACACAGAAAGATGCTGGGTCTCACTCACACCATATTTACCTTGATCTAAACCCTCTGAGTCCAGCTGAAATATTCCTAAATTGTATGAGATCAGAATGAGATGCAATGTAGACCAAATATGACGGAAAGAAAGTTGAACTCAAAATTTGTATGGATTCAAGCTACTGTGTGGCTTCCAGATTTAATGTGTTTATAATACCATAAAATCTATTTCATGCATGTATTATTACACAGAGTATAGACAGTCTCTAAAAGTGAAAAAGTGTGTTTGTTTTTGTAAAAGACAGCATATCCAGCAAATGTAGATGACCTTTGTAATCACATTCATCTCAGCATTAAAATTAAAAAGGTAGACTTGTCCTCATCTTCATGTTTGAGTTAAAATTAAAAACAATTTTAAAATCCCTTCTTTAAAACCCCTAATGGAATGAAAGAAGTAAATCTGGTTGTGAATGCCATTATGAATTTCAGAGTCTATTCTTGGCGATGAAATCTGTATGCTGTGTTTGAACAAACTGTCATGCTAATGACATTCCTCAGTCTGGTGTCTTCAATAATAAGCAAACTGAGTTTTAAATGTAGTTGATGGGATTTTTTCTCTCTCAGACACCCTATGAGGAAAAACAGAATTCCCATTTACTTTCATGACCTCTGATTTAAAAGCAAAAATTGCACATTATTTACTACTGGATGATTTTCTCGAAATTTAATGAGGACTAAGTACAAATATGACAGATGTAATTATCACAGTTTTATTCTGCACAGTCAGGGTCTTCTTGTGCTGTAATTGCAAGCCTTTCATTCAGCTGCCGATAGCAGAGTTATTATCATAGTACTTTATGTTATTGCAGAGAGAAGGGAAACAGATTTCTACCTCACTTTTACTCTGCAAATTTATCTTAAGGACTCATTTTGCCTGGCCTCATGCTACAGCGAAATTAAAGACCTATGGGAAGAACTTGGACTAAACCTTTGCTGATTCTCCTCACCCACTCCCAGCCATGGTGAGGCCATCAATCTAACCCCAGTTTTCACAACATATTGGAGGGAAAGGAGGACTTGAGGGGGGTAGCATTTTTTAAAAGGAAGAAACATGTGGGCAGGTGGCCAGCTCATTGTCTAGCACAGGGATTTTTTTACGGTGTACTGCTGCACTCATTTAGACTTAAGTTAAGGTTGAGTGAGCCCCAGCTGGAGACTGGACCACTGACCCAGAAGCTGGAGATACCCAGCGACATGTACACGACTGGAAGCCTCCCTTTCTGAAGCTCAAATATAATTACTTTATTTTACACTTTTCCCCCACCAGACAGCTCACACGCGCAGGGAGGGAAAAGCCTCTTCTAGTCAGTTCAGACCATACTGATCCTGTGCTATTAATGCCCATCTTGCAGCTTACTACAGTGCTCACTACTAACCCAAGCGCTTCGAGGCGCGAATGCACCAGGAACATCACTGTATTGACATGATAATTACTGAGGTTATTTCAGTTGAAAGGCAGCAGTCTGAAGGAAAGAAATGGTAGGATTTTTGCAAAAGTGAATAAAGGGGGATTTACTGATAGTCCACATCCACTGTACACTTACACAGATGTTGATTAAATATATGTCTACTAACAGAAAAGATCTCAAATAAACAGCATTAGTAATAGCATGTATGTCCAGTCAGGCTGCAAGAGCTGTACAGCCACAGCAAATACTGCAGAATCAAGTGCCCAATACAGTATTCCAGTAGGCTTCGGAGGTGGGGAGAACAGACACTGAATGTCTCTGCCACTCCTATATTCTACTTCTTTATATAAAACCTATACCAGATTAACAAATACATTTACACTAACCTGAAGATATTTATTTTGAAATGAAACAGTTTGCAAGGAACCTTTCCAAACTATGGGCTTGCAAAGTAGTGATTTCCTCCTACCAACCTCCCACTGCATCACCTTCAGGAAACACATATTTTATCCATTGCTTTCAAAATAGAAAAATGACTATTGACTTAGTGAAATGAACCCACAAAACCATCTGGAGTATCTCTTTCCTTGGAATAACAGGTCATCTACACAAATGTGGGCTGTGGCACTCCTTCCCACACAGTAGGGTCCCTATCCTACCACAAAGAAGAGGAACTCAAGAGCTTCTCTTGGAAGTTTTTCATGGCTATGCAAGATACTGGGTACTGTCCCAGTCCAATGAAACACTTGTGCACCCCCTTATCTCTGGGCATAGAAATATTTCTGTAAGAGGTATAGAGACAACCATAAGAATTTTTGCTTCATCAGTGTGACTTGTTTTATTGAACAAAACTCTTGAGTCTGGGAAATCTACAAAAACCAAATACCTTCTAACCTTGCAGAAGAAAATACCCTTATTAAGTGCTGGATGGAAAGGCAAGATTACAAGCCCCAAAGAGAGAAAAAGAGTAAAGCCCCAAAGACTAAAACCAAGAGAGTTAAAGCTGTGGAAGCAGAGATCCTCTGCCTGCATTAGCTTTGGGCATCCTGACAAAGCAAATCTCCTCCCAGTTATGTCAGTGGGTTATCTTGGTCCTGTCTCTCCGCCCTCAACACTACTTATTG
Organism: Elanus axillaris; assembly: GCA_026212715.1. Classification (NCBI taxonomy): domain Eukaryota; kingdom Metazoa; phylum Chordata; class Aves; order Accipitriformes; family Accipitridae; genus Elanus; species Elanus axillaris. The sequence continues at coordinate 35,109,265 of JANZLQ010000078.1, read as the reverse complement.
TAATACTTTTCACTGTAATTAAGGGAATAGATACATTATAATACAGAATTACAATTACAACAGGCATATACACATGCAAGAATTTATCCTTTCCCCAACCGATTTTGTATACTAAAAACAGTCAAGCTGTGTCTACACAGATTTTTGGGCAGGTTGCAGAAGCCCATCTTTGTTATTTGGTAAAAACACAGCATCTGTACTGCTGCCAGCACTGAACCTGGCTTAGCGCTGTCTACAGATGCTGTAAATCCATTTCTGCACCATGTTGTAGTCATGCGAATTACAACCAAGCTCTTGCAAGAATACAATATCTCACTTCCAGTTAACACCTCCCACTCCTGCGCTTGCCACAAAATCTCTCAGCTTCTACTATCTAATTAAGGTTTGACCAAACATAACTCACCGAATGTGCCCTGGAAACAGGCAAACAGAGCACTGGAGCCCTGGAGCTGGACCTCTGTGCATGACTTTACAAGCAGGATACATATTCCTTTAAGCACCAAGTTACTCTGTTCTCCTGATACTGGGGCCAGCTAGAGCTTGGTCTAGTCAGAGACATACTTAAAAGTAATCCCAAACGTGCTCTAATCTGTGCGCATCTACTCCTGTCCTCTAAAATGGCAGCTGGCAATTCCTGAAGTGTGCAGGTGCTTTGATTTGCCCTCTACCCTAAGCCAAAGCCAAAGGCATCCCGAAGATACTTGTTGGGTTCTGTGTAATTTTTAACTCTTTGAATAAAACATTTTTATATGTTCTAGGAAATAAAGCTTTTGACCTCTGCTGAAAGTAATAAAAACAAAGCTCAGAGAACAGTTTCTATGTAGTTGTGGGGTTTTTTTAAGAAAAAAAGCATTGTCAACAACATTGGAAGGAAGCAGCCTGTAATTTCATGCTGTTGCAAATTGTCAGCTGCCTTGCCCACACAAAGTGATTTAACTGGGGGAGTGATACTCCCCAGGAAAATGAGCCAGTAATGGCATACACAGCCCACTGCAGTGAGATCTAATTCTCCATCCTAAGTTCTTTCTCATAGCTTCCCTATAATAAATTTTAGTGCCTAATTAATGTGAATAAGAACCATGAGCAAAACTGACTCCAATAGTAGCAGTCTCACGGAAGTCAAGAACATAGTACCTTTTTCCCCCTTCAAATGGATGTCATGACACTTCCATTGAGACGCTATGACAGGGCAAGGCTACTGGCTCTATCATACCTGTTTTGTGTCTAAAAATAGAGACCTTTTCCACCCATCACCTTTCACAGACAAGAAAGGATTCATATTCAGCTTACGTAGAGTAAGGGCGGCTGGGCCACACTGGAGTATTGAGGCAAAAATTGGATTGACCTATTTTGCAGTTCAGATGAATACACAGGTGGTAAGGGATGTCGTCCTTGCTTTCAAAACAGCAAGCTCAGAGAAGAACCAGGAGAGCTACAGAAACACCAAGCTATGCATCGATAGGGCAACAGAGGAAGAAAGGTAGGAGGAAATGTCACTTCCTGATGCAGAAGAAGTTCAGAAGCCCATGGAGCTCAGCTCCCTATGCCTACAGAAACCATTCCTCCTATAACTGTAGCTAGTAGGACAAAGCAAAAAAGAACAAGCAAGTTTTACCTCCTCAGGGAAGGAAAAGCACCGCTAAGGGTATATTGTTAAATTTTGTAATACGTAAGTTAATAATATTAAGTACGGAAAACCTGACAGTATTACAAGGTAGAACGATGACTATCTCGTGACTTTCTTTTCTTAGCACATAAACTTCAAGGGTATTGCATGCACATGTAGAAGATTTCTTTCTCTTCAACAGCCTGAGACATCAGAGTTGTGAGGTGCTCACAATCTCAGGTTGCACAACCTGAGCAGTGAGGTGCCTCAAGTTAGCATATTTTAACAAGGAGAGACAGGGACTGACTGGGTTATTTCTCATAGGTTACCGTACTTACAATTGGGCTAGCATTGATGTAGTCTGAATTGTCATGGCTATTTTCACCTTTCAGACATATCCTGGAATGATCATCTGCAAAGGAGAAAATAAGAGAAGAAAGTTTCTATACAAGTATTCTACCCATTTTAGGTTAAACAATTCAAAGTCAGATTAATGTGCATTTCAAGACAGGCAAACAGTAAATATCAGAATTCCTTCTGACTCCCAGCCTAGCATAGCCTTGATACAGCCACAGCATCACAGCCTGACTCAGGAATGAAGCACTAAGATATTTCAGAGGCTAAGCATGTCTTCATGAGATGCACCACAATGTGCGACAACCTCTCAGAGGAAAAAGGGGAATCTCTACTGCTCAGGGAGTTTAAGATTTAAACTAGGCAAATCACTAGAAAAAAACATATTATAGAAAACATTCCTGCATTTGCAGGGTCATGGAAGAAATAAACTGATGGACTTTGTCCATCTGGCTTCTCTATAAAATGAACATGGAAAGACAGTTGAGAGCTGGACAGTAAGGTAATCTGACCTGATCAAAAGCAGTGCTGTATGGTGCTACGCTAGTGATATGGGGAGACAATATGACTTGGAGATTCTCATGGGAGAGAGAAAATGCTGGTGACAACTGCACCTAAAAGTATGACTGGAGCATATATAGATACCTTGCACTGCTGGTAATGTAGCTAGTTCAGACACCACTAGTAAAGAAAACAGCAGCTCTGGACATAAGAGACTTACTTAAGTTGTTTGCCCATTGTTAAGATTCTTCTATCACTTTTTAACATGTATTTTTACTGGTGCTAGCTCAATTATGTTTAGAGCTGGTACACCCTGAACTCTTGTCCTTTTTTTTTTTATTTCAGGATATATGTAACGGATGGGTTTTGTTTGTCTGTATTTAGACAGTGACAATGCAGATGCCTGCTTCTCTTCCAGCCATCTAGATCCACTTTCTGCTAAGAAAAAAGAAATGTTTCTATGTCATGAATCATCTCATCCTGATTTAGCTGTCTCAAACAGGCCAAATTGCACTTGAGAAGTGCCCGTTTCTTTCCATTGACTAAAGAAAGACAGACCAGACCACACACAGATAATTTATGCGAGAGATGTCTAAGTCTTTACATACGAATCTCAAACAGCTTGTACCCGATACATAACCAGCACAACTTATATTTCGCAGCAAACCTACCCTGCACAGTGTATTGTGGTGAGAGGTCGTGGAGCTGCCCGTTCTGTAACCCTTTACAGCTGAACATGGATACTGATGTTTTAAGAGGATCTTTCCACAAATTATTCAAATAGACAAAATAAGAGTACAGGAATACACCCTGTCCCCCTTTTTATCTTGTGTAGTGGGCTATGACACCTTTCTTAACAGCAGAATTCCAGGTTGGCTTTTTAAACAATTAGAAGAACAATAAATGAGTTATCAGTCATTGAAAGTAGCACACAGGAAAGTAGAGACAGAGAGTTTGGGCTCTGCTTCAGTTTATTCACCAGTGATATCATGGCAGTTCAATATGTGAGCAAGACAAAGGTGTGCTTGTGTGAGTGTTGTTTATAGTCACTCAATCTCATCAGCAATATTTAACCCACCAAAGTGAGCAACCTTCTCCTGGAATGAGAGAACAAGTCATGTTGAATGAAGAGCCATTCTTCGCTATTCACATAAAATTATTTCCTCTAGTAAGGCTTCAACACAATAGGAGATGAAGAAGATGAGAAAGGGAACATGTTCATGCACATTACCACTTCCACCTTACTTTGGCACCACTGCACAAAAAAACCCAAACCATAGAAAAGAGCTTGTGACATCTGAGATCTTGGGGCTACCCAAGATTTTTTAGAGGAAGCTTTACAACGAACATTGTCACAGAGCGCTTGAAGAACTACAGCTCTGAAACCTTTTGGCTATGCAAGAGATATGCAGGTTACATACACTAAATGCGGTCTCATGTATCTGAAGCTAGGTAAGCACTCAGGATAAGCCCCATTCATTGGGGAGCAAAAGTGTTTGAACTAATCACCGAAGAAAATGTGTGAAATGTTTTCAAATGGATGAGGGAAAGAGAGCAGACAGTGATTCATCAGTATTTAGCAAACAGATGTCAGTGTGATTCTCCAGTAAAAGTCAAGTGTCAAATCAGTAACTTCAGGATAGTTTTTTTTAAACATAATGTTTTCTCCAGACCCTCTGATTTAGTGTGCCATATCATTATCCTGCTGTCTTGGAAGGTTTATCAGAGGGTGAGACATGTTAAGGCTTTGGTAGTGAAAAGGTGGTGAGACTTTGTATTTGCACTCAGAAAAAAAAAAAGTGCGCAAAAAAGGTTGTACATGTGTTTTCTGCATATATCAAGAGTTTGCACCCATGTGTGCTTCAGTTGCAGCATCAAGCATTCATATTGACAATGAACAGCTTGTGCTTGTCTATGCCTGTTATCACCTCAAAGCTTCTAGGAACTAGCATAACAGCTCTTCAGAAAGAGGCAGAAAAAGAAGAAGAAAAAAAGGATACCATGGACACCAGTTTGTTATGTTAACAATAAGCAACTATGGGGAAAATGCCCAATGTACAAGATTTTTTTTCGGTAAACTGCATATTGATTATGTTGGAAGCAAGGAAAGAGAAGCAGGAGAAGCAGGAAATAAAAGGAAGGAAGGGGATGACAGAAAACGAAGATATATAAGATCAATCTAAAAGGCGAGAAAGAAAGATGAATGAAGAAAGAGGAGAGGAGAGGGATGGTAATAAGGAAGTGAGAGAAAAGACAAATGCTGTACTAGCTACCGCAATCTGGCCAAGCTACAGCTAGTCATCATTCCAAATATCTACAATAGCTACTGCTGAATGCTGAACTACTTTGCATTTGCTATTGCTCCAGCCAAGCCACAGCTGAAAGGAAAGCAAAATGTATAGATGAATACGTGTGGCAGAGAGATGCTTCCTCAGGAAGAAGGCTAGTACTAACCTATACCTGAGGAGAAACATAGCACAAAGTTGTATTTTATATACATATAAAGTATACAATATAAAGTATAAAGGATAGAGGATAAAGGACAAAATATAAAGCAAACACACATGAGTTTGCAGTATATAAAAACTCAATTTACAGACTGAGAAACCTAAGTTTTGGTGTCTACATACAGATGTCTTCATGTGGGCTAGGTTACAGTTAATGGAACTTGATTTAGTTGGCTAAGCATGAACATGTACTGTTTGAGAAACTGTAGAGTAGATGAGACATTGCACAAGCAGAACAGATATGACACAAGACCTAAAGACTTGTACGCTAGTGGACAGGCATCTGGAGCTTGCACAGCATATATGAGGGCATCCTAGAGCTATTAATTTCACTGCAAGCCAAACAGCAACTTTTGGCCATTGCACAGCTCTCAATGCCACTGCACTGACTAGCTCTTCACTGGCTGTAATGGGTGCTTTGACACCTGGCTCATATGGAGGCAGCTACATGAAGACACTTAAATTTGGGCATCTTAACCTACAATTTCATGGAATCATGCCCAGAGAACTTGATCCAATGCCTCAGTGTAGGCTTCTAGTGATATCTGAGGTGCCCTAAGGACACTCAGGCTAGCAGCTGGGAGGGCCACGGGTCTCTCATAGCGCTTGTGTTACACCTACTGGCTCTGTGTGGGTACCTTGAATACTTCAAGCATCTCAAATGGCACTGGATTCCTGTGTTTAAACGACTGAGTTGAGCGCAAAACGTTGTATCTATCTGGATTATTTAAAGAGTGACCCAGGCTACAGTATTATGCCATCTCATGGTCTTCTATTTATCTCACAGTGGCCCTATGACTTAATTAAGACCTATTACTTTTGTTGTTTTCAGATGGGGATTGAAAGCTTGGAAAAGTAAGACTCACATCTTACCTAATTCTCTGTGTCTTCTATTTCCTTTTAGTCAGATACTTCTGAAGGAACAGAACCAACAAAAAAAGGCAAACAAGGAATATGGGCGACTTTGGGTTGTTTGAATCCAGGCATCACACAGCAGGGAACCTCACAACAATCAACCTGGCACATTCTGCCCGGATCATCATTCTCTTCCTTCTAGATTGAGACTGATACTTTTTTTTTTTTCCATACAAAGCACTATACAGAACTACGCTGAAGTAAGAAAATGAAGAAGTACTGAGGAGCAAAAGTGAAGTAGTCTGAAGACTGCAAAGAATCATAATGTGTTGATTATTTTGCCCACAGGTTATTTGCACAAAACAGAACTCTTCTTAGATCTGAACTGAAATCAAGTTCATTTATGCCAGAGCACTATTTGCACCTGCCTTACTGATACGGATAATGCACACACCCAGAGCAAGTACCCTCTGCTCAGGCAGTCCTGTCATCAGCACACAACCCCTGGCCGTGCTCTGCCTGCACACAAGCCTCAGCGCTGGGTGCACACTCTGCCCCTAAATGTTTTGCTTTCCTTTGGAGGAAAACCAAAGCACAGAGGTAAGTAGGTTGCTCTAATATATGCCATGACCCATGGACACAGCTATAGTAGGCAGCTTTTGACAGATGATGACTGCAAAAAGTTGCTCGCTAATTTTTTTTAAATACCTATATGTATCTATGGCATACATAAATAACAACATACAGTACTGACCCTATGGAGATGGTTTTATTTTGCAAAGAGGCAAAAAGAGAACATACAGTCTGGAAAGGTTTTTTTTGGACATCAACAACTAGAGCTGCTCATGTGTTCATACGGAAAAAAAGGTATCCATTGTGCTAAATTATAGCAATCTGCTTGTTGGTTGGATACAAGGATGCAGTTTTGTTAATCTAGATGGTCCAAGTTACAACTGTCAGGATTTTTTTAACTAGTAATTCATTAAGTCAACATGTTCTGCTACCAAGTATTTTAAAAGCTGTTTGTAAATAGAGAAGATAGGTATAAAAGTAAATCTATGACAAAATTGTGAGATTAAAGATAACGTTAATCTAGAAATTATATGTTATATAATCATTAAAAAATAAAATTGTATTGTTTTAAGACTGCTTAAGAAAGGAAAATGCAAAGTAAATGCAACATGATATTAAAGCTTCTTTCAAGCCTTCCTAAGGTGAAATCTTTTACATGAATTGGCAATCTCGTTCCACCCTGTCAAGGTGATTATGAATATTAACGGGGTAAGGAAACGCTAACAAGGCATTACTCTGTGAGAATACTTTGAATGTAGCGTAACAACTTTGTAGCATATCAAAACTGTATCAGCATTGCTTCATAATTCATTATGAGGCAAATCTGTGACTTTTTGCTATAGTTTTTATGTCAAACATAGTCAAAAAGAAGTGGGCAAACTGGCCTCTTTCTCATCTCAGTCTAATCTGAGAGTCTACAATAGCCATCACTTTATCAAAATTTAATATTGTTTAAACTCTGTGCAACACTTTCCACCCATCATCAAAGTAGTTTTAAGGATATAACATGACTGTTTAACAGTGTGCAGCAACCTCAGAAAGTGAGGGCAGGTAATTCTGAGAAATTCAGTAAAAAAGAAAGCTCCCAGTGTACTAATAGCTCTAATAGAAGTTTCCACATTGTCACAAAGCCAAAAGATAGCATTTTTCTCTTGTAAAAGTATGAAGGGATTTTAAACGTGCTAAAATACTTCTAATTAAAGCTTCAGAAAATTGCAGCCACCTTGTCCATGTCCAAATACCCTCCCAGGTAGTACCGATTCAGTCTAGACTCAGCGATGGGAAGAACAGGCATAACAGTATGCCATGGAAGAAGCAATGGTAGGGACTTGTCAGCTGAAGGCTTATCCGTGTAGGCTGATTCATCCACACGGTACAATATGATGAAAAGAGACAGACTACCTCAGGTCTGAAAATAGTTCAGCTCTCTAGTGAAGCATGACACACAGGCTAAAAATCTCTGCTCTTTAGGACTGCCGCAGCTATGTTGCTTCTGGATTCAGAGCTAGAACGGTCTGGTCTGAGGGTCCCTACCTTACTGCTTGTTGTATCATGCAGACATGTTTCCTACATTGGCTGAATAACCAGCAGCAATATCTGGCAACACCTGTAGCTCCCATGCTGTCTCCAAGGCAGCAACCAGAAACAATCTGGCTTAATTTATGAGCCGGGACTTGGAATAGCTTAAGATGGTCTGACTGTAAGTCCACATTGCAAAGAACACTTTAAGCAGGAAGATTAACTTGGATCAATACACATTATTGCAGAGCAATTTTCACTTCCTATCATGATGGTTAAATGCTATTTTTTCAGGATGGAAAAGAGCACAGAAATCTTCCACTCCTTTTAACTTTCCTGTTAACTCTTTAGAACTTTTTAACAGACCTGATCCCCAAACACACGGAAGTCAGCAAACTGTTGCTGTTGCACCAAAAGGCTTTCCACCAGCACCATATTTACTCAGGAGAATTCATGTCACCAAACTACCATACTCCTCTCCTAAGCAGCGAAGCACTGCAAAAAAGCCACTGCATAAACAAGAGAGCCAAATATGGCTGAAGCAAATAGGCAAGGACCGATGGGCTCAGTTAAATTATCATGTACTTCCGAAGAATCTTCACTCTAAATCCAGATCTGACATTTACTTAATGTGTTACCTGTCATTTCCTCATTTCTAAAGGAGGAATAGTACTTACTCAAGGCTCTCATAGGGAAAATTAATGTTTTCAGGGCACTTCAAAAATTAAAATAGCTATATACGTTTGCCAAGCTACCCAGCTGGGTTGTGGGCACACTGACTGCGAGCGTTTTTGTTGCTGTGGACTTTGCATATATTCTCAGTTTCAGTTTTGTTTCATTGGTTGCTTAATAAAATGTGTGGCCATAGTATACCAATGTAATCTATGAGATACATATATTTGCATAGGAAATATATGCTGCTTTTATTTCAAGCTCAGAAAGGTGGCGCTTACAGGAAAGAGCAGATTCTAGGAATATAAACACTGGCTGCTTTTTTTTCCTCTTTTTCTCTTTTTATCCTAAGCTTAGCAGAGAGAGAAGCCAGTTTGCAAGCTTATCCACTAAAGCCTAAAGGGGCTCATTCAGTACAGCTGAGTATCTGATAAACAGATCATCTAGCTCTGATTATAGACTGCTGGTATTACTCTTGGATGGACATGCTACCAACTTGTCTAAACACAAGCCAAACTTCTTTCTGTTGAATGGCTACAGATGCCACTCTTGTACAGAAAGTATATTCCAGCACTGAAAAGCACTCTGGCTATTGAATTTCATGAGATAGCACAGCTGCAGCAGCAGTGCTATGTGACATAGTTATGCATTTTTGTAACATATATGCAACTTACAGGAAGACAAACTGTGTGTCATATGACATTGGGACACACACCCAGACCATAGTTGTAGCTGCAGTTTTCTAGCCCACGTATAAGCTACTCTGTATTCTGTTCGCCTGCCATCTGTAGCTTTCAAATGACTGTGCAAAGGATATTGAGAAAAGTATCAAGAACTTAAAACGCAGTAATCCAAATTAAAGTGTACATACATGGTACTACAGTCCGTGAGCGATTCTTCTGGGTATTCTCCTCCTGCTGTGCAACGGTGGTGGCATTGGGTTCAGCCTGATAAGCACACAGAGCTTCCCACTCCTTCTCCAGCCGGTTCTTGTTTTTCAGATGATCTTCCATGTAGGACTGGAATTAAAAGAATACTGTATTAAGCATCAACTTAGCTAAAAGGATGTATCTCAGGAAGGAAAGCACGAGAATCATGAGCTTTGGGGACAAAACACACTCAGTCTTATGGCTATTTCATATTCACTGAAGAGAGTTAACATTAAGCTTATTTATGCTATACACAATGAGAATGCTAACATGTACCAGTGTTAACAGAGAAGAAATGCTTGAAACCCCCAGCTACTGAGCTTCAGGAAAAAACTATTTCTTCTTCAGTACCTAAAAAATGTAAGCCCACAAGTCTCAAGTGTCTCTTTCATCAGGCAGTGAAAAAGAAACAAAAGCCCATTGATAAAAATTACTTACTACAACAACAGCTCACATCAAACCAAAGGCTTTTAAAACTAGAGTTCAAGCATATATGCAAGTCACAACAACGATACAGCTGTTGAGGAAAATTAAAAACCTGTCAGGATGAAGTGTCATGGCTCAAGTACTGGGTCATTAGGAACTCGTCCGGCACATGGACTGGCACAGAGAGGGCCTTGAACTGAGAAGGTGCTCTTAATTAACATTAATAGAAGTTGTTAAAGATCGTACCTGGCATTCAGTAAATTCAACAAAGTTAGGAGAAGCATCCCCAAAGAAAAATTAGCTAGCTGTAGCAGGAATGACCAGAGCATATTGGTGCAGGTCTTAAGTTTTTGCAGATCTCCCAAGGCTAGAGATTCAGTACAGCAGTGGATCGAGAATTCAGTTCCAAAGGTTTGCCAAAAGTGAACTAAACCCCTATTCCTTCACCCCATGGACCTGAAAATTGTCTAGCAGGTGAGGGGAAGGGAGCAGAAAGGAGGAGGGGTGGGGCAAACCAGAAATCTTCCCTTCCCTTCCCTTTAACACAAAAGTTAAGAAAGTGATCGATCGCCTGGTACTGTGAGCCTACTTAGACAGTCAAATTACCTTTCAGAGCCTGTCATCTTCTACGCTAAGCAACGGAACAATCTCCCATTACACCCAGTTCCTATTTGTAAATTAAACTCCATACTACCTTTACAAGGTAGGTTGAAGTTAACATCCTTAACCAGATTAAAAAAGGGGCAGGCTGCTTAGGGGACAGGCTCAGGGTCTGGCTGGGGTCGGGAGCAGAGCTGTGGGTGCCTCTGGCCCAAACACCCGTCAAAGTGGCTCCTGCTGGAGCACTCCCTAATACAGCCTGATCTGTAGCAACGCTTGTCCGGAAAAAGCTCCTGGAAAGGATTCACTGAAAACTATAAAAAGCAGTTTAATTGCTTAGAAAACCTTTTCCATAAACAATCTCTGTTATGGCAAATAGCTCTTCCCAAACATGCTTTAAAGAAGAAAGGCTCTAATGCCCTCTCAGCAGGTTTAACAGAAGGTGCAAAAAGCTTGCAGCTTGTCTTCCGCCAAACGGGAGCTCTGCTAAAGCTGTCGCCCCACCGCGCTTCCCACCCGAACGGCGAAGCAGGATACTGCTCTCTCTTGCAGCTTGAACGGTTTTTGCAGTTACAAAAGAGCCCCTGACACACAGCTTTGTTTTGTGCAGGGTTTGTCGGGTGTGTGCGTCTTTGCACGAGATTTGTAAATCAAACCTGTTACTGAAAAGCAATTCAAGATGCGACGCTTCCAGAAAGGGTATCTTTAGGGACACAGAAATATATTGCATTAGAAGAAAGGTTTCTAAAGGAGGTAAAAAATAGTGGTGGCCTAGATACAATCCAAACACCGACTGGGTGATTGCTTCTTTTCTACTGTGAAGGAAAAAGCATCGCAGTGGACAGAGCTGTGACCTGACGCGTGGGGAGCTGGGAGAGCTGCGTGGCCCCATCGTGTGTTAGGGGAGCTGGTCAGCTAATATGTTCCCAGCCTTAACCTGCAAGTTAACGGGAGGAAACGATCCTCTGATAGTTTGCTTGTCCTTGCCAAAAGGCTGTTGCTACTGGGGAAAGGAGGGAGGCCAAAGTTCTTGTTCTTTTCTCCTAGTAAATCTGTGCCTGGATATGTATACTGAACATAATAAAAAGATAATCCCTCCTGAGCAGAGACTAGTTGGTATATAAGAATTTTTATGAGGCAAAGGGAAAAAATAGCAAAATCTTACAATACCGCTGAGCCAAGACTCCTGGCTTCAGAGAAGCTGTTTAGCATGCAGCAGGCAGAGATCAGGCAATCAAGGACCAGCCGTAGCATCTTCCTATTTTAAACCACAGTTTTATAATCTGATTCATTTTGACATGCCCATCACCAATGTCCCATAGACTTCAGGGACATTTTATGCAGATATACAGATCTGCCAAAACTGAATCTCTCCAAAGTACTGTAAGATTCACGAAGCTGTATGAAAAGGGCCATGAACATTTGATTCCTGAGGCAGGGCTGTACATAGCAAGGAGCTTCCCGTTCGCTCCAGCTTGTCTATTCGATGATTTCAAGGATTGCATTTCAAAAAGAAATTTGTTTTCTTTTTAAATCACCAAATGTGACAGAGTTAAGGTAATTTGTTTTAGTGCACAAATTTTTAAATAACCCATCTCTCTTTAAAAAGGAATACTCCTTTTACTTTTACCTTCCTTTTTCAGGGAATCCTGAGTGTAAAGAGAAATGAATGTTCAAATGAAACCACACTGAAATCTTTAACCAGACAACCACTTTTCATGTAGTTTCAACACCTGCATCGCATGGATCAGATTCACAGGGCACTTCCTGACAGGTCTTGAAAAGGTGTTTGACTATTTGAACAGACTTGTGGAAGGCTCTGCACAATATGAACATCTGCTTTACACACGTTTAAAAAAGCTACCAAGAAAGAAGCCTGCTTTAAAACATTCAGGATGCAGACAATTCCCTCAGAGTTAAGTAATCTTTCATTTACAGTCCTTCAGAGTCCCTATGCTCATCCCCATTTTGCTAAACAGAAGCTGAGTGATTTTGAAACACTCTCTTGGGAGCTGCTGGATGTACATTAAATTGAGTGGAACTTCTGATATTTTAGAGATTGTATGTCTACTCAAATCCACTCGTTAATTAGGATGTTTTCATGAGACATTCTACAGCATTTGCCTGGTACAAAAGAAATTCATTACCAACATGTCAAACACACATGATTTTCCTTGTCCCAGAGCAGCAGGTAAAATAAATAGAGGTTGTCACCACTGTTATTGTAATGCTCCTCAAAGCCTGCTGAAAAAGGTAGAGGTCTGGTCTCACCAATAGGTCCACATCAAGACAAGTCCTGCAATCCCAAGTATACGCTATTATTTAAACAAACACTATCAGCTTGGACAGATCTCCTGAGGTACCTTAAGTTTCATTAAGTCTTAATTTTCCTTCCACAGGGCCTCACCTGCAAGGACAATTGGTAGCCCAGTTCATACTTTCTCTTGTACACACAGATGAGATACTCTTGCTACTAAACACATTATGGGTTAAGGAGGATGCATCGACATTATGTGGAGGGGGGGGGGCCGTGTTGTAAAATCTATTATTATTGTGTGAGACGTGCCAGTCGTATGGCAAGAGATGAGCTTTCAGCCAGAGGATGAAAAACTGTCCCAGGGACAATGAATCTCTGGCCAAGAGAACCAGTGCCAGTGGCAAATATTAAGACAGATTCAGCGTGCCTGAACACAGACACAAAGACAGAGCACAATGGCCTGGCTTGGCTTTAGTAAAACTCCCTGAGCGCTCAGCTAATATTGTAATATGGTGTCAAACCACTTTGTTTTTCTTTACTTTTTTTTACTCAAGGAGTGGCATCCAGTGTGTGCTCTGTGACTAAATTAAGGTTAACAAATACAACAATTAAATTCTAATTGTCTGGTCAATCTCCAAATACCTTCTTCAGTGATAGTATGGTTTGCATCTGTCAAGATATTTGTTTTAAAAACACCTATTTTATTAGATGATGTTCAGCTGTTACAAAAAGCAATTATTTTTGACAACACACTTCCAACATGGTACTTGATTAGATGTTCTTTTCACAACTGAGGATGTCTCTTTCAATGAAAAGATCGGCAACTGTTAAATTGACAGACCTTGACAGGTCTAATCGAATCTCAAATGTCAGCTGAAGAAGTGGATGGGACATTATCTTAATCCTTGTGAACAGTGACCACTCGAATCCACACCTTTCACCTAACAGTGTGAGAGCCACTGCTTTCAAAGGGCTGCCTCTTTTGCCAGAGAACCAGAGGGCCAGGCAGGGCCGTGGTGCTTCACTGCGTTCTTCAGAAGGAATCTGGAGAGAAGAGAATTGGCCTTAGCTATTATATAGCAAATTGTGCACTAAATGACCATACTTGAAACAATTTGTTTTGTTATTCTCTCCAATTGAGTTAAGTAAAAGGTTTTTTTTTGCCTTTGTTCCCTGCTGACTTTTAGGCTACATTGTTCTGGCACAGGACACCCCAGCGTTTTTGCTATTCTGCTTAAACTTCTTTGTCTTCTTCAATACATATTGCATTGACTATATGTAAGAGGAATACTTTTCTGCATAAATCCAAATTACTTTCAACACAGCACATGATTTTCTCCTTCCTTTTCCTGGCTTAATACCTTATCATTAGTGGTTTCACAGTAAATTTCTCTGTTCCCACTCATATTACTCGCAGTGCTATAGAATTTAGAGATAGAGGAAGTCTACCTGATTACCCATTTCCAGGCCTTCAAATAATGTTGTTTCTTCTACTTCACTATGAAACTTTCTAACATTTAGGTGGCCTGTATCTAAAGTAGAAGCCTAAAACACGGTTCATTACTATTTCTTGGGACACAAACTGTTCTGAACTATGCACAGTATTCCTGGAAATACTCAAATATTTTCAATAGGGAATAGAAGTCCTCATTTGAGATGGCTTTTTCATAGGGATGCCAATAGTATTGCTTTTCTACTGCAAACTTATTTTGCTACCCATTGTCACCAACCCATTTATTGCAACCCTAGTCTGCTTACACAGAATATTGCTGTTCTGTGTAATTTCCACTTGTATATATTTCAGTGTCTTCACAGATCATGAATTAATGGATCCGTGCAAACTATAGACATCTCTTCTTGTGACTCTTTTCTTCAAAGACAGTTTATTTCTTGCATGTGTTTTCAGGTCTAAGGTTTTCAAACTTTTGAATTAGTCCTCTGTCATCACTTCTGTGCAGAACTTTACACTGTGGTACCACTTGTAAAAGTCATTGTCACTTCCATCCAATTCCAGATGATTATTTAAAAAATTAAAAATAACTGGATCTAAGAGCAATTCCTGTGCTCTGCTAGACACTCCCATACATAGCTTTTGATCATTACTTTTTTTATATCATCCTTTAGCCACATTTCAATCCACATAATTGTCTTCTAAAAAATTGACATTAATTTTTCAATTAACTATTCATGAGACAGTTTCAAGGCTTTATTAAAATCTGGATATATTACATCTGTTGTTTTCACTTAATCTACTGGTTTTGTAGTTTTACTCAAATAAAAAGCAATCAAGTTTGTCCAGGCAAGATTTATTCTTTATAAAATTATGCACATTCTTACTCATTGTGCAGCTATCCAATGGAAAGGATGGAGATTAGCAAATGCACAAAGGAAAGACTCCAGCCTTCCCCATCCTCTTAAATGAGACCCTCACACTTATCTCCCTTTTATGCCCTTGAAAAATCTCTTGCTAGATAATCAGCAATTTCTTTTTTTAATATGTGCTCCATTATTTTCTAGGGCTGGAGTCTGGATTCAGGGAACAGAATAGAAAAGTTCATTTCTCCTCTTTCCTCCCCCCCTCCTCTTTTACACAATTATGATTACTTTATTCTTCTTGTTTGGTGTACCCACACTTGCCCAGATCTGCTCAAATAAAGCTCTCTGAGATAAGTGTCACTATTAGAATCCTGAACCATATTCAGACCACGCAGAGCACCGCAATGTTTCTTCACATTTTCTAAGGATTTCTCACATCTCCTAACACTATTTCATAGTAATATTGAAGTTACTTTGGGCTCTTCCTTGTTTACAGAAGGTCGGTCCTTCTCTGTAAGCTGCCGTGGTGTTCCTGCAGAGACTAAAGGCTGGGAGCTCATCACACGTGTTTCCATGAAGAATGCTCTCAGTGGTGCCCCATGTAGAAGACAACATGGGAGGAGAGCCAAATTATGCCCATACCTTTCCTACCTTTCTTCCTTAAGAAAGCAGACCTTAAATAGAGGCTGCACTATCTGAACCAATTTAACTCTTTCAATCAACTAACATGTAAAGAAAATCAGTTTTCTCCAATATTGTTCTATTGAAGCACCATAGATGTTTCTGATGCTCTGATCCAACCAACCCACAATAATGCAGAGCCTATAGCTGTTGCCAAGACCAGCTCCATCTCTGAAATGTCACTCCATAACGGTTGTTAAAAGCACTAGCTTTGGTCCTAACATGACAAATCAAGTTTTCAGCATTAACTGTAGAGACAAGTGACTTTATTGGGCTAGTTACGTTGAGTTTATATATATACATATAAAAACTCTGTTGTGGCAACTCCTTGTCAGTATCTCACAGAACTTAGTAAATCTCAGTCAATTAACATCTGGCTACAAAGTCTCACGTACTTTCAATCTTGTGGAGTGTTCTGCATCCACTACTGTCAATGGCAACACTCCTGACTTTACTGGAGCCAGGATTTCATCATCTGCTTAGTCAGTCGTTTCAGGCTGAAGGCTCTTTTCTCTTTTCTAACTTGTCCTGTGCCATCCCGGATCTCCTGATCTTATTAGCAAGAACTGCCTAAGGTAACCACAAATGAAAAAAAATTTAGGAAATAAAAACCTGGGAATTTTTATTTTGTCTTTTAACATACTGAGAAATTATTTTTCCTCCTCAATGTTTGCAGCCATATTACTACCATAATGTGTTTTGATCTAATTTTTCTTGTATTTCTTAGTACCTAATTACACTAGTGAAAGGAATAGTTCTGAAGCCTTTTCAATTAAAAGTATTGAAAACTACTATGAAGATTTACTAGTAATTTGGCATAAACCACTACTAATATCATACCTAATATGGTAGGTGATGAAGGAAAACTAAAAAAAACAAAGGAAGGGAATTCTCTGACAAAGCAACTATTCAGCCTGGTTGAGAATAATACTCCTAGATTGTTTCAAATAGGTTGTATTATTCAGAAAGAAATTAACTTCCATGGTAATGTTAGCCAACAATAAACAATGGCATTCCATAGTTTCAATTTTTTATTTTTAGATGTAAGGATTATTGTAAACAGCTAAGCATGTACACAGGGAGCAGTTGTGCTTTAAGCATGCCATCTAAAATAGTTCTAAATTATTGTCCTTGGGTTTCTCGAGAAGTATCATCTTTGCATGAGCAGTGTATGGCATTATCTGCCAGACTAGACTCTCGTGCAACTTTTGCAAGAATGACTGTAATTCACAAGTACATTAAATAGCAACCTATGTTCTGTTTACCTAAATTAATATACCCTTGATGTAGCGTGTATCACTGCCTCCCCCTCTCTTAATGCTCTGATAATAGAGTTTTGTAACTTGTAAAAGGATTACTTCAATCCAATCAGCAGGTGCTGGGATCAGTGTGTGTCAGACAAACACTTGCTAATCCCTTTTCTCACAGCTCCCAGCTGCCAAAGGTGCTCAGTGAAATCCCAATGAAATGGCTGGATACAACCTGGTGTGGACTGACGCAGGTTTTCAGCTGTGGAGGAAATACTGGAAAATACATGTGATGCTAAACATTGCTTGAATTAGAAGGATGGAAGCAGGTATGCTTTTGAAAGGAAACAGAGCTAAGGAATTAAACATTTAAAAAAATTAGAAAGCTTAATTATGAAATATTTACTCTACCTGGCTCTCTAAATATAGCAGAAGATAAAGAAATTCACTCTACAAAGAATCCCTTCTCAAGGATTATCAGCTACTTAATGGGTGTCTTCCCAGTCTTAAAATACAACCACTCCCACCTCCTCCTCCTTACCCCCTCTCTTGAAATCTAAATTATGCCTATGAAGTTTCACCCCTGCAATTATTTTGCTTTAAATAAACCTCAACAAAAAGGAGATGATGATTACCATAAAAGGAAAATAATTTGCTCCCTTACAATCTCTGTATTTCTATAGCTCCTTCTGTCCAACTCTGAAAGTACTCACATTACTTCTGCAGGGGAGGCAAGTATCATTGCCATTTCAAAGATGGGAAATGAAAGGGCAGAAACACTGAAGTGAATTTCCCAGGGTCACAGAATATGCTCCTAAACCACTTATTTCACACGGAAATTCAGAACTCAGTTTTCTTGACCACTGTTTTTTTCCTTTTCCCATGATCATGTTTGTAGATGGGGCTAAAGGTCATGCAACCTTCATGAATAAATATCTGATAAAATTTTTGTGATTAGAGCATACCAAATGTTCTGACTCTAATGGAATTAAAACAGGTTTCGGTTTGGGGGTTTTGTTTAGAAGTACAGGGTTTAAGTGGTTGATGAGTAGAGGAGTTTAATTTATGCATGTTAGATTCTGTTTATACAAAGACATGCCAAAATAAATAATAAAGATTTAAAAGATGAATTAGCCAAAATCAGTTTCTAGGCTTTCTGTACTTCTTATAGTAGATTTCACAATAAAAATCTGCAATTATAAATAGCCTTTCAATAAAGGAAGAATATTATTTAAAAAAATGGAGGGCTAAACCTCTTAGCCAAATACTGCTATTTCATAGCATGAGATATGTTGTGACATTTCTTAAAAATAAATCCAAAACAAAAAAACCCAAACCTCCCCATTAAAGACAACTCTGCAGTATAGGAACTGACGCCAAGGATAGTGTCAGTTGAAGTTGTCAACTGAGACATTTTTGGAAGCGCTTCTGGTGGCTTTGTTAGAAAGTACAAGCGCAAGCTACACAGCTGAATAAAGAAGTAGCAGGAAAACTGCAAAAAAACATGCAAATCAAGTCCTTTGACTCTTTGTGATAAATATTGACACCCAATTCCATTCTCACAGGAAATTGCTATTTTCTTCTTACACATTAAACCTGTTTTTCAGATGATCCCTTCTTCTCATTTCATTTTTTTACTAATGGTTTGAACGTCATACCACAATCCAAGACATATTTGTGATTCATTCATACGTCTGCTAATGATGTTGCATGTCTGAAATGAAAACTTTAAAAATATACTACTACACACTAATTACCTAGCTGAAAACACAAAACAAAATTCCCTGCCTTCTTCCTCTCCAAGCCCTGCTAACTCAATTAAGCATCTAAATTTGGGTTCCCGGTTGGGTACTGTGTTTGCAAATTTAGATTTTAATGAACTAAAGTCTGTGTTTCTTTTCAGAGCACTTGCACAGTCATCTTCATTTACTATATATAAAATTACCAACAGATAAATATAGAATTCTGAGAACGTCATGTTTAAAAATAATCTCTTCAAGCATGGTCAAGTTCTTCAGAGATAATGAGACCAGGAAAACCCAGGCAACCATGACCAAGTACATCAAAGTGATACAGCACATGATGTGATTTATAGATAGTCTGGCAAATTATGCTTCTGTTAGACAGTGGCCATCTTGAGGGTAGAAAGAAAAATATTGTTTCTACAGATGTACACATCCCCGCTAGAGCACAGGGGTAAGCAGTAATACTCTTACTACTCTTCTTAAATATGTGAATAAAAATGAAAAGGTGCTTCTTCAGGAGCAAATTATGACTCATAAAGGAAATCCCCTCTGCTTTTCAGTGGGAGGGGGGGTGGTGGGAAAAAAAGGGTATAAAATTTGATAGTGAGAGTTTGTACAGAAACACACATACAGGTTTGTCTGAAAATTGAGAATACGCAATACGAAATCCAAGAAGTCCTGCAATCCACACTATACCCACAGCCTAGCGGCAGAATATGCATAAACACAAGTGAACATATGGTCACCTGTGAGAAAAAGCAGGGAAAGAACAGACTGGATAATCAGCCTTTTCCTTAGAAAACTCCCATAACAGTCAGAGACAGGAAACTTCAAACTCCACAAACATCTTCAATGGTCAAATCCTCACACTCAAGACCATTTTGGAACCACATCCCCGACCGAGGAAGTTCCATGTTTGTACACTGCAAACAGCAGAGAAGCAACCCAATTAGAGTAACCGCCAGTGAGGACAGTAAGCAGTGACGAAACTCTTTTTCCACAGAAGTACTTTTAGGACTTAATGGAGATGACTGTGGGAGAAGACATGCCTGACTTCTGCCCTACCCCTTCCATGTCACACTCAGCCTCGTCAAACCAACATCCACCAGGAGAGTGAGCAATGCTGGCCATGAGAAAGATGCAGCTGGCATCTGCCCAGCTCCCACGTCTAGAGGAAGTGTCCCATTTTTTAGGTAACCTTTTATCTATGCTCCATGGGATTTTCAGCTGAGGTTGGCCTAGCTCAGTGATTCTCAAATACTTTTCTCATGAAAGCATTCAAAAGGGATTGTGAAGTGGTAGTAGAAAAGCTTTACAAGTGCATAAGCTGAAGACATCCTACCTACTCCTGGGACTCTTGGGTTTCCATGGAAGCCAGTAAGGGATAACACTTGAAAGAAGTTTGAGGAACACTAGTCTAATCCACAGATGAGAATATTTGAAATGACAGAGGGCAAAATATGAACAAGGGAAAGACAATGTTAAAGAGGACAGAAAAAGAAGCCAAGAGCAGACTGTACAGGTCAACAAAGAAGTGAAATGATGAAAGAAGACACCGTACTGCAAAGAAAAAATCAGAAGAACAAAAACCAGAACACAGCAAACGAAGAAAATGCTATGGGAAGAAGCGAATTTTGGTCATAACTGATAAATGTCAACATTTCTTCATGTGCTGTTTCTTTTCCTTGGAACACTTCCCCTTACGTGCCGAACCAAGAAGAAAACATTGAAACAATGACAGTAGTAGTTTTGAGTAGACAGTACAAGTACTGCTAAACAGAAGGAAAAAGCAAAACAAAGAACCTAAAATACAGTGCATGTCTGCATGTGCATGTGTGTGATGGCTAAGGATCTAGCAGATTGGGAATATATTCTTGAAGAAAACTGTTATCAGTTCAGAAGAGACTAAAAAAAATTAGTAGATGGCACCCTTTTCCATCATATAGGTAACTGACTATAGACTGCACATCCTCAGTTTGGGTTTCACAAGCTTTTCCAGTGTGTATTGAGTATCTTTCAGCCAGCTCTCCAAATATGGAATAGCTTGCTCTTAGATAATGAGGCCAAAACTAAACTCACAGAATCAAATCTGACAAACCCAGGTGCAGAACTCCTTTACACTTTCATGTCGTACTTTCATGTCTTAAAAAAGACTAATGAGGGACAAAAAAGGGCAAAAATATTACCCTTCAATATGATCTTTTTTCTATTAAAGCCAATATGATTAGTTCTGAGAGCAGAGCACTAGGACACCAGAGAATGGAGGTCTACTCCTGGCTCTACTTCTGACGTTAAGGTTAGCCTTGGTCAAGACAGTTCTTTGTCTTTGCCTGAGCTTCCTGGACTAAAAAGACAGGATAATGATATTGACCTTTAAAAAGAGCTTTGAACCTACTGATGAAAAATGCTATGTAAGAGTTGGCTTATTATTATTTTGGTTACTGAAGTGAGTTGAAAGGGTCCCGGTGACTTTAATCAAAATTTCTTGTATCATACCCCAGAATCCTACCTGAAGGACAAAGTTTCTCAAAATTCAGTTGTAAGGATACACATATGGTAAGTCAAAGGCTGGTGCATACCCTCAGATACTACAGAGTTTTCTTGACTCTGGCAGAACTTTAAACAACACAAAAATAATTTCTGGACTTCCAGAAGAAACAACATACTAGGCACCATTGGTATATTCACTACATTAATAGTAACTAGACACTATTCTAATGCTTTCAAACTGGTCTAATGCAAAGACACCAATAAGTGAAAGGAGGCAACGAGGAAAGAGGAAAGCACTTTTCTCAGGCAGATACCACACATGCCCACCTGAGCAGTAGCAGGACATCCCTCTCACTATAAGCCAGCACTGTCCTCAGGATTTTATGTTGCTGCTTCTGTATGGTTGCTGTGGTTAATCAAACCAACTCTTCTGGGTGCCTTCCTACTAAAGCAGTAGATATCTGCATTTAGAAAAGTTTGGGGTTGGATTCTGCCTTAGCTTCATCCTTCACAGATTCCATCTCTTAACTACACCAGCCTACCACGCTGGCACGGTGACTGTCTCTTACTGCTGTGGTCTACGTGGTTTGTGATGATTCTTACAGATTAAGAACCCTTGATGTCTTTGACTTAACACATAATTATACTGCGTTCAGCTCTGGGGTCCCCAACAGCAGAAGGGCATGGACCTGTTGGAGCAAGTCCAGAGGAGGGCCACAAAGATGATCAGGAGGCTGGAGCACCTCTCCTATGAAGACAGGCTGAGAGAGTTGGGGTTGTTCAGCCTGGAGAAGAGAAGGCTCCAGAGAGGCCTTATAGCAGCCTTCCAGGACCTAAAGGGGGCCTATAGGAAAGCAGGAGAGGGACTTTTTACAAGAACATGTAGTGATAGGGCAAGGGGTAATGGCTTTAAACTGAAAAAGGGTAGATTTAGGTTACATGTAAGGAAGAAGTTCTTCCCTGAGAGGGTGGTGAGGCACTGGAAGAGGTTGCCCAGAGGAGGTTATGGGTGCCCCATCCCTGGAAGTGTTCAAGGCCAGGTTGGATGGGGCTTTGAGCAACCTGGTCTAGTGGAAGGTGTCCCTGCCCATGGCAGGGGGGTTGGAACTAGGTAGTCTTTAAGGTCCCTTCCAACCCAAACCATTCTATGATTCTAGAACATATACAAAACATGATTTTATAATGAAAGTGCTTCTTCAGGTATTATTACTGCATGCTATTTAACAACTGCTACGTTTAAGCTAAACCCCATTTGATTCTGTCTGATGAATGAAGCAAACATACAGCCTATGGCACTTTCTGCTACAATACCACACTGACTGCACAACTGTTGCAAAGAACATTTGTAGGACTAGAGATAAAAGGTTAGTTCTGTAACCAGTAATTCTCTGAGTGAACCCAGTAAAGTTCCAATGTGGTCCACAAGCAGGTAACACTTGGAATAATCTCATGGTAGAGCCGGTAAATGGGGGTTTGCTGTGTTGATGGTATCTTTATATAAAGTCCATCTACTCAGGCAAATAATGTCTTAATTAAAGCATTTAAATGATCTCTATTTATAATTTATTTATAAGATTTGTCACTGGCAAAGACATATGACATCTCTTACATTAGCTTTTTTCTGTAATGGGACACAGGCAAATTAAGTGTTCTTTAACATACATCTCCTCCAGTACTTATGTGTCTGAGACCACTGCAAATTAAATTTTGTAAATTATCACTACTTTGCTTTTCACCATTTAGGTCACTATATATTTGAAATTTCCTCATCCTGAGGAGCAAAAACAGCCTTGTCAGTTTTATTTGTGCACTTCTGTAAGAGATGAAAATTGCAAATATGGCAAGGAAAAGTTTTAAAATTTAAAATGCCAAGTAGTTTTTCATTAACAGTTAAGAGACATGTA
>JANZLQ010000078.1:35067976-35085984 GCA_026212715.1 Elanus axillaris | reverse complement strand
TGTATATTGTATCTCTGCCCTCAAACATTTATCTATACTTATATGAGGATACTGTTGCTGTACATGGTATTTGTACACAAGCATACATGTAGGTATAAAGCACCGACAGCTAAATACTCATCTCAAGGCACATGACACTAATAAAAATATATGAAAACTAAAATTATGCCACCATTTAAAGGAGTAAGAAGGCCTAGCTAAATGTGAAGGGACATTGTTATGAAAGATAATTATAGGCTCTTTCTGTGTCATCAAGATATCACCAAGATCTAGGGCCCGATTCCGACCTGGCTCCCACCTGCTAATCAGTCATGTGCAGATACAGCCTTGGGTGCAATTTCAGTTCTCAGATTTTTCTGCTGTATCTTTTTTCCATTGTTATCTCAGTAGACATCTTTACTTTGGTAAGATGGATATTGAACTACCATCCTGCTGCACATTCCAGGAGATATGCACACAGCAAGCAGCTCGGCATCAGCTCATACATGAACAGCCTTAGCTCCCATAAAATATTCATTCATTTAAAAAATATTTGCACCCTGCTGTCAAACTTAGACAAATTCATACTGAGCTTCAGAAAATAGCTGTTTTAATGGTAAATGATGTTCCAGAAACCTCTTTCAGGCTAAACACTCTCGTCAAAATTATTTTAATAAGAAAGATTAACAATTTCAACATTAGCTGCTAATCCCCTTTCATTTGAAACTGTGCTGATAAAATTCTTTGCTTGTCATTCAAATAGTAAGTAATAATTATAGATTTGGGGCCTCCATCTCTTGCTTCATTAATAGTAAATTGCATGGAAGTCTGAAGCATAAAGTCAGCTTTGATACATCTCAAAATGCAATTTCCATAGCTTTCCTTAGCTATGTACAATTAATTACAGAGTTAATAAGGGGAATATGTTAATGAAAGGGAAATTATTCACTCAGACCACCTGGTCTTATCAAATTTAATATGTTTCCTTCTTTCTGTGAATTTGGATGACAGCAAGAACACAAATCATGGTGTGCATTACTAGTCCTTTAGTATTTTTATTTGCAACCAACCAAAGTCTACTTAAATTAAATACGAAAAGAATGTAAGAACTAGTCAGTATTAAATAACTGACTTTGTTTTCTCAAGTTTAGTACCTTTTTAATTTTAAAACAAAAATGCTTGAACAGCTTTATAATTATCAGACTCTCCTCAATGCTCAGAGTATAAATACAATGTATCCAATAAGAAGATATTACCATTTTTTGTTTCTTTTCTTTAAAGAAATGTGTTGTGTATGCTCATATTTAATAAAATAAATATAGAAATGTGCTTCAATTCACTACACTGACAGCTCCTAGAGCTTAGTGCAGTATGGTTACTGGATGCTCATTGCAATATTTTAGATAGTACAAACAGCCTGGTCAGAAGGAGGCAAACCTTCACATAATTCATTTTAAAAATTATGCAGTTGTGATACGTAGTCAGAGAAATATTTTTTAGAGACACATCAAATCCAGAAACCACCATCTTCAACAGACATTAACGGATTTACTACTAACCAGATTGAGGACATAAACATTTTAGGACCTGGACGCCAGTCCTTATAGTCATTCCGAAAAGAAAAGGGCAGAGAATAATTCCCAGAGCAATAACAGGTCATGCTTGAAGGAGGTGATGCTTGTGAGCAGTTTGTCACCCCTCCCTTCTATTCTTAGTTCAATCTGATGGTATAGCAAGCAGCCAGAAACAAGAGGCAACTCGTAATTCTCCCTAACTATGGATAGGGTTTTCTTGGCCAGCTGGGCAACCTAAAGCAGCATTAGTGCACGAGTTTAGGAGAAGAGGATGAGGGAGACATGACAGCACTGAATGAGAGCTACCAGCTAGAAAAAACAAAAAGATATTACTCTAATTGGAAACAAAGGAAGAATTATATAAATACAGAAATTCATAGCAAAAGTATGTATTTTACAAAGACATATGCTGGGGGGAGGGGGAGTTGGAATATTTGAGGGTAGTAGACTTTAACTTTACTTGGCTTTGACCAAAAAGTAACATAGTCCTCCTTTATGGGAGAGCAAATACTAGGTCATCCACAAGCGAATTTCACAGATTATTTTATTTATTTATTATCCCCTTATTTAAAAATATTTCCACTGCTGCATTGTGGGTACATCTGTAAAATTTGACCATTTTTTTCTGTGTCCTACACTTTAAATTTTTTAAATACCACCTAAATTCCGATACCATGCTCACAAAACACTGTCAAATTAAGGCCTAATCCCAGAAAGAGTTGCAGAAAGCCAAGTATAAATTTTTTTATCTTGCCCTGAAGATGAGAATAAATGAACTTTGTTCCATCAATGGAGGGACTCGGCTCCCTTCACTGCCAGTAGCATCTCAACCAGAGCACTTCCAATAACTTCTGCTGGCATAGCCCACATGAATAGGAGCTCTCCAAAATACCACCGGAGTTCTCCTGGGTACCTTAAACTGCAACTAGTGTAACAGTGCAAAACCACAGTGCCAGTATGATGTCCCTTCTTTGCAAGCACCATGAAGCAAGCCCCAGTTTCATCCTGGACTGTTGCATATTTTCAGGTCTGAAGCTGTAGTCCTATTTACCACACACCATTCGATCTTAGCGGTGCATCACGTCTCACAATGTGCATGAGCCATTTCCTTACCCCACAGTGAGTCAAAGCTCACCTCCTTCCCACGTCTGAACTCTGCCACCAGCTCAGAGATACGTTATAACATGTATTATCTTGGCCTTTTGCCTGAGAAGTCCTTCAGAACTACCCTCTTTCTAGTGCCCTTCTCCTTCTAAATAGGCTTTTCCACCTGTTAGATCCAAAATATGATTAACTGCTACATCTGCTACAATGAGTTATCAACACCTTAACGCACGATGTGAGCACGCACAATAGGACAAACACAGAGAAGAGCACTTCATTACTTAGGATGCATTTGGAGCCAAAAGACAAGACTAGCAGCCTCCTCGACAAGAGTTAATCTCTGGTTTCTGCCACTAATGAGACTCTCAGAAGCAGCTGAGGACCCAGTAACATCCCTTGTCCTCAATCTGAAGTATTAAAACCCAAATCTGTTTCATTAAATGACCTCCTAGCATCTCTTGCTACTTGCTACAACTGGTACTTATCTTGCCTTGATGTTTCCTGGATGTTCTCTAGAAATGGAAAAAAGCTGGGAGAAACAGAAAATAAGTTCAGATAGCCACCAAGTTTGTGTCAAATATTTCTCCCAATGCAACACTTTAAAATTAGTACTCTAGAATATTAATAGAAATGTTTTCTTCATCTTTCTACTAAAAGCCTTAGGGAATGATACAAGGTGGCTAAAAATGTTCAACCAAAGCAGCTTAAACAAAGCTAGAATAAACACCTCACAGTCAAACGACAGACCAAGGTGTAGTCACAGAAATTTGGCGAGTTACTTCTAATCATGAATACATTTGGGGAAAACAACTGACAGGGAAGAATTTAGGGAAAAAAAAAAGATTTTGAAATCAATTTCATACCATGTTCAAGAGGAATGTTTTTCTTGATTTAATACTGACTCTATAATTGTCATTAATTCCTAAGGCCCATTCAACAAAATTAATATAGAAAAAGGGAGGCAACTGAACATGAAACAAATAAAAATGGAAGAATCAAAGGGCAACCTGTTCATGAATATTTTTTCCGAGTTTTATTGATGAAATCTATGTAGTACATACATCTATTTATTAGATTTATGGCTCTATTAGTAGAGCTGTTTTCATATGCAAAGCTTTTCTTTGTTGCTGCATCTCAAGTCCTGGCTTTAAACAAACAGCGGCAAATGTTTTCGAAATAACTTAAACATTTAGGAAGGGAAAAAATAACTAAAATGAAGGTATAAACACCATTTCATCAGCAGAAGAACTTTCAGGAGGCAACCAGTTCCACTTGTCCCTAAAGCACAACAACTCAAGGGTAAAGATTTTCCCATTCATAGTATTTATGTCTTTTTGGGATATTGGCTATCTTGTCACTGAGTAATGCGATACACAACAGCCTTTTCCCTTGTGACTCCTCTCGTCTGACTGTTTGTGATGAAATGGCCTTTAGGGCCAAAGCCTTCTTGGGACTTATATTTCACGAGACTCCTCCAACTATTTAAAGAAAATAGTTGGCACAGTTGAAAGATAAGTTGGGACTTAGATCCACTTAGCACATGTTTAAGGAGTTTATGCTTTTAGCTAAACTTTGCCACTGATTCGTTTCCCTTCCCATGTGAGGGAGGATTTTTTTCTTCATTTTCTCAGCTATAAACTTTTTTTAAACAGAGTATTTCTATTCTTGAAAGTCATAAAGAGGTAAAGAGAAATTAATGGTGGTAGAAGGAAATGGTGGAAAAAAAAATTAAAACCACTAAATAGTCAAACAAACTATAATTGTGACAAAGACCTTGTTTTCCATACCTGCCGTCCTCACCTTTGTCCCTGCTAGCATAAATCAACTCTGCGGCGTGTGTCCCTGGGCAGTGCACTGCACTCATACTGTGCATCATGCTCCTTCGCTCGGGAAATGTTTTGTGTGTATATAGATTAAGCTCAAGGTGGAAAGTACACCTGCATCTAGCACAGTGCTATCAGTCCTCACATGCTGGAGTTTCTCTATTTAGAAAAGTGTGTTTAGATGCCTTTTGCTCATGCTTTTATTGCAGCTTTAGGAATAAAAGATATTTCAGCAAACTGTGGTGCAGGATTTAACAAATATTTTTTGTTGTCGAAAAGTGTCTTCTATCACACAATCCCCCACTCTTCCACATTCAATTAAAAGAAAATCTATAGCAGCTAGCTACCCCATGGAGTTCATTTCAAACCGAGGGTTTTTTAAGAAATGAGAGTGAGGGAAAATTGCTTGGAAACCATCAAAAAGTTACTATGCAGAGACTACAGGATACCAACGTTATCAAAAAACCCCAGGTTGAACCTTCGAAACTATTCCCTGCTTGTTCCCCTTTCTCAGTCCTACAGCAACCCTGCCACTGATTCAGCATCAGAACTAAACTGGATGCAAAATCTGACATCTTGGGTTTGACTGCTTTCCCAGCAGCAGGTCTCTGACCCACGTGCTCCAAGTTCAGGTTGTGTCCCGGGAGGTGCTCACAGGTGCTCCCCCTCTGGGACACAAACTGCCCCAGCGCCTTCTTTTAACACCAGGTTTCCATATGAGGCCACCCTTCTCTTCTCTATGGGGAAAGTCCTTTTGGTTTTGCCGGCAAATTGTCAAAGACAAGGGGATCAACTAGACTTACACCTCCTACATGCAAAGCCCTAGAATTCAGTCTCCAGTTCATTTGCTCGCACTGCCTCGTTCAGCCCAGTTGTGAAACTCTCTTCCCCTGAAAATACAGTATGTGCTAACTATCACAGGCTATTGTTTCCAATACAGCAGTTTCAGACCCTCAGGGAGAAGAATCTTCAGACTTCCAGCTAAAACAAGTACTGAAGAGGACATTTTGGAGATTCACATTTTCTGAAATTATAATTTATGTATAATGCTCCTAATTTTGCACGTCTGTCTTTACAAGGAAAAAAAACCCGAAACACAGAAAATCACTTCTGCAAATTGCCTCTCCTATACGGTATTCAGATAACAACCTCAAAATGTTATCATCAAAAGCATACGCTCCCTTCTTGCAGTACTGTTCTTCATTTAAAAACTCATAAAAGATTGTAATTATTTTAACCAAACAAGCGTGGCAAGATACCAAGCGGATGTGGGATCCAATCTACCTAACTTACGTGCTAAACTTGTGCTTCAGCATGAACAAAAGAGACTCCTTCATCCAAGCTGCAGACGTCAACGGGATAGTGCAGGCACAACAGAAGGCCTCTCAAGAGATATCCTCTCTCTGCCTGATCCTCTGGAGACCTTCACAGCCACCCACTCGCTTCACCAACTAGAAGGGAAGTTTATGGACTCAAGTCAATGACACCACTTCATTAAGAGCCTAAAATGTAGGTGGAAGTTAGGAGCCCAAGTCAGGGAGCCTAAATCTCTCCTGGACACCTTCGAACCTCCCCTGGTTCTCTTGCTGGACTGCAAAGGGAAGCGCTGCACTTTATTAGGACTTCTCGGCACTTGAAATACAGATGTGCGTATGGAAATAAAGTGGATGAAAATCTGTTTCTGAGTTCCTACTCTTTTCCTTGCTGTGACCTTCCAAACCCCAGTTGTTTTCCTGTAAAACCAACGGTTACCGAAATAAGGGCACTTTGTTGTTGCTCATGCTAAAACCAGCCAGTCAGTGCCACAAACGCGACTGCATAAAACATGTTGCTCTAATTACACTTTCCAAAGTGCTTGGATCTTTTAGAAAGACAGAATCAAAAAGTGCCATATGGGCCATCCTCCTGCTATAAATGTGAGGAAAAAGAAAGTGAAAAGGAAAAAAAAAGCTCTGAATGTTGTTATCGCTGTCCTTCTGGGCCTCCTGAGTCCTCCCTGCTTCCTCCTGCCAACAGTACAAACTACCTCATGCTACTGTCAGTGGTGCAGAGACATTGTCTTTCTTGTAGAGGAAAGTGTCAGAAATGCAGGATTTTTCTCTTTGAAAGACTGCTTTCAGTCTAAGTGAGGAGACTGTCCCACGGCCACATGGGTTTGGAAGACTCCTGCTTTCTCCTGACCTTGACTACTATAAACGATGGTCTAACCACAAGTAGCAAGTCCTCCAAGAAAACGGTACCTGTGGCCAACCACAAGCTCCAATAAACCCAAAGCTGAGGTGGCTTGGATATCACTTCAGGTACGACTTGCTAGCATTTTCCAGCAAATTAAACAGCTTTGCAGAAACACTTCTGACCAACGCTACCTCTGAGCAAGATGACATGGGGTCAATCAGCAGCCACAGACACATTTCTGCTAAGCTACTTTCATTAAAGATTTATTCTGTTTATAAATCAAAATAAAATATTTCCTGCTGCCACTTTATACAGTAATCCATTGTTTAATTTTCTCTGGGGAGGTTCTGGCACCTATGAACAATAAAGACTGAGAAGCCCTAGCTCAGCTAACTGCTACTTTGCTGCACACTGTGGAGCTGAAAAACACATTTACAGACCTGTAAGTGCATTTACCCTACAAAGCAGATGGTATTTGCCATTCTTACTAGGCCCCTTGCTAACATTGCTTGTTGCTTTTTTAGGCTCTGAGATATTTTTCATGGAAAATATCTACAAAATTTAAAAGATAAGAGGATTGTGGCGGCAGGAAAAGGGAAGAACTGGAAAACTTCTTGTATTGAATGGTAGAAAAGTTGTTGAAGTGGCCCCTCACTCTCCTCCACTTGCAGCTGCAGGGCAAGGTGGGGAAAAGCTCACCTCTGGCGAGGCTCTTCTGTGGCTGAAGTCCAACAAGCCACAGCATCTCCAGAGGAAGAGAAATTCAGGCAAATAAGGTATTACAGATACGTGCATTTATTTCTGAGCAAAACATAAATTGGGTCAGCTCTCTGGTTTCAGCGTGACCCATGGTGACACAAAACACAAGCATTTCTGATCAAGTCCAATCATCTGCTTCAGTGCTGTAGCTGAGCGATGCTGATCTTCCCATGTAAACCTAACCTTCAGCACATCTTGAATTTATGGCTTAACTACTTCCCTTAAGTAAACATCCCACTGCCTGCCTGACCCTCCTATTAGGCTTGCCCTGATACCCAGGCTAAATGCATCCTTTCAATTCTAACCCATATTTTCTTCCTAATTGTATCATCTATGTCCATTAAGAACAACTTTTCCCCATCCTACATTTCAAAGCACGTAGGCAAACTCCCCTGAATCACTGATTTTCATTTATTTGGTTTAGACTAAACAAATTAACTAGTTTTACTCTCTCTGTGTGGCTTGTACTCTCAAGACACTACAACACTTCTTTTACCCTTCTTTGAACCCTCACCATCTAAGATATAACATATGCTGATAGATAGCTAACATATGTACGCGTTCATCATCAGGGTTAAACAGGATTGACTGAATTACGGACGCTGAAGACCGTAACAGTGATCTTGCCCAATCTGACTACTTTTTAAAGTTTATTTATCATCATATAAAGAAAATTCTTTCTTGTAGTTTTGCAGAAATTCCCAGAGCCAGAATAAGTGGTTCCCATATACACCTTTCTCTCCTTTAAGTTTGATTTTGTGATTTTTTATTTTTCCCAATAATAGAACTGAAAACAATTTTTTGCTCAATTTAAAGTAGTTGAAATTGTTTGCAAATGTTAAACCTGTATTTCTATCTACATAGGAAATTTTGCTCTTATTTCCATACAAATATATTGCCTTAGAACCTTAAGACAGGAATTTGTACTTATTTTGAGGTTTGGCGACTGAAGGCAATCTTTTTTCCACCAAGCATTTTAGTTAATTATGAGAGGAAATCAAGTGAATTTTAATTCTGGTTAGGCACAAGTGGGACAGTAAAAACTACAACAAATGATTTTCTGTCATGGGAGCAACCCTTCCAAACTGCGCTTGTATACTGGATTTTTAACATAATACTTAATTAACTCCTTTTTGGGGGGAATAGGCAGGGACAGGGGAAGAAGCGTTTACTCAGGATGACATACTCTGATGAAGCGTCTGGTTTACAATCGTGCCCTGCTTTTGCTCAGTTTTATAGCTGACCTGATCAAGGCTGAAGGAGATCAGTAACTTGGCTGAGGTCGGATTAGCTCTTTGTTTTTTTCCTGCCTTTATTCCTTTCTCCGTTATGTGAGGTGGCTTATAAGAACTTGAAAAATATCTGAGAAGACAGTACTTTCAAATGTAAGTCCAGAAAAAGAAGGAAGTTGAAAAATTATGACCCAAAAGTACAGCATGGTGGAGAAAAGTTTTCTTCTGAAAGACCCCACTGGTGAGTCCTATCAGCGGCGCGTAAATAAACCAACAGGGAAGTTTCCAAAACCACAGCAACACTACCAACCAGAAAGGGTGCTTACTTTAGATCAACCATACCAATAAATAGCAGAAACCAAATATAGAAAGCAAAATAATGCCTGACTCATCATCTTCACCATCACCTAACTTCTTCTTAGCTAATTTCAATGCACTCTACAAAGACAGCAAATATTTAAAGGAGTAAAATAAGGCACATAAAGATGGGGGATCACTCTACAGCTCTCCTAACAGGACACTAACAGAGAGAGACAGAAACCAGCTGCAGTCAGTCCCAACCACTGGACTCTGACTCTTCCATACACACAGATCTTCATGTGTCCGTCTTCTACACTGATACTGGTTGCAAGTCATGTTTGGAAGTAACCCAAGTTTTCCAATGCAGACTCCATCAATAAAATATATTTGGATCATTTCAAACACAGAAGAGATCCAGCTTGAAAAGATTTCAGCCAAGGATAACAAAATTCAGGCAAGGCTCAAAATTCAGATCCCTTTTCTAAGGGTAATGGAAAACAAATTGCTCCATATCACTAATATTCTGTTGCCTTCTCAGCTCAGATACCTCCACAGACTGAAGATATATGAGAAAAAGCAGCAAGCCGATCAGAAATTTAGCAGTTTTCTTCAGTTGTCCAAGCTACGGTAAACATAAATTAATAGGACAAAAGGACAACAGAGGGCTTATCTTTTTTAAAGCAAACACGCAAACAATTTGTATCTCCAAGCTAAAAGAATGTTCCCCAGAGAGGAAAAAATCTGATATATTAAAAAAGGAATGGAAATAGAAACCCCTTTAGTTTAAATTATACAAAGCTAAGATTACCAACAAAGCTCAGGAATATTTTCTACCTGTGAAAAGGCAGCTTCCCTTTCTTTAAAAGTTATCTCTTTCCAAAAGCGGAGCAGGTACCTTAAATTCTGACAAAATTTCTCATGCCACAAAGACAAAAATGCCTTACCAAGATCATGTGACCGGTGGAGATGTCCATGTTGGACTGAACCGGCTCCTCGCACCAGGATGATGTGCTGCTCCGGGCCGAGGGGCTGGGAATGGGCCCATCGCTAAATTGTGAAGAAATGCTATTTATTCGAGAAGCATGCAGGGGCTCCGGGCGATCAGATGTTTTCACTGCCATGCGCTGACGGCATAGCTCCTGGAGAGAGAAAGAGGAAGAAACAACCTACGGTTAAGAGTAATTACAGGATACAGTCTACTAAAGACATATGATTTACAATATGTTTCCAGGCTGGAAGTGTTTTCCTTCTCACTGCAGTGATTTTTGGGAGGCTGTCTGTTCTGTTAGGCACGTTGACAAAGAAATACTCAATGAAATTACTATATGATGACTACTCTAACCTTTCAAAAGTGTAATTAGGACTGCACGCACATCTCCTTTCAGATAACCAAAAAATAGTATTTTGAAGCTTGACTTCTCTAGCAGATAGCCTTTTTCCCCCCTAATACTGCCCCGCATTCTGCGAAGCCACTTTTGAACTGCGCAGCCTCCTGAAGTTAATGGGGTTGCACGGGAGTAATTGAGAGCGCTGCTTGGCCCTGGATATGCAAACTCAGCAAGCTCAAGGCAACTGAATTGATGTGCTCTCCAGTATAAATCCTAGTTGATAGATGCCTCATTTCTCTTCATTAAAATAGCAAACTCACAACACTTCCTCCCTGATGTGGGGCAGAGAGGATGAAGAATGACATTAATGAAGAATAAAAGCAGAAATCTGTCATTGTATTGTTTAAGCAGCTTTGGCGAAGAAAGAAAATTCAAGCTATCACACACGCTAACACAAACCATATTAAAACACCGAAATAGATTGCCCTGGGAATACGTATTTTCAGTTGCTCCCGTGCATAGAATTCATGCAAAAATACCGAATTCTGGTTAGGTAACGGAAAATCCTGCGGGTAAAACCAACTCCTTACAGTATAAAACTCTGACTCTAATGGGATAAACACTGTCATTGTTATAATGCTTTTAGAATCAGATATGTGTGGTGAAATCCCAGACAGTATAATAAAATTATCATTTTTTAACATATGTCTATTGTCCATGAGAGGTACTTGGCTGCCTGTGGTGCACAGCAAGAGCAGCTAGTCCATAGTATCTGGACATATTGCACACACAGAGTGGTTACACATTTGTCTCAGATTACTCATTCTGCACAGACGAGTACTAAGAGCACAGTCTCTTGCCTCAGGCTAACAAAATAATACAGTCTGAAGAATTCATACTGTTGAAATGCCATGGCTTCTGTTTTCTTATTCATTGATAATATAGTTGCAGCCCAAGTGCCATGAGTAGGATAATCTGAAAACCTCCAAATATCAAGTGCAATAAAATCTTTTCAGACAGGAGTTAGAAACATAACTTTAAGATTATGATTTTTCTTTTAACCTTGCAAACTTCAGGGCATTGACAAGAGATCCTAATCCACACAGTAGCAAGCATTCAGACAAACCTGAAACCATTATATTGAGTCTCCTCTTGCTAACACATGGCAATGATTAAAGAGCCCTCCAAACATTTTCTTCTACCAAAGCTTTTGGTTGACTTGCCATTACAGATACTTATGTGGTATTATAGTATTTTATGATCTGTAGTACTTTTTAAATATAAATATATATATACACACACACGTACAAATTAAGATACACTGAGACAAAATACCTATCATATATAAACAGGATATATTTTGTTGTCTATCACAAAAATAAAGTCAGCAGAAGTTTGGGAAGCACAGAGTACTCCTTGCATGTGGTGTCAGCTACTGGAATAACTGTACAGACTATCCCAAGTGAAGCTGCTACCTGACTCCATCACTGCATTTCGTGTATTTTTTAATTTTGTCTATGCCATGTAAGAATTTTTCAAATTTTTACAAAAAGTAGGGGTTTTTCCACACTTTACTACAATGTTTTCTGCCACGTGGTACCTTCGTTACTTCCTACTGACGTTCACAGGAAAAATATTAGGAAAAAAATTAAACTTCAAAAATACTTTGAAATTGAGCCACATACATTAGCATTAGATAGGTCAGTTAAAGTATCAGTATTAAAACCAAAACTTTTTAATAAAGAAAAAAATGTTATTGTATCTCTTTTTTTAAAAATATAGGGGAAACGAAGAAAATCTTTCCTTCTCCTTTTCTCTGAAGGATCACACACGTCATAAGAAAAGATAGCAATAGTCCAAAATTGCTATTGCTAACCTCAGAACGACCTTGCAGTAGTGTAATTTGAAATCCCTGCTTTTAGCAGATTTTGGGAAAAGTATAACAGTGTGGAAACTTTTTAGACAGAAAAATAAATCTACAGAAAAAAGCTGTTCAGATGTTTAGATATCAGCTGTTCTCAGAGGGAATGGTTTATTGGTCTAGGCAAAAGTATTACAAGTAAAGGTATAAAAATATGTACTCTATCACATAACAGCTAAAAGGATGTGTCTTCTGGCTAGCATGCCATGTGGTGTAGATACGAATTTATTATATTCTAATAGACATCCTGCCACTTGACTCACCCCAACTCTGTGCTAACAATAGCATTTGTACTCAAACAGGATCTTTGTTTTTAAGTTGATCTGTTCCTGCTGCTCATATCCTGCCTCAAGTCATAATCCTCTGCTTTTACAAGTGGTTGCTGTGGAAAGGATTATAGACTTCTGCTAACAAAAAAGAATCAGGATCAAGTGAACTCTAAGAAATTAATATACCATTTTAATGCAAATGATAATGACAAAAGAAGCAATATTATAGCCAACTGGTTCTGGAGTAGATTAACCTCCAACTAAAAAGAATGTTTTGGACATAAAGTATTTAATATGTTACTAAGAAGTGTTGTTTTAAAACTGTTTAACATGTTCACGGTCCTCATGAAAGAAGGTAAAATTGAGAAATACAACAAACATAAATAAGTTGGAAAAAAAAGTAACCTGCTTTCAAATATTAACATATTTATTTCTTGACATATATAGAACCAAAACAATTATTCCCAGAACTGCTGTAACTGTCAAATACCTTAAACAAAGCAACCATGTCAGTGCACACCACCATAAAAAATGTTTAATGTAAACAGGAAGGTCAAATCATAGTTGCAGCAAAAACACCACTGAATTTCTTGACTGGTGTTTTAAATCTCCAAGACAATGGGTTTTCCCCTGCCTATAAACAGACGGGTTTTGTTTGAATTTATTTCCAGATTGGCCTAACGGCCCTTGACAGCTCTTCCTTCCCCCACTCCCAGGCAGCCCAGCCCAGGCTGAGGAACCTGCCCCATCCCCACGTGCATGGCAGCGGTCTCAGGACACCTAAAGCTTCTTTGATGCAAGGGGTGGTTTTGGGGAGCCAGATGGGTTCCTCCAGGACATATGGACTAGGGAGGTCCAGCCCAGAGCTGGGAAATGCCTAAACATGGGTTTTGGGTTTGCTTCATCCTTGAGATGGTCAGCAACGTCCCCTTCCTACGAAAGGCACTGGAAAGAGCGGGGTCTCAGCGTGTGGGTGTTTCACACTGGGTGCTCTCAGGGAAACACCATCCCTGGGCACTGACACCGGCGGCATCACTTCACAAGTGCGCAAAGCCCTAGATGGTTAAGTCCCTCATTAATATGATATCCGTTACCTGCACACTTCTCTGCAGGCTCAGGTATGCTCTTCCCTGCTCTCCAGAATCTTTACTCTCATAAGCATTTAGCAAATCAGCCATCTACCAAAACCAGAATTAGAATTTAAACTTGACTAAAATGTCAAAGCTGCAAACTGCGAGAATGGTATGAGCTGTATTTCTGTATCATCTCAGCACGTACAGCATTAAAAATATTTTCTAAGAATGAATTCAATTTACTGCCGCACTTCTATATTTAGCCAAGTGGCTGAGGCTATTTCTGCTGTACTGCGGCTCAGTAATGTCTAGCCGTTGTTTGTGTATAGTTCGAGTGCCATTCTTCATTTAAAAACATCATTTACACCTAAAAAAGCAATCATAATGCATACAGTGAAATATGAAGAAATGATCCTCCTGACCCTTCGGGCTATGATCTAATGGATGGGTTGGACGTAAACATTTATTTAAAAGGTAATTTGAAGTTTATGACATTATTTCCCATCACATGGGAATTGCTATCATACTGAGGCACTTACTCTGTTTTTTATTTCCCAACATTTATTATCAAACTTATGTGGTGGTCACATGCAGTATGTAATGGAAAAGTAATACCGCTGCATGACAAAAACTGCCATAACCAAGATAAATATTCTGTAAATAACGTCCAGTTAAATGAGTTTAAAGTACAGCACAATGATCATCTGTAGAGAGCTTTTTATTTGAAACATAATTGATAACCTTAAACAAACCATAAACAGGATTTTAAGAAAACCCCTGGACCTCTTCCAGTGAGGTTTTAAAATGTTCCTAACACTTGGTTGTCCTCACAGAGACAGGGAGAAGCACAAAGCAACAATTAATTCTTCAGGTACAACAAATGGATTTTCTCAAATCCATTTGGTCCACTTGTGAATGAACCACACTGCGGCATATATGTAGTTTATCCACATTTAAGGAAGGGCATTGAGAAACTTGTTGTGCCTAATGGACAGCAACCCACATGGGAAGAGAGCCAGCCTCACCACTAGGTTTTGTTAGATGGGTCTCTGAACTTGAAGAGACGAGTAAGACACTCTCCTCTCGTCTGGTGTAGGGTTGCAACCTGCTTGCCACCAGAAGTGTTAGGCCACCTCTTCGGGTCCCCAGCCAGCGCCCGCAGCGGCACTTGCTGCCACTTGGCTTCCAGATGCACAGCAGCCACCAGCGTCACGGAAGGGCAAGGCAGCAAACAATAATTTAGACTAATTTTTATCTTTCATCAGGTTCAACTAATACAGTAGGTATCTGGAAAATCCATTAAGACCACAGTTTACTGAAATGTTTGGGTTTGGAGAGGAAATCTATGTATACACTCTAGTAAGGACTAAGAGTATAGGCAAGCATGGGACTAAGACCAGCTGGAACTGAGGCTTGAATGGTCAATATTGAAGCTTTTCCCTTGTTTTATTTGCAAAAATGGAATTTGAAAATCCCAGGGCGGCATGTTACAGGCAGGAGAACTGACCTGAGCATCCCAGTTAAGGGATGACCAACATGCACTTTGGCTTTCCACTTACTACTCTTAAAGATGAGCCACTGCACCTCAAAGCTGCCTCCAGCGAAGATGTTGCTGTTTATTAAAATATACCTGCTTAATGCGAATGCACTATGCAACATCTTCAGGTGGTCTGAGTCCAGCCACTGATCACGACACGTGAGTCGTTCTCATCTAGCTGTTACCAGGTGCACTATAAATGAAGTTATTCAGTCCAAACTAAATGAAAATAGCTTCATATCTGAAATACTGCTCTCCTCCCTCAGTCACATTCACCTCAGATCTGCTTAAGAGCAGCCTGGGATCTGAGGGAAAGTCCAACTTTCCAGTTTATTTAGAAAAAGAAATACAATTTCATTACTATATATTAATGAGAAGAATCTATTTTTCTAACTGATCCCCAAACTTATGTAATTCCAAAAATAAAGTCCAGGAAATTGGCCTAACATTTCCATGCTTTTAAAAATCTTTCGCTTCTGAAATTCAAAGGGAAATCACCTGAGCTAGTCCAGAAACAAGTGTGGCACAATTATTTTCAGAATTAACAAAATATAAGGGAGAATAAATCCTTCCATGGTGCAATTATTAAGAAAATGCAGCGACATTACACAAAGAAATTACTGTTTATTAAAAGTGATAGCTGAGTGTACACCAAGCCCTTTCAACCTGACCTGCCTAATATTCTATTAGAAACAAATC
Source organism: Elanus axillaris (assembly GCA_026212715.1). Classification (NCBI taxonomy): domain Eukaryota; kingdom Metazoa; phylum Chordata; class Aves; order Accipitriformes; family Accipitridae; genus Elanus; species Elanus axillaris. Next base: position 35,070,211 of record JANZLQ010000078.1, on the reverse strand, counting down.
TGCTTAAGCAGACATGATCACAGTAGCACTGTGTTCATTTTACATGCAAACCAAAATTGGTTTGTAAAAATTTTAAATTAAAAATGCTGACTATTAATTCTAAAGGATTCAAGGCTATACTTTATAAACAAATATATAATGAAAAGTAAGAATATTTGTAAGTAACCTTTTATATGCTAGGTATGGAAGAGTAAGATCTTTAAAAGTGCTTTTCTTCTTAGCTTTAATACATTTGATTAAATAATAGCCTCACTTTCCTTTAGATTAAGGAGGCATTATTCACAGGATGAGATGAGGTCTGCAGGTACAGCATGGATTTAATTGTTCTGCTATGGATGCAGTCAAAACACAGGGAGATTTAAAAAATGAAAAAATAAGGTAAGCTCATTTTTTTAAACAAATGAATCTAGGACTGCAAACATCATTATTCTCTAACCAAATTTGCTTAGTGTTACTACAGGGTGAAGCTAAAGTCATTTGGCTGCCTTTGTTTTGCTTTTGCATACTTAATATGCTTGCAGGTGTTATAAATTTAACTTTAACTTATTTACTGTGTTTGTAGCTTTGGGGATAATTACAGCTTTATTACCATTTATTTTTGAGTTATTGAAATATACTTTCAAGCTTTAGTTTCATTTTAACATACTTTTTGTCCAGGACTAAAAGAGCTGTTTACATATGTGGAATAGTTGTACATATATTTTCTATCCTTGCCTGAAAAGGCAACGACTGAGATCAGTGTGCCCTCAGAAAAGGAACAAAGGGAGATGTTGGAAAAATGTTTGAGAGTAATATTTTGAGAGACACAGCATCAAGTGTGTCATTACATATCCACGCTCTGTACAATTGGTATTTATCTAGACTTGTATGTGCTAGATATTGGGAGGAAAAAAAAAGAAGAAAGTAAAATGTATTGATTTGATTGTCAATATAGCCTTAGTCTGTCCAGTTCAGTTTACCACCTGCCCTGTCATACTGCCCCACCCTCTCTGTATCTGGATATAAGTGAGCCTCGGTGTAGGGGCTTTGCTTTGTTTGGTTTTTAAATGACCTAAAAGGCATGGCTGCTGTTTCTCTTTGAGAGCATTGCAGTCAAAGATAGGCTTGAGATTCATTTTCCTAACAAAACCCCAACTTTGATTATGGTCTTTGAAATTACAAATTTCAATTATTTTAGTATTGTGAGTGTTTGCTGGTGGTGGCTCATGTAATTATGATTCCCCTTTCTTCATGTACACAAAGAAAGTAGAGGCCACACAGGAGAGGAAAGGCAAAGAAAACATGGCTATCTTTATATGGGAAATGACTTTGCTATTATTTGCACTTATTTGTTTGATTCCCTCTCTTTAAATTCAAGCATTTGTACAGTCTTATCCTACCAAATCAAACAAACAAAAAGCCATCAATCGTCTTGTACACACCTCCAGAAGTCCAGCAGATGTGAAAATTTCTGGCTTGCACAGAACCGAAGACACGGACTATACAATACAGCTTAAGGAAATATTTTTACTTTAATCCTTTCAGTAACCCCTCATCAAGGAGGTAGACATCTAAGTAGCCCAGAAGCTCCTGAAGGAGGGAAGAGGCCTTTTACACGGCTCAGGTCACCAAGGCAGATGTGACAGCATAGGTCTAATATTTCCCTGAAATAATGGTAGTGTGTTTTCCCTGCTATCCACGCCAGGAAAGCACAGGCATCTCTGGGGATAATACTGCTTTCCAGAGGGTCAGTGAAATTTGAAGACCATGTTTAGGTTACCCTATTGTGGATTTTCTTCCCTATACAAAAATCCAAGAGACTAACTGTGTCTGACAGTTCATATCCTTGATTTCTAAAAGAGGGAAGAGTTTTATGAAACAGATGCCTGACTTAACAGGACTGCAGTACACTGGACTTCACAGATAGAAGATATATGAAGAAAGTTCATGTTTCTTTAAACTTATTTGAATCAGTATTTTCCCTGCATAATGCCAGCATGGTCATAATGACATCATGGCGGTTTCTCTCAGGATTTAAAGAGACTACCTAGATGCCTCCAAAGAAACCAGGGACTATTTCTAATAGGAAAGATCTGCAAACTGTAGACCTGAAAGCACCTGAGATCTACTGGTGTAAAAGCAGCCAGGTTTTTCTCAGAGTGTCCCTGACCATGTCTGAGCATTACTGGTCTTGCAATTCAGACAACTCTAATTCTGGAAGCAGTGAGATCTAAGACTGACCTACCTGCTCCCCCC
>JANZLQ010000078.1:35055089-35067956 GCA_026212715.1 Elanus axillaris | reverse complement strand
AAAAAAAAGAGAGGGAGAGAGAGAGTAGGCATATATTTTTGCGGTGGTTTCAACAAATGCTGGTTTCTAAATTTCATTTCCCACATTTCAGCTGTGCTTGCATGTAGCGTTTTACAAGTATTTTGTAAGCATGAAACTGGAGAGGAAAGATTTCTTAAGGAGTAACTAGACAGAGAAAAATACTGTGTAAAACAAACTTCACCCTTTCCATATTTTGTTCATCTTAACTAATTCAAACACATTGCTCATGAGGGCACAGCTGCTTCTTAATATGAATTTGCACAGTAAATTCACTGCTAGCACAGTGAGAGCCATACAGCACATTATGGGTTACAAATAAACCGTAGTAAGAACTGAATTAACCTGAAAGGCCATGCAGAACCACGTGCAAATTCATCATGTATTTTGACTTTGTCTAATCCACCCAAAGCCCAACCAGCTTCCAGCAGATGCCAGTGCTCTAAAAGATAACTGCCACAAATGTTTCCTTTTCCACTCCCAGCATTTATAGTTGCCTGGGGCCCAAGGCAGGCAAAAAATGCAGTCCCAAGCCAGCTGTAGTTTCTCAGGAAAGCTATACATTAAGGCTGTGTAGTCCACTATTTTATTGCCCTGCAGGACTAAAAATGGGAGATCATTTCTGCTAGAAATAAGAATTCCCAGCTGCCAGCAGGACTCGGCATGCACTTCCAGCCTGGAAAGAAACAAACATATAGCCACAAGTTTATGTCTAAAAATGTTATTTTACTCCATTGCAAAGATTATTACTACTTCTCCTTAAGTCTGTGTAACTGCATTCATGGTAACAGAGGTACTAAAAGCAGAAAGAGAAATACAAGTCCTAAAAACTTCTAAAACCCCAAATACATTTTTTTCCTAGAAGGTAGCTAAACACAGAAGAAGTGACACTGGGATAAGGAAGTATGCAGGTAAGGAAGTAAGGAAGGGTGGCCATCAGCGGCAAATTTTTTTTTGTAACATCATCTATCATGACAGTTGAAATTGCCAGTCATTACCCTCTCCTGATTTGGAAACTAAAGTCGTTGCTTTCCACCAATTCCCCACTGCACATAAAAATGAAATCACTCTTCAGCTCTGCTAGGAAGAACAAATGCAAATTTTGTGAACAAGGAAAGAGTGTAAAAAAAAGGATCTATAAAGCGCAAAGTTGCTAGTAAGTCAGAGCAGGTTATTATGAGCCAAATCTTTGCAAATACAGAGAAACTCTACTGAACTATGGGAAAAAATAGTATGTATGAATTCCACTGTGTCCCTGAGAATAGATGTGCTTTCTATCATGCACCACAACAGTCCTCAAGGATTGAAAGTGTCAGTCAATATTTCTACACATTCACTTGATTAGTGTTACAAGAGATACTGGGAAAACTAAGAGGAGTTTTATACTCAGTACTGATGGTCAGAGATACAAAGAGACTTCATATTTTTGATAAAACAGCAACAACAGCAAAACCACACATTTCTCCTGGGCTCTCCCCTGCCTCTCTCTATAACCACACTCTGAACCAGATCACCGCTGTGCCCTGGCACTGCCCGCCTGGAGGAGAGCTGCGGATCTCCCCACCATCCCTGACCTGCCCCATGGCACCACTTCCAATACACACCCTGCAGCAGCAGCCCGGTTAACGCGTGCGTTTGCTTTCAAAGAAAAGAACTTCCTTGGCCACTACTGAAGCTCCTGGGTTTCCCTTTGCCAACTCATACATGCACAAGGGGACATTACTCCACCTTGGACCTCTCCACCAGGCAACTAGCTTGTCTGCAAGCATCACCACGGGAGCAGTGCAGGAGAGCACATAGAAGGTAGGCACATTCCTAAAACGGTCACATCTTAATTTTGGATTATTTTCAGACCTGGGGCATGAAATGATAGACATCTTCTAAAAGACCATTAGCTCTTTTATTACCTAGAGTATTTTTTCCTCACGTGCTTCTTTGGTTTTTGAGATTCCTGCTAAAAACTTGTGCATCAACAACATTCTGCAGGAAGTGTTGCATGTCGCAGTTGTATTGTGCAGATCACTTGTCCTCTATTGGTCTTTTGGTTTATGTCTTTCATATAACTGAATGTCTTTGCCCTGGTGCTAGGCAGAAGACAGAATAAGAGTTTCACTCTTTCTTCAGTTCCCCATTTTATATACTTTTTCTTTTCTATGCTGCCACTTGTTACTGTTTTAGAAGACATAATCTGTCTTTTCAATCTCTCTTCATATAAGTTTTTCATGCCCTTAATCATTCTCATCACCTTTTCCTCACTCCCTCCATTTCTGCAGAGTTCCTTTGGCAATGGAATGATCAGCACTCACAAAAGCCTCAAGCATTGATTTATACTTCATTAACTTCTCAAGCCCTCAAACAAGCAAACAAAATTATTAGTCAACAATGCCTGGAGAGCCATTGGGTTGACCCAGACCTTCAAAAAGAAGTGGAAATTTGGAACAGCTTGCTAGGCAACCCTTCTGTATGTTTTAACTTCACACCCAACAGCTTTCCAGTGAGGTTAATTAGGAAGTGCAGCTCTTTCTTTCACTCTTGTGTGTGACAGTATACATGGAATTTACATGGCCACATTCCCATTTTACTGTACACATTATTTTCCCAGAGTAGAGAGGGAGATGCTACATGACATAATTTCACTATGTAATATGAATTTACATATGTAGATTGTTCTTGCTCCCCAAACTACATTCAGCTCCATCACATTTTTCATCTTACATGGATAGTCAACCACTGGCACCTTTCGCTGTGATCCGCTGCAGCAAAACCTCTTCCAGCAAATCACACCATTTCATTCCACATGAGCCATTTTTCTTTCCCAGGAAGCCAGGATGAACTCCAGTTGAGAAGTTGGAAAAAGGTAAAATCCAAGTTTCTTCTCCCCACGCCGTCAGAAAAGCAGCAGCATACTGAATTTTTCCTTTTCATCTTTCCCTTGTTCTTCTATATTAATAGTTAGTGGGAAAGATCAATATTTCTCCGACATGTGAATATCCTCCCCGATACACCTTTGAAGATTAGGGGGCTGTTCAGACGAGCAGTACTAGAAAATGGGTAGGGTTGGTAGTACTGCCTCTACGGCAGGCCACTTCAAACCATACACTTCTGCTCTTGTCAGACAGCACGACCAAGGAAAAGCCTTCCTACCTGCACGCAATACGTATATCTCCAAGTTAGGCAACGTTTGATGAGGGGAAAGGGAATAACTTTAATCAATGAAAGTAAGCATGTAAACCCAACACCAAAAGTGAGTTTTATCACAATAACGATGAGCTGTTCCCACTTTGGAGGGCACTTCTGAGATCTCTGAGATGCTGCCGGAACATGGTTCTGCAAAGCAGCAGCAGTCCTATGTAGAAGGAAAAAGCAGGAATCATCAAGAAGCCTGCAACCATGTCACCTAGACAGGAAAACAGAAAAACAAAAACTCCACCAAAAATGAATAGGATTTTATCAGTCTGAAATATTAAAAATTTAACAAACTGTTTCCCTGATCAAAATCTGTGCTTGTTCAGAATGCGGTCATCCCAAGTGAACATCAATAAAACGTCACTCATTTCTCTTTGGTAAAAAGTCTAGAAAGTGGTCAGTAAAACTTAGAGATAAGTCTCATGCATTTTCTCCTCTGGATAAGCCACCTACACTAAATTTGATTTTCCCCAATTCAAATGCTATTGTCTCCCATCCCCCTGCAAATTCATTTCGGTTCTTTCAAGGATTTAACTTCTAGGAGCATCCTTTTACAGTCTCCCTTCTTCAGTCTTGGTTTGGTTATTTGCTAAGAATACAAGTGACAAAAACTGGATCTTCATGCTGAAAGCTGAGAACCTGAACCAGAATACAAAGAACTGCAGGAATGCCCCAGCTGACTTACACTGCAGTGACATACAGTGGTGCTGTGAGAGCTTAGAACCTGCAATAGCAAAAATCACAGTACAAAGAAGTCAGGTGGGCTGTCTCAGTCCTTTACCATACTTTGCTGGTGTGCATTAAATCACTCAATTTTTCTTTCACAGTTCTTTAAACTGCTAGAAAGTATTTACATCTCTATTGTGCATGTAAATACAAGAGAAGGCAAATATCTTGGCTAGGAGGTCCTCGTCCCTGGAGCTGTAGCTTTGTCCCTGTTGAGAGGAATGAAATGAGGCCTCTTGTCCAGTCGATACAAATCACATCCTCGACGTCCAACTCTCTGTAGCTTTGCACACAGGCCGTCCATGGGAGCCCTGCCCTCGGGTGTCACTCACGCTCCCAAAGCTGCTTGAGACAGCCCCTCTCGCTTGTGCCTTTGGGAAGATGGAGCAGCTGAGCAGCAGGATGCCAGGAGAGCTCCAGTCTGCTCTACCCAAACTTCTCTTATAGCTTATACCACAATAAAACGAGTGAAAACATCACAGTCCGCTCAGAACACTCAACTTTGCAACATCGCTGCAAGAGCTGGGATTTGACACCTGCTGTTGTTCATCTGTCTCACAAAACGGCCAAGTCCACGTGGGTTTACCAAGGTAAAACCTTAGGTGGCTGCGGTCAGCCTCAAATCCTTCCCCAAGGCCAAGCACGAACACCCAGGGCAGGAAGGACAAAGATCCCTGAAGCCGAGATCTCGCTGGCTTTAGGCAGGACGCGGAGCTGCGCTGCCAGCACGCTGCTGGGCACACACAGCACGTCGTCCCTGCCCGCAGGGAGGAGGAGGAAGGAGGGGACACTGCATCCCCCGCTCCTCTGCCCTTTCGCTGCCCACCGTGTGGGACCCGTCTGCTGGATGAACAGATGTACCCAGAAGAAAGCAGTAGGAAGAATGCTTTTCATGTACCTTACAGACTTCAGAGAATAAACTACAACCTGTTCCTGCTCGCAGGCAACGTGGTCCTGCAAGAACTGACAAACATCATTTACAACAGTTCTTTGTGTACACACAATTAACTTCTACTCTCTTCCAGGGAACATGACCCTGGTACAAGATCCGTTCTGCAAATAAAAAAACTTTCCAGTTAAAAACTTTAAAAACCACAATTTTTTCTTCTAGTGCAGCTCTCTGAAAGAATATGAAAGGCTCAGCAAGCCAGATCGCAGTGTTAGCTGTCGAGCGTTCAGCGAACATACAATAGAAGATTGTGTCAAATCTGAAACACGGTAACAGAGCTGCTCCAAAAGAAAAAGGGAAATCCTAAAACAGAAAAAAGGGCAGAAGTGTGTAAGAAAGACAGGCCTGATTATCCTCAGCATTACATCAGAAAAAAAATGCCACTGAAGACAGCATAGTTATTCCAGAAAGAAATCAGGACACTTGAGATGATGTACTGCCTGGGACTGCAGATCAAATACTCTCCAGCCCATTAGGCAAGGCTGTGGTTATCTTTGGCTTCTTTATAACATACAGGCACTGGGACATAATCAATTTACCAGAGGGAGACAATCCATTGTACTTATCCAGAACCAGCCCGCACTCAGCTGGCAAACAGCCCGTGGCGCGGCAGGGATGGGTGGAAGGGGCTCTGAAGCCGGAGGGGGATGATTGGGAGCGGGATGCTTGGGAGCAGAAGCCCGGACCTTAGCAGTCCAGGATGGCAAGTTAGGGCAGATAAAGCAACAGTAATTCTCACCCTCTAAAACTGGGTGGCCACAGCCAAATTACTAAGAAAACTGCCTGGTGAATGTCTTCCTCTTGGCCTGTGCTGAGAAATTGTTTGGGAGAAAGTTGGGTGGCTCAGCCTGACATGGTGCCAGGGCCATTCAAACAATTTACCGGTTTAATTTACTAGGCGAGATGCAGCCTGCAAGTCCAGAGCACCTCCAGCACATTTTCTAAGAAATGCCTGTTTGGGTAAGGATTCTGGATTTCCCAGTAACTAAAAATGAGTCACTAACTTAATTTCCTCTCCTACTGTTTTTTTTCTTAGCATTTTCTTACATTCTACATACACAGAAATTACACCGCAAGATGCTTGGAGCACGTTTGTCCTTAACACGAAGCTCAAACACCGTATTCTTTAGGCGGAGAAAAATAAACAAAGTCGGGTAAAGAGAAGAGGGTTGACATCACCTTCTCTCTGCCACTTTGCAGCAGTCCTATGCAGATAAACAGCCAACTACTTGAAAAAGATGGTTTATATTACTCAAACTGAAACCCACATGGCACCTTCTCATCCAAGCACTCCAGGAGTTGCATATATACCCATTTTCCTTCCACACCTGCAAAAACCCTCTCTCTCCACCTGCCCGCTCTAACGTAAAGAGTGTTTCACTCACAAGTGCTGCTGCTGCAGCAGCCCAGGACCTGAGCTGTGGAGGCAAAACCTGCTCTGGTCAGGGCAAGCCCATTTCTCCAACACCGAGTAATTTACAGAAGTTATTTTCTTAAACAGGAGAAGCGTGGAGGAGAGCCACCGGTAACAAGCCCACGAAACCTCTCTCAGCCAGCCAGCGCGGCTCCCCCGGGGCTGCCCCGCTGCCGGGGCCCTGCGTGCTGGAGCAGTGGGCAGAGCAGGGGAGCAGGCGATGGATGGGAGAGCACTGCTCGTCGCAGACGGACGCGACAAGCTCAAATACAGATTTCCTGAAGTGCCCTCTGAAATCTGTGCCATCGAGGTTCAGCACTTAAGATGGGCATTCTCATTAAGCAGTATTTTGAAGTTGATTTTAAAACCTACTTATTTATTTATACCCCAATATATCAAACAGGCACGTTTGATAAATTACTGCTGATTTATAAATTCATACAGTATTGTGAAATGCTATTTTGAACATCACTACCATTTAACTCAATTTTATGCCTACCACAGGAAGCAAGGTTAGGGAATTACATAGTCCACTGCACCACAGGAATTGTGGCTTGTTCTGAACACTAATCAGATAAAAAACAGATTAAAAGTTAAATCCATATTTGTACACCTCCTGTTTTGCCTCATTCTGCTTTGGCCATCCACTGTCTGACTTCAACAAAGTGTTTAAACATAAGGTAAACTCTCTTCCAATCCCCTTAAAACACTCCCCACTTCTTTTTCCTCTCCCATTTTTGCTACACATGACCGTTGTGTAGAATCTGTATTTCCTACAATGTGAAAACTGTCTCACCTTAAAGTACAGTGGTTTATGTAACAACATTACATACAATGTATTTGCAGGTTCCCGAGAATTTCTTTCAGGACAAAATTAAGGATAGTGAAAGTTGTTCACATAATACTCAATAAGCAGACTGAAATGGAGAAGAACAACTCTTCTAACACATGTACCTCCCCAGGTATGTGTTATTACAAACAATTACAGTTTGTCCTGTTGCTTTACATAATCACGTGAGATGATCTTTTTTTTTCCCTCTTTTAATAAGGACACAGGAAAAGAAAAGATTAAAAATGCGTTATGTCCTTTGTTTTCTCAGAAGAAAACATAAGCAAACCCTTCATAGCATTCAGCCTTAAGGCAAAATTTTCATCTATCTGAAATCCTTACTAAATGTAGTCCTGACTGAAATGTTTACTAAATGCTCATGTCCTGAATACACTTCATCCTCAGTGATACATTTTTGCTTAAGTGTACTGAGGGTCCTTGAAAATGAAGTTTTACATAGATGATAGGAGGTAATACTTTATAGTACTGATTATCCCCAGTTTACCAGCTTTCTTTGGTCCCAATCCTGATGTTAATTGGAATATTACCGAGAACTTGATAAATAAGAACTGCAAAATTTTCCTTTTTTTTTTTTTGTTCCATCTCACTTAGCTCACAAAATTCCATTTTCTAAGGAGCTGATATAGAGTATTACTATAACGTTAAGGTCTGATACTGTAATAACGAGTTTGCTTATGAAGTCAGTCTACAGTGTAAAATACAAAGCTGCATTAGAGGTAATGAATTACCTGTATTTAAACGCACAAACCAGGCATGATGGTTAAGTAGGGAGTATGTTTCTAGTGGATTCTTTCAATTGGAGGCTTCTAAAATATTTGCAGGAAAATATTTATTCTAAGTGTCATGAATACTGTGTTCTTAACATCTCTAATAAAAAATACCAGCAGGATGACATTCATAAAAGCACAGAGAAGTTCTTAGTGGCTTTGAATCCAGAAGGATCATGTAATTAATCAGACTGTATTTGACAAAGGAATATATAATTTATATATAATATAATACATGTAATAGTGTAGAATTTAACATATAATTTACCATTATATGCCTGCCAAATCAAGTTATTTGAACAAGTTTTTAAAACAGCTGATGATGTAATCCAGCTGCGCTGACAGTGCACGGCTAATGTAACCTTGAATACTTCAGGCAGTTTAAGAAGGAACTTCATTGTAAACTGTTTGGTCTTTGCCCCCTCGCTTTTTAAAGGAAGTTCTTTTGGCTGAGATGGAGGAAAATTAAAAAGAACATTATTGACATAAAATATTAAAAGGCAGGCTTTCTGAAGCCAGCTTCAGTGCATTTTAACTTTTGGCTTTAAATTCCATTACGGGCAACGTTTTGCAGAGCATTATCAGTGATGCAGAAGACCATGTTCACAGGAAAGTTCTGCAGCGCAAAGTATAAAATATGCTGATGATTTAACATCTCGCACAACCCAGCATTCCCCACACGGGGGTCAAAAGCCAGAGTTCAGCTGGACTCACAAATACATCACCCTGTATCAAACAGAGCATCCCTAAATTGTAGCAGTCACTAACATACACTCATTACATTAATAAATTGCTCGCTAATGGGAGCAGTGACAAGGAAGATGTGCACTTAGTGGCCCTGTTTTCAGCCCGCCCCCGACATCTGAATGCCCGTTTTTCGCTGGGTTACGTTCTAAAGGCTTCAAAGTGCATGAAGAAAATCTGCTCAGTGTTGTGAAATAAATCAAAGAGTGTCTGCTGAAAATTCCTAAAACGCTTCTGCCCTAATCTCCCGGACCAGAGAGTGGGCTTGCAGAATGCTAAACTTGCTTTTCAAAGAAGATCAAAGCAACGCGAACAACAATTAAAAACACGGGTGCAGGTGTGCGCATGCGCAAGGGGCACGGCGGAGGCAGCAAGAACCTCTTTTTAGCCGTCCCTGAATGCTAACGCCGACTTATCTAATCCTTACACGTGTGATTTGAAAGGACAGGAGACGTGTTTAAAAGGTACACAAAAATTGTCGGCCTTTTATAAAACGTTTTACGCACATGCAACACTTCAAGAGATACACCATTTCCATTAGTTTTGAGAAGCTCCTTAGCCACCGTCTGATCAAACCAGCCTGTAATTTTGCCCTGCAGTGACTGAAAGATAAATGAAGTTGCAGTTGTGTATCTACCCTTCCTACTGTCACTTAGTCTTTCAACAGGGTTTAGTCTCCCAGACCTTACTTCTAAGCCTTTGAAGGCCAACTGCTCGCTCTACCCAACACCTGAAGAACCAGGTACCTCTTCAAGTGGCTCGGGGCTGTCTGGCAGCTCATCAAAGGCACGGTGGAGACTTGATTTCCCTGCTTCAACTACTGAACGGTAGTGGTTGTCCTGCCTAAGACCGGCCACTTCTACACGCCCTTACACAAGAAATACTCGTGTTAGCAGGCGAGCGTGCTCACACAAGAACTGCTGGTTGCTAGCAGGTGAGTGACGTTGCACGGCAGGCGCTACGCCTCTGGTGCGGGGGGAGACTCAGCACCCAACCTGCTATTTCCCTGACAATACAGTTTGTCTGTTTTCCCCTTCTCAAGCTGGTATTTCACTGCACAAACGAGAAGGGGAGGGGAAAAAAAAAAAAAAAAAAAAAAAGCAGCTGTGGGAAAAAACTCTTCGAAGTTCACAGGGTGAGTACGGAAGGAGTAAAACCCTGAATGAACTCTCCTGGCTGAACTGGGTTAGGATGAAAAATGCTTCTGCTAAATGTTGAAAATTTAGGTCAGTCTTGTTTATGTGAAGATATAAACCACTGACATTTTGAGAAGCACGTGAATCAACATGGTATTTCAGCATTCTCTTTCAATCACATTGGGCCACCAGGCCCTTTTACACCGACCAACTTCTCCCCCTTCAAATTAAAGAAAATAAATCTGAATTGTCACTTAAGCTGGAAGCAGCAACATATTGGAGTGTCGTGCTTTAAAGTCTAGTGGCAGCAGCTGCTGAAATATTCCGTATTTTTAAAATACACCAAGATAACCGAGTAGATATTTGGGAAACATTTAACAGAAGAGAACAAAGTAGGTACAAATTTGAAAGCTCTCTCTGCTTTTTTCTTCCCCGTAGTAATACGGGTTACATTATTCCCCTATGAGTATCCAAGAAGATGAGGAAAAAGATAATTGATGCTTTTCTCAGACCTAATTGATGTTATCCAAAACATGCATCACACCAGATCCCCATTACATTTAACACAGCTCAACATAAGGCGATTTTGATGATGCGAATAGGGCTCAATCCTATTTCTCTTCAAATCCACATGAATAGTTTATTATACACAGAGCCAGGCTCAGTGATTCATTTTGATAAAATGCTACTTAGCAGCATCAAAACTGCCCGAGTATTTTGCCTGCCTATACTGGGGCCTCCTACTGCTGCCATTGAAACAAATGGCAAAATTCCCATTTACTTCCACGGGAGAACAGCCAAGCCCTTAGAAACCTTTGTATTTAAGGAAAAACATTTTTCCTCCCGCTCATGACTACAGTTCCCCTGAAAAACCAGTGGAAATGTTGAAAAAATCAGGTGGTTAGGACTGGGCCCAAAGGTCAGGAACAAAGAATATTAAGACAGCCTTGCTGTTGAAAAACTGGGCAGCATCCTCAAAGCGTTGTTGTTTTTCAATGGAAAATGTCACTCTCAGATCTAACTGGGAAGATTTTAAAATATATATAAATCTGGGAAGAAGAAATGAAGCACACATTTCATTTAGTATCTGGATTACAGATTCTTATTAAACAAACCAGAGCTCATTATAAAATCAATATCAACTTAACCACTATACTCCCAGGAGAAATGGCAAAAAAGGTCACTCCAAGAAATTCAAACAATTTTCCTGCTGGAAGGGCACGATTTTAATTACAGATACTATTAATTAGAGCTGTCAGTACGAAGATTGTCCTGTTAATTATCACAAATTCAGTTTCAAGTGTGATTTTGGAACCTGGAGGGCTTTTTTTTTAAAATTAAGAATTCTTGTATTCACGTTTAACGGAAGAAGAAGACTACCTATGGCTTCTGTGGTTTAAACAAGCCAACAACAAGGTCCCTCTTAGAACCAAACAAAAATATTTATGGCCACAGTCTCTTTGGCCAACAAAACTGATCAGACAGACCGCTGTTTTGTTCACACTTTATCCTGGAGGACACTCCTTTTTTCCACTAGAAATGCTCTTGCTCTCGCTCTCTCTTGTCCAGAGAGTCGTTAAATTTAAAGATGTAACGTAATTTAAAGATTTTTTTTTTAAGTAAACATTCCGTTTAAACTGAAGACCAAAAGCATTCCTGAAAACACTAATTGTTACAGAAACAGTCATATTTCTCATTCTGTACTAAAATCTCCCTGAACCCAGCCTGTGGAGACATACTTAATACACTACATCTTTAACATATAAGAGGTACAGGCAGATCCAAACTTTGCGAGGAAATACAAGTTTATTCCCGTATGACTCCCAGCTGCCAATTTGAATCTATCTCAGCTCCAGAATACAGAAAGGCCATAATGTCTGATCCTAAGCAGAACAAGAAGGTAAAATAAAACTTGACAGAAGAGTGCCGTTAGCGAGACCCTGTGGGTGCACAGCAGACAAGGATACTACAGCAACAATGTTTACACAGTTTTGAATTCTTTTTCCTGGTCACACTCCAAATATTTTGCGACAGCAGACCAGGGCTGTGTGGTACAGGACCACAACACATGCATTACCACACCAACAACACACCGTGAAATAAGTGCCGCGATCTAAACCAAACTTCAGGAAGATGCAGAGTGTCTCTCCACCCAATACTTTTGAAACTGAAAGAGAAAGCCTGAGCTTTCTGATTTATTTCAGGAAATCTGAGTGCAGTCCTCCCGTATTACTGGGTACACATCTGCTACCATTGTTCTCCCAGAACCAGCCCTGGTTTACCTCCCCATCTATCAGCATTAGATTTCATTTTATCTGAATAATGGCAGAAGGTGGCAACAGATCGGGTCAAAGGCTCTTTTCATATCAGACCCTGAAGAAGTCGATTACTCAAAAAGAGAGACATCTTCAGATAACCGTGCAATCCATTCCTCATAAATGTTAAAGATTTTTCGTTATTAATAGTGGCAGGGGTGACAGATTATGGATATTAATGTTATTTTTCAGAGAATTTCAACGGCAGGGCCTTTTTTTTTTTTTTTAAATGTTTCTAATTAGGCACGAATTTACAGCAACTACCAGAATAGCCAAGATTAATATCCAGCAGTAAAAAGCCGCTACAGTGAATCCGCGGGAATATGAATGGAGCGGGGCGGGGGTGGGTGGGCAGCGTGGGAACCAAACCCACCCCCTCGGCTCCCAGTCCGGGAAGGGCCCCCCCGGGCTGCCCGGCGGACCCCGGCGGGGGGGGGGGCAAAGCTCGGTCCTTACCTGATAAGCAGCGGGGGCGTCGGAGCCGGCGTCGGCCCCCAGGGCCGAGAGCTTCTCCTTCAGGCGGTGGTGGGCGCGGTGGCGGAGGCAGTAGGCGACCCCCGACGCCGCCAGGACCCCGGCGATGCAGGCGAGGGAGAGGAGGGTGAGGAGGAAGAATTTGGCGGATTCTGCCTCTTCCCCGCGCTGCGGGAGCGGCGGGACGTTGCTTTTCTGCAGGGGAGGAGGAGAGAGAGGCAGCGCCTTGAGTTGCGCGGTCGCGGAGCAAGGGGACCCCGTCGGGGGGCGGAGGGGGGGGGGGGGCCC
>JANZLQ010000078.1:35031977-35045837 GCA_026212715.1 Elanus axillaris | reverse complement strand
CCCCATAACCACACACCCGCACCGACCCCTCCCGTTTCAGGCTGAGGAAGATGCTGTTTCCATCAACCCCCGTTTTGACAATAAGGTTTCCGGGGAGAAGAGGTACCCCTCTTGCTCCTACCTGGCTTCTCGTCACAGAAAATCCTTCATGTTCCCACAGATTAACACCACCTTGGCTTCTCCAAACATTTAATCAGCTACATTTTTAGTGCGCGGTATCAACTTATTACTTTGTCAGACTGTCAGCCTGATAGCACTCTTCTCTGTCTAATATTATCCTGCCCTGGTAAGAGCCATAGCATACATAATTTGCTCACTAACCTGTATTACTTAAGTTGAAAGATAAATGAACCCGCCAAGAGATTTCATTAAAAGGACACGTGTGTTTGCATATTGATCCTTCTAATGAACTGTCTGAAACTGATAAATACTTCCATTAGCTTTGTGGTTTGTATTTCTTATTTACAAATATATTCATTATCATTTCCTAGGCAAATACTGCATCTTTTCAGAACTGTCAGGTGCTGAACGGGATGAACATGAAATTGGCTGGCCGAGTGACAAGAGACAGCGAAATACTATTTAAAATACATAATTTTTTAACAGTGAGAAAGTGAGAAATTTGAGAAATTTGTAGTGAAATTTAGAGTCCTTTTCATTTTAATGCAATTTTCATTACTTCTATCATGTGCTAAATACAGCCTTTGAAGGGATGGGAAATATCTGAGAGGGTTATGTCACAGGGAAGAAATTATTTAAACATAGGTTATTTAATGTGCTATTCACTAAAAAAGTAGGAAATGTTGCAAGATAGAAGAAATAATTTTCAGTAGTTTACTAATTTAAAACTTAAAACCTGTTTTTAATGTTTTCATAGTACTGTTACTCACAGCCCTTATTTGTGAATCCACTTACTGGTACTTGATAAAACCTAATTTTTAATCGAATAACTTACATTTAGGTGATCTAAATACATTTTCTCATATGATTTAATGCATTTGTAAATGGGAAAACAAAAAGCCCTGACATCAACAGCATTTCATTACAGAATTTCTAGAAAGTTTCATGTCTTGGAAAACATTTGGAATCAAAAGTAAAAATTACTTTGAGACAGTTTCTTTGGTCCTAGCGCATCTAAAAAACCTGTATCTTGAAGATTTGCATTAACATTCATCCAAATTCAAGAGCTGTCTCCGAACTGCGCCTAAACTCAAAATATTCTGAATCTTACCATTTCAATGAGAATGATGCCGAAACGTATTTCTAGTTTGCGCAGAACAAAATTTGCGTCTGAGAACCAGTAAGGTTTGTCAGGACTCCCTAAAAAACGTTCTTCATAACTGGGTGCTGAAAACCCCACTGACCCTTTTGCCTTGATTTCTGACAACAGATCTGTCTGCAATTTTAAGTTTAGTCACTTCTTTCTGCAAATGCATGCACAACGTATAGCATGAAATAGATTTTCATTCTTTTAAAGGATGTACGATAAAGCTAAACCACCATTTAATCTCATTTGTTGTTTTGTTTAAAAGTTTTCTCTAACATCCTTTGGAGCCTTGCTCCTTAAATAGATATCCAGGTGTGTTGCAGAGGATTTTCCGCAATTTTGCTATCTGCAAGGATCTTAAAATCAAAGTTGAATTTCCTTCACTCCTATGAACTAGAAGTCTCTTCCAAATATTAACTTCCTAATACACATTTTTCAAATGACCATAACTTCAGGAATACATGTATTAAGAAGGAGACAGAGCCCCCATCTCTTGAAACCACCACACCTTTGTTACAAATAAACCCAACACCTAGGACCATGACTTGAAAATGGAATTAGCAGTATTTTAACCACTAGACTGCACTGAGTTTTATGTCTTATCTTCTCATGCTCATCTGTGAAGATCAACACCAGACACTTTCTACTTCCAAGTAAATTCTAGAGCTCTTAGCTTTATTAAGAAAATGATTTCATTCTGGCTAAGATTTGAATCTAATTAATCTGTCTTGCAGTTTAAAAATGATAACTAAATTCAAGCTGCATACTATTCTTCAGAGACAGCTTAAAATATTAATTAAGTAAAGAGTGCATTTTCCATTTATCTTAATTACATTAATACAGTTTCAATAAATAAAATAGTTCTATGCTTCATCAAATCAAACAAACTGGAATGCAAATTTTTCTATTGATTAGTTCTCTGTTCACATTGGCCCTTTCGACTGTTTATTTTTAAATAGGAAAGAGACGCAGAAATGTTTGGGGGTTCCTATTAGTGAAATGAGGTCCAACTGTCTGAAAAGGTCAGCTCAGCCTTCTAGGAGGCTGATACAACCCTGTAAAAGCAGCATACTGACACCATATTGCTTATAGAGGTAATCAGTGATATAAAACTGGATGCCTTTACAGAAATTTTTAAACAAATGAAGATTTTCTTTTCTTACACTTTTTTTCCAGGTAAATTCAAAAAAATGATTAGATCTCTCTGATCCACTTGTCTGTGACACTTACTGATCCACAGACAAAATATTACAAGACAACTGGATGAGTTGTGGTTTTAATATTCAGTTTAATTAAAGCTGACATGTTCTATATTTGCAGGTGAACCTCTTCCTTGAGATAAACCACAGGATAAGACAGAGGCAGTCTTGTTAGTAGTTACATCAAAAAAAGTGTCATTCTACCTAATTCAGTAATAATTCTAGCCTTCAAATATTTGAGCAGCTGCATCAGCTGAAGGAAAACTAAATAGTGAAGAAAAAGTTTCAGAATACCTCGGGAGTCACAGCAGGTGTTTCGAAACATTTTATACATTTCAGAACAGCTTGGTTCTCTGTGTAATTTAGGGCCCAATCCTGGCCACCTCAATCTGAGAAATTCATTGTAGATCAACAGAACTAGTAAGAATAGCAACCGGAACACAATAGTAAAAGTTTTCAGGGTCAGGCTTTATGTAAATCAATGTTTCACAAAACCCACTTGTAATATTGAAAACTTAACTGTATCATGATTAGGTTTATATTGACAGAATATAGATAAAAATATTAATTTAAGTTTTAACATGGGACTAAATACTGTTACTATGAAAGCCTGATTAAGAAGCACCTATAAAAATGCCAGCTCAAAACCTGTTTAATGGTGAAACATTATGAGAATGCATGATTTTACACTGTGATCTTGTTATAACAAAATGTGGCTATCATTGAAATGCTGAAGTTATTTTACGCATCAGTACTGTGCATGCCAAGAATTCAGAGAACTGTTAGGTATCAGTTTTCTCTACTGTAACATCAGCAGATTAGTTTTGTTAAAGTGCTATTTTAATATTGTTGTGAAAAGGGTATTTATTTCTTCTTTCCTGAGATGAAAACAAACTAGTACAGTTTGCATGTGAACAAGTATTTTCACAATAGTAGTCAGTGCTGCAAATCCTTATGAGATCTTAAATCAAGATGTGTTTTTTCTGCCTTTGACACAAATATTGCTCTTTCTATCTTATCTCCTAATACCGGTAGCCTCAGGACAAACAAAGATTATGGTAGAAAATTGTCCTTCATTATATTGATCGAAATTCACTTCCAACCTACCTGAATCTAATGTTAGAAGATTTTTATTAGTTTTAAGTTGTTTGCATTATAAATTTAAAATATCAAGATGCTTTTATAAAGAGTTTGAAGTTCTAAAGCACATGGTTTACAAAGTTCTTATGTGCTTTGTACAGTCCCGTTGAGTTTCTTTTTTGCACTGACCTCCCATTTCTGACTGCAGAGAAAGACCATCTCTGTGGAAAACACAGCAATGCCTCTTAGGAAAATGTATTAAGACAGCATATAAATTGGTATACAAAGTTTTAACAAATGTCAGAATTACACAGCACTGCCTGACCAACTAAAGTTCATGCACTGGTAGTATGCCACTTTATTTAAGATTTCTGGTTGGTGCTACCATTGCTTTAGGGTCCCTGATAAGGCTCTTGCTTTTGCGTTATGACACATAGAAACAGTGGAAGTCTGAACAGCATTAGCAATATCACCAGTAATACTGGTCCCGGAGCTGGGCTTTTACGGATAATTTGGCAAAGATGGCAGCCACCCATTAAAATCCTTCTTACACTTTCACTACATCTAATAAAGACACCACCCCCACTACCACCCCAGTTCCTTATTTTAGAAAGTAATTTGCCAGTGTTTTCTTTTTCTTTTTCTCCTCCTACTGAAGAAATGACAAAACACCCCTTGATTGGAAGCAGGCCCGTGGTCAGTAAAGCAAGTAGGCACTATGTGCGTGGCATTTTTAATATAACTAGATTCCTGAAAGTACCAACACTTACCGAAGGAGAAAAAGAAGCCCCTGACACATGTAGGAAGGAGGATAGAGACTAGACAACTTTCAGGAAGTCCCTTTTCTTCTCTGAGTCACACAAGCATTGAAGAACAGTGAAAAATTTGCCTTTTCTGGCTTTGGAAACAGGAAGGTGACTACATCCATTTATGCAACCACAAGCTATAAAACCTAGATAAATAATCACATGTGACAGCATGCTAAAATGAATGTATCACACAGTCATTTTAAAAATATGTGTTTCAAATTTATGCCTTCAGATTACATATGAACTCAGAAAGATTGGTGAAAAAGTACTTATCCCATGTTTTGCATTTTGCAGGTAATGAAGCATGTGTATAGACACTCATTAGATTTTTTTCGATTAATTTCAAACCAAAGTTCTATAGATTTAAACTTCCACTTAAATCAGTAAGTCTTTAAAGTCACTGTTTTGCTGACACAGGTATGTCAATTACACTAAACGTAGGTATGGTCCGTAAGCTTTTACCCAAACTCAGACACTTGGTGTTTGAAGCAATTATCACCGAGTCTCATTTTTTTAAATGGAAGAAGTAGAAGAGCAACGGTGCTGATTGATACAAACAGAAGCTTTCACCCTTAAACAGTGGTCTTGCCAGTGGCACTGAGAGCTACATCCACATGCCTATCACTGGATTCCCATAACATCATCAGAGTTTTGGAAGGGCAAAGAATGAAGGGTCATGCCAGAGCTTGATAAGACATGCACTGACAAGCCTCTCATGCAAAGCTAATTGCAGAGGGAAAGTCAGAGCTTCTGAAAAGATCTTCTGTTTATCACGTTTTTTGTGATTTGCTCAGGCTGTTGAAAGAACAGACCTTCTTGCCTCTTCCCTCCCCTTAATCACTTCCTCTGTGTATGATAACTTTGCTCAAAAAGATTTCCAATAAATCACAAATATTTCTCTTAATTCAATACCAAATTTTAAATTGTCATTAATATTAATGACACAGCCCTTTCAAACGCAGAGGTCACAAAAATTTAGGGTTCACCATCCCAAACTATGTATAAATTTAGTTTTCCACAATGAATTAGATACTCTCCAACACAGCTGCTCCTAGGTTTTTATGTGTTACGCTTCCTTGCGAATTCAAGGAAATCAATGAGAAACAGTACTTAGGGAAAAACTTCCTCTGGAAGTCTTTCCAGCCTCCCTCTGACGCTGTACTCAGAGCTCCTGAAGGCACCGTGGAGATCTCAGGATGGACTTTAAGCACACCCAGGGAAGAGTTGCAGGTTTGGTGCTTGGATCAGTCGCTTTGTGCATGAAAGCGTAACGCTCCCCGGAGCACCTCAGAGGCCAGGGAATGAGTGCCACCAGCAAAGCTTACACCTTTTCCTACTACCTAGCCTTGCTTGTAGGACAAAAGCACACGAAGGCCTGACTTCACAGGAAAACGGAAACTATGCCTTAAAGTATTTCAATGTTTAAAACATAAATGTACTGAAAGTTTTGAGTCATAACAATGATTAATTGAAATATTCTGCTGTTCAGCTCTTCGAGAAAATAGAGAAGATCCTGTTGAGAAAGGGAGGTGCAAAGCCATTCTTTATGGTCTGTTTTCCTACATCATTTTCTCTAACTCACTGTTTTTAATAGTTTTGTTCCTTTAGCGAAGTTAAGCCTTGGGATTGATTAACCTGTCTTCTGTTTCACTAAGCCAAACATTTGACCTGGCACTACTGAGGACTACTTTGCCGTAACCCCACTTATCTATGTTTCCTGATACACGCTTGTGCCTTTCACCCTGCTTTCTTGCTTCCAAAAACCCAAGTCCGTGAACCACAAAAAGTACTTCAGGCCCCTAGTTAAGGGCTTAACTGAGGTGCAACCAGTCCCTTGGTCTCCTGCTGGTCTGAAAGGGCTCATAACATAAGTTCTTTTCTTCTATGTTCAATATATTAATTACTGTTGATTACAAATAAAAATTAACTGAAACAAATATCATCCCTTTAGAAAAGTTACCATAGAAACAACACCGGAGAATTCCCTTAAAAAATGTCAAGATTTCCCTCACATTTAAATACGGACTCCCAGGCATTACTCATGCACCATTAAAAACTGTAACATATCCAGTGAGTCATTAGTTTAAAAATATATCCATAAACATACATTCTTTCAAAAATAGAGATGTTTTTGTCTCAGTAAATATGTATCACGACATGACCCAACTTTTGATTTTATCTTGTTCTGTTTTACATCCCCAGAGAAAACCTGAACACTGTCGTTTCTTGTTCAAACACCTGATTGAGGAAGGAGAGAACAAAAATCCAGAGTGACAAAACACATAGAATGTGAGAAACACCAGGAAAAGCTAGTCAGAGAGGAAGAATAACTTTGAATACATATTTACATGGTAGTAGACAAGATGAATGGCAAAAAAAAAAGTCTGAAATGAGACACAGTGCAGACATTCTCCACACACAGAGAGAATTTTAATGTTGCATCTTAAAGTAAGAAAATTTTAAATTGAAAAATTCCCTGATTTAAACTAATCGAGGCTGCGGTACTGTGCTATATCAGTTATTTCCACTTCTTTGTGCCAATCTGTAGTATAACATCAATCTCACATACTTTTCTACTCCATCCTTCTTCCATGGGATAGCTGGCAAACTGTGACAGCTTTTGGCAGAGCAGAAGAGGGTCCATCTGCATAAGACACTTTGATCATCCGGAAGCTGAAGAAAATATGCTGGAGTTAAAGTGGAAGGTGCTCCACAAGTAATAATAATGCAAATCTAAAGAAAATTCAGAACTGGTCACAAAGAAAGCTGATAAATAGTTTATTCATAAACTCTTGCATATTTAGAGGAGATAATAATATAAAGGCATTGTGCCTTCCCTTTGCATTACTGGCTCTGCTGTAGATAAATACCATGGCTGAATGGAACCAGATTAATGATAATAAAGACAGTTTTCTCATTTTCTTTGTAGTAGAGCCAACCTGAAAATGAGGAAAACCAACAAAATTGAACTAATTTTTGTTCTGCAAGCTCTTATAGAAATGTTTTATTTCTTTCATTTTGTTAATGCAAGGAGTGTTAGAAATTCGCTTCTGAATTTTTAGTGGTAGAAGTCCTCCAGTTCCTGCTTAGTCCTGTTTCCTCCTTTTTTTATCCTTCTTCCTCTGTTTTTCTCTCCTGTTTGTCACTTACTCAGAGAGAAATAATCACTGAAGGACAGACATAAGAAAAACAATAAATCCAGTTAAAAAAAAGCACCTCGAACAAAATAATTTTGCTTTCTTCCAATATTCAGTTTCTGCTGAGTATTTTAATTTGTCAAAAATGCTGCAAACATTTCCCATATTAAAGAGAAATTTCAAATACAGTATTTTGCCAATTTTTTTAGCCACTTATTAATTTATGTAATCATCATACTCTGATAGTCAAAACAGACTTTTAGCTTTTTGCCGTCAGAACTGTGTTTTCTGTTCCCACTTCAACCAAATTGACATGGAAAAAGAAGAATGAATCCAAGTAATGAAATTGAGATTATGTGAAGGTGAGGAGAGGTGTGGCATCAGGACAGATGTATGTAGAAGACACCAACAGGAAAACATTCTGGAAGTGACACCACATTTAAATTAACTTACAGATTTTGATTATAAATTTCCTGCCAATCAGAAAGATAAACACTTGTAGTACTTTTCCTCCTAAAACCAGGAAGGGCAGCGCATAGTACAGCTGAAACTGAGGTATCTTTGATATCTTGCTTCTGACTTAATTTCCTACTATTTCTAAAAAGAAACAGCAGGTTTGGGAAATATTTAGATATCATTTTTCACCAGCACTGATCTCGTGAAGAGTCATATTCCCACATTTAGCCCAAATTGTGCCCCAGCCACGCTGATAACAGGCTTTGCTCAATAGGCATCTAGCAAGAGGCAGAAGCATACCATTGCCAGCAAGGAGTGCAGGGAAAGGTTTAGATATGAAACACAGGCATATCGTGGCAAGTTTTCAGCTGGAAGTTGATTTTAAATCTTTGGTAATTATGTTTATAGTCAGTGCCACAGAAGGAGTTTCACATAGCAATAGATCTGTTTGTTTCAAAACAGTTATTCAACATTGTCTGGATCAGCAAAACACATTTATTGGTTTATGGACTCAGTGCCATAACATTACAGGATGCCCATGAGAGATGGACTTTGCATCTGGATATTAAAGGTAGGTGATTAATGCGCTGAAGCTGCCCTGGCAGAGAGCTCCCTGCTGACCACACATCTGAGCATGGGCTTTTTTTATATGAAGTGTGAGATTTGCTAAAGGGAGGTGCTAGTTTCTTCAGCAGACCTCCTCACCTTGTTTCTTCAGCAGTATGTATTTGCTTTCTCTTACACGTGAGAATATCTCCATGTTCAGCTCATCATTCATCTGCCTTTAGATAGGAGCAAATATGAAACGGGACCAACACAAAGGCCTGAGGTTCAGCCCTGAAGCCCCTTCTGCACTGGCCTCTAGCTTTGCCATGTATGAGTTACTCAGCTCGCCCTAAAATCATGACAAAAATCTCTGTGTGCCACTTCTCTGGTCTTCGCTCCGAAAGACAAGTCGCTGGAGCTGTAACAGTTTACACTGGGGAAGGTCTGTCCTCATCTATTTTTATTCACACATATGAATCACACTTCCATGCACCACAGCTAGAAATAAAACAGTAGTCCACCTCAAAGCTTTAAATTACTTAGGGCTTAATTAAGAGTATGATAGAACAGATATGAAATTTAAGATGCAGTCAGTGGGTAAATTAATGTAGACACAAGCTCATGTGTCTGCTATATACCTCTATCTGGTAGTTTCATGCAGAACAAATTTCCCACTCATTTTCCTCCCTAGACAAAACATAGAGTAGTGTAATAACTATGATTACCATTATATGAAAATTAAACAATTTTGAAATTGCAGGGTTTGGAAACATGACTATCATACGTATGACAAAGAAAAATGATATCTTTCTACATCAGTTTATCTCATACATGGATGAGAGTTGGATCTTGGCCCATTCCAGTTGCTTGGTCACACTCTGCAGTTTTCAAGCAACTGCAGGGCTGGGCTAGGCAGGTGCCTGAGCACTTTCCTGCATCGAAGAGGCAGAAGAGTGGCTGTGTATTGATTCCTCCCAGCCTCTATAGAAAGGCCACTCCTTCAGCATAGGAATACAACACGAGTGCATTAAAACAAGAACATCGAGCTTCTTTTTAGAAAGCCCCCTTTCACTTTTAATTGAGTGAGTGGTCCCTCAAAGGGGAAATATCTTGGGAAGATGACCAAAGCTCTCCTGTCTTATCCATACGGGACAATCTATGAATCCTGCACACTTTTCCCAAGTTTGAGCATTCATCTGCATAGAAATGAGAGATGAAATAAGGCTGCAAATTCTCATCACAGCCATTTGATCTGGCGCTTTTGTCAACAGGACTTTTGGTTGGAACTGGGCTATTTTACAAGAAATTTTGCTGTTGCACTTGGTTGCCTGCATAAATGCACCGCTGGGCTAAAATGCAGCAGATTATCCAGTTGCCTTGATAGCACTTTGGTTCTGCCAAAGTGTTTACTCTGTATCCCAGGTTCCTTCGGCTGATGGAGCAGTAGAGGGGAGATGCTTAGGAACGAGCTGTGTCTCTCTACCCTAATATCAGACCAGCTGCTAATTTCTCTTTGCAGTCTTCATTCTGCCCCAGCACTTACATCATCTTTGAAACGACTACTCCATACTACTTTGGATTTTAAAAGGCAATTCATCTGCCTGAAGGATAATGAGCAGAAAACCAACCAACCAGATCATCAAGATCGTTATTTATTTTTAAGCTGCTTCCCTTTCCGTAGGTTCCCACAGTCCTGACTTCTGCTCTCTGTTGCTGTGTAGAACAGAGTGTAAGGAGAAGAACCATGGATCTGAGACTAAGAAGGCTCTGTTGCTTTACACCCTATTACAACACTAAATGAAGAGATCCAAAAGTTTGGCTTTAGTCCTGGTTGTGTAAGTGTCAGTGATGACATGTGATAAAGAGGGGAAGAGAATTTCTTAAGAGTGTATTAACAAAATACAGTTTTAATTGCAATTGTGTTAACACATTTACTAAAATGGATGCTAAACAAAATAAACTCTACATTTGGCCAGAGAGCCGGACCTCATTGTAATCAAGAGCTAGAGAACAAGCATGCTATAAATTGCTTTTCATTGACCGAGAAAGGGAATAAATCCAAAGTCCTTTTAATGGGAGAAGAAATCAGGCAACGGTACTATTTCACAGTTACAGTGTGTGGTTCAGGGCTACAATTACAAATCATAATTTTTTAAGGGTGAGCTCCCTGAATGGAGAAAACAGGCTGAGTGACTGCGTCTCTCGGCTGCACACTACGGAAACGTGCCTGGACTGACAGCGTCACTACCTCAGCTGCCATCGCTCCCCTGCATCAGCAGGTCACTGCTAACTGCAGGGCTGAAGAGCGATGCCTCGTCTCCCCTCCTGCGAGCTCCGCGCTGGGGGTCACTCCTTCCTTCCCGCTCCCTTAGGGTGTCTGGCTGGCGGAGAGCTCCTTGGGTATTTGAGCTGTGCCTTTTTGCAGAAGAGAGAGAAGGTTGCTGGAAGCAGATGTGATGCTGCTCGAGGGGAGGGGGATCACGCCTTCCAGGGACTCCCCACCTGAGGTTAACAGGGCGCTGCCCGTGGCGGGCAGCGGGGCTGAAGGCAGGGCCTGTGGCCGCCAGCCCGCTCCTTCTCCCCACACACTGAGGCGCTTGGCGCAGAGAACCAAAGGATCTCCTTGGGGCCTTCCTTCATGCCTCTGAGAGAAGCTCTCAGCCCAGACCTAGAACCGACTTTTTGTCACGTGCTGAGGCTCATGCATTGGAAAGCCGTGTAAGAGTGGAGAGGGGAGAGCTTGGGCCCAGCTGGTAGCCAGCCTGTGCCTTAACACACCTCCGAGCTCTCACACGGAAAAGTGGCCATGCCTGAGCGCCGGAGCCCGTCACCACCTCCTTGCAGAAACACTGCCTGACAACACAGGGCAAGCAGGCCAGCCAGGCTTACTTGCAGAGACCTGATGTGGATGACACAAATAATTGCAGCTGGTGGAGTTCTAAAAGTTGCTACTTTCTAATAGATGCACAGATTCGGAGTGGGTGCTGTGCTCTCGGCTGCGGCAGACAAGCTTTCCCAAAGCACAGCGTGGCCTGGGGCAATGGCCAGGTCCCCGGGCTCTGGCTGGAGCTGGGCACCCACCAGGCTAGATCCGCACTGGGCCGCCACAGAAAACAAACCCAAGCGCTACAGGACCTTCATCATCACATAGACGTGTGTGTAACAACAGGCAATAACTGAAGGAGAGAGAAGTGAGGGCAGCCGGACTGCAATTTTGAATGTAGGCACTTCTCACTGCGGGCTCCGAAATCCTGTACTGAATTCAGCCCCAGATTTCAGGGGCAGCAGCTGCATTATGCATTTTTCCTCAGAGTGTCAGCTCTCAAGCTTCTAAGAGCAGGGACATTCATCATCTACAGAACTGCTGGATTATTTATCATTGAAGAAAATCAAGCACTCTTACTTACACATTAATTTAAAATATTAATAGGAATCTATTTGTCAGCAAAACTCTAAATGGTTATGAAATATGTGCAATGCAGCAGATTTTACTTACAGGAACACCAAACCATACCTTAACATCTCTTTTGTTGGAATTCAGCTATAAACTCTGTGACTAAGATATGCTTTGACTTTAACACCTCTCCAGCAGCTTGCTGCTTTTCTTTATTAAAAAGGATCCCAGCAGAGTATTTTTTCTTGTTATAGATCACTTTTTGCCCCTCAGAGTGGAAAATGTGTGCTCACACTAATTTCTATATACCAGCTTATTATTATTATTATTATTATTATTATTAGTGATGATCAGATTTGAACAACTTGTCCTGGCAGAACGATTTATCCATCTCATTTCAATAAGAATAGGCCTCAATTTTATTTTAAAAGAAAGATGGGATTTTTTTTTTAAACAACTGGATTAAAAGAGGATTACAGAAACCTCTGAAAAAATAAAAGATGGAAGCATTTTATTTATTTCCTTACATTTGCCTAATAAGATCGCCAGCACAACCACCACCACAACAACAACAGGTTTATTTTAAAGGCTAGGGGATTTTTAACACAGTTGCTATCACAGGCTTTCAATGGCAGGTATAGGCCAGAGCTGCTAGCTGGGAGGATTTGGGCAGATGGGAGGGGAACTGTGGATTTTATTGGATGATTGGGCTCCTAAGAGGAGAAATCAAGATGGCTGGAGACAGGTCAAGACACTTTCATGGAAAGCCCCATTCATCTTCTTACAGCCTGGCCACACAGGGAAAATCACATCAGCATAAAACCATCCCACAAGCTGGACCAATAAATCCACAACCGGGGTTGCCAGCAGTGCACCTACTCCAGGTGAGGGGGACAAAACTTCTGAAAACTTCCTTAACTACAGGGTTTGTCAGCCCTCCCTGAATCCTGCAAGGTGCTCATCCCCAAATTAAACAATTTCTTATCAGTACATAATGTCCTTTTCATTTTTTTTTTTTTTTTATTTTTTTTTTGGCATACAGTCGGGTGGACAGACATAGGAGGAGGACTGGGTGATCTCCATCTTCAGACTCACGCCAGATCTCATCAGAGCAGCGTACAAAGCCCTCCAGAGTTAACAATGACAGCAAAGCATTTTGCTCTACTGATTTCCATATAATTTTGGACCTTGGGAAGGTGAAGTGATAATTGGGCATAAAGTTTCTAGTTTTCTTCCCATGTCTGTCCATGATGCCATTACAATTATCAGTTCCTGAGTTTTCTAATTTGTAAAATGGACATAGCAGAACTTCAGTCCCTCAGAAGGATATTGTAGGGTTCAATTCATTAAAATTTATAAGGTGCATTCAAGTTTTGAGCGGAAAGTTGCTGTATAAATTGCAAAGCTTGTAACATCTCTTTCCCTACACAACTGAATACAAACCAGAAGGAAAAAAAAAAAATCATGTATACAGGTTTCCTTGTGCTACTGTAGCCATTTTCTATCTTCTCCTTTATTGCCCAAGCTGAAAAGTTTTAAGTAGGTATTCACAAGTGGCACATCCTTTTTGAATAAGGTGTGATTCCCCTTTGGGACCACCAGAAGAGACCTGCCTCCAGACTGTGTGGATTTCTAGCTAACAGAAGTAGCATGAACTCACTGACCGGGGTCAGATCTCCAAGCTTGCTGCAGGTGATACAATACTGCTAACAAGAAGTTGAAAATCAGACCAGGCACTGAAAAGATAAAATTAAATTAAACAAGATGTCCAAGTATTTTTACCCTGGCTTAAAAATAAGCAAGAGGGGCACAATGCAGTTAATTTAAATATCATAGTTGACAGACAGATGTTCAGAGAGATTCCTGTAACAAGTGCCATAAAGCAGGAATAAACAAAGGTGGCTTTGTAAAAAATGCCAAAGCCGGAACAGTAAGGGACTAAAAATAATCCTTTTTTTCGGGGGGGGGGGGG
>JANZLQ010000078.1:34971363-35031877 GCA_026212715.1 Elanus axillaris | reverse complement strand
CCCCCACCCCCCCCCCCCCCCCCCCCCATAATCTAACTGGTCTTCAGAATGGCTCAAAGTTCACTCATATTATTGTAGGTCCAACACTGCAATTTTGTGATCTTGCTAGGATCTTATAATATACCATGGATATGCAAAGTCAGACAATCTATCTGTCTCAGCTCCACCCATAAGACATGACAAATCTAGAGTTTAATGAGGTGGCTGCTAAGGGATAGTTTGTTTCATTAAACAACAACAACAACAACAACCTCTTGCTTCAGTGTAGCCTTGTTGGAGAAAGAGGAAAAAATAGAGATATGAATTGGTAGGCAAACCCCAAATATATGAATATCTGGAAAATAAATTTGTTACGGACAGGCTGGTCGGAGGGATGAACTGCTTGCTCTAGGTGGGAAAGCCTGGTATCTAACAAGACTCTTACATTCCAGTATCATGAAAAAAACCCTAGCCCCAAACCAGAGGAGACATTGCACACAATCACTAGCAAATTTAAGTAGGGACTAGAACTCCCAGGCTCTATTGCTAGCTCTTGACTTCTCTTGGGCATGCAATTTAATCTCCCTGTGAAAGATTTTTCATAAGCACCAGAGGGATTCAGAAATGCAAGTCTCATTAATTTTCATTAGACTTGTGCAACTCCACCCCTTGGGTCCTTTGAAACTCTCCCTTCCTGTGTTTTTTAGTTGACTTCCCTGTTAAATAGGGATAATAATTACAACTGATCAACCTGTTTAAATAATACAGTTATAATATCGCTATTATCTTCATAGATTATATTCAGCACTGAAATAAATGCATCATAATAAATAATGCAGAACTTTAACATCTGTTCTGGTTAGTAAATAATTCACAAGTCAATAATTAATTTTCTAGCTGTTCATTTATAATTCATAAATATTTGCCAAATATTCAGAACCTGAAAAATTTTATCTGAACTATTATGGGAACTTTTCCTTTTAATTATTATATATTCACTATTTGTGTCATTTAGTTTGGCATTTAATTAACACAGTATTATTTTCTTTATCCTGACTGAGTGAAATTTTTCAGATGTTGGAAGGAAAGTCACTATCAACACTGAATCATGAATTTTCACTTAGTATGACTTTTCAGTGTCCACAAAAATTCACAGTGCTTTGAGGACTCACCAGCAATTTCATGACCAGCATGATTTGTGGAGTCGATCTCAGTGTGTTTATTCATGTTACGGACACTCATACTATTTGACTTCATCTGCCAACTTGCCTACTTCCCAGTTGTTCCATTAGCCAGTTCTCTAGTTTACTCCCAGTGCTTACTTACTTCGACCAATTAATATCTGCATGATGACTTGGAGTTTGATGATCAAAATCTGGGTGGGAACAGTTTTTAAACAGTACCAGCACTTACAGAAAAATATACCTTTAAAGTATTCATTCAATAATTTCCCGAGAACTTAAATGGCTTTATAAACTTGTCACATTAGAAAATGTGACAAAGGCATCTTTGACACATCGGACTGTGGCTGTCTTAACAAAAAAAGACCCCAAAGCTCAATCACTGCTTTTTATTCCTCAAAACATATTGCTAAATATTGCAAATAATCATTAGCATCAGTGTGCATTTGTAATGGAGTTTAGCAGTAAAAGACCTGAAAGATTGGGATTATCCAACCTGAGGCACCTTCCTCGGCTGGTTAAATTGGGTAATTAGTTTCTGTATGCTATTTGGGCTACAGAATGTAACGAGTGTGTTCTACAGGGCAATTCTGGCTGTGGGCTGAAATATTTTGAGGAAACGCATCTCCCTTTTTCTCCAGTGACTATACGCAGGGCCAGAGCAGCTTTGGTCTTTAATCACTCTGTGGTGAAATAAGCCCTTAACTGCTGACTGAAGATGTTCCTGTTGTTTTAAAAGCAGGGCAAAAAAATATTCACTTGCTACTTTTCCCCTTGAAAGGGATCTCTGCATTCACCAAATGTTCCTGATTAAGCCTCTGAAATAGTCTAGAATCAAAATGGATAGTTTTAGTCTAGTTCTCTAGAGGACTCAAAATATGTAACTAACTTATATCTGGGTTTAAATGCTTGTTCAGAATAACATTCTGCATGCAGACACATCCAAGCTCATGCCTGCATGGGCATATGGGTGAGGGTACAGGGGTTAAAAATGGGACGGGAAGACAGGCTCAGGGCATAGTCTTCTGCCTGCAGCACTGACGGCTGCATTTCCTTCACTAATTAGACCTTGATCAGATTAATCATGTATGCAGTCCTACTGAATGCAGTGGGACTACTGCTGGGGACAAAAGTAAAAAGCAAGTTTAAGTGCTGCAGGTGGTGAGATCATTGATAACTAGAGCCAGAACCTTTCATACAGAAACTCAAGTAGGGAGAAGCTGCCTTCTACCCAGCATTTCCATACCTATTACTTCACCAGAACCATTAGGGTTGTTATACAGTGAATATCCCTGAAACAGCAAAGTATCATTATAATGGATTTTTTGTTAAGAGTTCATAGCATCCATAAGCCTATTCACACAGCAATGTACAGCCATAAAGCTTTGAAGAGTGGGGTTTAGAGAGGGGAAAAGTAGCACAAAGGTAATTCAATAAGATGTTGGTCTCACAAACAGTATCAAAAGACTAACTTTTACATAGATCGTGACATTTACTTTTAAAGCTAAGAAGATTTTTCTTGTTCACCTTATTTTCATTAGGAAGCTACACTTATTATGGATTTTTTCCCACTCAGGCATAGATGAATGAGACAAAAAGCCAGATATTTAATATAATGGCCTGATACCCTGTAAATAATGCTTTGTTGATTATCCATTTGCTCTAAGTCTCTCTTTTGTTAAGCCACCATTTTTTAGGTCATCTCTGCAGTTTAATCCAAAACAGCTCTAACAGGAACTAGCCCTTGAATACAAGCATCACCTACAGATGTAGGAAGCAGATGGCAGGTGTGTTCATTGTAGTCTGCTGTGAGGATCTTCACACCTTTTAAAAGGGATTTGGTGCAACCTAGGATAGGGTCTACTTCATCATTAATGCTAAAATAAATTAAATTTGCATTGAAACAACCTAAATACTCAGGGAGATCCTATTATTGAGGCTGCCAAAGGCACTGCTGCCAGTTTTCTTTTACCTTATGCTGGTCTAGTTATTTGTACGCTTGTTTAGCAAATGGACACAAGCAGATCAGGGGGCTGCAACACCTCTCCTGTGAAGAAAGGCTGAGAGAGTTGGGGTTGTTTGGCCCGGAGAAGAGCAAGCTTCAGGAAGACTTTATTGTGGCCTTTCAATACTTAAGGGGAACTTTAACTTAAACTTAAAGGTTTTTTACTAGGAACTGTAGTGATAGGACAAGGGGTAATGGTTTTAAACTAAAAGAGGGTAGATTTAGGTTAGATATAAGGAATAAACTCTTTATGATGAGAGCGGTGAGGCAATGAAACAGGTTGCCTGGAGAAGTTCTGGACGCCCCATCCCCGGAACTGTTCAAAGTCAGGTTGGATGTGAAAGATGTCCCAGCCCATGGCAGGGGTGTGTGGAACTATATGATCTTAACAACCCACACCCATAATTCTGTGATTATGTGACACGTATTTAATTATTCCATGTATGATGCAACAGCTTTAATAGGACAGCTTGAAAGAACACATCTGAGAACGCTCTGGTGAGTTACAACATCTATCAGGAGATTGGGCATGTCAGTGTAATTCCCAAAGCATGGAAATTGAATCTGGTTGTCCCATATCCTTGGTGATCTACACAACAGGAGATAATGCATTGGCTGTTGGCATTGTCTCCAACTGCTGCTGTTTGGTTTTGGTTTGGTTTTGTTTTTTTTTTTTTCCCTTGAAAATTGGCTGGCAGGTAAAAAACTACTCACAGAAGAAGGTTCAGGGTTTTAATTCCCATCCAGATCTTCCTGATTTTCTGTATTTCCTGAGAGATACATGGCTTAATCCTCTTTGACCCCTTTAGACAGTTCTCTGCTCAGCATGCTAGTTTTACAGAGGATCTATGATATATAGATCATATATCCTACTCACTGAATGGTAACCTGCACAGTGAATTTCTCTGAGACAGCGGACACCCAAACAATACACCCAGAAGCACAGGTGCTAAACCTGTCAGAATGCGAGGTTTGTGTCATTTTATAGGGTTAGCCTTAACTGATTTCCCTGAGTCAGAGCACCATTTGAATCTCAGCCTTGTGACTAGTGTGCTACTGTCATAACCAAAGGACTATTCTTCCTTGTCCTTTGCAAACTCCCTACCAACACATATAATATTGGGTAATTGGGTAATAAACTACCTGGTATAACATGAGTTTTTTAACTAGCAGAGTAGAAGAAAGTTACTTTCAGAAACAGTGCTTTTGAATCATGTCCTCATTATTCTAACCAAATCGGTGAGTTAAGGCTAAAACAGGATGCACCTCATTAAATCCATGTTGTATCATGGAGTAATCCAAGTCACAGAAATGTAACCTATTGCAACGCCCAAAGTATGAGGACTTCTGAAAAGAATTGATGATAAATTCTGAAAGTATGTAACCATAGATAAAGATGACTATTCTGGGTAAAAGTATAGGCAGGCTGATGTTGGGAGCAAAGGAATTCACGACAGATTGTCCAACCTCTTCCTCTCATTTCTTAAATAATGCATGATTTGAAATGAGAGCAAGTCAACATCTCATTATCTGATGTACTCTCCTCTCACAAGTCACATCAGCATGCAGATTCCCAAAGCACTGATTCCCAAAGATGCAGCAGATTTGTCCAAGCCGTTATGAGTATCAGGAAACGTTTTATATAACATGCTATAAGAAATAATTTCACAGACAATGTCAAGTTCATCCTAAGCATATTTGGTGGCAAGACTTCCTAATAAATTATAAGGCTAGAGATGCCTAAGGAAAAGGAGGCTTTGTAAGTCCTTTGCTGCAAAGGGACTAGCATTTTCCTTTTCTAAAGTTACGACATTTTGCCTGTAGATGATTTTCTCGGCAAATACTATAGGCCAGTGTCAGAAGGGGAGGAGAAAAAGAGAGACTATACAATACTTTCCATTATATGCATCACATGGTATCTTTTGGTTCAGTAGACATAAACAGCTTTAAAGTTCAAGGCTAATTCAAATTGGATTTTAGAAACACAAAGTCTTAAAACATTTGCACCAAACTAAGGGATTACACTCTTATCTTAGCCTTAGAAAAGCTTTTGAAATAAATATGGTAGCTCAGATTTTAAATTGGGTCTTCAAAACCCTCTTGTCTGTAGCTGTGTCATCTGCTTGGTTGCCTATTGTCAAAAGGTAAAATGTCTTACAGAGAGAAGGATTTGCATAAATTGCTATCACCTGCTGGCCATCCCAGGTTAATGAAAGTGGGGGAAAAAAATAAATGCACGAAGCCTTTGAGCCTAATCTTTCTTGACTGTTTCTGTGCCAAAACAGATGAGCAAACTATTACTGTGGTTGTCTTCTTAATTTACAGATCATTTACAACCTGGGCCCAGTCTTGCCCCTTACTATCATTGAAATCTTGATCTCCACCTACTGAAATCAGTCATCAGAGGGTGGAGGAACATTTTCATAGTACAGATGCTTTTAGCCTTTTGCTCTCCACACGCACAAGAAAAGATGTAGTACAGAACACTGTGGGAACAAGCTGTACTAAAAGAAAATTATCCCTTAGTGGTTTGAGTAGAGCATACACAGCAATTGGACAGATATAACACGTGAACCAAAAGTGTATTAGGTGAATGTTCATACTCTAAGTTAATTGTACAACTGGTAAAGAGGAGTTGAAAGGGCAATCTATAGCAGTCTACAGCTACCTAAGCATTACTTACAAAGGTGGCAGAGAAAAACTCTTTGCAGCAGTGTTAGATGGCATACCAAGGACAATCGTCATCAGCTGTGGCCTGGGAGATGAAGGTAGTCCAAAGAGGCTGTGGAATCTCCACCCTTGGTAGTTTTCAAGACTCAGGAGGACCATACCATGACTGACCTGAGAGCGTGTTGGTGATAGGTGCAGTTTGAGCTGGAGGTTGGCCTAGACCTGCTCATGTCCCTTCCAATCACTGTTTCTGTGATCCCATTCAGTGCTAAGTATGAACGTTAACATGGTGAATATAACAATTTACACAAAAGATAATAAAAAGTATAGCAATTGTGAAAGCAATAATTTTGTTCAGAGGGATAAAGTATCGTTCTGACAATTTACTATAGCGTATGGTCTTTTACCAGTCACGTCAAATGAATTGGTTTTAATAGTGTCTGTTCTTTCCTGTTTAGACAATTCACAGGAACCTACCATTATTATTCATGGGGATTTTATATTTACATCAGAAGAACAGAACAAAATAACAGACAACGCTCACCTACAGGTGAGTCTCATTTCAAAAGGAGTCTCCACACTGCACCCTATTGTCTAACAAAGTTTCCCAAGTATTTAGACTTTCTAAAGTTTACTCTCTTTTGTGCAAGAGAAGAAAGGGGAATTTGGTTTATTGTTGAGGACTTTTAAAGAGCTGTGACAATGACCAAAGCATTGCCTGGAAATCTCAGAGAAAAAGTCACCGCACGAGTGCACCAGCCTATTCTGGTTTACACGCTATAACAAATATATTACCACATATATTAAAACACACTGAACTATGAATTATAATAGTGAAACCATGGATTATGCACTATATAGTTGATGTATCCATGAAAAAGGTGTTTGATGCACATCTGCATTACTGCACATGGGCAGACCAACTATGCTATATTGATACTGCTGCTTGGTTTATCCCAAATGCACCCAGCTCACTGCACTTGCGATACAACACAACAGATAGATTTCTTTCAGGGAAATCTCTGATTGATCTGTAGGAGACATATCTGACGATATGAGCAAGCATAAGAAGCAGTCTTGTTATACATACAGTGCAAAGGATGCCCACAGAAGGTTAATCTATTCTCTGAAGTTGCTAAGTAACAGTACCCTGAGCTCAGGATCACTAATTGCTTGACAGCTCATCTCCAAAGACTTTGAGTTGTGTTTTATTGGCTGAACTTCACTATTTCTTGATAGTCTATTTGGGCAGTAGGGTTGAGGGGAGAAGAGAAAGCACTGAGTTGATTTAAATCAGCAGAGAATCTGACTTGTCTCACAATTCTGAAGTTTCAATTAACATCTCAGTAAAAACTCCCTAGTCATGAGAAAACTCATTGACTTCTGGACTGGTATATACTAATATGCCAAATGTTACTCATTCCAGCTACAATAGCACTATCTCTTTAGAATGCTCAAAATTCATTAGAAGGCAGGTGAGGTAAATTTGATTTTGTCAAGCTATCATGTGAGCACAGTATTACACAGAGAATGGACTGCACTTATGTTTTGCATATCCTAGGTACATAATTTCTATTTACTGGAGGCTATTTTCTATCTGCCAGGGATTATTCCCCCCCCCCCTTTTTTAAGAAAGAATCAATTGAGTCCCCTCCCAGCACACAGGTAAATAAATTTGTACTAGCAATGGGATTAAGGTCAAAAAACATAACAACATTCTTCTGTAAATACCTAAGATTAAAATAAACACATTTTTATTAATGCTGTTAGAAATCTCTCCAACATTTGAATGCTGTGACATTTGGACAGTAATAATCTTTCTGCCTCTCACCAAGATGTGCATTTTTGTCAGCAAATGCTGTAATACATGGCTTTAAGTTTCAAAATGAAGTTATAGCAAACCTTTACATAAATTAAGAACAAGACCAAAGCCAAAGGACCTGCATTTCATTCACAGAAGCCATTCTAATATTAGGGAGTGATGATGTACAAGAAGGAATATTAGTTAAAGCTTATTTGGTGTAAACATAATAGCTATTTCAAAAGCATTTAGAAACAATATAAAAGATACCAATTAATGTAAAACATAATGAACATACAATTCCTTGTAGTGAAAACCATATTTTACAAGATTTTAGCAGAGAGTGCATCTGCAAGTGAAATAAAAATCAATAGAATTTGTTGCATAACTTAGACATAGCTTTATCCTCTTCTATTCAAATTAATATATGGGTTAGCAATTTATATGCCAAGTCTCAGCTCTCAGGGATTAGAAACAGCTGAGATATACTGCAACACTGAGGTTTATGATGTGAAAATGCTGACAGACTCGAATAAAATGGCACTGTTGCCTCATCAGGTGGGAAACTTGATCCATGAACTATTACTGGTTGGGTGTAAATGTCTGAGTCCACAGCTTCAGTCCAAAGGGTTCAGATTTGCCCAGCAGATGTTGCCTACCTAGCCTATACCTCTTTGTTTACAATATTCTTCAAAGTAATAGCATACCTTAAGTAGGCTTCACATCAGCTACTTCTAGAAAAAGTATGCTGTAGCAGACAGCTGAGCCTACTTAACACCTTAAAGAAGGGATTAACAGACATATTTTCTGAAGTGCTGTGCAAGAGCCTCCTTCTTCACTTCTGTCTCGGGATTCATAGCACTGTCATCCCTGCCCTAATCTGATACCCGCCGTGCCCCGTACACCTGAGGGTTATGACAACCAGCTCTCCCATTCAAAGGCACCCCGATAGATAAGGACATTCTTCCTAAATACAGTTTTTTGCTGTGGCCTTTCCCCAAACCTGAAGTGCCTAGATGGCACAGAAGCTCATGGCTAGATCTCAGGTTAATCCCTCTGGATGAGGGTGTTGTGGATTTCCCCGGTAAAGCTTGTTGTCAAAGTCATTTTACAGTACAGCATGCTCCTCTCAGTGAGGAGATCTCAGAGAGTCCTGGCCATCCTGGGCAGTTGTAAAGGAAAAAACCAGCCACAGTCACTGCATTTGATCCCCACAGAGGTCATTACATTTTACTGTTTCCTCAGGCCATGGCTAAATAGGGCTTGTGGTGCCTTGGGACTATAAAGCTGCATTTTTCTTCCACGGCACATCTCTGCTTCCTACAATACTTCCCCAAAGAGGAAAAAAGTTGCAAAATAAAAACCAAATATAAGGAAGTAGACTCTGAATGCTGTACTAAGCATGAAATTCCCTGAGGTGTGAGGTAATTGAAGCACCTAGCTGTCATGGTAACAGGCACGACTGCAATTAATAAAATTTAAAGTGTGCTATATGTGGAAGATGTTAGGTAGAAACCTCCACAAGCATGTTTGTTGAAAGCCACTCCTGCCTTCCCGCTTATCCTATCTAAAAACTTGCCTGATGCATCTCAGCCGGGCCTCAGACTTTCTTCAGAGATTTCAGACCTTTGTGCAAAGCCACTGCCAGCCGTTCATAAACCGAATGATACTAAATTTCTCTGCCCTAAGGAACAATACCAAACACTTATAATTTGGAGAACAGAGCCTTCAGTTTTCTATAATGTGTGCTCTTGAACACCAGGAACTAATCTAATATTGCGTAAACCTCCTTTCACCGCTCGGCTTTACAGCCATCACATCAGCATGGCTTTCTAGCCAATGTCATGCTGCCCTGGAACTGAGAAAATCAATGAAGGTTAAAATCACACACATGAAGGCATTGTGTTGATTTGCACTGCCATTAATTTAAACCATTTGGGGAGGCTAAAAAGCAACCCAATTATTTTCTATTTGCAATTCTAGTGTAGGGCTAATACACAGAGCAATACCTAGTATATAAGGAAATGTAAACCTGTCAGTTTACTGCTAAGTGACCCAGCTTATACAGATGTAATTAGAAAGTTATTAAACCAGAGTCCCTTTAGCCATGGCTTCAGCTGAACAGCTCTGCTACTAATACTATCCATTAAATTGCATCCATTTATAGCTTGAGCACTATCACTTTTTAATAGCATTACTCCTAACAATCAACCAGCATATGCTGTTTTGAGCGTTAATCCTTGCCTGCCATTGACTGCTTGTAAACACAATATAAATTAAAATTAAAAGAACCGCAGCACTATCTTTGCAGGTTGCGATTAGGACCCACACCCTCTCTTTCAGGTGTGCAGGTGCTGAGGGCCGGACCTGCTCTCCCTGATCGGTGTGTGAGAGGCAGAGGGACCACATGGCGTGGCTGGACATGGTAGCTCACCTGCCATGACGTCCCACCTGGGGCCGTGTCACCTGCAAGCAGGCTGGTGAGCACCTCGCCAGCTTGGTGGTAACAGTGATGCCTTCGCCAGGTGCCTTCACACCTCCTTTGGAGAATCTGTGGCTAAGAGAGGGCAAAGTTTAGCAGAAATCAGCCAGGTAACCCTTACATCAATGTGCAGCTCACTTTTTTCTGGGAGAATTTTTTCCCCATACCCACCCTTTCTGTGAACAGCCCATAGGATCACAGAGGGAACCTGATTCAAAGTGCAAGTTAGACACAGGGATATGTGCCACATAACCAGATACTGAGTCTCCTCTATCTAGTCCTTGAGAAGGTTGAATCCTGTCCCCAGGAAAGATGTTCTCTTTCCACTGACCCCTCCGGACATTTCTGAAAATCACACCTCTGCATAGGTCTATACAAGAGTTCATTAGAGCCACAAAAAAATCTTCAAAATAGGTTCAACTGGAATGCAAATGAAGGCTTGCGGCAAGAAGAAAAAAATCCCTCTTTTCTGAGTTGACCTTTTCTGTTTTCGTCCATAGTGACTGATCTGTATTAGGATGAGAAACAGTATCATTTCAGTTGCAGCTCTTTTTAAAATCAGGTGTTTTCCTAACTCCCTGCTCTATCTGTGGGAAGGTACCTTTACTAGAGATTAAATCTAGAAGCATCCAGGCTTCTGAGGTTGTACTG
The DNA here is from genome assembly GCA_026212715.1 of Elanus axillaris. Lineage (NCBI taxonomy): Eukaryota > Metazoa > Chordata > Aves > Accipitriformes > Accipitridae > Elanus > Elanus axillaris. The sequence continues at coordinate 35,021,108 of JANZLQ010000078.1, read as the reverse complement.
TATGGAATAGTTTAATTAGGTAATAGTACATCAGTATTTTTAGGAGAACTTTCATTTATTACATGGAAGTGATCATAAAAGTTGAATGAGCTCTGGAAATAACTTGTTCTTTTCTGAGACTATTCAAAACCTCATCTTTATTTTTAGATTTAAAATCTATCTTAATTTTAAACTGTATAGATATAGTGTACTTAGAACATATATAATTAGAAATGAGAAGTCTAGATTGCTCCAGATGAGGAGCTGTAAAATTTTCCTTAAGACTGACAGTTGCATTGAGTGTGGTTTACCATTGGAGACAAAATATTTCTTTATAATAAAATGGCTTGCTTCTCAAATTCTTTCAGGTACAATCATCCATCAACTGGGTCTGGATGTAACCTCAAATCTCTACAGAAGACAAACAGAAATGGAGGAATTCTGCTCCTTTAATAGCCTCTAGTCTTTTCTCTCAGCCTGTCCTCTTGCATAGGATGTGGTATTGAACTCTAAGCCCAAAGGTTACATCAACCACTCATGACTGTACCCATAGGTCCAATGCACTGACAGTCCTGCTCTTCCCATACGTCTGCAGAATTTCTTTCACTTCACTAAATATGGTAGAAGCTGTGTTTCTGATCATGTAGCTTTCTATACTTATTTTATCTAAAAGCTTGCACATTTAGGCCTAGGCATTTTTTAAAATGGAAGTATTCAGCTCCTATACTGCAAAACTATGAAACACTAAGGTACAAAGAGAGAGTCTGTGTTCCTTAAAGGATTTTGAAGAAAAGACCGCAAGTTCCACTGGGTAAGGCTCCCTGGCATTACGCAGTGGAAGATCTTAGAAGTAACAAATCAAAGAAGTTATGCAGTGCTAAAATACTAATAACTGCACCAGAACCATAGCTGTTGAAGCACTAAGAAGTATATGTGCACCTTCTCATCAGAAACGTTTTAATGTGTACTGAAAATATTCATGTGGAAAGAATCAGTACAGAAAAACCTCAGCATATGGATGGCTTTACTGGAGTAGGCTCTTTAACAGTGGAGAGAAGCAATCTTTAAACACAGATGCGAGCAATCTTAATTGCCCTGACCCTTGAAATAACAGCAAAACTACAGCACAGGCCACAGTATGGCATGATTTTAACTAAGCTGCATAAAATTCTGGCACCCTTGGCCCACCAGTACACACTCTGGATAAGGCATGTATCAGAAAAGAAAATTTTTGTAGGAGAAAAGTCTCTTTTTCAGTTCCTATTTGTTGAATAGTGATTGCATTGGCACTGAAGACGCTAAGTGTCTTGCTGGATTAAATGTTTTATGGTTCCTTATTATAGCAGTTGACTATATATATCTAAATGTTTTAGAAGAAAAGGACACAAAGGGTCCTATCCGAAGAGAACTCCTGAGCCTGCATATTACCCCATTATAATCCATATAACCAGGTCTGACCTAGTGTGGCAGCTTGCTGATATATTGCCGTAACAACTACGTATACACATTGTAATACAGTTCAGGCTATTACCAATAAAAGTCAGTTATCTGGCCTCTGACATTTATACAAGCCATAAATATCCAGAAATAAGAAAGCTAGATCCTGCTTTCCTGCTTCTTGTCTTCCTAATGATGCAGGTTTTTTCAAACTTGTTAACAATCTGGTGTCCAAGAGCTGTTCAGCTCTATGCAGTCATTGTGCACATTTCCATTTGCCTAAAATAAATGTGAAATTTCACTGAAGTTCTTTAACAACAATTTTTCTTTCTGTGATTCTGACACCTCTGTTATACTGTCTCCACGTTGTAAAATGAAAATTCTTAGATAGGCTGACACAAAATAATCTAGTTTTGATGTTTGTATCGGGACCTGCTTCACTCCCAGGAATCAATTTTAGAGTATATAGCCAAAGCTGGTACAGCAGACCAAAATACTTTTTTTTTCATACGGCAGCTAAAATGTTGCAAAATAAAAAATAAATATACAATAAAAATACATTTTATTAAATTTTACAAAGTAGAAATGTAAGGTGTTTTTTAAAAAAAACCAAATGTCCTCTATACTGGGCACACTTCGACATGTTCTGTTTTACATTGACTTCAGCCCCTGCAACTGTCTTCCAAAGTCTGCACAGGCATCCATGAAAATTTTAAATATTTCCATTCAGCCTTGGCTCAGCAGCTCCTAATAGATGCACTTGGGTAGTTTAATACATTTACTAAAACATTTTAAGTCACTTGGTTCAGATAAAATCTATGTAGACAGAGACAAGCCTCATGTGCCATACTTAAATTGTTCAATCTCAGCTGTCTGGTCTCAGCACCAAAACTCACACAAACATGCCTGACTCTCCTGATTTAAGGAGCTGGTGGGCACATGCAACTCATCCTAACTTGAGGCATGACATAATGAGCACTTGGAGAATTATATCTATTTTAACACTTAAGTAGAAGCCTTGCTGCCTAACTTGACTGCCATAGTTACAAATGTGTGCTTGTAGCTGGAAACCCCATTGACCAGGCCTGGCAAAGGCCACGGCCCTAAAGACAAAACTGCAGTCCACATCAATGGGGATTTACTTAAGCATGAAGGCTGTGTGTAAGGACAATGAGCAACAACCTATTGCCCAGCTGGGTGTGACACATCTTTCCAGGTGGCCAGTCACTCTGTACCAAGGTAATTAGAGTGGATGTCACCCAAACACAACTTTAAACTAGCAGACAAACACGAAACAAGTATCTGTGTGAAGATCACCCTAGCAATTTGTATCCTGCTTTGAAACCTGATGAGGCTTGGACCGCTAGCTTCAGACCCTAATATTTCCTCTTGCAGGTAGCCCTGTTCATCTATCCTTGTTTTTTACATCTTGTCCTGTCTTCTGTACTGTCATCCTCATGTTTGTCCCTGCACTGCCTGCATTTGTTCCCAGCCCTCATACTATCTTGCTGGCAACTCCTACGAGGCTCCTGCCTTGCATCTTGGTTTGACTCTTTCATGACTTCTCCAGTTCTTGGTTTTGTTTGTCAAGATTTGTCTTGACTTCTTCTTTCACTCTGATTCAACTGAGTTTAACCAACAGGCAGGACCACCTGTGTCCTAGAGGTGACAAATTGAATCAGACTATAGCTCACTGCATCTGCTTCCACCAAGTGTGAGAGCCCTAACTACTGTAAATGTATAATAAAAGAAACTTGTTGAGACTGAGAGGCTCTACACTGCTCGGTGTCATTTTCTTTATTGAATGTAACATGATAAATTTTGGGAATGGCACCTCTGCTCTCCTCCACAATTTCAAGGGGAATGTTGGAGGCAAGTTGAAGGAAGAAAAATGTATCAAAGGCTATTAAACACAAAGATACCATCTGTGGTTCAGGAAGTCCCTGGACTGCAAATCACCAAAAGCGTGGGAAATATATCAGCAAAGTGTCACTACACTCTGGCCCTACTCCATCCTGCTGTTGCCTGCAGTTGGACGCAGACTTGCACAGTCCAAGAAAGAAGTTTTTATGTTCTCAGGTAGCCAGGGGAAAATCATCATGAACATTTATAATCAACTGTATTTATTGGGGGGGAAACTGGAGAACTGAAGGTGGGACTCCTACCATCTGCTTAGCAAAGCCACTGCTTCAAGTACCTCTGTAATTGCATGCATGCCAAAAAAACTGACTGATGGCACCACTGGATGTCTTCCAGAACAGCAATATTCCTCTGTGAGTGTCTCCCCATAAAGTTTAAGGTAGTGCCTTTCCAAATGACCTGCCTTCTAGTCAGAGAGAAGATGATGGTGCTGGGAAGAGGGACATAAGCCCAAGCACTCTGTGAGAGGGAAGGCAGCAGGGAACCCACAGAGCCCACTGAAGTAACTGAAGGGGGAAGAAAAGGGGACAGCCAGACTGAAACAACCCCCCGCCCCAGGCCAGCCAACAGCATAGTTGTCTTTTCTATGGGTTAGAGACACCACAGGGCAAGTTGTGCCCCAGGCACAGAGGGAAAGGTGTAGTTTTAAGGCCTCCATAAGCAGAAGAGGCCTGAAAGAACAGTCCCTGAGCTGGGCCATGAGCTGGGATGGCCGATGTCCCAACAGAGATGAACTTCCTGACAGATGGTGTATCTCCCCAGTGTCAGGAGATCTCACTCCTTGAAGAGCCCCTAATGGGGGGTGCAGAATTAAATAATGTGTTGTGGAGACTTGCTAAAAGGCTAAAGATTGCTCCATTTCTGAACAGCCTGTGAAATACAGAGCTGGACTGTGCACTGATGTAGCGGTGGAGCCTATTTCAACATGTAGCAAAGAAGGACAAGACTGGACAGGATTTGAGCTGGGGTAGCACAAAACCTGAGCCCTAATGCTGTTGTTTCTGAAAGCAGATGTGTTTCTTTTATGCTCTAAATGTGCTCGTTCCTCAGTTCAGGCCCCAAGTACTGAGGAAGGGAGTGTGCTGAGGGATCCAGACGTGTGGGCAGGAGGTGCTGGCTGCAGGTGAGGAGACACCACGGCACGGGCAGCTGACATGTACCCCAGCCTGGAGCTGCCTGGGGATAACCTGAACATCTGGCAAGTCTATCTGCAGCAATGTTCTACACCATTTGTCCAAGATACTCTTTTCTCCCTCCGCGTGACTCCATGCAGTGACCTAGTGGACCCGTAGGAAGAGTCCAGCTCCAATACAATTAGCACTAACATCAGAAAATGTCTCCCCATCACACAAGTCCATATAGCCAGGGCACAGCTTGAACACTTTTATTCTGTGCGAAGCTTATGAAGAATTTGCATTAGAAAACAGAGATAAATGGAAATTTTGGCTTTCACTGCTGTTTTCAAAGCAAATGTCACCCTAAGAGCTATTTACCTATTATCTAGATTCTGTTGTTGATAATGCTAGCTTTGCAATGTGAAATTTTAAAATTTATTTTAAAGCAATATTAGGAAATGCATTTTGCACCATGTAATTATATTAATAAATAAATTTGTTTGATGTTAAATATTTATTCTTCTCTCACTGTAATCATACTTTTGATGCTGCATACATTTACAATGAAAAAATGCATTTTCAAATGTCTTCAACCTGGTTTTATGATTATTTGTTAATCACAATCCATTAAAACCTTGCGGTTTTGAGTGGAGGGTTTCAGGTTCTTTTTTTTTGAATGGTCTGTTTTGCTTTGGTTGCCACAGTGAAAAGAAAAAAGTAATTTAGGTTTAGCATGTAGAATTTAACTAAGCTTTATTTATTTTATTGTCAGAAGTAATAATAGGGAGTAATTTAAGTACTTTGAAGATGTGCATTTAGTGGTCTTTGAAGCATAATCCCATTAAGATTAATAATGAATTACATCTGAGAAAGACTATGTCCCTTAATGCTAATGTCTTTTGCAAGGTGGATAAATCGCTCAATTTAACAGCAAAGACGAATGTGCAGAGGAGCTGTAGTTGCACTGGCTTATTTGATGTTGGGAGGTTCTAATTTTGGTGGGGTTTTTGTTTTGTTTTGGTTCTGTCTAGAAGACCTAGAGACTCATGGTCACTGAAAACATTTGTGTAAAGCCCTACCCAGGGATGACCAGCTCCCTCGAAGAATCAGCATCCACTTCTCATGACTGCAAACCTCACCGATAATAGTTCCACCATTGCTGAAAAGACTTCAGTTTTCCCAGCAGGTCTTGGTTGTGGTGTGCAGACAAAGCCTGAAGCAGCCAAGATGGGCTGAGGGGCTAAACAATGAAGAGAATGTGAATGGCCTAGTTCTAATTTGGCTTGATAAACTGTGCTCCTAAGTGTCCCATGTGGTCTTTCACAGAAACCAGCATTCAGGATAACAACTTCAAACTTCACTCAGCGGTGCTGCAGTGTTCCGGAGGGGAGAGATTCTGCTTCTTTGCCTGGAATGGCAACATTTTTTTGCAGCGTGCATAGCTATGAAGTAAAAGGTAGATAGATATAAAGTGCGGCCCAACTCTTTTAAGAGCAAGAGGGATGCACTCAAGGACTGAAACAGAACCTGCAGAGTAAAGAGCTAAGTTATGGCTCACACTTGCCAGACCACACCGAGGAAGAAGCAATCTCCTTTCAGCCTCCTTTCAGGTCCAGCCTTGTAGCAGAGACCTGACGGGACAGATCTCTGTTCCCACTCAGGTAGAGTAAACACCACCGGCAGGACACCAGGCAGAACCTCCTCCTGTACCCTGCTATTATGTGGGTGTTAGTCAGCTAAGTCTTCATCCTGCTTAATTTATAGGAGCTAAAGAGATCACATTACACACTGGTAAAACCACAAAATCAGTGCTGCTGTGCCCAACAAATGATGGTCTATGTCACTTCTGGTTACAGTTGGTTCAAGAGGGCAACAAACCTCACAGTATATGCAGCCTTCAAAGCACCTATTAAAAATACATTTTGATGTTGTAATTGCTTACTAAGATACATGCATTGATTTCTTTCCCTCACATCTGAGAAGCAATTGCACAGGCTTATATTCAGAAGAATGCACAAAACATACTCGAAAAACTAAGCATGAAGAATCAGTTTAGATTTCACTGAGTGTAAATTTGGGGAGAAAAATTATCCTTCCACCTTCTCACTACTAATGCAGTAGGGTTTATTTTTGAATGAAGGCAATATGAGCTTAAATTAAATGTCAAATATAATTTAACATTAAAGCATGAAGTGGCTGAGTGTGTGCGTGTCAAAACTAGCAGCTCTTCTGAGTGGTTAATTGCTATCTACAAAATAATAACCTATAAAAAGATCTCTCATTTTCAGTAGTGAGGCTTAAATTTACTGTACTGGAATAATTCTAACAAAATAGAGCTTAGAAGCCTTTTTAGTCACCCATGCCACATGAAGACACACAATGCCAAATAAAAACATCTGCAATCTGGCTGCCTACTTCTCTGGGAGATGTCTAGACTCCTTTTATAATCAGCAATGAGAAATAGACACTTCTAGGCTGCAGTTCATCTTGTCCTAAACCAGATATCTAAAATAGTCCAGAAGAATCACAGCTGAAAAGTGCCTATTTCTCTCCACTGACTGTAAAGGAAGCCAGGAGTGACTAATTCAGAGGCAGAAAGCTACAAGGCAATGTATAGTTTTGATCATTTTCTGCCAACAGGATCAACTGAACAATGCTGCAATTATATATTTACTTTTTTTTTCATTGACACCTGATAGGTGACTACAATTAGTGTTCGCGAGTGGCTATTTCATGCAACATGCTGCCCACTTCAGAAAGTAGTGGAATCCTTGCTAAAAGAAACACCAAGTCTAAGATTTTAGCTGTGAGGCTGAACTCTGGAAAGACATTACAACAATCAAAACAGCTAAACCTGAGAAAAGCCATCCCAATGGACCTAACCTTCCATGCATTTGTACACCTGCTTAATTCTAGCCATACAAATAGTCCCATAGGGCAGATCTAGAGGACTTTTTAAGTTGTTGGCTACCAGCGGGCAAAGGTCTGTATGCTGTAGTACAATGGACTGCCTGGAAACCTCCACTAAACCAGCTGAATTCTACTTGAAGGAAGGGGCAGTTCCAATAGGGGAAAACAAAACAGAGAGGACAGCACATGCTTCTTATATTGCTATACTTCCTTCTCCAGGTTAAGTTATGACTTAATTTTCTTTTTTTTTTTTTTTGGTGGTGGTATTCCTCAATGTGTAACAGCATAAATAATACAGAAAATCTGACTCAAATTCATTAGGAACAGCTAGACAAAATCCTGATATGTGTGAAGTTAATGGCAAAGCTATCATTGACTTAAATTGATTTGCAACTTCAATCCTTCAGCATCTACAACAACTAAAAATCTAAGGTGGTTTCCAGAATATGAAATAACAATATGCCACTGTGGTGTCTCTATAAACTACTTCTGCTAGAAGAAGGAAAAGATTTGAGATAACAGAAAACATGAAATCAGTTTTGTAAAGGCATTATCATTGGGGTCGGTGAATATAAAACCAATAAACTATAATTTTCATCATGATTTCTTGTTTGTCTTCAATGTTACATTTCAGAAGCGTAATACAGTTGTCCAATTTCTGAGGGGCGACAGGAACCTGCCACGTTCGTTTGGGCATATCCACTGATACAGAAGTTTTGATATAAAAGTTCACAGAGGTCATGTAAGTCACATGATGAAAAGTGTTGGAAAGTTAAATTAATAGAGTAATCTGAACATTAAATGTACCTTAAACAGTAAGAATTACTACATAATCAGAAAAGCACTGAGTTAGATTTCTAAATGCTAGGTATAACAGGGAGTGAGTGATATGGATGAAAGAAATGGAGGGTAAGCAGCCTGGAATCACAAGGGAAGGAGTAAGCAATTCCTGCCCAAACCTTTCTACCCAAACAGATGCATCTAAGCCCTACAGAGCTGCTTTTTTACTTAAGATGAAAAACTGTGAAATGCAAGCCAGGCTTAAGTCTCATTGAAAGTTACTGTTTTGTTTGTTCTTCCATGTCCAAAGTCAGTGCTGCCGGTGGGCAAACAGCCTGATATGGGATGAGGCCAGAGACAGCTCGTGGCTCTGGTAACACCGTCACACTCTGCACGGCCATTGCCAACTGCGCGGATCTGCAGGAGGGTTTTACACCGTGGCACGAGCCTTGGGCACGGTGCTGACATCCTAGACTGCCTGCCAGCTTGGCCGCCACTCGCCCTCCCTGCGGATCGTCGGGTGCCAGCCATGAGCTGTTTTGAGTGGCTCCCAGCTCCTTCTGCCCGCTGTGTCTGGGAAGAGGTGCTGCCATGTTGGCAACAGTATCTCGGCACCGTCAGAGCAGCCCTGAACAACCTCATTTGCAGCAGCGGGAGCACGGGTCTTCGATTGCCAAAGCAACAGTCACTCTTTGTAGCTGGGGAGGTTCCAGCAGCCATGGGGGAAGTTCCTCACCCAGTGATCTCTGACTGATAAAGATAGGGAGGATCAGAGTGGTTTTTCAAGCCCTGGCACAGTGCGCACAGGACACAGCTCCTCTGCTGCCATTTCATCCCCTTGGCATCCCATGGACAAGCACAGAGGGGCCTAGGGTTATTTCATGCTCTTGGCTGAGGCCTAAGGTACAGGATGTTGGTGTATTCCTGATTTCCAGTTTGGCTACTGGTAGGAGCTTGCTGATGTGGTTCCTCCTCCACACATAGCTTGTGAAGCCTTTTACAACCCCAGTGCCTTTCCCGCGCTGTGACTTCTGCCTCCCCTCTGCTGTGCTGGCTCACGAAGGGACACAAGGACTATCTGCCCTGTTAATAGGCACAGGTCCACACCACAGAGAGCAGAAGGCCGTGATAATCATATCTTCCTCATTTCAGAGGTATCCCATGCATTGATGTGCAACTACTCTTGCCAGCCCAAGACAGAAAAAGCCAAAGAAAGACTGGCGCTTTGCTGCGCTGGCTAGAAAAAAACACCTATTCAGATTGCTGAAAAAGACAGTGTAACATCCAGGTGATGCTGTAGCACTATGTGGAGTGACTCGCATTGAACTTGCATTGAAAGAGGGGTGAGAACATCCTTGTGCAGTGATTCCAGTGATTACACTGTGAGAACAGAAAGCGCGTCAGAAGAAAAGGCCTATGTGGAAACAGCAGCAGATGCAGTAAAACACTGGTGTGAGCAAATGTTACTTCATCTGGCATAAGGTCTGCTGACATCGGTTCAGTCAGGAATGTTACCTATTTACTTGTTAGCGATTCTGAACTGGTGCAGTGTGGTGCAGAGAAATCATTGATTTGTGTCACTTGGTTGCTCCTTTTTCAGCAAAGCACCAAGAGCCCTCTTGCTACTGTCCACCTACAGCTTTTGGTTCTTAGGCTACTGTAGAGACCTAGAGGTCTCTACATCTGCTACCTAAAGTCTGGTAACCTGCTCCCATCAGTGCCATGATGCTTCCTTAACATAATCCATTCACCAGCAGCTCTGCCTTCAGTATATTTGAAGTCATAAGGAATGTTTTAAAATAAGAAATAATCACTTTGCCCACCAAGAGAGGGTCTGAATACCTTATAATACTGCTCATTGTATTAAAAAGCTACCTGCAGTATTTGTTGTATGGTCTCCTATTCTTTTGCAAGCTAAACTCCATCAAAAATAATTAAGAACTTCCTCTGAAACCTCAAGATTTGCTGATTTAGCAGAAAAGATGGGTTGTAACAGATGAACTCCAGCAATTTTTGCTGAGGTGGTTTAGATGTTACCGCTCTCAGTTATTTTTCCCATTCTTCTGCCAAAGTTTGCCCCTGGACAGAAGGGCAAACTAAAATGTGGGTCTGTATCTCACACAGACCCTTTAAACTGCTGAGATATCAGTCTGCAAAGTGATGCTCTTGAAGCACAGGTGTCCAGTCTTTTTTTGTTGACCCTGATACAGGGCAGAGTTGAAAGAAACATCTCCTTCAAAAGCCTTATAAACAAAAGATGGGAAAACAAAAATGTAACAAAACCACATCAGTTTTCTCTCCCACTTGTTCTCTTGATGAATTCAAGTCACATCCTTGTTTCTCTACAGCTGTCCTGTCTCTGTTAGCTGCTAATTTTAGCCAGGGTTCTCCATTACAGGGCAAGATGAAAAGGAAGTTATGAAAGGATGTGAGACATAGCTTTCCTAAACCTTTTATATTTTCTAAGTTCCTCAGTCAGCTTCCAAATACCTTTTCTGGTTCTATCACAATTCCAGCACACAGAATGGAAACACAAAGTGCCAAACAGATGCGGCTATTTGTAAGAAAAAGCCGAAAGCGTCTGTCCTCTCTCAGTGATCTCTGACTTTCAGAATCTTGCCTGAACATTCATCAAATATTCCCTTTGTCTGTTGTCATCCCTCTTAAATACATAAAGAACTCATTCATGAATGTATAAACTTTTGTCAGTTTCTAAAGTAAACGGAGTTTTCTTTTAAAATGCTTTAAATCAAAATCGCTCAGTGCATGGTGCTCTGTACTGTTATCCTCCTTTCTTCAGAGAGTGTGTCTGCTTTTGATCCTTTATTCCAGACTTCTCCCCAGCACTGATTTCTCTGTCAATTTTGGAGCTGTGCCCTGTGTTAATGTTTAGACAGCGTATTTTGATGTTTTTCTTGTCTCACTTTTTAAAAGTCTCTCTCTTAAAATTGATGCTGATAGAGGTTAAAGACGCTCAAGGATAATGTAATTGAGGCTTTTGTTCTTCTTCTCCCCACCCCCACCCCCAATTAGATAAAAAAATAGTCAAGTAACTGTTGATGGGCCAGAAATTCCATTTGAGCTGCATCAAGCTCTGCACCTGCACAGGTAACAGACTTTGGTCCATCCTACTACAGAATAAGGGCCGAAACTCACCAAGGACTAAAGACTGTAGTCCAGGAAAAAGTTCTTCTTCAGGAAACAGAAATCAATCTCTTAATTTCCTGCTTGGAACTCCCCGGTCCCTCATACTGAGTGCTGAGGGAATTATGATCTTGCTTTGATAAGCCATTTCTGTCATGCTGTGCAAGGAGACCACCACTTAGGATTCAGGAGTTGTGTCATCTCTTCCCAAACAACATTCAATCTTCTTTGGACACTGCTTCATGCATATACCTTTCTCTAATGGTTAACTTGTCTTTATTAATCTAGTGAGAAGAGTGGCAAGGCGGCAGAGGCTGAGTCAACTCTAAGACAGAACGTAGCCAAAAGAGAAAAGAAAACTTTCTCTGGTGTATGCGTGTGGCGTGTGTGCATATATATATTTTTCTTTTTAATAAACTTTTGCATTACACTCACTTTCAGAGACAGGGAAGTTAAGAAGCAATGGAGAACTCTGAGATAGAGTAATTGGAAATGTGTCCTTCTGCAGATCCTATTCACTGCTGGTGTTCAGCAATAAAAAGAGAATTGCAACCATGAATCACAAACACTACAGTGCTGTCTTAATACTGCCTTTCAAGAAGTGAAGAGACAAATACCACTTAGTCAAGGAGAAGCCCTCATATATCTGATACACCTCCAAATGCTCTGTGATTAATCTTTTTTCTTAAAAACAAACAAACCAAAACAAATACTAGTTGAACAAAAAAATTCCCACATCCGACAATCTAGATTTCTAAAGCTTTGATGGAATGAGGCCATTGATGAGCAACAGTAGAACTTTACATAGAAAAAACCCCCAACACTTTACTAAAGCTATCAAAAGAGCTATTCTTTTAGGTAGTTTTGGAGTAAATAAAACAACACTTACTCCTTTAAGTGATTTGTTTGCATTAAATGATTCATTTGCATTTATTTGTCTAATCCCAGAGAGGTTATTGTGCTGCAGCATACTCACACATTCAATCAGGCTATTCTTTAAAGCCAAGTGCTGTGGCTTCTAAAGTGGGAGTGTGGATGCTGGATTTCAGCAGAGTTGGAATCCACTATGTAAATTGAAAGAGTTTGCTATTCTGTATTGTCCGTATCATGCTCACTTGTTGAAACAACATCAACCTTTCAGCAGTGGGAAGCGGGCAGCCTGGGGAGCAGGAGGGATTCCTGACATGCCGCGTGGCCCTTTGGGAATCACTGTGAGATGTATTTCCAAAAGCATGGGTGGCTGCCACTGTTCTCGCTGTGAGCACTTTTTGAACAGCTTCCATAAGCCTTTTCAGGATTATGGTCCCATAGTGCTTAACTGGAAGGCAGTGAGAGTTTCAAGTGCAGATCCCTCCCCAAAGTCACGTTTGCGCTTCATATTTCAAGGTGGGACTTGCGTTTTTGGTTAGGCTGGCTTTCACTGCCATTTCTGCCTACGTGCTCTTGCTGCTTCTCTTGCCCCATCACTGGCCCTCACCTGGATCAGGGACCTGAACTGGTAGAAGACTGTAATTTTTAATTATTTTATGAAGTGAACAGATTTTTTGCCTATTTAGCACCATGAACTGGTTCACCATGACTGATCACGGGCTTAATGCAAGAAAGAAAATGGAAGCACACAGCTGGGGTAGGACAGAAGAAAGTTTTTACAGTGTTTTAACTATATTGTTAAACTATATTAACTATATTGTTAAACCACACCCTCAGTTTATCTATCATCTGTCTATCTCTCTATCAGTCCTTCCCCATGTGTAATGCTTTAGGCGCTGTGGTTGAAAAAGACACTTACGTAAGCGCTACTGCAATCTGAATAAATGGTGGCATTTAGGCCAGGGCAATGGGGGGGTGTGGGGGTGAGACAGCCATTACATAATGTAATTGGAGATTTATCCACCAAAGCTTTACATTTTGAGCGGGACAAACTGGATGTCCCAGAAACCAGCAGTTAAACAAACACTGAATTTGTAAACCCATTCAGAATTTGTAAAAGTATTGTTGTTTTATTACTGTTATTTATCTTGATCGCATTTGTTCTGCTTAAAAGAAATAAAACACAGGCGCTCTTTGCTTTAATTACTGGGCCTATTCTTTAGTAAACAATGAAAAGTGATTAGAGATGTTTTTTGGCATGCACAGTCCAAAACCACCTAGTGAGAGTTCAAAGAACAAAGCAAATGCTTATTGGAAGAAATTACTCAGCTAACTAAACTTGTATATCTTTGAGTCAGACATTTTTTCAGCATCTTTACCCCATTTATCAATGCACAATTACTGTCACTATTGTGTTGTGTCATTAGGCGTAAGGTTACAAGTGCCAGTCAGAATAAAAAAATTGCAGTAATGTTGGCATAATTTTTCATTATCATCTTCATTAACCACAGCTAGTGGGAGTAAGAGTTTATCCTTGCTGTTGTCATTGTCATGACAACGCTTCCAAAGCTTGTCTGCCGAGAGTTCACCAGATACAAAAAACTGAATGTCCTCATTATTCCGCTTCTTACACTCTCACCCATGCCAAGGGTGATCCAAGATGCACAGGGCCCTTGATTTATCCCCTGTGATTTCTCTTGACAGCCTGGTATGGTGTCTCAGCTTAAGGCAATCGGTCTGATTTCACAGTTTAATTACTGCTAATCTGAAGGAGCGTGGCCAATGCTAATGAGCCAGCAGCAATCAAAGCAATAATGGCTAAACTCACCCTGTTTCATTCTTCTCTTTTTATTAAAACATCCCTGCCCTGAAATAAGCAAGTGATTTCTCCTTCTCTGCACAACTGCATTGAGAGAACAGATGAGCTTCATGTACAAGTTGGTGTTATTTCAGAAGCAGACTGTAAGATGCCTTTGTATTTTGCACTTAAACCCCTGTTCAATGTTAGTTTCCAAACAGCTTTGATTCAAGAAAAGAATCAATAATTGGAGAAGACTCATTAGCAGATCACTGCAGAACATTCGCGGTGGCACACCGGGGCCAAATTTGGGATGGAGGCCTCCTTGATTTTTGCAGCTGGACATCACATAATTATGCAGCAAATGAAAATATCTATGATAGCACTGCAAAAGAGAACCTAGACTGTTCAGAAAGAGCTTTATTGTAAAAGGAATTAATTATAAAACTGGATAACAATCTGCTCTGCAAAATGACCAGTGCCCTCAGTGAACATCACCCAACAGCTGCGACTTGCACATCCTCCCTTTTCTTGAGCTTCTCAACTATTGTTGAAATACATGAAGAAAAGCATAGGAAAAAATCTTCAGCACTGATTTCTCTCAATCACACCAGCCCAAACACCAGGAGTAACTCCTGGAAAATAAAAAGAATCGGGCCCCTTATCTGCCTTTCCGTACACCCATTATGAGTGTACACTGCATTAGGAGTTCCTTCAGATAAATTTTTATCGGCCTTTTTCTTCCCCAGAGCAGAGCCTCTATTTAAAATATTTACCGTGATGATTTGATTAACATACAAAACCTTTTACACTTTAATGAGTGTCCAAAAAGAAAGCAACTTATTTAGAAGCAAGAGCCCCATCAGTGTAAATCCTAGATATTTCAGCAACCTTCATACAGCTATTTCATGTTTACTCTGGTAAGCCATAGGCAGACTCTGGCCCATTTTGAATTAAGCAGAAAAAAATTGTGTTTCAGTGTTACTGTGTGTGATTTATGATATATAAATAGAAGGTTAGGCAATATTTTGCTTTTTAAATGACATGGGAGGAAGAATGATAGAGAAATCAGCCATAAATAAGAGGTTTTAGAGCAAATTTTGAAGCATGTGAACTGCTTGTCTTGTGCTTGTCTCAAGTTTATCTGTCATTACTTCAAATTTGGTATTGCTCAGTTACCCTGAAGGAAAATAGCTTTTTAGGAATTTTGTGGGCACCTTAGGAATACCTGACCAGAGTGGAGAATCACATCTTTGTGCAGATAAAGGTGTTTAATAAAACAGTAAACATTAGAATGTACCATTTGCTTTTTACAGCAGTGTCATTTAAATGTGTAATATAGCAAGACAGTGACACTTTATAGGATTAAGTCTATTATAAATCATTTTATCTCATCCATTCATTAAAAAGCTGTTCTATCAGTGATTGTTTCACATTCACAATGTTGCATTTAAAAATAGGAAAGTCCAGCCTGTAATGCTATAGAGATCTGTTATTTCACAGTGTTTTTAAACCTATTTTACCCTGTTTTTTTTTTTTTTACTCTGCCTCAGTACAAGAAAAATAATGCTATGGGTACTCACAAAATATGACTATTTCCGTAAGATATGTGCGTGAGAGAGAGAGTGTCACAGGAGGGGAACATCATTCTAATAGTATTTTGTACTTCATCATAGCACTGTCAGAAGACGCCAATGGAGACTCCAAGTCATTTTAAAGAACCACTTCATTTACAGGGAAGGAGTTCACTCCTAATTAAGTTGGAAAGCCTCTGGGGCTTTCTCCAGCCTTTGCAATTCTGATTTCCTTGGAGAACTCCTGGTAAATCTAAGAGATCCAGAGATTTCAGTGTGATTAAGACCCTATTGACACAGACATTAAAATGGCACTAGTCAAACTATGCCATAAACCTTACACAGAAAACCCCTGTCCACAACAGCTCAGGTAAACTGAACTGGAAGTCTGCTGGTAATTACAAAAGTATGGTGTAACTGTGAGGCACAAAAGATAACAAGGAAAAGAAGAAGAAAAAACCCCTAGGTTTAAGAGGCCACTTGTCTCCATTAGTACACCTTGATATTCATCTGCCTTAGCTGGCTGAGGAACTGGGAATTCTTGGTGTAAAGTGAAAAAACCCCAACATGTGGAGCAAGGAACTGCATGTATGAAAGAGTTACAATTCCCTTATATTCTAATTTAGAATGTATCTACAAGGCAAGAATGTAATCTGGTGCCACCAAACCGATACGGTATAGCTACATGGAAGATCTGAAGTCCTGTAAATAAACCTGACATTTTCCACATAAGGCTAAATTCTCTGATTTGGTTCACTGAAAAACTCCACAAACTCTATCAGTACAGCAGGCAGAAGAGAAGGAAGGAAGGTGGCACAGTCCTTATTTACACAGTTGCCCTAATAATAATAATAATAAAAATAATGTTTATACAATGATAAGATGAGAATCGAATGATCTGAATTCCACATAGACCCCTATATTATCTCATTCTGAGCTAAACTGATTATGTCTAACATAGCAGTGGGTTGTCCATATAGATGCACCCCAACATAGAAGGCAAGGAAATATCCACTCTCATTTGTAGTTCTGACTTGGTTCTCCCCTTTTATTGAACATCCATCAGAAGGTCTAGGTTGATAAGTTGTCAGTCAAGAATAAGTAGCAGACCCGGGGACTTGGGCAAAATTGAGGCCTTGTAAATTTGGGTCAAAGGGAGCAAGTTGCACTGAAAAGCTGCAATAGAGCAGGGAACTAATTTTATGTCATTCTGAATAATGGCGAGTATCACAGCCATTGAATTACCCCTCTCTTCCTATAAATGAGAATTGCTAGCACAAGTGTAAAGCCTTTTTGTCACTGAAGTGATACAGGCATCAAGTAAGAGATGTCATTAACAAATGTAGGGTATTTTAGTGAAGTGTGGTGTGATGGATGCTGTGACAAAAGAAACACAATGATGAGCAAAGACTTCTAAAATATAATGCAGGGACACATTAGTCACATGGAGGCAATGCAAATCAAAGAGCAGACTGTCAAGAAATCTGAGTTGATTTCCTTCTGTATGTTGTGAATTTGGAGGTCATCAGTTTTGGTTAGCTATGGATCTGGCATCCTGCATGGTACTCTCCCACAAAAAAGGAATTTCTCAGATAATAATCTACCAAGTGGTCAGACCCAGTACTGCTGAGACTGCACTTATACAGTTTGAACTGGCTCAGTTCTTAAGTTATAATAAAGCAATTCCCTTCTATTATTCTAAAATAATATTGCTGCTGAGTTTTTTGCAAGACAGGATTGAGACAGCAGTAGCAGGTCACTGCTATGGAAAGAAGGGATCTGAGGAATCACATAGAAGAATTGGAAGAGAGGGCATTTGAAGTGAACAGAAAGAGAAAACCAATATGAATAAAAGTGGAGAGAGCTTCAAACAGAAACAAACGTCAGAGGCAAAGGAAAATAAAAGAAAGCAAACTTGGTTTGTTTAGCAACCAAGACTAATTCCCCTTCCTGTTAGAAAAGACCTTCATAGATCAAAGTATTAGAGTGCTCTGAATTCCACTTGGGCAAACAGCGATATCCTGATTAGATTTGTATTTAAACAGAATTCTCATACATTTCAATTATCAGAATCATTGGAGCCAAGTGCTCTTTCAAGTTATACCTAAACTATCCATTCTCTAACAGAAGGTGAAAAGGCATAAAATATTGATACCAAACATTGTTCTGTAGAGCCTTATAATATACTTTTGGCAGTCATGAGCATAAATAGAAGCATTCTGTATTCATACAGTTCCACTGGTAAGCTGAAAACTTACTACAGCAAAGAAAAGCAAGCATAGTCTTGAGTTTTAATTGCTTTAATATTCAAAGAATAATCTGTTGGCCCAGTCTTCAGAATTGTTCTTCAGAATAATTACTTCTGTGTGCTCAAAAACAACAATAAAAGAAAAGATACTACAAAACGTACTGATTTTCATATATTGGGCTAAGCACCTTCTAAAAACAAATGCCCTGGAGGGCATGCCATTTGAGGGTGCAAAGCCAGATGTACCCCAAACCTCTCTTTAAATGGTGATCTGTGATTGATTGATTTACACATTTGAATATCCCTAGTAGTGAACAGGAATCTAAATATCTACTGAAGCAGTCCTGGAAGATAAGCATATTCACCGCTACTGAAAAACAGCTTAATGGGTAATACCACCCAAACACAACAAAGAAGCGTGAAAGGTATCCCTGTAAGAGCTCTGGGTGTCAGTGGGAATTCTAGGTGTTACTTAAATGCACAAGAACATATATAGGGACAAAACATTCATCATTCACTTAAAACTCATCAGACCATGAATTCTGTAAATAATTGCTTCTCAGATTTAAAAAATACATTTTGAATCCAGGATTTAAAAATTACAAAGACCCCGGTATTTTTTTTTTGGTAATGTGTTTCCATTTTTAGGGTAATATCACCACTACTTAAAAGCAATGATTTTCTAATCTCCTGCTTTGGCTTTCTTACAGTACTGTATGAGCTTTAATGTCTCAACTTTTATTTGTTGCTATTCAGTAGACCTTAGGGGTTATGCTGTTACTATGTCTTATGCCGTCTGTAAAATTATGAAGTGTGTGCAGGATAATGGGGAGAATTCATCAACACAGGAGATTTTCAGTGAATAATCTTCAGATTCAAAGAACCTCCTCCCTCCTCCTACCTTCCACAATTTTACTGCTGAAAGAGATGACTCTGAATCACAATACAGCAAAACAAATTTCATCAGTGCTTGTTCCTATTGTGGACCTTTGACCACTTTGTGACTGCTCTGACGCTGAGAGCAGCTTCTTTGCCCTCGCTGCATTTTCTCACAGCATCCTTCCACAGTGTCTGCACAACATTCTACTTCTACTCCCAGACACTTCCCTTACTATAGCAATTTCCTCCAAAGGATGACACTACTTCATCTGCAAGAAACAATAGAAAGTGAAGATGTTTAAAAATGCCACGGTCATCTGGGATATATCCTTCTTATGTGTCTTTCCCTCAATATTGTCCGAGTCCCAGTTTCTGCATTGCACTAAATGCAGCTACCTGGGCAAGAGATCAGCTTTCCCCCTGTCTTGCAAGAGACTTGATATATCTCTGAAACCCTAAAAATAATAACACACTGTAATAATAATAATGTAAGAACAAAGACTGCTTGTAACTTTTGCCTTATCTTGATGAAATTACAGGTGAATCAAATCTACTCTTTTTCTCTAACACACCACCACCAACATGTACGAATTACAGTTTTCTCTTGTTTGATAGTTTAAATACTTTTAGAAAGATGTTAGGTGTACACCTGCTGTTTCCAGCGAATAATTTTTCTAAAAGGTAGGATGACCCTACTCTCAGTTCTCTTGCACAGAAGAATAAACAAGAATTGCAGTATGAATTTACCAGTCAGTTTCAGGTCTTATTTCAAGTAGGTTAAACATCCGGGCTGGAAAATTTAGATGTAATTCATATGTACAGTGGATAAAAAAAGCATTGGTCTGAAAAACTTATAAAAATTTAGAAGTGGCATAAAAATGGCAGATTGTCAATCTGTCCTATCTTCTGTCTGTGGAAATTATAACTTTATTTCTTCAAAGAGTTAGCTCATTTTACTAGCCCATATGCCCAAGTGACACTGGTTTTAGCCATTAGCTTAGATATTTATACCACAGTGGACTGTGTGTCCTCTTGGGATCCTGTCAAAGCTGGCCTAAGTGTCTGCTACCCACTTCTACCTCACCAGGTAAAATTCCAGAGGCAGGGCCTCACTTTGCTTTTCGTCAGTGAGAAGGAAAAACATCAAAGGACCTTCCATTGCGAGACAGAAATGGGGTCATCTTCATCATTAGCCACAGTAACAGCTCACTGGATGTACAGAACCTGTGCAGAGCTGGAAATGAAGCACTGACAAGCCAGATGCAAACTGGTTTGGATTATCTAAAGCCCTTGTGCATAGTATATTTCCCTTTTAACCCTTCTGTACCAAACAGCAACTCTTTAAAAGGACGCCAGCAGTCTTCCTCCCATCCCTATGGCAATATTCAGAATTTACAATGAGGCACTTTTGGGGGTGTCAGTAGCTGCAGCTGTCCCAGCTATCTGTGGTCCCAAAAAATCAGGTTTGCGTAAGACTTCTACTTCTTATAAGCACTGGTAAGTCTGCCAGCCTGCAGGCCCCAAATTCAGCAGACAGCTGTGTTTACCAGCGAGCTATGGGAATGACAAAGGCAGGAACCATTAAGAAAGCACTGAAGCACTATTCTAAGTATGGGCTTTCGGGTATATATATATATATATATATATATGTAAGAAGGTGACAAAAAAAATTCCCCAATTCTAAATAGTTTAATCACTTCTGTTGAAATGATGGACTAAGTCAAGCCATTTTACATGTCCCTAGTTTTTAGTTCTCTCACATGACAGTTACTGTGCCATCCTCTACAATAATCTCTGTAGGACAGGAAGAAAAACAAACACCCACCTTCCATTTCAAATTATTTTTAGTAAGGTATATGAATCATCTTTGTCAACATAACCCAGAGGATATTGAAAGCCTTTAGAAAAACTGGCTCAGGTTGCTCTCTCCATCACATCATTAAGCATGTTTAGAATTCTTCAAATCATAGTCTGTCAAAGGTTTTTTTTTGGGGAAAATTGTTGTGAAGCTTCTCAACCACATTCCTCAATTAAGAAGATACCTGATTTTTCTTATCCATGTTATTTACAGACAAGAAAAAGAAAAAATATACACAAGCAATCTTTAGGCTCCGTTTGGTACTTCTGTATGATTTAGTAAATAGCAAGAGCTGCAACACATATATGTTTTAAAATAGCTTTAGTTATGCCAGAGAATGATTTTTGTATGGATCTTTGTGTTTTGTTCTTTGCCAGCTATGCTAAAACAGCAGCAGTGGATGGCAGCAGGTAGTTGTGTTATATACATTGTTATATTATATGTATAAAATACTCTATATTAATATTATCTACTTCTCTCTTTTAAAGTCTTCCTTAGCAGTAAAAGAGGCAATATCATCCCAACTGGACATCGAGTAACTCATCACTGCAATGAAGGCAGTTGGCCTCTGTCTTGTTTTAGACCATATTCTGACTCAGACAGTCTCATCTTGTTGGTTTACACTTAATTTGCCTCCTCATTAACTTTTCAACCATAAAAAGAT
The DNA here is from genome assembly GCA_026212715.1 of Elanus axillaris. NCBI lineage: Eukaryota > Metazoa > Chordata > Aves > Accipitriformes > Accipitridae > Elanus > Elanus axillaris. Next base: position 34,999,932 of record JANZLQ010000078.1, on the reverse strand, counting down.
GCTAACTTCTTTGTTACTTAAATAGAAACTCAGGACATAACCAAACACTCCCTGCAGACAAAAAACTCTGTAAGTTAAGATGTTTTTAATCTGCCTTTGCCTGGGGGGAAAGAAAAAAAAAACCAAACAAAAAAGCTAAACCACACTGTAAGGGCATTTCTCTTTTGCCCTATAGGGGAAAGGCACCAGGGCTACTGAATAAGTGAATTTTACCTCACAGACTAACACACAACTCTAAAGTTGTACCCCTTGCTATTTGCTACTTGAGCTGGTTTAACTGCTTTTTAGCTCTTGCCTGAGGATATGCCTATTCCTGCCTCAAGTCATCTTCCAAGAAGCCTCAGCCTAACAGAAAGTCCAAGGAAGCATGATAGAAAGAAAAACCAAACCAGCTGTCTGGGAAGCCAGAAAGACGGGGAAAGGGGAAACAAGTTTATGCTTCTTGATGTCCACCAGCAGAACACACAGTGAAGCAGGGTTTGGGTGGAGGGAATCCCCTTCAGAAAGCTGGGAAAGGTATTAAAATAACAATAATACAGTTTTCCAAGCTTGAGTCTCAGTGGTCCATTCTCAGGAAAGAAAGCATGTAAAATATCCAGAGAACTGAAGAAAGCTGAAAAACGATCCTTTTACTAGTCTATCCTTATTTAGCCCAACGCTGTAAGATGGTATTTCCCTAACGTAATCTAGTTTCTTCTGTCAGTCGAAGACTTTGCATTTTCCTGAACTGGAAGTTGTATCCAGATCATTGCATTTAATAGCCTTTGATGCATCTTTCTTTCTTGAAGTTGTCTAATCATTTCTTAAACCTCTTTAAACATGTGGTATCTAAAACATCTTGTAGCAATGAAATCCTCAATTTATTTTGCATTATGAAGAAAAAGTGCTTTCCTGCTGCCTAGCAATTTCAGGGTGCCTCTACTTCTTGTTCTGTGGTAGCAGGGGATGATCATCTCCTCTCTGCATCCTCTGGATCATTTATAATTTTGTACACCTTTTTACATCTTTGTTGTTCACAGTATTATGTGCACTGTGACACTCGTTTTCCCCCAGGGTGAAGAGATTTGGTGCATTCAGTTTCTGCTTGTACAGAACTGTTCAATTCCTCTATGTGGGCTGTCACCTTGTCTGCAGCTTTTCCAGTTCCATCGCATCCCACTGGAGACAGGGTAACAAGAGCTGCACATAGCGTACGAAACACAGGAACATCACAAGTTAGAGCCAGGAGGGCATTTTCTTTTCTGTTCTGTTCCTTTTCCGGTAACTCGTCTTTGTTTGATGAAGTTGCGTTTTTACAAGCTTCTGGGCTGTGTGCCAGCATGATGTGAGATGACTTGACGTTTTCAGTATTATTCTTCTAAACCCCGACTTCTCTGCAGTCGGTTGTCCTGCGGGATGGTTTCCCAGGGAAGAAACGAATTGGCCATGACTGAAGAGTCACTGCTACCAGTGTACAAGCCACCCCTACTATAGATTTCATCTCAAAGCAAGTGTTGCTGTTCTGGAAAGGTCCCTCTGGGAGAAGGCAGGCCCACACCATGGCTGAGTGGCTGCATTAGACGCCGCAGTATTCTAATGTAATTAGAAAACAGCTGTGAAGGAACAGTCAATTGTTTTTTGGCAGTCACGGCCAATTTTGCACCAATGCAAATGATGAATCAAATCCTGCAAGTTTACAATATCTGCTGAGACCATAATGGCAGAAGCCATGCTAATGATTTTAAATCTCGTTTATTCCATTTTTGGCTGATGGAGTAGTCCCTCATCCCCCAGAAGCCTCCAGGGTGAAGGACTTCCCATATACTGCACCATAACACCTACTGGGAAGGGGAGAAGAGATCCAATGGGTTGGGTATGGAAAGCAGGCAGCTACCTTTCAGCCACAGACTAAATATAGTACATTCTTCTTCCTTTCCAGAGCAGGAACCATGCCATTGAGCCATGCATTACTCAGCCTCACCAAATAAACAGAAAACTGGCAAGAGAGAATAACACAAAGTACCCAGTTACTAGCAGGCTGCTCCTCCCTGACTCTCAGTCCACCCACTATGTATTAATGCATCAGAAATACTAATCCAGGAGAACAGTGTTATTCCTTTAAATACGTTCCTCATACCAGTTCTTTTAACAAACATCTAGCTCTGTTAAGGCTATCAAATATCAGCCTGTGAACTATCATCTGCTCCTTAAATGTGTGCAACTTTACTGTCTGAATGATGATAATAATCTCTAGGGCCACGTTCTCTTGCTGAGGCCCCCCACATGATCTTTCAAAATTATTGCATGTGTCAGCTGGGGTTGGAAATGCTTCTGAGGAGGATAACTGCTAAAAACATACTTTTGCATTTGTAGCAGTGCCTGTTAAGATGAACAAATGGAATCCAGTTGGCAGTATGTTTGCAGAAGTGCAAACTTTGAGATAGAGATGTTAGAAACAACATTTGAAAACGGCCCCTTGCCCTTCTTGTTCTGGCCTGAAAATAGCTGTGTGTCAGTCTTTGGAAGGCAGTATTTTCGGCCAGATAGTCAATAATTTTAATAGAATTAGCATGGGACAGAAATGCCATCCAAAAATGGATTCATGTTTAATCTGGTAATCTGATCCCATATGGCACTTTAAAGAGTGGGAGGAATTAGTGTTTGCTGCTTAAAGAAATTACCCAGAAAATGACTGCTGAAGACAGACCAAATAGTACCTCATCAGCATTCAGTGTGAAAAAGACAAACAGCACAGGAACAAGAGAAGTTAAAAGGTGAGCCAGCAAAGAAAGCCAAAATTTGTTCCTGCATGGCTGGGAAAGGGATAACAATCAGATGGTACAGGCAACCTCACAAAGTACTGGTTATAAACAAAGAGGAATTGGAATGTATTGCACAGAAAGGTAGAAGGCAGTTTAAAAGCCAAACCTAACAATAAGCCAAGGTCCATCCTTAAACACCCATTCACCTTCTCCGCAGTTCTGCGAAGGTGTTAAGAATGCATCAGAAAGCACAGTTTGGTCCCATATTTATCCTAATCATCCTGATCAGGGAAGCGAAGGTCCCGGGCACAAGGCTCATAATGACTGTCTCGGTTCTGAGACTTGACTGTGCTTCAGGTCACAGTTTCAGGATGTATGTCTGGGAGGCAAAACAGGCCAATGTGGTTCTTTGCTCCTGCCTTCATCCCTCAGCCCTGCTATTCTGTCTGTCTGTATGGCCTTGTGGTGAACTAGATTCAGAAACTCAACTCACAACTAATCCTGTTAAAGAATTAAAAAAAAGGACTGAGCATATTTTTAATTCAGCTGAGGTCAACCAGTTCATCTGCAGCCCTGCAAAAAGTGGTAATGGCACAACTGAGAAGCCACCCCTGGAGTGAACAGTTGGAGATAAATGGAATAAACAGATGGAGTTGAAGAGGAGAAGAGTGGGAATGGCTCACGCTGCCTTTGATGCCAAGAGCGACGTCCGCAGAAACGCAGCCTCAGAGCTCCCAGTTTGTGCTGTCTCTGGAAGTGTGTTAATATCCGCACAAACACAGTAAATATGGCCTTTGTGCTTAAAAAAAAAAAAAAAAGAAAATAATGACCAGAGAGAATAAAAATAGTGGAGGGATGAGATGTGACGAACATCCAAAGTGCTTCTGATTCTGGGCAGGCAGCTCAATAATTCCATGATGCCTTTTCTGTGCTCTTCTCCTTCCATTAGGATGGTCGGCTTCCCTGACCTGCCCCACGCTGAAAAACCTCCTTTTTCAACATTGACCTTTCGCTTGACCCTTCCCCCCAAATCCTACAAGGTATGAGGAGCCCTTCTCTTCACGGGAGTTATGGAAGCTGAAGGGCATCAAAACAACGGCCAGTGAAGTTGCAGCTAAACCAAAGCAGGGATTGCCAGTTGCAAATCTATTTAGTGATCCTGCAACTTGACATTGACATGTAGCACAGGTTAAAAACCAAAGAAAAGCTATTTCCCCCCTTCCCGCCTCCCTGGAAAGGAAAGCATTTAGCAGAACAAAGTGCCTGTTGTACAATGAAATAAGATGTGACTGTTCCTATATGGAGATTACACAAAATACGCCCCTAAAGAATTATTCTGTTGCTTACTTCTGGGGTAGAGAATACAGGATTTATCTGTAAAAGCAGCTCAGACCAGGGCAGTGCAGTGGCTAATGAAACCCATGCCAATATGTGTCCAAATCCTTTCCTTTGTGTCACCAGTTCAAGCACACCAATTTGTGACAGAGCTACGAAATGAAAAATCACAGCCCAGTGCACAGAGATAATATAGACAATAACTAAGCTTTTGCTGCGTGCTTATGCACACATGCAACACCCAGCATTCAGCTCAGGCAGAGCTTGGCTGGCTCACCAAAGCCAACAGCCCTGAGATAAAGAGCCCAAATTAGGGGGAGAAAATAAATAAAAAAACTAATAAAAAACCCCAACTCTCAGGTGCAGTCTACAAACACAACAAACCACAATATTTTTTGACTTATCCTGTGGTTCTGAACAGGCACAGACCCTGGGTCCTGCACAAATATCCAATGACAGACTTAGTGCTATGGTATTATGTCCTTAATGAATATACACTTTCTTCTTAATTCTCCCTGTACCACCACCCACCTCTTTTCCTTCCTTTTAAACTACCTAAGGATGCCCAAAACCTCTGGAAAATGCACTTTAAGAAAAAAAATAATTGCATCTATAAAGTCACTTATTTGCCGAGTAAAACATTTTTTGCTTTGTTTAGGTAGCAACTGAGGCAGACAGAGGACAATATCCATTTTTCCACTAAAAAATTTGAAAATTCTCGTGAAATTCCCTAAAATTACATATTACTTAAGTGTCCTCACTTACCAGCCTGATTTCCATAGGCAGTGGCTAGTCTGGGTGTCAGAGTAGCAGCTACCAGCTCTCCACGTTATATTAGTCCAGATTACCACTCTATCTAGCATTTTTAAAACCTCCTCGACGAGTAAAAAAACCCAACAAAAAAACCCCAAACCATTTATGAGAACAGAGCAGTATTTACTCACCAACAGTGCACAGTATGTCAAAGGAATAAATACAATAAAGGTGTATATGCATGCTTCTCCTTATCTAACCCTTCATACAATTTTTTATCTGTGAGATGCAAAACTGCAACATGCTCTCAGGGTCTCTTTCACTAAGGACTGGCCACTTCTGGCGGCTCCCCCAGTCTCATTTATGTGGTTTTGTATTTTATGCGATTAGAGGTTCCAACTGCAAAGATTACAATTTGCCAGGCTAGATAGAGCCAGGCTAGAGACCTTCCCCAATTAATAGCAAGCCTGTTGTTATCACCAGTGACCCCTTCCATGCTGTGCTTGATTTCCCTTGTTACATTGCCCCTTTCCCTTCTCTAAAGGCCTTGTTTAACTCTTTCCAGAGAATATCAAATAGGTGAACTAAGGTGTCATAAAAGCAATTTCCCTACACGCACCTTCTTTGTGCTCTGGTCAGCCAGGATTTCCTTATTTCACCTAAGAGAAGGGCAAAGAACGCATTCCCAAACCCAGCATTTTATTTGCCCAGCAGCCTAGCAGGTTGTGCCACCATTAGCATGCCTAGCTCACTAACAGCACAGTGGTTGCTTCCCATCAGCTTTTACAGAAAAGTATTGACAGGTCAGAAAGCAAAAATGGCAGGTTGAATGTATTAGAGCAACTGTAACTGTAATCCTTTACTAAACCTATCCTAGAAGTGTCCTTCAGATTCTGCAGTGTGATTAAGATGAGGATGTCAGTAAATGTTTTTTTATTTCAAGATTTGGCTAAAGTAAGAAGATTCTTTGCCTTTTTTGACTGCTACATTATTTTCTATATGGTCTTTGCATTGTGTCCCTTGTTTGTGTTGTTTCGAGATTCAGGAGTAATCAGACCTTCCTTATGGGCACACACCACGGTGCATCCTGCAGCAGGTACAACAAAAGAAGGACTCTCCTTTCAGCTCAGTTATCTCATCTGATTACTGAGCCTTCAGGATAGATGCAGGAGACAAGTTTAGAATAGGAATAACAATGCTGAACTCAATACTACTATCTAGGTACAAATCAAGTCACAGATTACTGGAGGCAATGAGGACTCTGAGCTCAGCCCCTCAAAGGGGTTAGGCACCACCTTAAATTTAGCATAAATTGCAATGACTTTCAGTGTGTAAATAGAAATATCATCACTTTGCATCCCTGAAAGGAATCACACCTAAAAATCAAGAGGTTAAGCTGTATTATCTAGAAAGACCAAGTTTCCCTTTAATCTCTGTAAGTCAACTGCTTTTATGCAAATTCAGACTATTAGTTAACATGAAAAGCACAGGCTGGAGATGGGACAGGAAAAGTGTAAGACATGTCCTGAAAAAAAGATGGAATTAATGGATGGGTCTCATCAATCTCAGCTCATATTTGTGATGAAGACAGTGCAAAGTGAATATACACCTTAAATAAGAAAGGGAATGTCAAATACATGACAGTTATAAATCCAAGGTCAACAGTGGCCTTCAAAGAGTTTTCTTAAGCAGTTGTGATGGATTCCCAATTTGCTGAAAGTTTTACGTAAGTGAGCTTGACACTTTATTGCCACAAGTTTCACAGCATAAAAATTTCAAGGCTTTCAGCTAACAACAGGTGCATCTGAAGGAGATGATAGAATCTTGGCCTCATTTTTGGTACCTATGTTTGTTAAGCCATGAAGGAGTTCCCAAGTCATACAGGAGTGATAAATTTTGCCAAGCAATGGCACTCATTTCCTTATTTTGACTACTTATAAACGACAACTTAGTCTAAGCCAAAGCCCACAAAAGTCTTGACAAATATTACCATTGACTTTCGGATAAAACGTATAATGTCCTTTTCATCTTGAAGCCTATGTAAGCATTCCACACGTTCATACACTGTTGAAGTTCAGCAGCTTTCAAACTGATACGGACCAACTATTTAACAATTTAGAGCAAACCTACACAATTCTTTGGAAGAAAATGTGAAGTCTACTTTAAAACAGCATTCCAGGGTTATCTTAGGTAGGTACAATGTAATAACTTTCACAGTTTAGCAGCATATGTTTTGCCTTGAATCTCTATATAGTCCCTCTGAGAACATAACCTTATGTGACTTATTTTTTTTTTATTATTTTAAAGCTAATCCCTGAACAAGCTTTACGTTGTCTTCCCACAGCTCTCAGTGAATCTCAGAGTCTCTGAACTCCAGGTAAGGTCTCCAGCCTTCAGGGAATGACACAGCTGTTCAAGACAGCCTTCCCAGGAAAGGCAGCACCTTCAGTCTGCTGGCACGCAGCAACACTCTGCTTCAGTTCCTACGGTCCTCCCAGATTTATCTTCCTACCCCAAATCTGCCATCACTACCCCTACATTGTTAACACTTCAGCTCATTAGTTGTAGGAGTGGGCAACCTAGCTCTGTATTTTCCTCCTTCCACTGGCTTTCCATTGTTCAAATAAAGTAAGTGGTTTATCATTTCTTTGCCCATCTAACGTCATCTATTCATTTGTAGCTCTTCCACAGTAGTTCATTCATACCAAATCAGCAGATAGATGTTACATACCAGAGTAGATAGAAAGACATGCAGATGTACTTGGATATGAGATTCCTTCCAATCTCCTTCCTGTCTTGGTCAAAATGACAAATTATTTTTTCTTCAGCGTATATTGGGAATTAAACCAGGAAAGCAAAAATATCAACAAATAGTAATTCTGCAGAATTACTGAAACAGAGAATTTACACTCGTACTGTGGCTCATATTGGCATCAGTTATAAAACAACACATCCAAGAACTGAAAAATGTGTCATGGTCTCATTTCTAGCCACAGACGCTAAATTTTAAATCTAGTCTGAAAGATAATTTTCATGAGCAACCCACCTCCCACTTCAGCTGAAGGAGCACAACTCTTGGTGCAGTCTGTTTTCCTGGACACCTCCCAGGGGACCTGATCCTTCACTGCCTTGCCTAGACATCGATACTTTTGCACAAAAGGTATAATGTGCTATAGTTCTTGTTGTAGCACTCACTCCCACTCTCCTCTCCTGCTGAGCAGGTGAAAATGAGCAAAGAAGCTGCAAGGCTGCAGAGTGTAAATCCTTACACCTGCACTTTCATTACCAAATCTTTTCTATCAGAAAGATAGCATTTAAAAGCTTAGCAGAGAAGAGACTATTTTTAAAGACAGTGAAATAAAAATTTTCTGTTAAAGTTTCATTAATACAAAGGGATTTATATACTTTTAACATTATTTTATGTCTGAGGAAATTCTGAACATAATAGTTACACCTTTGAAAGCAAACAGTATTTTTAGCTTTAATGAAGTTTGTTAACTGTTTCCTTTCTTAAGAAACATATTTTAGAGTTTTGGGTGAAAAACCCCCCAAAGAAGTATCCCTTCCCAGTTTGGCATCTCTCTTGAGCGAATTGAATCCTCATTCCAATCACTAAGTCTCCCACAACTTTGCTTCTCCTTGGACCTCATAAATAAGCTCTGGAGTGATCTTGGGGAGAAGCTTGCTAGGTAATGGCGGTCACAGGCAGCAGGGGGGGCTCACACACAGGGTTACTTTGTTGGCCTTGCAGACTTGTTCATTTTCACTCTGCTGATGGTAATGGCAGAACAGAGAATTTCCACAGCAGTACTAGACTTTGGAACCTAAATTTTGTGATCATTTTCTTTGGAATTTCTGTACATGAATGCTTTTGATGATAATTTATATCTATTTCTTGCATTGAGACGTTCATCAGTAAATCTCAAAGCACTTTAGAAAGGAGATCAATGTCATTATCATCATTTTGAAATTAGCTTACCAAGAGATTATTATTTCTGGTACAACGTGATTGCTGTATAAAAGCAGTAAGAGTGCAATGGCATTTGCCTTTGTGCCATAAGCTTAACACTGCTATCTAAAGATTTCTTTAGCCAAATCAGAATAAGACAGCCTTAGTCTTTTCTGCTATCTTGGAAAAAAAAAAAAAAAAAGCCAACCAAACACCAAACCCCAAAACAACAAAGGAAGGATTGAAAGAAAGATGAGTCTTTTTGGCTAGATTAGGAAACCTAAGGTAACATTACTATATATTTTACTTAATTCCACACATATAATTCCAGAAAGACTGACACACAGAAAAAAATAGAAACACATACACTAGAGGAAAGCTTTGCTCCTTGCAGGCTTTCTGAGTTACATGCCCTGTCCTCCACAGAAAGGACTTCGCTGACATTTTGTGGAAACACTGGCCCGATCTCGAATAACACTGTGCTTGCTCTCTCTTAACAGAAATAACAGAGGCCTTCAGAGAATTTCATGCTCAAATACCATATTGAAATTTTTTTATTGTTAGCCATTTTGCTTCAACACATCCTTGATAGGGCTTAAATGTTGCCCTTACAATGCAATGCAGAATCGGGGAAGCCATAACAACTCCTTGCAAGGGAGGGAAGATTGAAGGAAAATATTATGAGTGAGTACCAGCAGCCAAAGTATTTCTGAGGAGTACATTCTTTCATGAACACCTTTAGTACAGTGCAGGTCTAAATTGCATTTTTGCAGAAAGTGCGTGAAAGAAACCGTTAGTTAGTCTGACAAACAGAAATGGTTAGCCAGAAATAATAATTTTTGCACTGCCAAAAGAAAAAATGTGGGCAAATGTGTGTTTTGAAACAAAATTAGAGATTTGTATTTTAAATAGAACTGAAAGATGTGGGTATTAGTTACTTGACTGTTTCTACCATTCAGGCATCTGCCTCAAGACAAAAAGCACATAAACCAAGAGAAAGTTCTGTAACCTTTTTGATATTCTTCATTAGACTCCACCATCCACAGACCCTAGAGTGAACTGCATCATCAAATCAATTGCACCAAAGCCTCCTCTGATTTATGAAAGGCCTCACCATGGAGTTTTCATATACTAGTTATTTAAGTACTGAAAAGTCTTACCTATAGATCCTCAAGTAATTACATACTGAGAAAGCTCACGCAGAGCAGATTTTCAGCAAAGGGAGGCCACTGTAGGAACAAAAGCCTTTTACAGTTGAAATCAGGCATGTATTACAGGTTTGTGTTTTTATAGGGCTGCATTAAGAACTGAGCCCTGAGACTAGCACAAAATGAGAGCAAGGGGACTTTCCTGGTGATAAATCTGAGGAGGTATAAAGGCATTTCCAGGACCATCACTGTGACGAAAGCCAGGTACAGGTTTTCCCTTTTCAACTGTCTGATTAAGTAATCTTTTTGGTGACCTGTGAAGGCACAAATACACACACATGCATATGGTAGGTGCTACAAATAGTATCACCTTTCTACACTTGTTCAGTCTGGAATTTTCATTTGTTTTAAATGATTTCATCACCTTTATCTTCTCATCCCCCACCAGCACAGAAAAAAAGAGAACAGCCAAGTTGCTGCTTGCAAGAGTAGCACCTGGGTTAGTGGGCTCGCATGGGAGGTCCCCAGTCTCCGCAGCTGTGTCATGATGGTCTGAGTGAAAAGAATGCTCAGACCTTTTCTCTGAAACCTGTCCTTCAAACACAGCAGAAATGGGGCTTTTAAATGCATTTTTCAGGAGGAATTTTATCTTGCTGTCTTGATTATTTCCAGCTACGCAAGTAATTCCCACTCTGCAATACAGTAAAAACAGCAAAAGCAGCATCAACATCCTCCTCTTCATCAGTGGAAACTATTTTTCCCCTTTCCTTCCCTCTGTCCACAGTCTCTTTAAAAAACCAAACTGGGTAAGTGAATCTGCCCTTGCCCCTTCACAAAATGGAAAAAGACCACATTTGTATGCTTTATCCTTTTTTAAAATGATTTATATACACTTTATAAACATTTATATACATTTATACCCTTTCAGGAGAGGGGGCAAACAGAACTTTGCAGAACCTTTGCACCAAATTCAAACAACTTAACCCCTCTGCTCAGCTTCAATCAATTCAGTTGGTAGGCTGCACATTCACTGATATTTTTGGAAAATCGTTGCATATTGTGGCTCCCAAAGAAAACCAGCTCCCCTCCCCCCCAATGGCAACAGCTAAATTGATCTACTCTGCTTCAGAGTGAGCTGCTAGTTACTGACAAATAGTTACATGTAACTGAGTCATATAGAAATGTATTTTATACACATTAAATCCCTACCAAAATGCAACTAAAATTTTAATACAGAAGACTGAGCCGCTGCAACTCTGTGATGCACCTCATGTGAGAAACTCATCTGAGCATAGTCACAAGGTATTATGAAGGCACTGGTTTAGTTTTTACCTGTGATGCTTATACACAATGGTATCTTAATTAAGTTACAATTTCACTGATATCCCAGGAGCTACAGATATACTTTTGCTGGGTGTCTTATAGTTCAGGATTTTTTCAAGTAATTAAATATCAAGGACTGCATTTTGGTGGATTTTAAAATACCTCTTTGACAAAGCCACTCAGCTGCTACATCCTAATGATTATCAAATACAATCCTAACCCGGACCCTGTTAATTTAGCTAAAAATAATGCAGCATCAATTCTTCCTACTTAGAAAGCACACAGTAATGCATAGTGGGGGGATTAGGAGGAACATGATGTGCTCAACATAAAAAAGCTAGAAGGTCTAAAACTACCCGCAGGTGGACTTAATAAGACATCCTTGAGTTATGGCCTGCCCTAAGGACAAGAACTAGCATGCCGCCAATTTGAGTGTAGTTAGCAGAACACCTTTTATTTTAAAATACTTTTTGAGCCTAATAAAGCAATTTTAATTAGATTGTTTGGTCAAAATTTAGAGAAAGCCAGAATGAATATTGCTAACCTGAACACAAACCCTTCCCATAAACTGAAAGGGGTAGGTATTTTGAAATGGTAAACACATGAATTTGTTCTGTACTTGTGCTGATACAGACCACTGTCTTCTCCTGCATCACCTAGCAGATGCTCTGAATGCTTATGATCGTATATCATCCTTTGGAAGCTGAAGCCTTATGTGGACTTAGCATAGGATTTTCAAAGGACTGAAGCCCTAACTCCATTTAGGATCTTTTCCATAAACTCTAATCCTAATTGCTTGATAGGACATTTCACCAGTTACTGTATCTTTGCTATTTTTAAAAAATAAAGGCTGCAGAGCTGAGGTTTGGGTTCATCTAGTAGAACTCAGAATAAAAATATGGCATCTGGTTGCAAAGATTTTGCTCTCAAAAGTGACTGATGTTTCTGATTTGTCATTGATCGAAGTGCAATTTATCTTCCTTGGGGAAATAAGAACACCACAGTGTTTTCCAACAGGTGTGACTCACTAACTGTTTTCTTCCAACAAACTTTTAGAAGCTAAATTATAATCAGATTTGGCAATGGGCATACTGGCTTTCCTACAGCTGCTATTCTTACAGTGCTAATGACTTGCACTTGTATTGGATCACACTGAACGACCATGCCACGAGGCTCCCTGGGTCCCGAGGGATGCCGTAGCTCCTCAGCAGCACATATATTACCTAATGTCAGACAGCACCGTCTCCAACAGCAGAAGCATCCATCAGCTGCCACAAGCTAGGAAAGAAAGCAGCTGTTTCCAAATCTTTTTGAAATGATGTGGAATATACTCAAGCAAACCTCCCTTCCTCTCCCCTGGGATGTATTATAAATATTATGAATTTGTATTATTAATACTGTATGAGTGTTAGAATATTTATCGTAAGTGTGGGGCCTTAACATTTGTGCAGCCCAAGTGTGTCTAGGGAGTCTCTCACTAAGTGCTGATATGCAACTGCTTCTAGATAAGTGTAAATATCACAAGACAAGATTGCACAACAGTTTGAGACAGAAAGTAAAAACCGTCATATTATCCTACAGGGCTGATGCTGGAAAGTATGCAGATGGATGACAGGCAGCCAAGTATGAATTTTGACAGGGCATTAGGCAGTCAGTCTAGCAAAAGTGTAATAAGATTGTTAATGAACAAGAGATCAATAGCCTTTTAATTTCTCCACCTGAAGTACTGCAAAATGCTCCCTGTAACGTGAGGTTTTCCAGGGAAGGATGTCAACCACTCACTAATCAAAGCTACTTTCTGCAGCAGTGGTGCACCTCACAAATCGCCCTTTAAGAAACTGCTCCTGATTTACTTGCGAATCAAATTGCACTCACAGTCCAATGTGGGATTTCTGTAATAGGAGAAAGCAACAAGGGAGGACACCTACTGATATATTACTTTTCTATTTTATTAGCAGGAACCGTGTTAAAGCCAATTAAATTTCATAGAACAGAGAACAGTTGTGCTCTTCTGGAGATTCCTGTGAAGGTTTAAAGCTAAAATTGAGAGTCTCCCACAGAAACTGTTAATTATAATTGTTCTTAATAAAGACAGAGCACAAATGAAACCAGAACTTGAAACTATTGCTGCTGATTTAGCAGGTCTTTTAATAAAGCTTTGTTTATAAAAACTGTTCTCAAAACTCACTCTAATATTCCAGCAATACCAAAACTGCTCATCACAAGCAAGATTATTTTTTTTGTTTTCAGTGCACAAAAATGCATGACATTTTTATTTAACTACAAAAGTTCTGTCAAAACTTGGTATTTCATATCTCTAGCTAACGCACGAATTAAGGGGCTGGAAATGGCCATTGAAATGTATTTTTCTCATTTTGATGTAAAGCACAGACTGTTCTGCTGGAAATTTCATAATTATTTCTGAAACAGGTACACTTTTGATTGTTCACAGTTTTAAGTGTTCAAGAAACTGATGTAATATAGAGAAAGTTTAACCTAAATCGCTAAATACATAGCTCACTCCTTTAGAAGTAACAACCTTTTTGTTTTTATTTTTAATTACCCCCCCTTATGCTGTTACAAGAATTTTTTTTCCCTGCAAACAATGAAATATTGCATTTTCAATTTTTTAAAACGCATTTTTAAGAAAATGTGATCAGGTGTTACCTCAGGAAAGAACAGCCATCCTTGTAAAGCTGCAAGTGTTTCATGGCTGACTCAAAATATGCACAGAAGAAGGAAAAGCCAGACTACCCCACTATATAATCCCCAAGCTGCCTGCAGTCTCAACAGCTGCAAAATTCTTCTTTCCGACCTCAGCGAGCCCCAGCTTTTCAGCTTTTGGGAGCTGCCACCCACCTTCTCACATGTACTGTGTCATCACTTCAAACAAACTTTCTTTTAGTTTCAAGAGTCAGTCCAAAAAACCCTCTCATTCTAAAAATTCTGCAGCAATTTGCATCTACCACCATCACAGACTCCTGCTCTCCCCATGTTTATTTCCCAGTTTGTTCTGATCATTTTGGATCACCAGGCATATTTCTGCCTTCTGACACAAGTTCTATGACCTTACACTGGAGCCTCTCAACCCAGACCTAACAGCCACATCAGTGTCCTCTTTGGATTTCGGCCACCTAGACCTTCCTCGCTCTACTTTGCCTTGCCTTCCCATCTATTCCCTCTGCAGAGACTTTTTGCTTCCTTCATATATATTTATTTTATATGTGTGTGTGTGTGTGTGTGTATATACATATAAAATAAATAAAAATAGACTTTATCTTTTTCTCTGTGGAAGATGATGTTCATACCATTAAAAGTGTTCAGGACAACATTCTGATGCAACTCTGGTTCAAGCCTAATCATGCAAATGGTGTCATGTGGAGGTGTAGTTCCCCCTTTCTGCTCTGTCATAAGATTAATTGCCCTACACAAAGTGTTTCACACTGTAGTAGTCTGAGTGTACTATGTAGCAGTATGAGCTCCCCAGCTGCCACCTTCTGGGAGAATATGTGTAACAACCTGCTTTAAAAATGGGTTCTATTTATTCATGCATTTGGCACTTTAAAGCCGTGATATATAATTTAATAAAAAAATATAAAATCAATAAAGATTTAGTTCCAACTATAAAGCAAGTTGAGCACAGATCAATTTTCATAACATGCTTATAATCGTTTAAACACCAGCTGATGCCTGATAAAAACCTCGGAGAAACATTTTGCTGGTTTCTGACTTTGGGAAACAGATGAATTCTGAGAGATAAGAATTCTGTATTCAGGAAAACAGAGCCTTCAGTCTAGAGCCCCCTTCCTCCTCCAGCACTGCTCTGTTACGATCATCGTACAAGAAGCACTGGATTAGGACTTCACAAAGAACTATTATACTCTAGCATGTCACGCAAGATTAGCAATTTTCAGTCCCAGAAGCTTTCATAGAGGTCCTGAAGTTAAGTAATCTCAAAAATGCAGGATTAGGTGGACTATATAAACCTTACCAATTAGGATAGCCAATGCTATGAAGATGACAATATGGGTCAGCCTTTTCAAGCGCTGCCAAGGCTCCGTAACTGTAGGCCTTGTGCTGTTAAGTACAAATCAATAAAATGGAGAAGTCTGGGCTACTTTCTGGACAAACAGGACTCATCTTCATGGGGTTCTCAGTCTGTTCTTGTGAAAGAAATAATCCCAGTACTAAATATGTATACATTCCATCACACTCAAGAAAGCCTAGTGTAATGTTAAGTTCAGAGTAAGCTCCAGTGCGGACCAACCAGTTCTCAAAGACAAGACATCAGCCTCTAACTTTCTGTATCTGCAGTTCCTAAGCTACAGTGCAGGACTTCAAAGCCCTGGGACATCCCTGTGCCCTTCTAGGCTAGAGCCTCCCTTGCACAACCATTCACACACCCAGCCCAACCTGGGACGTGGAACCAGAAGTACGGTCAACAAGACAGTATGTGAACGAAGGTGCCGAGAGGGAGCGAGCTCATCCCGTCACTGCAAAAGGAACCCTTGTGCACCTCTGAGCTGGGTGGCTTTGACTTACAGCTTTACCCTGAAGTAAATGGGATGGGACACCTGGGCAGCCAGAGCCTTGTGAGGAAAGGGACCCCCCTTTTCACTGAGACGAGCACAGATACCAGAAGGTTCTCGTTTTTCAAGACTAATTTCTATGACAGCACAAAATGCTAAACCTGAATGCCATAACTACTGATTATGTAGTGAAAACCCAGCAATGGTGAAACCAAGATTTTTGGACAGTGTGACTTTCAGTGCCTTCCTGGGCCAAACCAACCCCGACAGTCACCTCTGGACACACAGGAAGGAAGGCCTCCGTAGGCTGCCGGCCCCCCCCGGCAGGCAGGCCTCCTGCTCTGCCCAGCGTAGGCTCCTATTTGCAGTCCCTGACCCCTGCATCCTGCGCCCAAAGGCTTTCTGAGGTTTTGTGTCCTCAGTTCTGCCAGGGGAAGGGGAAATAACCTTCTTCCTTGGAGAGATCAGAGCCGGGAGGAAGCCCTCCGGACTTGTATGCTTTACT
Organism: Elanus axillaris; assembly: GCA_026212715.1. Taxonomy (NCBI): domain Eukaryota; kingdom Metazoa; phylum Chordata; class Aves; order Accipitriformes; family Accipitridae; genus Elanus; species Elanus axillaris. The sequence continues at coordinate 34,983,649 of JANZLQ010000078.1, read as the reverse complement.
AAAAAGAGCTGAATTGCAACACAACATATAGAGCCTGCAAACAAATAAACTAGCTAATTATACCTTTGCCAGAGTGAGACAAACTTCAGATCCTTTCTCTAGCAGTGTTTCATTTTGAGCTAATATAATAAAGGATTAGTTGCCTGAGAAGCTGCTACTCAGTTTTGGATAAACTTGGATAAGTGACAGCTAACTGAAGTCAACAGCTAAATCAGACATTATGATACACAATTAATCAGACATTCTGATAAAGAGTCTTCCATTCCAGACCAAACTGACAAGCTCAGGTCAAGGCAAGGCAAGCTTTTGCATAAACGATGTCTTAGCTGGAAATCAGCATTTCCCCACGGAGAAGCGTAAGCTGCACGAAACAGAGCGGCCTACGCTCCTCTTCTCCCATTGTTTCCTGAAGCTTTACGTGCAACTCCCCATACTTTAATTAAAAAATTGGCAAAGCTCCCAATACCCTCAAATCCATGATATTCATCTTTCCCTAGTAAACTGGGTTTTGATTCTCTTTGGGGACTGAAACACAATCAACAGTAGTAGTCATTTCTCCATTGCGTTTTTTTATTTTGATCTATTTAAGATTAAAAACTGGAACATGTTTTTAAACTGAGAATTTCAATACAGAAATGTCACTTCTGCAGTGATATATAGTGACATAGATGTTTCTTTACATAGAATTGTATTTATAGAGCAAAAATGAATCTCTCAGTAGTACATAGCTGTCCTAAAGAGGCAGCTCAGCAAATTATTTTGTTAGTGCTGACAATTTACAAGTTCTTCATATTAACACATGAAATTGTGTGGGATCGTGTGAAAGCATTTTTAAGATCTATTCTGCTTATCTGCATAATAAAACTCACTTTTATCTATTTCCTCTCATCAAAGTCCCTTACAAACTTAAACTAATATGCGAATGAGAAAGACAAACACTAATTCCTCACTGAAAGGCAGCATTGGTTTAACAACGCACAACACTAAATATGAAATCATCTTGTTCTCTCATACCTTCTTCTGCAAAAGGTAATAATCCACTAATAAATAGAAAAAGATCAGCTTGTTAGAGGACAAGGCAAGCATTTAAGATAGTCTGTTGAAAAATATGAAATAAATTGAGACATCAATACCAGCAAAAATAAAATAATCCAGTCATTGATGCCTTACCAGAATTTATATTGCCTTGTAAGAGTCATAATCTTCTGACTTAGATGGAAAACAGATGAAACTTCAGCCTTTTGTGGGCTGTACATGGGGACTGTATTCTTCCACTGAGACTGGGATACCCCAACATGTGCCTGTAATGAGCAGCACTTGCAAGAAGAGTGGCAGCCCTATGGACCTTTCCAAAGTGAAGACAGCTGGGGCCAGAGAGGGTGAATCAAAGTAAAGCCTGGGCGGGCAGAGGGATATAGCTTGTTTTTCTCTTTCAAAGATCAACACAGGGATTGACCTTTCCTGGGGTTTAGGAACAAAGGACAGTCCAGGACATAGATTTGTATCTGAAACCTTGTTCCTCACGGTCTGTAGGCTGCAGGTTCCCAGACCCAGTGTCCAGTTCCTATCTGGCTTGTCCCATCCTTTTGGGATTACTTCTGAACTACATAATCCTTTTCTCTAAATTTAAACAGATCTGCAGTCTTTATTGTGGGTGCATTTACATTGTTGGGGTTTTTTTGAGTAGAAGCATCAATTTCACAGAGGGTGAGTATTTGCTACAGCAAGCTAGATAATTCGTGGTAACACTTGCATATTTCAAACGTTTCCATCCTGAAATAATTATTTAGAAATATGTTTTGTTCTTTAGCAGCTTTGTTATTTTCAAGTACATTCAACAATATTAAAATCAGAGGTTTTTCAATGTTTCTTGCACTTTGGCAAAATTGAAGTTTTGGAAAAGAAAGGAAAAGGAAGCTTACAAAACTGTGTTTTCAATGTATTAAATCCATACCCATCACATTGATGGTATTTGATTAATGCCATAATCATTCTCAGAATGTCTACGTTTCACTTAAAGTGCACCACACAGAATTTAAACATTTAAATGTAGGGCCAATATTGTCATATAATTTTACTCCCTGAGCACCAGTATGACATTTTTTCACCTCTAAATAATAAAAATTAATCCAGGAGCAATCTGCTTATAAATGAGCGTGAATTTGTGGAAGCACTGAGCGGTGAGCTACTACTACAGCAGTGGATATGTTTTCATTCATAACACTAGGGGCCTGACCCAGACCCTTGATGAGTATCATAATTCCCTGTGTACACAAAACAAAACAGAAGAAGGAAAGTTAGTGATGGGAATCAAGCTCTGTGTTAGATGTTGTCTCAGGAAACAGTATTTTCCAGTTCCTTGTTCTCTTTTTGGTTATTCAAACCACACCTCTCTTTTTGTGTTCCTTCAGTCTCCTTCTTGAATTGTATTTCAGAATCAGAAATATTTTGCTTGGTCTATTAAAAAATGAGTTGTCTCTTACTCTCCCACAGCTACAAAATCCACATTTGACCTTCACACTGCATTTCAGTATAGCATTGCTTCATTTTTCACACATAATCTGATTTCATTATACAGGTCAGAATTACTCATAATGAAAAGTTGAACTAATAACAAGGGGCACCATTGATGCCTCTTGTCTCCTCATTAAAGGACTTAGACTTTAGTTTATTATAAATGGAACCACATCCAAATATACATGCACAGGAATCATCATAGATTAAAGTTTTTGCTTTTTTCTTTTTTTCTTTTCTCTTTGTATTCCTATTTTCTGAATAGAAGTAATAAAGTTGGTTTATTTAATTTTATTTAGATTGGAAAGACTATCATTAATCTGTTTTGCTAAGATGTTCCACTCACAATACAACAGCAGCAGCACATTTTTTAATGCACAGCTCTGCATGAAAACAGAACACAAATCCCCAGCTCTCCACCCACTGTGCAGTGGAATCTGTGGGTGACAAAGTGCAGTCAGAAAAGCACATTTGCAGCCTGTAACAAAACAAATGTTATGATGGAGAAGAGAGGAAAAAAGGAAGCAATTTTTAGAAAGGCTTTAAACCATCATTTACTCTAGCGGGAGGATGTGACTGACTTGCTACTTTAAGGCTTTATTGATTAATAAGATTTGAGGATACAGCGTAGTGAGAAAAGTTTTCTTTTTTTTTAAATAAAAATAACTTCAAAAGATGGTACACAGCTATTCAAAGTTGTTCATATTTACTTTGGGATTGAAATGAAGCCTTTGAGCATCAGGAATCCATTCCAGAGGGAATGAATGATGTATTTTGATTTTTAGACTTGCTATTGTACTTTTAACGCATCTTTTGGCAACAATTCAAGCTCTTATTAGTTTAAAGTTGGAATGACTTGCTTATCTGTGGTTGAACAGACCAAAGCCAAGGAGCCAGTGTTCCTATATGCTACTGTGGGAAATAGGATGCTTACTGTTTTGAAAATACAAAACAAGGCTCCAGGTCTGCAACTGACTCCAAGCCTGGAGCCAGCATACATTGCAAAGTCAGTCGCGTGAACAGAGGCTATGTATTTTTTAAAATATATGGGTTTTATTACTCTGAAAATAAAAAATAATTGTAAATGCGTCTAAATTGTAAGTTATTTCCACATGAAAACACTGACCTTTATTAGATCCAGTCAGTGTATATCTATGTCCAAGAGAAGGTTTGATTAGCAAATCTAGGACCTCAGTCTCTAACAAATAAGTCTAGAAGAAAACAAATGAATAGGTGTAGAAGAAACTAGTGTAGTTTCATTCTATACTAGTTGAAGAAACAAGTGTTTTCACAAATGCATTTAGGAAAAGCTAATTGTAATGTGACTGCCATCGCCCAGGCTAGGCTAGAGAGTTACGCTGATAGAAAACTGAAGAGAAAGCTAAGACCAAAAGAGTTTTTATTTCTCCCAGCTATTTTCAGTTTCACTTATTATTTCTTTTATGTCACACACTAGAAAGGAGTCTTTTTTTTCCCCACAACACTTTCATTAAAAGAGAAATAAAAAACCCACAACAACAGTAATTCAAAGCTCAGACAAAAAATAAAAGATGCCAGTTTTCAAGAATGAAAGAATTTTTTCCTTCTTTCCTTCTTAAAATGTCCTGGTTAAGAGTTCAAAGCCCTTTTTTCCTTATAGGCTAGGCTGGAATAAAATGCCATGCCCAAGATTTTAAGAAGTACCATTTTTAAAGTACATGTAGAATTCAAATTTGCAACAGTAGGAGAAACTGGATACCTAAGAAAAATACCATTTTTTTCAGAGCCCCTGGCATTCCCAAGTTTGCATTTTTTAAAGAATGTGGATCAGAAATTAAACCAAAATAACTAAGCTGCATTTTCCACCCATTTAACTTAAAGACACTGACCTAGACCTATTGTTTGCAGCAAGTAGGCAGCCACTGTGCAGCTAACCTGTGGTCACAAGCAGGCCAGGAACAGAGCTGGGAAGCGGATGAAAATCCCTGTGCCCCAGCAGAGCATCTCATTCATTCCTGCTTATTAGCAGACCCTTTTAATGCTTCCAGTGTTGCATAAGAAATGGAGGCAACCAAAATATCTAAAAAGTTTGAAGACTCCCCCTGTATTGAAATGAAAATGAAGAAATAGTAAAAAAAAAAAAAAAAAGGTGAAACAATAGCTACTGACATGCAGAATTTTCTTTGTATTAAACTGAGATGACATAAACCTATCATGATGGCTGTCTCTCTGCTATATCATATCATTTGCAAAGTCTGATCATTTTATATAGAAGCTGATGTTTCCTCTGTGAAGTTTAAAACAGTCTCTTTATAGCACCTTTTTAAGGGTCTACACTAATTTTTAAACAATAATATTTGCAAGTGCCACAAGAAAGTGGCTTCTAAATGTAGGAATCTCTGAAGCAGTAAATCCATAGTAGCAAGGTTGTTCGTTGCACTATGGACTTTACAAGGGCCATTATTTGTAAAAGCCCCCTATGGCCAACATTCAAATTTCAGCTATCGGTCAGTATTGAGTCCTTAGGGGAACATAATGAACAGCAGAGTGAAATAGAGGTTTCTAAAAGCCTGGGATTTGGGTTATGCCCTAATTATGTAGTTCGGATTTGTTTCTGTGTCTAACTGTGAAAACAAAGCCCCTGCAGGCTACACTATTACGATCCCCACCAGCAGCAGAATGAGCAATCCAGACATTTGCTGTGATTTTGCAAGTGTTGCATCACTTTGTAAAGATCCCTGTCATTTCTCAAAAGATACAAGATCATCCTACAAGAAACCTTCGCTGCTCTAATTTGGAGTTTTTCTCCTCCAGAAGGTACTAGAGCCTTACGTATTCCTGTATACAGACATGTTTTAGGTGACAAGATACATTCAAGACTGTTACTGATTGCACCCCCCATTGCCATTTCCATAAACAGCTGACCTGTAACGTGTGTATGCTTACAAAGGCACAGCCTGATGTTTTAAAAATATCAGATCTAACCTGTATCTTCACTTTTCCCCTTATGCAGTTGTTTCCTATCAAATTAGATAAAAGCTTTTGTTTCAACTGTATTCAGTGGTGCCTGGAAAGATGGTGTTTAAGACTGTCTTGGAAAAAACCAAAACAAACCCCCCCAATCTTTCATCTCCTCATCCCTACTATTCTTATTCCCCACCAACCTGGGGATAAGTGATTCAAAATCTTTTAGAGATTCAAAAAGAACTGTTTGCACTGTAAATGCCTGTGAGCAGCCCAGTATGTAGGACTGTTCTTGTTAAATATTTTGAAAACCTCTCTCATTTGTGGGGTTCATTTTACTCCTTTGGATATTTTGACTGTTGTGCTATTAGATGTCTGTTAATACATTAAGTAAATTGCTGTTGTGCATTAAAGCAACCAAATTTGACTATTTGAATGCTAAAATAACTAGCAGTTTCTGTTTATTTCATAGCTGATTAGAAATCTGCCTTTTGCACCGAAGCAGTATTTACAGGGTATTCATGTAGCAGACACACAGTGTAATCTTCTTTCTCTGCAGCTGACAGCACACAGAGATGTTCAATGTAAAACTCAATGATGTACAAAGAATTTGACTGCTATGAGATAACTGGTCCTTTTCTTAACCCTCTCCTGATGGATTGTGGGAGGCAGACAAAATAAGGATCTGCTACCAGGCTGATAAGTCATTTCTGTTCTCTAAAATAGGAAAGCAGGGCCATATTAAAGGTGAAACCATTTATAAATATAGCCCTGTGGAGAAGGAGATGGACAAAAGGTTATACGTGATGTTTGAGTACCTATTAAAAGAAGAAGGAGCACAAAAACTAAGCAGATCAAAATATATGTTTGCATACGCCTATTAATTCTGAGACAAACTTTTGAAGAAGCTGGCCAATATATTCCAGCATTAGTAACAGAAACTGGGCTAAGTTCACAGTGAAGCACTTAAATAAATCACTTGATTTTCAGAGGATATTTGAAACTCAAATACACAATGTAATTGCCTACCTTTAGGCATCAAATAATGAAACTGCTGACAAAATTACTAACTCTCAACAGCCATAAGTTCAAGAAAGCTCAGAGACTTAGACCAAATATTCATACACAGGTAAGAATTCTTCTTTGTTTTTTTTTTTTCTTTTTTTTTCCTGTTTCTATATGATGTCATACATGTTCCAAACTTTTACAAATGATACAATCAATGCATAATATTGTCTTGGGGACAGCCATAGCTGAGTTTAGTGAATCTGATGGAAAAGTTCACATTTACTTCCATGGCTACCGCCCCTGATCTTAAACCTTTTTTTTTTTTGTTCTAGAGGTTGGTACAATACTATAAATTCTCTCAAATGAATTTGTAACACTGGCATGTGCTCATGTCTCTAGGATTTAAAAGCTTTAATGAGATGCTGTCTTCCCAGAAGACTTTATATACGTATTTACACACACACACATGTGCACTTGCAAGCACATGTGTATAGGAAGGCCCTAATATAAATTACGAGATATTACCTTAAAATAATCCTTGCTTAAAAATATTTAATCCCCTTAAAAATCCCTTGCAATATATATTTCAACATAACAAACCAATGATATAACAGGAACTTGATGGTGGGATGCTCTCTTTGGAGACCTGCCTCTAGAAATTATTGAAAATTTTTTCTGAACCTCTTTTCTATGGTCTTACAGAGGGATGGAGATGTTGAAAGTGCTGTAACAAACACAGGAACTAGGGCAGGCCCTGTTTCTAAGCAAAATGTAACAGAACTGTTTAATAAAAAAATATTTTTATGAGAATACTTTAAAAAGAATTATTTTGGTACATATTGTGTTTCTGCATTTCTCTTATCTTCAGCTAAGAAGTTAATCTATCATACTTTTTTTTGTAGTCAAATCTAAGCCGTCTTGGCTTCCTGGTTCCTTTACTGCTCTGTCTAGGTTGGTAGCTTTGAGAAAGTGTTCTCTAAAGACTTATTTTCCAATTTAAATCTTATTAAAAAGCCACAGAAACATTTCTCTGGCTTCGAGTTTTATAGCAGTCTGTTCTGACAAACTCTATGTATTTTAGATCTAACACTTTTTCCTAGGTGCTCTGATTAAAAAGGACAAACTTCCTCAACACATTTTCTTCTCCACAGGAGCCAGGGTTTGTTTCAGTTTCAAACTTCACTTGAAGCATCAGACATCAAACCTTTGCCCTAGAAATTACAGGCTGCACAGACAGTTTCTGAAGGACGTGCAGGAATTTTATTTGCATGATTTCTGTTTCTAGTACTTTGCCTTTACTACAACTGAACTAACCACTGTGGAGAGAATATGCAAGCCTGAATAAAGGGAGTTGGAGTGATTAAGATTTGAGAAGACCTTTACTGGTTATTTAAAGCCATTCAGCTTATTAATTAAAATAAATCTGGTGACAGCCATCCTACATCTGGTTTTGAAATGCTTTAGATAGTCCTTTTCAATTCTAATTTCTGAATTCTTAACGTCACCTATACCTGTAGAGATAACTTGCAGGCAAGTGGAAAGAGACCCAATGTTTTCTGTGAACTGGATCACGGGGTAGAAAACCCACAGACCTCTTCCCTTTGTCTTTCATCAGGAAGGATAGGTCCCATGGACTGACTTCCCTGTTAGAGAGACAAAAAGGCACTTTTGGCTGTTACTTGGTGCCCAGGAGCCAGGGAAGCCTCTTACAAGCAGCAGGTTTGGGAGTCAGTTGTGCCTTCTGTTGCCCACCCTGACTGGCATGCTACACACTCAGAAGAAAGGTTTTAAATATTAAGATTACAAGTGCTCAAAAATTAGGAAATACCAGAATCCATCTAGCTCATGAATATGTATTTTGCTACTGTTATTAATTACATGATCACAAACCACTTTTTCACAAAGTTCTCAGCTGGTGCTCCCTGAATGAGCAACTGCTGAATATTTTATCTTCACTGTTTAGTTTTTGCCCTAAGCCTTGGGGACAAAGCCAGAGAAGGTATTATCCATGAAGTCAAAGTACCTATGGGAATGACTGCTGTGAAGGACCTGAACATGCTTTCACTTTGCTCAGCTGTGTTAACTTTTCTGTAACCTACCCAGTTAATCGCATTCTTGGAAAGTATCAGCCTGTCACATCCCCCTTAGGGATCAGTACTGGGCCCCGTGCTGTTTAACATCTTCAGAAATGATCCGGATGATGGGATTGAAAACAGCCTCACCAAGTTTGCTGATGACACCAAACCAGGTGGTGAGATGAGCACGTCAGAAGAGCACATGAGCCATCTTACAGAGAGACCTGGGCAGGCTGAAGAGTGGGAAGCAAGAAAAATTTGAAGTTTAACAAAGTCAAGTGCAAAGTCCTACACTTGGGGCAAAATAAGCAAAGAGCCCAGCACAGGCTAGGGTCTGTGCGTCTGAGGAGCAGCCTTGCTGAAGGGGACCTGGAGGACCTGGCGGACAACCAGCTGGACAGGAGTCAGCAGGGCACCCCTGCAGCAACAAAGGCAAATCGGATCCTCAGCTGTATCTGCAGGGGTATGACTAACAGAAATAGAGATGTGATCACCCCTTCTACTCAGCGTTTGACAGGCTGCACCTGGAGTACCATGTCCGGTTCTAGCCCCCACAATTCAAGAAAGACATGGACAGACTGGAGAGGGTCCAAAGGAGGGCCGCAAAGATGATCAAAGGGCTGGAGAAGCTGCCCTGTGAGGAAAGACTGACGGAGGTGGGTCTTTTCTCCCTGGAGAAGAGAAGGCTCGGGGGGCACCTCATCACCGTATTCTAGTACTTAAAGGGCAGGTACAAAGAGGACGGAGGCTCTCTCTTTACAAGGGGCCTCACGGAGAAGACAAGTGGCAATGGGTACAAGTTGCAGCCGGGGAGGTCTCATCTTGATATAAGAAAGATATTTTTTACAGTAAGAACAATCATTCACTGGAATAACCTCCCCAGGGACATTGTGGGCTCCCCATCGCTGGGCATTTTCAATGTGCGATTGGACAGGGTGCCAGATAATATCATCTAGGCTCTCTTTCCCATGAAGCTGGACAAGATGGTCTTTCCAAGTCCCTTCTAACCTGGGCTGCCCTATGACTCTATGATCACCCAAATAGATTCCCTAATTATTGATGAAATTCAGCCTGAAAAATTCTTTGTAGGGAAGAGTTCAGATTGAAGAAGTTAAGGATTGTTTATTTATAGAAACATGCAAAGGTAATCTTATTCTGGAAGTTTTAGGCAACCGTAATGGTAGATGGTGCTGCCATTTCCTCCTATGCATTAAACGTCTTGAATCTTTTGTTTTTATTTATTCCTTACAACTAAATCCAAGTGGTACAATACAGGCAGAGACCTATATAGAAGCAGATGAAATTAATTTGGGGAAATACAGTAATTAATGGATCTATTTTAATCTGGAATGCTAAGACTTTTCAAACGGAAACATATTGCTCTTCAATATTCAATGAACACAGAAAAGACTTTTCATGGGAAGAAATAATTGTATAAAAATAATTCAAAAGTAAAAGATAAAATTGAAATAGCTTCAAACTAGTAAATACAGATTGCCTGATTTTGGAGGCTTAGAGCTGTCTTTATGAACACAAAAGAATTATCCATATATAATTGAAATTATTATTGCTGAACTAGCATAAGCTACTGATTATGCCAATGCCTCACTGGCCCGGTTAGTTAGGGTAAAATACTGCTCCCATTAAAGTGGTTAGAAAGGTACAGATTTCAATTCAGCATTACTGAATTTCTAAAGAAAATTTAGGAGTAGGGGGACTCGTGTGGAGGCTTGATTTGCAGTGAAGATGCCATTAGTAAGAAACAAGATAGAGCCCTAAATTGCTTTAACTCTTTTCAGCACTTGATTCTTTGCTATATCTCACACAAAACAGCAGAGCTGAGCTGGAAACAGTCTTTCTCACCTTGTGAAAAATTATGGGATTTCAAAAATTGACTTGTTCTCATTGGATCAAAAGCAATAATCTGAATTTTGCCCTATAGCAAATTTTAATAAATTACTTGAATCATTGTAAACACTTGATTTAAATAATTTACAATGATTTATTGCTCTTTTGTCTATTTTTAAGTTCTAAAATAGAATTCTTTTAAAATTCAGAAAAAAATGGTAATGCAGTTATGAAAACATGCCCAAACATGCATCTCAACATTTCAAAGCTGATTTTTTTAAAAACTTGAATTCAAGTAATTTTTTAAATCTGACTATCTACCATTATAACTCTCTTAAAAACACCTTTTTAAACAATTTAAAAGGAAATTTTTTTACTAGTCCCATAAAGTGTACCACCTGTGGTGCTTAAACCTAAGTATTAATTCTAGGTTTTTACCTAGAAAGTAAACTTCTGACTGTTTGAGAACTGCATTTATTTTATTTTATTTTATTTTATTTTCATTATTATTTATCTTGGGTAAAACATCCCAAAGTGCCTGGCTGGGACCTCAGCTCACTTCCCAACATGCCAAGTTGCCATGCACTTGTTCTGCAGTAGGTATCTCTGCATCCACGTCCCGCCCCTTGGCAAATGGGAAGTCATCTGAAGAAACTACACCTGACTGTGCATCACCCCTACGAGAATCTTAATTACCTGTAGAAGTAGTCCTTGCAATAAGGGTATAGCTCCTGACAGTCATTTTTTCACTCCTGAGCTGGGTGATATGAAAAGTGAGGGAAATTTGGCCAAAGGGGTGAAGGTTTAACTCTTGCCAGGGTTCTCTTCTGTCGTCCTGCTGAGATTGCCTGTCTGTGACAGAAGTGGCAGAAAGAAACGTGTCTGAACCCCAGCTGCTTCAGTGCTAAATCCAAAGCTTTAACGCCCAGTAGCCATGGTTCATATTAACCCTCTGGCTTTGCAGGGGAGAGACCTGGGTGCACACCTCCTCCTGCCAGTTCCTCTGTGCAGGTCATCCCTGTGGCAGGAGGAGGACGGGACCTGGTGGTTTCCTCAGCTGCCCAGCACATGCCTTCCCAGCGCTCAGTTCTTGGCTCATTCCTTGCCATTGGTGGTAAAATTGAGCTGAACAGACCTTAAAGAATAACTTCTGTTGGTCGTATTGTTGAAGCCGTAAGAACTTCATTCTCTGTGTAGCCCTGTTATAGTTCAAGTGAAGCACAAAGAAATATATCCAAGTTGGGAAATTATTGAAATCCAGAGGAACTGTTCTCCCAGCATGAGTAAATGTTAGCAGATTTTGGCTAATCTGAGTTTTCGCTGATAAGGATTAGTAGATTTAGGATGTATTATAATTTAGCATTTTAAACACTGCACTATTTATTGCCACTCTCTTTCTTCTTATTTTTAATTGCAATGCTAGGGTTAATGTAATGAACAAGAGCATTAGCATACCAAAGACAATGATGGGGAAACTTTCCTTGCCACTGTGCCCCTGCAACCTCGAGCTAATCTGCCAGCACTGACCATCCAGCTAATGCCAGCTCGCTCTCTCACACACAAACACTTCACAACTTGTTGATAATCAACCTAGGAATTAGGGCAGACCATTTTCATTTGTGGGTACATATTGAAGCTAGTGAAGCAATTAGGAGCACCCTACAAGTCTGATTTAGTTAAGACCACAGGAATGCCCAAGAGCCAAAAAATCATCTTATTAACTCAGATCTGTTCCAACACAGCCCTCCAGCAATGTGGATTCATCAACACCTTTAGCAAGAAGAATTGCAAAAAAAGTGTGGACTACCATATACAGGTGACTGGCTTTGTTTGTGAATAACCCTGAATGTGAGATCTGAACTGTGCTAGCCCAGCAAACATACACCCCCCCAATGCCT